>CP139501.1:248113114-249323788 GCA_021014915.2 Artemisia tridentata subsp. tridentata
GTCTTGACCACATTGTAGACATTCTTGATGACTTACCACTCGAGCAGGTTGAGACTCTTTGGGAAGAGGTGGAAAACCTCGTGATAGGCCAGTTAGCAATGGAGACAGTTTTCGATCAAGTAGGTACTAGTCTGGAGGAGGCCATTGAGACTATTTCTATACTAGGAGAGGCCACTACTTCGATGCAGACAGCGATTGAGACACTAGACTCTGAGCTTGACCGAGTTAGCTCTCAGGTTCTGATTCTTAGACTTATGATTGAGGATTCCCAGGCTAGGGAAAGAGCTCGAGACCAGACAGTGGAGACCTTGATGGCTGTGATTGCAGATCTTCAGCGCCACCTAGATGGTGCACCAGGAGGACCATAGATCAGGGATGTGTCAGTATAACTAAGAGATATCTTAGCCTACCAATGTTGTATTAATAAAGAATCTTGTATCCTTATGTTTTGTAAAACAAATCGAACAAGTTATTAATCTTATGTTGTGTGGATGTATTATATTGATGTTGATTTATGTATTCCATGGTTGTTTCTTACATTCATATGCATTATGATTCGCCCATATATATTGTCTCGAGAAATGTTGGTTCATACAGTACAATGCAATCATTTATGTTCCCATGTGTGTTATTCAGACATGTCGTGAATGTATTTATGATACAGTACTTGCTGTGCCTACAGATATAAACCAGAATTATCATTCTCATAAACTTAGTTGTTGTGGTTAATATTATGGCCGTATTATTATAACCCATATTCAATTACCTTACAATCTATTCTAACCTAACGTGATCATTATGAGATTTCTAAAAATATGCTTTTGCGATATTGATAGAATTATGGCACGTACAAGGAAAGCAACCTCAACCGCAACTCGTGAAACTTCAACGGCTACACCTGCTATGACTCCAGAAGCTATCCGAAAGGCAATCGCTGACGGTGTAAATGGAGTCCTGGCAGAACAGGCGGTAGCAAATGCTCGCAACAGTGACACTAGCCTACCGACAGGAGAAAGTGTGACAGCTGAAACCGCAAGTGTACCTACAAGGATTTCATGAGTTGTCAACCAACTTTCTACAAAGTTACTGAAGGAGTGACTGAACTTGATCACTGGTTCGAACGATCTGAAACTGTTTTTCAGAGGAGCGGTTGTACTGAGGATAACAAAGTCACGTTCGCCACTGGAACTCTCATGCAAGATGCTTTGTCATGGTGGAATGCTACTGTCAAATCCATGGGAATGACAGCAGCCTACCAACTCACTTGGGCTAAGTTTAAGACCAAGATGCTGAAGAAATACTGTCCCCGTTCTGAACTAAGAAAATTGGAAGATGAATTCCATCAATTGGTAGTGAAAGGAGTTGACCTTAAAACATACAACAGGAGGTTCCAAGAGCTTAAAGTACTATGTCCTACTGTTGTACCAAATTTCTAAAAAGAACTGGAGAAGTATGTCGAAGGGCTTCCCCGTAGCATCGAGGGAAATGTCACTTCATCGAACCCGCCAACTCTGGAGGCAGCCATTGAACTTGCTCAAAAACTACTGGACCGAGAGGTCAAATGCAACAATGAGCTCAAGAGGAAGCTCGATGACAAAAGGACCACTCACCACAACAGTAACAATAACCACCGCAACAACAACTTCAACAACAACAACCATAGAAACAATAACCCGTACCATCAAAACCGAAACAATCGTCACCTTCAACAAAACCAAAGACAGGAAACCGCCAAGGCCTATGCTGCTACTAAAGGCAGAGAATATCAAGGTCAGAAACCCCAGTGTAACAGATGCAAACTACACCACAATGGACCTTGCACAACCAAATGTATGAAATGCCAAAAAGTGGGTCATCAGACAAAGGATTGCAGGAATCCCGCTACTGGTAGCAACCTACAACCTGTAACTCCCACCTGCTACTCCTGCGGAGAACTAGGTCACTTCAAGAACCGCTGTCCGAAAGGAAATGGTCAGCAAAACAACGCTCGAGGAAGAGCGTATGTGCTAAAGGAGGAAGATGCCCCACTGAACCCTGACGTTGTCACGTGTAGGTTCTTACTCAATCAATATAGTACTAGAGTATTATTTGATTCTGGAGCAGATAGAAGTTTTGTGTCAACTACGTTTGCTCCTTTGCTTAACATTTCCCACTCCAAACTGAACACCACTTTTGAAATTGAAATGGCGGACGGAAACCTAATTGGCACCAACACTGTAATTCGTGGTTGCACCATAATCCTCCAAGACAACCCTTTTCCCATCGACCTCATGCCTATTCAGCTCGGTAGTTTTGACGTAGTCATTGGTATGGATTGGTTATCCAAACACCGCGCTAGAATACTCTGTGATGAGAAAGCCGTGCATATTCCACATAATGGTGAAACTCTTATTGTCCATGGTGACAAAAATAAAACGCGATACGGTATCATCTCATATATCAGATTGGTGAAATACATGAATGAAGGATGCCAAGCATTCATGGTTCATGTAATGGAAAACAAATCGAAAGATAAGCAAGTTGAAGATGTTCCGATCGTTAAGGAGTTCCCAGAAGTATTCCCCTAAGATTTACCCGGTCTTCCACCTTCCCGTCAAGTAGAATTCCAGATTGAACTAGTGCCTGGAGCGGCACCTGTGGCGAAAGCACCTTATAGGTTAGTGCCGTCTGAGATGAAGGAATTGTCAGAGCAATTGAAAGAGTTGTCTGATAAAGGTTTTATCCGACCCAGCTCATCACCTTGGGGAGCTCCGGTCCTATTCGTTAAGAAGAAGGACGGATCCTTCCGAATGTGTATTGATTACCGGGAATTGAACAAACTCACTGTAAAGAATCGTTATCCACTACCTAGAATCGATGACTTGTTTGACCAATTACAAGGATCGAGTGTATACTCGAAGATCGACCTAAGGTCAGGGTACCATCAGTTAAGAGTTCGAGAGGAGGATATTCCCAAGACAGCTTTTAGGACGCGTTACGGACATTACGAATTCCAAGTAATGCCATTTGGTCTAACTAATGCCCCTGCAGTGTTCATGGACTTGATGAACCGAGTGTGCAAACCATACTTGGATAAATTCGTGATAGTATTCATAGACGATATCCTAATCTACTCACGCGACGAGAAGGAACATGCCAAACATTTAAAGATTATTTTAGAGTTACTCAAAAAGGAACAATTGTATGCCAAGTTCTCCAAATGCGACTTTTGGATTCGAACTGTACAATTCCTTGGGCATGTTATCAACAGTCAAGGCATTCATGTAGATCCTGCAAAGATTGAGGCCGTCAAAGGTTGGACATCTCCTACAAACCCCACAGAGATACGCCAATTTTTGGGCCTAGCCGGTTACTACAGAAGATTTATTGAAGGTTTTTCAAAAATCTCAAAGCCTTTGACCGAATTAACTCAGAAGAACAAGAAGTATATCTGGGGAAAAGAGGAGGAATCAGCTTTCCAACTGTTAAAGAAAAAGCTCTGTGAAGCACCAATATCAGCACTACCTGAAGGAAGTGAAGACTTCGTAGTATATTGTGATGCCTCATATCATGGTTTGGGAGCTGTGCTGATGCAACGAAGCAAAGTGATAGCTTATGCCTCGCGACAACTCAAAACGCATGAAGCAAACTACACGACTCATGATTTGGAGTGAGGAGCAGTAGTATTCGCCCTTAAACTATGGAGACATTACCTGTATGGCACCAAGTGCACAGTGTTCACCGACCACAAAAGTCTTCAGCATATCTTAGATCAGAAAGAGCTGAACATGAGACAACGTCGCTGGTTAGAGCTACTTAGCGATTATGATTGTGAAATCCGTTATCACCCAGGAAAAGCCAACGTTGTGGCAGATGCATTAAGTCGGAAGGAACGACTGAAACCTCTCAGAGTAAGATCGTTAGGAATGACCATTTGTTCGCCCCTGCCCTCACAAATACTCATCGCTCAATCTGAGGCTCTTAAGGAGGAGAACCGACCTGGTGAAAAGATCCACGGCATGCCAAAAAATAAGAATGGCTTTGTGCAAAGAGCAGACGGGATGCTCTATTTCAAAGAAAGAAGTTGGGTTCCTCTATACGGAGGTATACGTGATCTCATTATGCATGAGTCTCACAAATCCAAGTACTCCATTCATCCAGGTTCCGACAAAATGTATCAAGATCTCAAGAAACTTTACTGGTGGCCAAACATGAAGGCCGACATCGCCGAGTATGTCGGGAAATGTTTGACCTGTTCAAGAGTAAAAGCGGAATATCAAAAGCCGTCAGGATTACTTATACAACCCGAAATTCCTGTATGGAAATGGGAACGTATTACAATGGACTTTATTACCAAGCTACCTAAGACATCAACTGGATTTGACACCATCTGGGTCATCGTTGATCGTCTCACCAAATCCGCTCACTTCTTAGCAATCAAAGAAACTGACGAGATGGACACACTCGCAAAACTATATCTAAAAGAAATAGTTTCACGGCATGGAGTGCCGATCTCAATCATCTCAGATCGTGACAGTCGTTTCACATCTCATTTTTGGAAGTCTTTGCAAAAAGCCTTGGGAACCAAACTGGATATGAGCACTGCATACCATCCACAAACCGATGGACAAAGCGAGAGGACAATCCAAACCTTAGAAGACATGCTCCAAGCATGTGTTATTGATTTCGGAAAAGGTTGGGACAGACACTTACATCTAGCCGAGTTCTCCTACAACAACAGCTACCACGCTAGCATTAAAGCAGCACCATTCGAAGCACTTTACGGTCGAAAGTGCAGATCGCCTGTTTGTTGGGCCGAAGTCGGAGATGTACAACTCACCGGACCCGATCTCATTCATGAGACAACAAAGAAGATAGTCAAGATCAAGCAACGACTGCAAGCTGCAAGGGATAGACAGAAGAGCTATGCCGACGTGAGACGAAAACCTATGGAATTCCAGATTGGAGACAAGGTCATGTTGAAAGTGTCTCCCTGGAAGGGAATGGTACATTTCGGAAAACGTGGAAAACTTAACCCTAGATACATTGGTCCATTCAAAATCCTAGAAAGGATAGGACCAGTGGCTTACAAGCTCGAACTACCAGAGGAACTTAGTCGAGTTCACGACACCTTTCACGTATCGAATCTTAAGAAGTGTTTGTCAGATGAATCTCTTGTAATTCTTTTGAAAGAGATTCGGCTCGACGACAAACTTGACTTTACAGAAGAACCCGTGGAAATCATGGATAGAGAGATCAAGCAACTAAAACAGAACCGCATCCCCATTGTCAAAGTCCGATGGAACTCTAAATGAGGACTGGAATATACTTTGGAACGCGAGGACTAGATTCGCGCCAAATACCCACACCTATTTTCATAGACACTCCTATCAACTATCTTAGACTAGAATTCCGGGACGGAATTCAGTGTAAGTGGTAGGTACTGTAACCTCTCGTAATTTTCCCTATGAATAGTAAATGCTAATAAATGATTAACGAATCATTACGTTATCTAATAACCGTTTTTACTAGTAGCAATTTTTTTTTGTTATCTATGCTATATTATTTTAATCACAACGTTACTTGTGATTACCATTTGCTTAGAAATGAAGCTCACGCACAATCCTTGATAGTCTAGTAATCGCGAATTAATTTAAAACGTTTAACATTTAACGTTGTACATTTCGTCATATAGCCAAACTCGTTCAAATGATTTTCCGAACTTACGAAAGATAACCCTAATCACTCACTAATGACATTGGACCACGGCCCAATGCCCTCAGCAACCCAACACACCAAACGGTCCCTTATCCTTATTATTATTTTTCTTTACTTGGGCCTAGTCCACCAAACGAGCCCAAACGCAATCCAAATCCCAAACTCCATATATAATTTTTGATTTGGCTGCCTCAAGGATCGAACACTTTGGCCATTTTACGCAAAATCTAGCTTAACAACACCCTAATATCTTTACACCACTCGATTCTCAACCCAGCTGAGAATCGAGTGTGGCAAACCTCATGTTCTACGTCGATCATTTACTAGCTTAAAATCTACCAAAGCTCAACGCACTTGGCACGTTATGATCACAACACAAATTTCATGTTTTGTTTAGACTTGTGTCTCGTATAACTTCCAACTCGACCCAAAAATATGTTTTGTCTAGCAAATAAATTCGTGCAAGCTCTTATCGGATATACAAACCATCCAACGATCTCTACACCTATTTTTGGTCATGTCTAAAATGTGTTAGACCCATGGAGTACTCGACCAAGCCACAAAAACCAACACTAGAATTCATTTTGTCTCCTTCTTCTTGGTCCTTAGTGCCGGCTAACACAACCAAAAACCACCATCATTTAGCTCACTTACACACTCCACTATGACTTATCAATGACCTCTCTTACACCGTCATCATGCTTCATCATCACACTCACCATAACACTCAATGTATCACCCTTAAAATGTCTTCAACTCTCGGCATTCAAACAACACAAACATATCCAACTCAAAGATCTTTCTAAGTCCTTTTCAGTTCCTGAGCACGCCTAGCTTTGATCGTTTTTCATGATGTTCATGTCGAACCAAGAAGTATTCAAACCTTGTTCCTGATTATTCGAAGTATAAAGAATCGAGCTACACATTTTCTTTGGCCTAGCTCAGTCTCGATATCGTGATACGCCCCACCTTTTGAGGTGAAGTGAGCACACTTTAAACCTTTCGCATGTTATGTATTTTTATGATTTCATTTTCTATCGCGAACACATTTTACTTTAGACGAATAATTCGTTATTTTAATTTACAACACATACGTTTTATTCGACACCCTAAGTGTTGGCCATGCTATCTATCGAGAACAACAACCATTCGAACATTATATAAACGTATCAACCATAAAAATGACACGTTCCTAAGTCACTTTGGACACTTTCGAATTTGATAAAATACTTAGAATATTTTGGAACATGAAAAAAAACTATTTTCACATAGCCCAAGTCACATGAACTTGTGCCTCGTATTTTCTTATTTCGACACACAACACATAAGTTTTATAGCTCGACCTGATAGTCGAGCTACCAAACTAACGGGTCATGTATTTTATTCGACCTAGTAAGCTCATCTAATGCCTTATTAAATCCCAAAGTAATCGATCGTGAACCAGTATTCCACAAAAACTAAATAATACGTATGGGCTTATAAGCCCACTAAGCTATTTTTAAGCTTTTCATATAAGCTGATTATATAAGCCCTCTTGATATATTTTTACAACCATAAAATGAGCCCGTAACCAGGCCCATTAGCCCTTGAAACCCAATGGATCGAAAACCCATAATGGGCCATATATTTTGGCTCGTTAACAGCCCATAAGCTCGAAAATAAGCTTTTGACAAAATAAGCTGTATACGAAAGTTACATAAGCTGTTTTAAACTTATTTATGAAATAAAAATGGAGAACTTTGATTTCTATAAAGTTTGGACTTGTTTTGCAAAAGTTTGCTAACCGAGGGACCAAAACTGCCAAGTTTGGAATCTTGGAGTAAAAACTGTCATTTTGATATCTTGTGATGAAAACTGTAAATTTAAGAACTTTTGGGTATAAAATGTAAATATTAAATGTTTTAGACTTAAAATGTAATAAAACTTAACCGAGGACTAACGGTACAAATATTATGCCGTTAGAGTATAAAGTGTAACTTTGTAAAACCCAAAGGTTATTTCTGAAATAACAGATTTTATACTTGTAATAATATTTTACGAACTCAAAACCCGAAACAAATGTGTTTTAGTCCCGCAAGTCGACATTTAACGTTACATTTTCTAATATATATATATATATATATATATATATATATATATATATATATATATATATATATATATATATATATATATATATAGACGTAACCACTTAACGAAACATTAAACGCATAACATAACTTATCATCAACCAACTTTAATTTATCAACGACGATCTCTTTAGTCAACCTTATATACTCCGACAAACGAGCACATACCCAAGAGTTATATATATATATATATATATATATATATATATATATATATATATATATATATATATATATATATATATATATATATATATATATATATATATATATAACTTTATTTTTTTTTAACTTCAAGCATTTAAACACGCATGTTTTAATGTTAGAAATTAATTATCAATCGATAAAACCTTGAACGTTATGATTCGCGATAAACCAAACTTGGACTATCAAACCACTAAAACTTGCCATATATTATTTAGGTCGTGTGTTGAAGCCGTTTCCTTTCATCGTTTGAGTTACGATACTACCGCCACTACTGTACTACTAAGGTGAGTTCATAGCCCACACTTAAACTTTTAAACCCTTTTGTGGGGAGATACATGCTACAAACATGAACACAAACTTTTTAGTATGCTATGTCTGATGTTATTATTGCTTAAGTAGCTATTGCCAGAAGTCCCTCTATCATGAACCTTAATCACTTGCGAGTGAACGTAAATAGTTGTGAATAGATCTATTTGGGACTGACAATCCCCGTTTGGGTCTGCTAGGATGAGCCACCCAAACGTACTTTATTTAAACATACTCATAGGTTATTGGCAAATACCTATCCCGAGGGCCTATATATATTTTACATCATTTTGATGCCTGTTAAACGTTGCGTGTCAAGAGCTTAATGCAATAACAACTTGATTTTTACTCGTTTAATTGTAATTCGATGCAATTAACAATTATACTTTGTGTTCAACTATTAAACTTAAACCTATGAATATCACTCAACTTTTGTTGACTTTTAGCATGTTATATCAGGTAACTAAAAGCTGGAACTCAAGGCACGGAGTGGGCGCTAAACCCGGCACGGGTGTTAAATAAATGTTTTATCATTCAAGTTTAAATAAACATGCTAAACTATGAAAATTCTTTGTATTTCAAATGCTTGTAATTTGAATGATAATCATAAAACGTCTATTTTAAGTCGTTTTCTATGGTTATGACTACGATCCACTACGTAATACCCCATTAAGTCTTCCGCTGTTGATATCTGAATTTAGGGGGTGTTACATATGTGACCCGTTCATTATGTCATGTGACCCATTCATTCTGTCATGTTACCCGTACATCTGGTTATGTGACCCGTTCATTCTGTCATGTATGTACATAGTGGTGGGGCCAGTTCATTCGGTTAAGTATGCATATTCATTTAAAGTGCTTAGGTCCATGAGCAAAAAGAATTAAGTATGATACAAGTGATTATACAATACATTCGAATGAATAACAAATTCATATGTAGAGTAAGTAATGGTTTGGCTAAACAAGTGGCATAATCAAGTAAATCAAGTATACATTTAGATGAAAATGAGCATGTATTCTCCCCCAAAACATAATCCAAAACGTATAAAGGTAGGGGCTATGGAACTCACCTGGTGCGATAGCTATAATGACAAAAGTGGATATATTGAAATGAGGCACGATCTCTAATCGCAACCTAATGTGAATGATAGGATCTAATGTAAGCAATGAAATGATGCTACACATGCAAATACGTATGTTAACGATACCATTCATTAATTTTGAAAATAACGTTTATCGACGAAAAATACATTTTTGCTGTCTCGTTAAGTTAATAAACACTTTTCGTGTAATAATGTTGAAACTACACTCCATGATCCTTGTTTGGTGTTTTATTGGTAAATATAATGTTTTCGTCGCAAAATACCACTTTTCATAACTTGTGAAAATATGCCCAAATGGCCTCGTAAAACTAGTCGTGAAATATTGCTCGTTGAGTGTTAGTGATCAAACTCGACGCTTTTGAAAACCTTGTAACATAATCTTTATGTCGTCTCATTTGACTCTTGACCAAATACGTCTCGATCAATTAGATAATCGGCTATCAACTTGGTGACTTGCAAAAATACTGGTCCTTATACTTAAGACTTTATTTTCATATAGTGCTGTCAAAAATAGTTTGTAAATCGTTGGCTTCAAACGTGTATATCTCGGTCGTTATAAGCCCGTTTGCTACGCTCTTTATATCCAGGGGTTAGTACCAATGTGAACTAACATATTTTCAGTAGGTCGGCTCGTCTAGATCACGTCTAACGTCTCATTTTGTCCCTCGAAGTTCGGAAAAACAGCAAGCATTTTTTAGAAAATTAGTTTTCGTCGTCTAACTTCGAAAAATCATATCTCCTTCGTTATAAGTCGGTTTTTAGTGATTCTTGCGGCCACGGTTTCGTTTTTGAAAGTATTTTCTAAATATGAAGGCCAAAATGACTCCATGTTTACTGAAATTTTCAGATTTTCCATTTTTGGACAGTAGCATTTTATACTTGTTAAAAACACATTTTTCTAGTTCCATACTTGATCAAACTACTTCCCAACAACACCACAAACACTCCAATCCTACCATACACCTTCTTAGGGTGTCATGGGGTCCTAAACATCACCAACCTTGGTGGATTTCATGAGATCATTAGTGAAACTTATAGATCTAGTGATTAAGATAGTTTATGTTCAAAAGTGGTATGTGAAACATAAGTAACTTGCATGAATAATTAATATAACTTGAAAATACATGAACATATAAATTAAATGAAAGCATAAGATGATCAAAACATGTTCTTGAAACTTACTTGATGATTTGATGAGTTTTGATAAGAAATGAGTAATAAACTTGAGGTTTGATCACAAATCCATAACTAGGAAGGTAAATGGAGTATGATTATGACTTTAACTTGAAAAATTGATGGATTGTTCTTGTGGATCTTGATATGGCCGATCAATGGAGGAGAGAAAAAGAGGAAGTTTGATCTTTTTAGCTTATGAAATGTTACATGTATGTGTTTATGAAATTAAATGGGTGTTAATTCATTTATGAGTTTTGTCATATTAGGAAGAGAAAGTGGGTAGGGGGCGGCACAATAGGTGCAAATAAGAAGAAATGTGATGATTAAATCAAGACTTATGACACATTAGGATAAACATTAGTTGTTTAGTGTATACTTTAGGTGTTATCGGGTACCGAGTTAACTAAAATAAATTGTGACGAGTTGAAATAAAATACGACGAAGTTGTAAAAATTGTAAATTCATATTCCTGACAAGAATCGGGTGTTAAAATAATTATCGGGTTGAAATATCGCAAACCGACGGAGTTATAAGCTCCTAACGGAAAATATAGCGATTGGTTTAAAAACACCAGGTAAATTAATAATATAATCTCTATATTATTATTATGAGTATGAAAATATGTTAGGATCATAGTCGGGAGTATTGGATATAATGTTAGTAGTAATGACTGAGTGGTAACGTTTAACAAATAAATGAACATACGTAAATGAAAAACACACAAACCCGTGCATGACTTAATATGATAATGATGATACAGATGATATATAGACTACTCTAGTCTAAATGACGTGTCCTTACTGATAATGCATGAATACGCAACTAAACCATACTGGTTACGCGAATTGAATGCCCGTAAACCTAGTTTACGAGATAATGAATGATGACAATGAATAGTGATTTTTCTCCGAGAATGAATAGTGTTTCATGAATAGTAATTTTTTTTCGACTTCTCAAAGTCTCAAACTGACTTCAAAAATGATGAATAGTGATCAGTGAATAGTAACCCATGAATAGTAATTCCCGAGATGAATAGTGAAATTTTGAAGCTTGAAAAAGGACCTGAAATTACGGGTTGTGACAATAGATCCCTCAATGAGGAATTGTATGGTGAGTTTGTACGCAATTTTAATATGCATTGCACGGGGAAGACTTTTAGTGATTTGCATGCAATGCTTATCGACTATGAGAAAGGACTCTCTAAGAAAGCACCTACACCTGCTGTGATGGCAATTAAAGGTGGTAGGGTAGCTAAGCCCGGTAAACCGCACAATGTGAACAAGAAGGGCAAAGGGAAAGCTGACAAAGGAAAACAGGTCGTGATCTATCAACAGAAGCCCAAGAAGCAGAATCCTCCTCCTAAGAAGGATTATCCTAAAAAGGATACGGCTGCTTGTCACCACTGTAACACTCCTGGACATTGGAAGAGGGACTGTCCATTGCTGCTTGAGGAGTGTCGCAAGAATAAAAATGCCAAGGCTGGGCATGGCGCCAGCACATCAGGTATTTTTATGGTTGAATTATTTTCTTTTCCTCGTAAGCAAAATGCCTGGATATATGATACAGGATGTGGTACTCACATTTGTAATACATCGCAGGGGCTTAGAGGAGTGAAGAAGCTGAACTATGGGGAATGCTGCTTGTATGTCGGCAACGGTATACGTGCAGCAGTGGAAGCCATAGGGACTTTTGACTTACTTTTACCTTCGGGGTTAATTTTAGTATTGAACAATTGTCATTACGCACCATCTATTGTTAGATGTGTTGTTTCAGTTTCTTTATTGTTGGATAATGGTTTTGAGCATACTTTTAATAATAATGGAATTTTTGTTTCTTTAAATTCTATTTTTTATTTTAATGCAATTCCATTAAATGGTGTGTTTGAAATTGATATGGAAAATCATGTCTCCAACGGAAATGATTCTATGTATAGCATCGGAAATAAGAGAATCAAGTCTAACTTGGATTCGTCTTATTTATGGCACTGTCGTCTTGCTCACATAGGCAAGAAACGCATGGAAAAGCTGCTACGTTATGGGCTTTTACCAAATATCAATGATGATTCAGTTGATAAATGCGAATCTTGCATATCTGGGAAGATGACGAAGAAACCTTTCCATAGCAATATGGAAAAGGCTTTAGATCTACTTGGATTAATACACACGGATGTGTGTGGTCCACTTAGACATGTGTCTAAGCGCGGTGCTACCTACTTCCTAACCTTCACGGATGACTATAGTCGTTATGGTTGTGTTTATTTACTTAAACACAAACATGAAGTCTTTGAGACATTCAAGGTTTTTAAAAGTGAAGTAGAATTACAACTCGGTAAGAAGATTAAGGCCCTTCGATCCGATCGTGGTGGTGAGTATTTAAGCCAAGAGTTTAAAGATTATCTAGCTGAGTGTGGCATTGTCCAACAACTCACTTCTCCTTATACTCCACAACAAAATGGTGTATCTGAAAAGAGAAATCGTATATTGCTTGATATGGTACGATCTATGTTTAATCTTACAACTCTTCCCTTATCCTTTTGGGACTATGCTCTTGAAAGTGCTGTTCGCATACTAAATATGATTCCAACTAAGAAGGTTGATAAGACTCCATATGAATTATGGACTGGAAAAGCTCCCAACTTGTCTTACTTAAAGATCTGGGGTTGTGAGGCGTTTGTTAAACGTGACTCACCGGATAAACTCCAACAAAGATCTGTTAAGTGTATCTTCGTAGGATACCCTAAGGAAACAAGGGGTTACTACTTTTACTTCCTACCAGAAAATAAAGTCATTGTGGCTAGATATGGTGAATTCCTTGAGGAAAGTTTCTTGTCTCAAGAATTCAGTGGGAGAGTGTATGATCTTGAAAATGATCAAGAAGATACGTCGCCTTCTGAGAACACTAACACACTTCCTGTGGTACCTGAAAGTTTAGGTCCTCCACCAGAAGTTGAAGTGGTACCCATCCGTAGATCTTCAAGATCTACAAAAGCTCCTCATCGTCTATGTTTAAACGTAGAGTGTGAGGAAACTATACTAGGGGACCTTGATGAGCCAACTAGTTATAGTGCTGCCATTAATAGTCCTGATAAAGATAAATGGCAGGTTGCAATGGATGGGGAAATGAAATCCATGAAAGACAATAAAGTCTGGATTGAAGTAGACCTTCCTCCCAATGCTAAGGTAGTTGGGAGTAAGTGGCTCTTCAAAAAGAAAACGGACATGGATGGCAAAGTACACACCTACAAAGCTCGTTTGGTGGCTAAAGGCTTTACCCAAACATACGGTGTTGACTATGAGGAGACATTTTCTCCTGTGGCCGACATTAGAGCTATTAGGATTCTTATAGCCATAGCTGCCTACTATGACTATGAGATTTGGCAGATGGATGTCAAAACCGCCTTTCTGAATGGTCGCCTAGATGAAGACATCTATATGGCGCAACCTGAAGGGTTTGTGAATCCACAATTTTCTGAGCGTGTATGCAAGCTTCAAAGATCCATTTATAGATTGAAGCAAGCATCCAGGCAATGGAATAAGAAATTTGATGAGGAAATCAAGAAGTTTGGATTTACTCAAAATTTCGATGAGCCATGTGTATACCACAAAGTTAGTAGGAGTAACACTACTTTTCTTATCTTATATGTCGATGACATATTAATCATGGGAAATCATATACCTAGTCTTGATGAAGTTAAGGCTTATCTGAGTAAATGTTTTTCCATGAAGGATTTAGGAGAAACAACTTATATCCTTGGAATCAAGATCTATAGAGACAGATCTAAGCGGTTGATCGCTTTAAGCCAAAGTGCTTACATGGATAAAATATTGAAGAGATTCAATATGCAAAATTTCAAGAAGGGATATTTGCCCATGCAAGTAGAACATGGCTTAAGTAGCGAAATGTGTGCTTCTACACTTGAAGAGGTGGCATACATGAAGAAAGTTCCGTATGCTTCGACAGTAGGATCTATCATGTATGCAGTTAGATGTACAAGGCCAGATGTGGCATTCGCACAAAATTTAACCATTCGTTATCAGCAAAACCCAAGAAAAGATCACTGGCATGCTGTTAAGAACATTCTTAAGTATTTAAGGAATACTAAAGATATGTTTCTTGTTTTCGGGGGAAATCCAGACGCAGAGTTGAATGTTACAGGTTTCTGCGATGCGTCCTTTCAAACTAATAAAGATGATACGAAGTCTCAGACGGGTTACGTTTTTGTCATAAATGGAGGAGCTGTAGACTGGAAGAGAAAGAAGCAGAGTACAACGGCCATGTCTGCTACAGAAGCTGAGTATATTGCTGCATCAGAAGCTGCACAAGAAGCTGTTTGGATAAGGAAATTCATTTCGGATCTTGGAGTGATGCCGTCAAATGAATTACCTATAAATGTGTATTGCGACAACTCTGCTGCAATCACATTCGCCAATGAACCTGGAGTTATGAAGGGCGCCAGACATTTTCGTAGGAAATACCACTATGTTCGAGAACAAGTCGAACTGGGTGAGATCAATGTACTCAAAGTTCACACAGATGACAATCTGGCTGATCCTTTCACGAAGGCATTACCTAAGGAAACGTTTACTCGACATGCTCAGGGTATTGGTCTTCGTATGCCAGATAGTTTCATGTAAATCTGTGATTAGTATTTTGGATAGGGACATGTAAACAATTATTATTTTAATGAAATAAAGTGCGGATAACGCTTATACTCATTATTAATATTTGTGTCCTATATTTGCATGTTTAAATCCGTGAATAATTAATTTATTCTAAATGGTCCGTTGTCAATTAATAATATGGGAATATTATTGAACTAAGACAAATGTGAGGATTGGTAGAATGTACTGTAGGGTTAAGACACCAATGTCACATGATATTCAATATTGGATAAATTGAATATAGGACTTATCCCAACCACATGATTATACTTTATGGATCATAGTCATTAAGTATATCATGAATATTTATCCTCAGACTTGAGATACCAGATAATTACCGAGGATGTAGCTCATTTTCTGTAAGATAGTCTAACGCTATCCGTAAAAGGTGGTTATAAGGGCTATTTTTGGAAGTGATGCGAAGTTCGAGGGTTATGCTCGTAGTCAATAAAGGATTTGTTCCTTCAACTCTGTGTTGAAATATGCAAAATGACCAAATTGCCCCTGAAACTTTAAAATTAAATTAAAACGTATATAAAGCACCAAATAAATCCTAAACTCTTGGAAACAAGCAACATATGAATTATGATAATTTTTGCATGAGCATTTTAATATTTTAAATGTCCTAAAAATATTTAAAAACAATTATGTGTACCGAAAATGAATAAAAGTAGAAGAAGTTGTAATACCCAAAATTTAAAAACATGCAAATGACCAAATTGCCCCTGAAACTTTAAAATTAAATTAAAACGTATATAAAGCACCAAATAAATCCCAAACTCTTGGAAACAAGCAACATATGAATTATGATAATTTTTGCATGAGCATTTTAATATTTTAAATGTCCTAAAAATATTTAAAACAATTATGTGTACCGAAAATGAATAAATGTATTTTACTTTTATTAATAAACTTATAAAACTAAATAAAAGAGATAATTACCAACTAAATTTGGAAGCAATGCATAAAATCAGTAAATTGATTTTGTTCCATCATTTTGGCCAAAATTCCATCCCTCCTCCTCTCCTATACACGGCATTCCTTTTATTTTCATTCTTATCTCCACCAAAAACCCTATTCGACACACACAAAACTCTCTCTATCATCAAACAAATTTCTGGAGGCTAGTTATTATTTTTTGTGGGTTCTATCAAGTGCAAGGAGGGTAGTAAAAATAGTGCTAAGGTCGTGGAGTCACTGGGTCGATCGTAGGAGTTTTGGTTGCATCGCTTGTTCTAGCCGAGAGGTACAAAACTCTCACACTTAATCCGATCATTCTAAAACACATCTGGTATTTTTCTAGTACTCTTTACATCGTATATAATTCATATAAAATAGATAACATAAACCATGCACGTTAAAATCGATCGCGGTAATTATATGTATCAAAACGTGAATAAAATCCTAAAATAACTCATGCGATTTTTTTGGGTTTCATATATAATTTATTTGGGTCCTATACATGTCATATGAATCTAGAAAAATGATATTTGGATTAATCGAAGCTTAAATCATCCATGGTGAATTCTTGTTCTAATCGGCTAAAAAGAGAAAATGATTAAAAATATGAAACAGGGATCGAATGAATTAGGGTTTGAGTTTTGATGTTAAATCTGGTCTAATAAATGTGTTGTTAAGGTTTCATTAATGATTGATCATGATTGGTAAATTAGGGTTAGGGTTTGTGGATTAAAAATGTATACCGATTGGAATATAAAACTATAAGGGTGTGTTTTGTAATTATCTAAACATGAGGGTTATTTTTGTAAGTCAATTTGGACCAGGGGCATGTCGTATAAAATATAATATGGGGATACCTTGTGTAAATTTTGTAATTTAAAGGGTTTAAATGGTAATTGTTTAATTATGTTATTCGATTTGAAAATATTAAAACTAGAGGGACTATTTTGTAAATTCTGGAAACTTGAGGGTGTTTTGTATAATTAATGATATAAAGGGTGTAATGTTTAAAATTGGATACCTAAAGGTTTAATGTGTATATATGGTTAATTAGTAAATCGAATTATACTTTTTATAAGTTAAAGGACTAGTTTTGTAATTTACATAAAGATGAAGGTAATTCGTTCCATATTTAAAATAAGAGGTATATTCTGTAATCTTGTTAAATTGAGGGCTTGTTGTGTAAATATAAATGTGTTAAGGGTTAAAATGTGATTTAATGAATTATGGGGTTTAAATTGAAAATTAATAAACTAAAGGGTATAAAATGTAAAATGGTCAAACTTGAAGTACTAGAATCGTATACATTGTTAAATTATGGATTTGAATGGATAATTTGTAATAATTGCATTTTAGACCTTTAACTTTGGTATACTTACAATTAAAACCCTAAAATATGGAAACTTGTTATATTTAACCCTAAACTTTTATAACTTGCTAAAATGAACCCTATTCCCATAATAATAGTTAATAAATGACTTAACCTAATTACTTTATGGAATTTGTCTAATTATGTAAAATTGCTATTTTTGGAAACTTGCTAAATAAGGAAACTTTCTAAAAATAGAAACTTGCTAATCTTGGAAACCTGCTAAAAATAGAAAGCCGACTAAAACGAGAAATCTGATTTAAATAAGATATTAATAATAAGACGACCATGTATTCGTGTAGATTCGCTGAAGATGGAGTTTGTTTCTGACCTTTATATTTCTTGATGTGTTATCATTGCGATATAAGGTACAAATATTCTGACCTTCTCACAGGTTTCTCATGAACTCTTTCTCTTGTCTTTCTTACTTGCTGGAACCTTGCTATGCATCCCTTGATTTGTGAACATTACTATGTTTCCCCTTGTATTGTGAACCTTTGATATGATCCACTTGATTTGAACCTTGCTTTGAACCCTTGCCTTGATTTCTTGTTTTGAACCTTGCCATGTTCCCTTGATACTTGACATACTTCGTTCATCACCTTTGACCTGAATATTCAAATCCTTGGACACCTAGAAGATTTACTTGATATTAAAACTGGATGTGGAAACTTTCTTAATTATATATGAAAATGTTTTGAGAAAAGCTATTTTAAAACGATGCGATACCACTTTTAAATGTAATTCTACTAAAGTTTTATGAAAATAACTTTTAAGAACTATCTTTATGAAAAACTGTTTTGAAAGACCATTGTTGTGAAAACTATTTTGAAAGATCATTTTTACTAAAACCATTATTAAAGGATTTCTTTTAAATGAACTTTTAAATTGAACCTTTGCTATGATCTCTTGTCTTGAACCTTGATACACTTGAATTGGAAACTTGACTTGAACCACTTGAAATGGGAAACTTGATTTGAACAACTTGATATGGAACTTGAACTTGATACTTGATACTTGACCCTTAACCCACAGTTTGAGATTACGAGCCATAACTAGGCATGAGGGTTTCATGTCCATGTCATTGATGCACCGATGGCATGACTCTAGGGCAGGAGAGTGATGACCTGTCCCGTCCCTGACTTGATACTTGACTTGTTACGTAGAGGAAGACATTGTGGCCTACTGGGGCGTATGGATGCATCCTAGATTTGACTTGACTTGACTTGATTTGACTTGACTTGTTATACTTGGTGACTGATGGTGTGTGCGATACACGTCTTTCACATCTTGGGAGCTCATGACTACACCCCTTGGAGGTATCCCCTCACCTTGTACTTGGTACCGAGGTCTCCCCTCCGTACACGTTGCTACTTGATTTCTTGACTTGATACTTGACTTGACTTGGGCTCGTAATGGATTACTGTTTTTCCCTTTACCTTATAACCTTGTGCTTAGTATTCCGAGGTCACCCCTCCGGATACATACTTGACCTGACACTTGACTTAATACTTGACTTGACTTGATTTGATTTGGGCTCGGGTTGGGATTACTTTTCTCTTTCCTCTTATCTTTTGTAACTATTCCCTAACTCTTGGTATATCTGCATAACCTTTTATCTTTCTTTCTATCCTCACTCTTGTTACACTTTGCATTGTTTCATTTACATCACTATTCAATTATTACTGCTTGTTACCTTTATATCTGTTCACTGGGCTTTTTAAGCTCAGCCGCATTTCTTTTCCTGCGGCAGGTTTTAGTTTGGAAGCTGGGTATGAGTGGAAAGTACCTTGGACTTAGAAGACCTTACTAGCTATTGAAGATGAATAGAAGAATTTATATTTAGACTTAGAAATTATTTTATTAACCTTGTAGTTTCAGATTTTCCTTTGTAACCCTTGAAATTCTATTGTATTATTTATGTCATATGCTTGTGTTTGTTCTGATATGAAACCATTTTTGTGACATCTTTACCCTTGTCGGGTCGGGGTGTTACAAAGATCCATATCTATATTAACGCGGTATTAGCAACAAAAGGATAAGTATGATGATTATATCATCACGAGGTTTTTTCCAGGAAAACCATACTCGGATCGAGCTGGGGGCATTGGGATCTGTTAAGCTAGACTAGCTCATGTCATTACTATATTAATAGTTATCCAAGTGGGAGCTGTTAGAGTTTGTGTATAATTATTAATATAAGTATGTCCGGTTTCAAACCCGAGACTCGGGATTGCACACAAAACGTGAGAGTTTCAATGGTTTGAATAAATTAAATATATTTTATATTTTATTTATTCATTTCACAAAACAAATACTTGACGACAGTTAGTACTTAACGGAGTAAGAGATAACGGTCGTTAAAGGACTAATAATGCAAAGTAAGAAGAGAAGGATCTAGAATCCTTGTGGGATTCTAAAACTCGGCCTAACCCTTCCTTAGGGATAGGGGAGTCGATTCTTGGAGTAGGGAACAAGAAAACAAGGGCCTATAAATACAAACCTTATGTGTTTGTTATTCTCTAGCCCTAATCCCTAACTTTCCAACTTTTTTCTCCTCTCCTCTAGCTCTAGTCGATCGGCCATATACCCTAACCCCTAGGGTTTTGCCGATTTCAACTTGAACACAAGTGTTGGAATTGTTTTGTGATTAGAACCTAGCTTTTCCCATTGGAACGCTAGTATTACGTGTGTACAAGAACGAGTAACAAGCTTACTTTAGCTTGTGGAGATTTGCCCCATTCGACTACACCTTAGTCGATCCACACTTTAAACCCTAGTTAGGGTTTATCTTGTTCTTGTAGATTCGATTCCTTGTTCTTGCTAGGAATCAAAAAGGTACGCTTTCTATTTGATTTTTTAGTTAATTAATTTACATGTTATTGTAGATCTATTCCGCTGCGTGAGCTTTGATGATTATGTGTTTATAGTTCTTTTATGATTCACATATTCCAACAACTAGGACTCTGTCCATAACTAATCGAATATCTAGGTAGGCGTTAGTCTTGTAGGTTCCTCGTTAGGGTCCAAGTTTGTTCAGATAAAGACTTCTTTAGACTTCTTGCTTGAGTTAAAGAAATGAGATGCGTCCCACTATGCATTACGAAGCTAATCAGTTCTAATTTGAAGGTTTTGGCCAACAGCATCTAGCACACTCACAATCAGGTTGTTTTGGTTCTCGCTCAAGATATTATGGAACACAAAGTCAGGTACCATCATTTTATCGATTATACGTATAAGTGGATAAATATATGTCTAGTTATCAAGTTAACTCACCAGTACACTAGGAGTCTGTGTACCCATTGCACCCTTACCAAGCTTGAAATGTTAAGGATTAAAACTTTCATATAACTGTACCTTAATCAACAACAAAATGAAGTATAAACCATATATTAGAAAAGTTAATTACATAATTGTTGGTTGAAGTCTGGAAGAAGAAGAAAAGTCATTGTTTGGCAGAGATAAAGGAAAACCAAAAGCTTTTGCTTTCATCCCACATCGGCTAGGAAAGAAACTTATCACTTGTTTATATAGACCACTTGGAACCTAAACTCTCGCTGAGCTCAGTAACGCGAGCTTGTGACTCAAGTGAGGGCATTAAAGTGGGATGGACTGTAATGGGAACCAAGATTGGTTGTGTCAAGTTGTTGCAATATCTGGCTTGCCTGTTCCAAGTTGAGAGTTGGACCATGTGGTTTGAGTGAAGGCTCAGGCTTCCTGGTTCCTAGAGTAGAGGGCAATGCGTTAGGCTTGCCCGTTCCAAGTTGAGAGTTGGACCATGTGGTTTGAGCGAAGGCTCAGGCTTCCTGGTTCCTAGAGTAGAGGGCAATGCGTTAGGCTGGTTTCACAGAGCTGCGAATACTTCTCGCTCCCGACAGTGGAAGGATAACGAGCTCGTGCACCCTTGACCCAAATAACCAATTCCTTCTAATGAACTCCCACTTTGAGAGTGGACAGTGGAAGGATAACGAGCTCGTGCACCCTTGACCCAAATAACCAATTCCTTCTAATGAACTCCCACTTTGAGAGTTGGACCATGTGGTTTGAGTGAAGGCTCAGGCTTCTTGGTTCCTAGAGTAGAGGGCAATGCGTTAGGCTGGTTTCACAGAGCTGAGAATACTTCTCGCTCTCGACAGTGGAACGATAACGAGCTCGTGCACCTTTGACCCAAATAACCATCTTGGTTCCTTCTAATGAACTCCCACTTTGAGAGTTGGACCATGTGGTTTGAGCGAAGGCTTCCTGGTTCCTAAAGTAGAGGGCAATGCGTTAGGCTGGTTTCACAGAGCTGCGAATATTTCTCGCTCCCGACAGTGGAAGGATAACGAGCTCGTGCAACGACCCAAATAACCATCTTGGTTCCTTCTAATGAACTCCCACTTTTTTTTTTTTTTTTTTTTTTTTTTTTTTTAATTATTATTATTATTATTTTTATTAATTTTTAAATCTTTTACTAATGCAAAGTTGTTATGTGACATTTGCTTGTTGACCGTCTCTACGTATTGTTCTTAAACTTCTAATGTTTTAAATGGAACTAGTATATATGTACACTAGATATAATGCCCGCGCACGCGCGGGGTTTTTTCTAAACTTTTAAATAAATTATTATTTTTAATTTCGGGTTTTAATTATTATAACAGGACCTTCAAAACCAGTGTAATTTGATTGAGTTATTGAATTAGGGTTATTTACGAATGTAGTGGGTTTTAATATTAATTAGATTTGGAGGAGATTTATTGTGTCAATGATTGTGCGTGGATGATTGATAAGAGATTGAGTTTGATTGATGGAAGAGGAATTTGAGAATGTTGGGACTTCAGGATTTTTAGTGGGAATTATACTGAATTTTAAGTTTCACCCCAAATCTTTGAAAAACTTGCTCCACCGTTTTCAAGTTTTATTTTTTTAGTTTTTGACACATATATTTAGCCCAAATCTTTGAAAAACTTGCTCCACCTTTTTTCAAGTTTTATTTTTTTAGTTTTTGACACATATATTTTTGTAAGTTTTTTTTGAATGATCACAAATCAAATTCTTCTTTTATAGAATATGGATAAATTTAGAAATATTTAGGCTTTTCTTATTTATTATTTAAAATAATAATAATAATAATAATTTGATTATTACTTAATATAGTATGATTTGATTTTTTTGAAATGTAAAAATCCCCACTAGAGGTTTTGTTGTATTATATAAAAGATTATTTACCCAATTGTACAAAGTCATCTCGAATCATAAATGTAAAAAAAGGTTGAGGTAAGGGGACATCCATGTTAGAAGTAGGGGGATGTCAAAGTCAAAGTCAAAGGTTGAGGTAACGGCTCCACGATACCTAATGATCTAAATAAGTGAAAAGTTTCTTTTTGTAGCGATGTGGGATATGAACAAGAGCTTTTGGGTCATATATTTTTGCAAGTGAACTTTTTATTATATACGGTTTTGATATTAATTAAGTTACATTTATGTGAAATTTTTATCATGTTAACAATTCAAGCATGGTATACTAACGATGTTTACGAGCCTGGTTCCCTCTGTAACAATCAAGAAACATATTCAGGAGGTCGGGGGAACTCAAAATAAAGATTAAACATGGTATTATTAGATGAAAAGAATGGGGGAAGGTGTGTGTGTCTTCTAGAGAGAGAAAGTGAAACCACACACACCTTCAAGATTACAAATGAATTCATTCACCTCCTAGTCTCAACTAGGAGGGTATTTATACTAGTTTACAAACTAATCTTTGACCTAATGGCAAGACTAGCCCATGAACTTAATAACTATGCAATTCCGAATATAACATTACTTTTAAGGCTAACACCCTCTAATAGACTCCGACTTTTTTTTTTTTTTCTCTTTATTTATGCAAATTTTTATTTGGATATGCAACGTTTGTTGACACATCTGCTGTTGTAATAGCATGTTCTTAAACTTTATTGTTTTGATTGGAACTAATTTCTGATTAATTGTATAAAGTTGTGTACTCTCAAACTTGTAACTATAATTCATAGATGCCACTGGAGCAAATATACATTAATTGTGAAATATATCAATGTTAGAGGGGGATGTCCTTGTAAGCATATGAGCTGGTGGACAAGGTGATTCAAAACTATGAGAACTAAAGCCAAACACAAAAAAGAGTATCGAAGATCAACATGGTGTTAAAGTTTCAATGGGTTACCACAGCTTTACGCACTCTGACAGAATCAAGTTTATTACACCCTTTTGTTTATAATTTGTCTAGTGACTTGGATCATATCCATTCTCACTTGTTTTTCAGCAAATAAAGTAACTGTCAAGTGACTTTGATAGTTTGATCCCTTCTCAAGTGGTTTTAGCAATTAGAGTAAGAGAAAATTACCAAAATAGTTCAAAAATCCAACCTTGATCGATAGACACATTTAACATCATTTTTCCATTTTGGTCATGTTCGACTGCTCAACTGCTCGACTCCACTCAAATTTTGACACGTGTCATTCCATTGTACTTTTATCAGGTACAAAAAAGTACAATTTTTGTACTTTTTTGTCATGTCATTCTTTTGTACTTTTTATGGTACATATGTACAAGAAAGTACAAAGAAATGACACGTGTCAAAAATTGGGTGGAGTCGAGCATGACAAAAATAAGAAAAAGATGTTAAAAGTGTCCATAATGGATCAAGGTTGGATTTTTGTACCTTTTTTATCACCAAGATATTTATCCAACTTTGTGGAAGTTTCAGCCATATTCTTTTTCTTTTGCCAAAAAAACATGTTACCGTTTATAAACATCATTAGTTTACTAAGCTTGAATTGTTAGCATTCTAATAGAGTCAGATCATAACTATTTTCCTATGAACCCAAGTGTAACTTAATCAATATCAAGTTTATAAACCATAACTAGCTCAAAGAAAAGGTTATAAAGATGACGTCGTTTTTATTTAGCAGATTTGAAATAAACAAATAAAATGCAGTGGAGTAGTAAGGTTGATAGAAGAAGAAAATATGGACTATTTGGCAAAGATAAAAGAAGACCTCAAAAGCTTTTGATTACATCCCACATCGCTCACAAAAGAAACTTATCATATGTTTATATAGACCATTTGGCAGTAAGATGTTTGCCGAGCTCAGTAACGTGAGCTTGTAACTCAAGTGAGGGCTTTAAAGTGGGTTGGACGTTGATGGAGCTAAGATTGGTTGAGTCAAGTCGTTGCAACACCTGGCTTGCCCGTTCCAAGTCGAGAGTTGAACCATGGTGTTTGAGCGAAGGCTCGGGCATCCTGCCTCCTAGAGCAGAGGGCAATGCGTTAGGCTGGTCACAGAGCTGCGAATACTTCTCGCTCTCGGCAGTGGAAGGATAACGAGACGGTGCACCCTTGGCTTAAATAACCAGCTTTGCTCCTTCTAACGAACTCCAACTTTTTTTTTTTTCTTTTCTTTTCCTCAAACTTTACGTTAAAGTTGTTACAATTGCTTATTACGATTGTTGCAGCATGTCTTTTTGTTAACACTTCGATTGTCTATAAAACTTTGATTATTGGTGTGCTTTTGACTTTCCGACATGCAAACCTATTTCTACGAAGCAAATACATTCACACGAGCAAATAATATTATGACATAGTATTATTAGACTATTAGAAGTGATACGAATATGAAGTTATAGAAAGAAAAACTATGATTGGGATTAGTATTTGATTATTTCTATGAAGCAAATAATACTAAAAAAAAAAAAAAAAAAAAAAAAAAAAAAAAAAAAAAAAAAACTATTTCTATGAAACAAATATATTCACACGAGCAAATAATAACCTAGTATTAGACTATTAGAAGTGATACCATAAATATGTTATACTCTCAAAACTCTTTTTCACATATGCGTCATGGAACAAATATATATGGCAAAGATATTTTTGACATACTATTAGGGGTGATAGCATATAAAGATACAAAAATATATACACTAAAACTTTCACACGTTGATTTATCGAATCTGGTTTCTAAAAGGAGTAGATTTATCCTTGACATACTTGGAAGAAATTCCCATATACCAACCATAAATAACTCAAGGGTAAAACCGTAAAATAGTAAAATTTCCGAATTTACATAACCATCATTCCATTACATAATAACATACAAACAGTCTCAAAAAAAAGGCAGAAAACTGCTCCACCACCATATATACCATTTGATACACATACATACTCTAGGGTTTCTCTTCCAAGGAAAACAAAGAAGAATGAGAGGAGCTTACTCTAGTTTTTACCAAAAAGCTTCAAGCGTGTATCGTGGTAATCCTAGGCTTGCTAAACTTGTCATTCTCGGCGTTGTCAGGTCTTTTTTTTACTAGATCTTTCGTTAAGTTTGACATATATTTTAGTTTGTTAGAAAAATAAATCTTAGTTTGTCAATAACCATTGGTTTTATATTTGCTTTGGTTACAGTTAATGATGACATGATCTTGTGTGTCTGCGTTTGTATTGTACTATTGATTTATTTACGTTTGCTTTTATGTGAAAGGCGTACTATATATATGTGTCATATGACACACTTTTTGTAATGTATAAGATGCAATATTGAACCAGATGATAACTGGTTCTGTTATATTTGTTTTGGAGCTTTGGATATGTTTTTTTTTTTTTTTTTTTTTTTATGTTATTTTATTTTTTATTTTATTTTTTATTTTTAGGAAGTATGCTCGGGTGGGACTCGAACTTGAGACCTCCCCTCCCCAAGCCCCAAAGAAATCTTGGTGGCCAACTGAGCTAGCTGATATGCTTTGTAACCTATATAATTAATGGCATGTTTATTTGTTGAAAAAAAGTTGATCAATGAGTCACTACCATTATGTGTTTGAGTTTCAAGTAACTAAATTAACCTGTTAAATTCGTGCAAATATACTACTCCGTATAAGGAAAAAAAATAGTTTCATGTAGCTTAAGATTGCATGTTGATTTGTGGAGTATAAAACAATAGTTTTAGGTTGATGATGTAGCATCAACCAATGCTAATTAGGTGGTAAGAATGCATGTATAGTATTTAGATTGCATGAAGATTTCAGTATGTTTGATTGTTATTAAACTTGAAAAGGCATAATGCTGTAAACAACTAATGTAACGTCTTATTTGGTCTATTCAGTGGTGGTGGACTATTGACCTATTCTCAGGTCAGGTCATATAGTCGTAGTGCTTATGTCGATGCACAATCTACCATCAAAAAGAAGAAAGTTGTCGTTCTAGGAACAGGCTGGGCAGGAACAAGCTTCCTCAAAAACTTGAATGACCCCTCATACGATGTTGAAGTTGTGTCACCTAGTAATTATTTTGCATTTACACCTTTATTACCAAGTGTTACAGTTGGAACTGTTGAAGCTCGCAGTGTTGTTGAACCCATCCGTAACATTGTCAAAAAGGTACTATATAAAAACATATTATGCACTTCATGTCCCATGAATCTGATAGTTTTATCATTATAAAATGTGATTTTGCATTGCAGAAAGACATTAAAGTTCTTTTTAAGGAAGCAGAATGTTACAAGATTGATACAGTTAATCAGAAGGTTCACTGCAAATCTATCCAAAATACTAATGCTGAAGGGAAAGAAGAGTTCACCGTGGATTATGATTATTTGGTCGTTGGAATTGGAGCACGTGCAAACACTTTCAACACTCCGGGTGTTGTTGAAAATGCTCATTTCTTAAAGGTAATTAATCTGATAAAACAATAACTTTACACGCACAGTTTTTATTCTGGTTGTTTGTTAACAGTATATTTGATGCAGGAAGTAGAAGATGCTATGAGGATCCGAAGGAGTATTATCAACTCTTTTGAAAAGGCGAGTCTTCCAACTGTAAGTGAAGAGGAGAAAAAAAGAATATTGCATTTTGTCGTAGTCGGAGGTGGACCCACAGGAGTGGAATTTGCAGCTGAGCTTCATGATTATGTTCATGAAGATTTAAAAAAATTGTATCCTGATCTTGAGAAGTATATAAATATAACACTTCTAGAGGCTGGTGATCACATATTGAGCATGTAAGGAATACGTGCGAATTTTATTTTCTAGATAAGAATGTTTCTTATGATCGTTTAATCAAATTATGTGTTTTGGTTTTCAGATTTGACAAAAGAATAACTGACTTTGCTGAAGAAAAATTCCAAAGGGATGGCATTCAAGTGAAAACCGGGTCGATGGTTACTAAAGTGTCTGATAAGGAAATATCTCTTAAAGAAAGATCAACTGGTGAAACTAAAAATCTACCATACGGAATGGTGGTTTGGTCAACTGGTATTGGAACTCGTCCGGTTATTATGGAATTCATGAAGCAAATTGGACAGGTTCCTATTTCAATCATTTTCAGTAAACTCGTCATGTTTAGTAGAATTTGTTAACAATAAGTAATTTTCTGTTTTTTGGACTAAAGGGAAACAGACGAGTTATGGCAACCGATGAATGGCTTAGAGTAGAAGGACTGCCGAATGTGTATGCTCTTGGTGATTGTGCTACCATAAATCAACGCAGAGTAATGGTATGTTTATACTTGAGTTTTAAAGAGGCTTTTAAAAAGTTATGTTATGCAAATTCTGATATTTGAATTTTATTAAAATACAGGAAGATATCTCAGCAATATTTAGCAAAGCAGATAAGAACAATACTGGAAAGCTGAATGTGGAAGATTTTAAAGAAGTGGTTAACGATATAATAGAGCGGTATCCTCAAATTCAGCTCCACATGAAGAGTAAAAAACTCAAGAACTTTGTCCAGTTGCTAAAAAGTAATCAAGATGGTGCTTCAAAACAAATTGATATCGAAAAGTTCAAAGCAGCACTTTCTGAAGTGGATACTAAAATGAAGAGTCTTCCTCCAACCGCGCAGGTAACTAACATTTATAGGAATGGTATTTAGGAGCTAATTTTACCACTGTCTAATGTCGTTTTTTTGATGTTTTTTAGGTAGCGGCTCAACAAGGTGCGTATTTGGCCAAATGCTTCAATCGGATGAAGGAATGCGAGGAGAAACCTGAAGGTCCACTCAGATTTAGAAATACTGGCCGACATCGTTTTAAACCATTTAGGTACAAAAACATTTGTACTTGTTTTTATTATTCAAAAAAACAAACGTATATTTGTATTGATCAAGTATAACTTGGTTTTTTGATTAACTTTAGGTATAAGCATCTTGGTCAGTTTGCTCCATTGGGCGGTGAACAAACTGCGGCTCAACTTCCTGGAGATTACGTTTCAATCGGTCACAGTTCCCAATGGCTTTGGTATTCTGTGTATGCAAGGTATTAACTTGTACCACCTTTAATAAATCTTTTATGATTTATATGCTATAAATTTGAACACAAAATAATAATTTCATGTAACATTACTAAATGCAGCAAGCTGGTGAGTTGGCGCACGAGATGGTTGGTCGTAGGTGACTGGAGTAGGAGATTTATTTTTGGTAGGGACTCCAGTGGGATCTAAGAAGTGAAGCAGTGGTATCAAATAGTTGTCGGCGAGACTACTCCATTACTGGCTCGATTTTGAAATACGAGAACTTTATTGTGATTTTGTTTTAAGACTAGCTATTTTGCTAATGTTGAGGTTTTGAAACTTTGTAAGGTATTACTTGTATGAATCTTATGATGATCATACATTCATACGTTTTTTTTTTTTTTTTTTACCATGTTGTGTTTAATGAAAGGTATTAGCTATCACCATCGATGGAGGAGCATAAATGTCATGTATAAAATGTCTTGGAAAGTCTTAACGTGTAGGAGCTCATAATCTAGTACTACTATAGTCTTAATCTAATACACATACATTTCTCTCTCTAGAAAACTCCCACTTCTATATCTCTCTCTCTCTAGAATTCGGCCTAATCACATGTTCAAGAGTGTGTTATGATTTCGAATATATTACAATTGGTATCAGAGACCATGGTTTGATTAGCTAGATTGTGTGTGCGTTTTCTTTGTTAGTTTAGATCAAAAGTTTGGTTTTTGAAGGTTTATGGGCTTATTCTTGGCTTTCTTTGATTCTCACGTTTGTGGTGTTAAAGTTAGTGTTTTTATTGTTGTTATAACCTTCTAAGATCAAGTGGTGCAAAAGAAACCAAGCAAAAACGTTAAAAAGGGTGATTTTTAGGTGTTTTTAGGTGAAAAGTGTGAACTGCGATTTGACTCTCGGTGTGAGTTTCTTGGTTGCGATTTAAGGTCTGCGATTTGATAGCGACGTATTTGTCTGTTGCGATTTGTCGTCTAGCTATTGCGATTTGACCAACAAGTCTGCGATTTGACTTCTGCGATTTGGCATTGCGATTTGGGATTGCGATTTGGCACTGCGATTTGGCATTGCGATTTGGCCTTGCGATTTGGCATTGCGATTTGAGTGTTGTGACTTGACAGTTGCGATTTGTTTGTTGCGGTTTGACTGAAGACTTAGCGGTTTGACTAAAAGTTGACTTTTTACGACAAAACTTCAAACGGCCATAACTTTTGAACCGTAACTCCGTTTTCAGCGAAATACCTGTCAAAACGACCGGAACAGCCTGAATATTATGAGGTTTTATGAAAAAGTCATGAAACAAATTTTTCGAGGCCCAAATCCCTTCTAGAAAGAAGTTATTGAAGTTTTAAGTTTTCAGTCCAAAATTTCACCGTAACAACTTGCATCAACCAAACCAAATCACAACTAAACAACAAATCACCAAGTCTAACAAACTATCATCACTTTTAACACACAATCACTAATCATTGTAGCGATCCAACTGTTATCATAACACATATTAACTATCATTTCACGGTTTCTTCTTGATTTTGTAAAATCCCGTGAAAGATTCTATTTCTCGGTTTAAATCATAGATTTGTAAAATCCCGTGCTCGTTAATATCAGGTCAAAAACTTCGGATTCAGTCATAGCTAAGGTACTCAAATTGTACGACATGATCGATGAACATAAGATTCCCGAAAAAGTACAACCGACAAACGTTGTTGACTCAGATACTGTTAATATGGGAAATAGCAATGTTATCCCATATGAACAATATGTGAAACACAACGAAGCGTCTGTTGTACCTAGTAGTGCATCTTCTGTTCTAAATGATGGTTATGTGATGCATAAGAACACTATCGTTATACCTGATGACCACTAAACATAATATCTATAAAGATCAAGTGGCCATACATGAACAACGTGCAGAATTGGAACTTACTGAACGTGAACATAAAATGGATAATCAAATGGGTACACCTTTGTACTCGAGTTCACAAGAGAGAGTTGCATCAGTTACAACAAATGCAAGATAATGCAAAGGAAAGTTGCATGAAATACTTTCGAGTACTTCATTCACATCTCAAGGTTCTCTCAGAAAGACCTGGATCCATGGGAGGATTCGAACGAGCATTTGCATCACTCTTTGGTCAAGATGTTCAGACTTTCATAGGCACTATGTTCCTGAACTTAGATCAAATAGAACAACAACTTGACAAAGAAGAATTTCATGAAATTGGATCCATGGATGCTCTTCGGGTGATCAACAAACAACTTCAATTGTTCATCGATTCACAATACACTTGGGATTATGACAGTCAAATGACAGAAAAGTGTTTTACTGATTACACTGGAATTGAAGTTAACATGTTCAGAGAAACATTACTCCAACACGTGGGTAATGTTAAGAAGTACATTGAGGAAAGAGCGCAACACAAACTAAAGTATGACATCAAGATGAATGAAAGTCGGATGCAATCAAGAGAGATTAAAGTTGATTCGAGTAAAGCACTGGGTGCTAGTTCAGTTGTCACATAATGCAGTGGGACAAAGTCAGATAAGCATGATACAAGCAGCAGTTATGTGACTCATATCATACATGGTATGGATGTTGATATCAACAGTAAATGACCAAGTGCCATTTGCTGAGGTACATTTAACTGTTCAACATAATGTCCTTGCTAGTGAACAACAACATACTGATCAATCTGAACCTATTTATGACACATATCTGTTGGAAAAGGCTGACAGGAATACCACTCCTGATTCAACAAATATGAATCATAAGGGGGGAGAAATTGACTAGGATGTTGAACATGATCAAGTTATAAGTCCTTTGCTTAAGGCTGAGCTTTTCAAAAAGAATGATATGGTTGAAAAAGAAGTTTATAATGAACTTTCAAATAGATTCTTACAACTTGAAAAACATTGTATTTCACTTGAAATATCAATACAACAAAAGGAAGAAAGTCTTCAAACTAACAAACCATGTAATAATCCGGAATTTCTTGAATTTCGTGAATTTTTTGAGATAAACGATTTGAAAGCTCAGCTACAAGCCAAAAACTTAACGATCAACAATTTGAAAACTCGAATTAATATGCATGAGAAAAGTAATGAAGCCAAGGTTAAACATGACATTGATGCAATTGAAACAAGAAACATCAAATTGGAACTTAAAGTGGCTAAATTACTTAAGGAAAATGACAATTTGAAAAAGCACTACGAAGACCTGTATGATTCTATCAAAGAAACAAGAAAGAAGACTACAGAACAAACAATTTCTTTGATTGCAAAAAATGATGAATTCAAAGCTCAACTTCAGGAAAAGGGTTTTACAATTGCAGCATTAAAAAACGAGTTAAGAAAATTAACAGGAAATAGTGTGAATACTAAGTTTGCAAAACCATCAATCTTTGGGAAACCAGTTTCACAACCATTTAGAAACCAATCAGTTGTTAGACAACCGACTGCGTTTAGATCTGAACGACCAAAATTTTCAAAACCACGGTTTGCCTCCCAAGTTGATGCGAAACAAGTTTTGTCAAAACCAGTCACTTCACAGTCTAGACCTAATGAAAAAGAATATGCTTTTGCAAAACCTCATCATATGAGTGCTTCTAGTTCTTCTAGGATTAGTTCAAAGCGTGTGTCATTTGTGACACCAAAAGAACATGTTAGATATAAAGACATTGTTCAGAATTAAAACCTAGCGGATGCTAAGAAAAACACACATGAAAAGACTAGAAATTTGCCTGTTTCTAAGAGTAGTTGCGTGTCAATTAAAGCAATTCCCGTAGCAGATCACTCTAAGAATCCTAGATCTTTTTCTGAATCCAAACACTTTGTTTGGTCGACTTGTCAGAAATGTGTTTTTAATGCAAATCATGATGATTGTGTAACAAAATTTCTGAAGAAAGTGAATGCTCGTGCTAAGGTTCAATCCCCTAAGACTAGAAACAACAACAAACCCGTAGGACCAAAGAGTTATACTCAGAAACCTGGTAGGCAGATTGCTATAGGACAAAGGTTTTCTCTCAACATGTCATCCACTGTGCATGAGAAACCAAACACTCCTAGATCTTGTCTTAGGTGGATACCGACGGGTAGAATTTTTAAGAGTGCTGGTCTTAGATGGATACCTACTAGGAAGATGTTCACTGATTGCACAACCAAGGTTGACAGTAAAACCCCAAATGGTTTAGATGCTGATATCACTAACCCATATAAATGCGAACAAACTCTTAATGTTAGTGCAGGTAGTCTTCACTTAAGTGCAGGTACATCGTTCACTCCTATTAAGGAAAGACTCAGAGTTTGGTTGCCGAAAAGACTGATATCTCATAAATTAGGGGTTCAAGAAACTCAAAATTGATGAACATGAAATACGACGTTTGAACACATCAGTTCAAGCCTCATTCTTCAATGACAATGATGTCTGTTCACATCAGTTCAGGCCTCGATCTTCAACGACAAATGACGTTTGAACACATCAGTTCAAGCCTTGTTCTTCAACGACATATGACGTTTGAACACTGCAGTTCAAGCCTCGGGCCTTAATGTCAACATAATGGCGTCTGCTGAAAATAATCCAGGCCCCGTTCCTCAAAGAAAAGAAAGGCGTACGCTTGAGTTCGCTTTATCTTCAGAAGAAGAGAAATCTTCTTGTTTCTGACTATTCTCATCAACAAGCTTCATACTTGTTCCATGCTCGTTCAGTCATCAAGTGGATCTACTTTCATTAGATTGTATTTTTATTCACTCGATCAAAAATGGCAACCTCATATGCAATTTTTGAGGGGGAGAAGTGTGAACAGTGGATCAACCTCATATGCACTTGTTCAATCAAAAATGGCAACCTCATATGCAATTTTTGAGGGGGAGAAGTGTGAACAGTGGATCGACGTACATTTGATTGTTTGTTCACTCACTTGTTGGGCATGTGACTCTAATTGTGACTACGGAGTTGATCAGGTATCACTTATTTGAGATTGAAGTTGACTTTCACAAAGGCGTGATCTTATTTTATCTTGAATTCGGGGTTGGTTGGATGCATGACTTTCAATGATAACTTGCTCGTGCTTAAGATTTAAGTTGAAGACTTAGTTTATCTAGTTACCAGCAGTCGGGGTAAATGTTTGAAGACCTGGTTAACTATCACTTAAAGGAGTTATGTTGTAGTACTCAGTGTCACACGCCGATGACGTTGTGGATAATCGCAAGAGGTGTTAATGTCTCATACTTTGGTTGCGTATTGAGTACTTAGAGATTTTCTTGGAGCATAAATTCTCTACACCGTTCTTCCAACATTAGTGCAAGCTTAAGTCACGAGAACGGGGAATTCTACTTCAGTTTCAAGTTTGGTATATCGGGTTTGCTCCATCAGTTATCACTTCAAATAGCCTACTTAAGGGTTGGTAAAGATAGTCAGAGAGAGTTTCGGTAGCGGTTGATTCTCACTTGATACATTTGAGCCAATTTTGTTCTTCTCACAAGATTTCAAGTATATGTGCGTAAAATGTGTTGCTGATTCTGAGGTATCAAAACCAGCAAGGGGGAAGGAGACATACATCTGAACGCACAACGAGTACACGTGATGAACTTTATAATTCTTCTTAATTGAAGTTATTCCGGGAAGACAAATGTCATAACTGCAGAGAAAATCAGTGTTCTAACTCGTGGCTTTTGGTGTATTATTCCAACTACGTGGGGGAAGAGATGTAAGAAACAGTTTCTGATGATTAAAGAGGTACACAATTGTATGATGATTCCTCTGGTTAGTCGGTATCCTACAGAAGGAAATGTGCTCATCCGGGACTTACTTGATTTTTACGGTACTGTCTTGGTGTTATCATTTCGACTACATACGGGATAAATTGCTTACACTCGGGACTTGGTTGACTTTGGTGTAACAATTCTCATATGTAATTTCCTGAAGGGAGAAAAGTGCATTTCCGAGTCTTAATTGATTTTGATGTTACGTTTTCGACTTCATTAATGGGATTGAGTGTGTACTTCGGGTTTTTGAGCTTCATACAACGAGACTGATTGCATCACTTCAACTACTTGGGGGAAGTGGCCTCTTGATACTTTTGGTATGCATTACTTCAGCCTTCAGCGAGAAGAAATATGAGAAGAATTACTCAAGCGTGAGATGATAAGTTGCAGATCTATTTGATGATCCCCCGAACGGATAATCACGATGATTATTCTTAAAAGGAGCAGCAATATTTGATGTGGTTTGCTACGGATTCCGCTGTGAACTTAACAAATGTAAGCTTGAAAGAGAGCTTTGAAACTGCTCAAAAAGAAGATTGTCGGTTTGGGGGGAAGCTATCAAAGCTTCACATTGAGAAGACTCAAGTTCAGACGATTATTCAGGAGCCTCGAAAGCTTTGGTGGTGAAAGTTTAACAGATGTTGACTACAGACTTCTACAACGTACAGAACGATATCCTTATTTCGGTATTCATGTCAACATCTAATTGAATAATATATTTTGTACATATCTTAAACCGAAATGTAAATAGAAAAATAAATATAAAACCAATAAAAACCATAAAAAATCAGAAAAATAGAAAATACCAAAAATTATTTTTTAAGGCATGTCTTTTGGTATCGATAAAATTTACGGTCCTAGAAATGTCATTCAATAATGACACGGGTCTTTAAATGAAGTTCGAACAGAAGTTCAAAAAGTTTTTCAAAACATGCCTATATGGCTTGCTATTATTTCAGATACGCAACCTGTTTTTCAAAATGAGGAAAGCACGTCGCCAAAAAGACAGCTGTTCCTAACAACGGGTGATTAAGTTCTCCTGGGCATGGATTACTTTACATCCGTGCACCCTCGATCTAGTGTACGCTTCCGTGCATTATTTCCTGATTCCGAAGAGAAGTCTTCTTTTACCAAAACAATTTTTTTTCCCATCTATGATTCTTCAAAAAAATAATTTGTATCTAAAATGGTGGTTTAAAACAGTATTTGAAAATCAATCGAACTTAAAAAAATTTTCATAAAATTTGCCACTCAATCTATGACAAAAGGTTTAATTTTTCATAAAATTTTAAATTGATAACGGGTCATAGATTGAGGGGAAGAGTGATTTCAGATTTTATTTTAGATCATCAAATGGTATCTTTGTATGGCTCAAGTAATGAATAAACATGTGTTGTTATGTGTCAGAATATAAATCTTTTCATGAGTTTCTCGCTAAACTCCAAATCATTTATAAACTCATCATTTCTGACACTAACATTCTCCCTCATTGATTGAGGGGGAGCTTTGTAATGTTCCATTATCAGCACATATTGAATCATACCACATTTTCTCCTAAATTTTTTAAACTTATTTAAATCAATTGAGATCCCAAATCTCAAAAGGTTTGAAATTTTTGATCGGGGGAGAGAATGTGATTTAAATATGAAATCTGATAAAAAGTGATCGTTGAAGACTCAACCAGGCACTCCTCCCTCCATGTGCTAAACAATTTCGAATACCGATGCACATGTTGAGGGGGAGCATTTCTGAAAGATAAAAAACAATAAGGTACAAATTATTTGATATCAAATATCACAAGTACCTTGATTGATTTTCAATTGGTTTTAAGGCGGAGAGAACAGTACCACAAGACCGACCTTGCATTTACTTTATTGGTGTTATAAGGATGATAAGGTTAGGTATTCGTTCCCACGATCCCGCCAGAGCCAGAAGGATCTACCCAGGGACAATCCACTAGTTAGTGTAGAAGTCCTTAGGTATGATTAAAAAAGGAGCAATGTGAGAATAAGGGAAGAGTGCCGACTAAGATAGAGCTAGTACTGGAACAAACCCAACAAGGTACTAGTCATGAAGTCTCGGTAAGCACTGAAGGGGTTGAAGAATGAAAAAGAAATGTAAAGATAAAGGGTGAAAAGAAAGAAGCCCTCCTTACACATTAGGCAGAAACCGGGTCAATACATATGCTGTCAGAATCACGTAGTTGACTGCTGACATTGAAGACAAGTATCATGGACCCAGTGATATGCTGCACATCCCTCCCTAGCCACTCAAGGTCTCTCAAAAGACTCTTGTTTCATTCACACGGAGATTCACTCATTACTATTGACTTTCTCACTCTGAGTTAGTTGATATTGAAAAGGTGGCAGTTTGCTCCAGCCTCCGATCACTAAATCAAAATGCACTATTGAGTCTAGAGCCAAAAGATCATCCATAAATCTCGCTAGGACACTAATAATTTATTCACTTGGGTTTCACATATTGTGGAAACAAGTAAGATCTTAAGAGTCCTACGCATTATCCTCGTGGTATTGCTAGAACATCCGAGTGATACGTAAGTATTCAGAATGCAGATGGAAATCCTTCTAGAGCCAACATCAAACAAGCACTTGGTAGGTGACATGTGAGATCCTTCATGGATCAAGCTAGTGACAACTGGAAAGAAACGGTGAGGTGATTCGCATTTGAATCAAACTTGTTCCAGGAGATGAATTGATGGATACTTTTGGAAAAACCTTTCGATGTGCTCAACAACTATTTTCGAGCACATTGACTGCGCATAAATTTTCAAACAAAAGTATTAGTGATTGAAACATGATTTTGTTCACAAAACTTTCGTCGTATTACAAAACTCTTTATTCAGTAATACGAGAATGTTTTTCAAATCAATTTCTCATTAATTAGTGAATCCTAATCCGCTGATTCACTCACTCCATGCTTTGTCTACTTTGAAACGCTCCGGTTTGAGAACGGCTAGTACAGCTGCGAAACCCTGTCAAGGAGATTCTTCGGAATTATACCTGATCACAGGCAGTATTTATACTGATCAACGGGGAACCGTGGTTCTTGCAACCCTATTTTTCGTGTGTTTATTGCTAACTGTTGTTTGCAGGAATACCCGACGATGGCAGCTGATGGCCAATGAGATGTCAATTCATAACTTCATGCTCACACTTCACACTCACAATTAAAGAAATCATGATAAGTGAAAGATCTACAACAATGCTTCCGCAACTCTGATGCAAAAGTGTGAGCATGCTGGTCTGATGGACACTACTACTTTTACACCCCGTGCCCGCTTAGACCAAAAACTTTGAACTATTACGTGGAAACGCTTGACTTTTACGGACATCTTGTTACTCTTTCGACCAGTTATTAAAATCCATAAACATTCAGACCTTGAGACTATTTTTAAATGAAACTAGACTCAATTACCTTCAAAACAACGGGTGGCGCGACCTGTAACAACTTACGGTTTAAAAGATATGATTTTTCAAAAATCGCCAAAATCTGGAAATACCTCCCAACCGCCGGTTGGGCTTCTCAGAAAGTCCCAACCGCCCCGGTTGAGATCCCAGCCGCCGGCTAGGCTTCACAGAAAGTCCCAACCGCCCAGGTTGAGATCCCAGCCGCCGGTTGGGGGTCTGCAATGCCCATTAACTTCCGTTTTTAGCCCGTTTTCGCGATATACAACCCATACCACATCCGTATTACACCAAACTTAACCAACATCATTACTTTAACATACTAAACATGCTCCGTAGACACTTGACCCATTTACAACCCAAAATGGGTACATTCACACTTAATCCAAACACCCCTTTTTACTTTGACTATAATTACTTCAAACACACTTTAACATACCAAATGACTACCAATTCATTGTACAACTTTTGGCACACAATTTGACGCTTGTCTACTCATTACAAAATATTACTTGACTCACGGGGGTACAAACTTTACACTTGAGCTCGGTATCAACCTAAGCTCTACTTTCTTACCAATCTTCTAATATCACATAACCAAACCTTTATCCTTTAGTCCAAGCCTTCCATGATAGCATACAAACCTACAAAAGGGTTAGACAACTAAACCATAAGCTTTCGCTTAGTAAGTAACCCGACATAAAACACATATCATACACATATTAGCACATAAGCATCATGATCACTTACTTTGCTTTCAAACCATAACATCCAATCTACCACATAAACCCTCATCACATAAGCTACAACAAGTCTCGCTAGCAATTAGTCGTATACTTGCTTGACTAGCTCATAACTAGTCACCACTTTCCTAACCTTCATCCATTACTCAATCCAAGTACTAAACCTTATCACATTCATAACATATATATGGATAACACACATATAACACATGTTTTAGTACAAGTTACTTACCTTAGCTTCCAAAGCTAAGCATAAAATCAATATCCCATCATCCTCAACCTCTAACCATCATCATCATCATCCTTTACAATTTACCAAGGCCTAATAACCTAATAATGAATAACATAAACAAGGGTTAACATAACCCATTAAACATACTCATCTTTCTTTCTATATCATCATATGATCATACTTTGATCATATGATGAAAACCCACTTCAATCATAAACCTTAACCTTATTAACATCAAGATAGGGAGATTACTTACTTGGGAAAGATCATTGAAAGGGCTTATCTCTTGATATGAAATCATTCACTAATCAAACCCTTCATCATCAAGCTATTTCTTCCCTCCCTTTTCTTGTTCTTGCCGACATAAACACACACCCACACATAATCCTGGAACTTTATTGAAGATACAAGAAGTATCTAGACACTTGTAGGTGATAAGTTTGCCTATATGGCACACTAAGCCCCTTAAGTCCCCTTTCTTCCACTTTGGCCACAATACTTACTATAACACATTTGGCATATGACAACTTAAGCCCTTGAACTCTATTTCCTTCTTGTTGTGCCACACAATACTTTCATGACCTTATAACACATTCTTTGACTATTACCTTGACTATCGGGTTTGACCACTACGCAACATTCGTTGACTGGCCAATCACGTAAAGTCCTTAATCCATTTTCATCTAGGGTGGAGTCCAAGTACCCGGGAAATGGGTCTAACAACTACACATGAAGGAAATGCTACAAAGGATGACTTGGAGATTTACAGTGTCTGATGATCTCAAAGAATGCTCAAAGATCACACAAGTCAAAGGAACATCAATCACAAGAACATTGCTGAAAGTACAAAGATTAATGACTTAGAAGAATCAAAGACTACGAGCTAGGAATTCAAATTCATGTAATAGAATGCTAGAATTCAAAGTGTAATTACCGGAGTGACCTCCCTTAGGGGGAGATTGTTAGGAATATAAATATTCACATGAAAGACTCGGTCACCCCGAGTATGGATTAGCATTAAGTAGCTCGTAGGTTTAATCATATTAGTTTAAATATCGTTTCACCATGGAGTCGGGTCGGGTCTTTACCCACTGTCAGCCCGGTCCATAGCCTACTAGAGGCGTTTTTGTGTCTTGTATAAATAGCCCTTCCCACCCATGGGAAGAGTTGGAGCTTTTCATTATTCTTAATCTAATACACATACATTTCTCTCTCTAGAAAACTCCCACTTCTATCTTTCTCTCTCTCTAGAATTCGGCCTAATCACATGTTCAAGAGTGTGTTATGATTTTGAATATCTTACATCTAAAATGGAAGGCTTAAAAAATAAAGATCCAACACTTACTTATAATGGCAAATTTTAATAAGTACATCTATAATGGCATTGGTTGCAATACTTTAAAGCACTTTTTGTATGCATGTTTAAAAAAAATTAATAAAAAAAATACAAATTAATTTAATATATATATATTATATATATATATATATATATATATATATATATATATATATATATATATATATAAAAAAAATAAAAAAAAAAAAAAAAAAAAAAAAAAAAAAACGTCTTTAGCAATAATTACCTAATAAATGTTATTTTTAAAACACCCCTAATATGAAAAATACTTGTTATTAAAAATATTGTACAAACTAATAAAACAAACAAAGCTTCATACGATTTATATGTAAACAAGTTTATAGTACATATTGTTTTAGAAAATGGACCGGACCAAAGGGTTCAACCGGGAACCGGAGTCACCGCCGGTTCGGCTAGCCAATAAAAGTCGTCCGAAAATGATATTATTAAATCAATATAGTTTCAAAATGCATACTAAATTACAATGTTTAAAAAATATTATTAAATCGCAAAAGTGCCTAGAGAACCAACATATAAACCTTTTAGAATTTTTTTGATAAAATTTACAATAAAAACTAAAAACTTTATTTCATAAAAATCGGAAAAAAAAATCAAAGCAAAGGATGCAAAGGTGCAAAGTGCTAAGAGCTAATTTATATGATTATACACATTTACACATATATGTACTACATAATAAATCACTTGGGACATTCCTAAAATGGAAGGCTTAAAAAATTAAGATTCAACACTTGCTTATAATGGCAAATTTTAATAAGTACATCCATAATAGCATTAGTTGCAACACTTTAAAGCACTTTTTTGTAGACATGTTTTAAAGAAATTAATAAAAAAAAAATTCAAAGTAATTTAATATAAGAAAAAAAAACGTCTATAACAATAATTACCTAATAAATGTTATTTTTAAAACACCCTAATATGAAAAATACTTGGTATTATACATATTGTACAAACTAATAAAATACACAAAACTTCATACGATTTATATGTAAACAAGTTGATAGTACATATGGTTTTAGAAAAAGGACAGGACCAACGGGTTCAACCGGAAACCGGAGTCACCGCCGGTTCGGCTAGCCCATAAAAGTCGTCCGAAAATGATATTATTAAATCAATAGACTTTTAAAATTCACACTAAATTACAATGTTCAAAAAATATTGTTAAATCGCAAAAGTGCCTCAAGAACGAACATATAAACCTTTTAGAATTTTTTTTTGATAAAGCTTACCATAAAAACTATGTTTCATAAAAATTGGACGATTTTTTCAAAGCAAAGGATGCAAAGGTGCAAAGTGCTAATTGCTAATTTATATGATTATACACATTTACACATATCTATACTATATTATAAAACATTTGGGTCATTTCTAAAATGTAAGGCTGAAAAATCAAGATTCAACACTTACTTATAATGGCAAATTTTAATAAGTACATCTATAATAGCATTGGTTGCAATACTTTCAAGCACTTTTTGTAGACATGTTTTAAAAAAATTAATAAAAAAAATCAAAGTAATTTAATAAAAGAAAAAAACGTCTATAACAATAATTACCTAATAAATGTTCTTTTTAAAACACACCTAATATGAAAAATACTTTTTATTATACATATTATACAAACTAATAAAACAAACAAAACTTCATACGATTTATATGTAAACAAGTTTATAGTACATATTGTTTTAGAAAACGGACCGGACTAACGGGTTCAACCGGTAACCGGAGTTACCGCCGGTTCAGCTAACCCATAAAAGTCGTCCGAAAACTATATTATTAAATCAATAGAGTTTCAAAATGCATACTAAATTACAATGTTCAAAAAATATTATTAAATCGCAAAAGTGCCTCAAGAACCAACATATAAACCTTTTAGAATTTTTTTGATGAAACTTTCCATAAAAACTAAAAACTTTGTTTCATAAAAATCAAAAGATTTTTTCAAAGCAATGGGTACAAATGTGCAAAGTGCTAAGTGCTAATTTATATGATTATACACATTTATACATATCTATATCTATACTACATTATAAAGCATTTGGGACATTCCTAAAATGGAAGGCTTAAAAAATTAAGATTTAACACTTGCTTATAATGGCAAATTTTAATAAGTACATCTATAATAGCATTGGTTGCAACACTTTAAAGCACTTCTTGTAGACATGTTTTAAAAAAAATTAAAAAAATACAAAGTAATTTAGTATATGAAAAAAAACGTCTATAACAATAATGATAACGCTCAAATTGTGCATGTTTTTAGTAGCGTTATTCATGCTTTTGTATATATTATTTGGTTATATTTATATGTTTTTGTTACTTAATCGCACCAAAGTATGTTTGCAAAGTATATGTAGCCAAGTACAGGAAAAAGGAAGAAAAAGTGAAAGATTAACGAAGAAAACAAGGACTTACGATTGTACGAAGATTCTCATGTCAAGATCCACTCCGAAAAGGCATTTCATAGAAGGATGATTCAAGTATTCATTACTCCAAGTTCTAAGACAAAGAAAAGATCAAGTTCAGACAAAGAACATAGAGCTATGAGATAGATACAAGCCAAACACCAAAAGTCCAAGATTGACTCTACAGGTCATCTCCATCCGATCGAACGTAGCCCGCAACCGAATCGGATGGAGGCTGCATCTAGAGGCCAACCGATCGGATGGATGTAATACCGATCGGTTGGAGAGTGCCTGTATGGCCAAACATCATCACTAAGAATTTTATCTTGCTTCCAACGATTTTAGACTCTTCTCATGTGTATTCTTGGTCCTTCTACTCTGCTTGGAGGCCAAGTTGCAGCATTTAACACCCTAGGCCTTGAGATGAGTATAAATAGAGCCTCTTGTAATCCTTTGAAGGGGTGCACTATTATTCAATAATCAATCAACTCTCTCTAATCATAAACCACTCTCAAAAGCTCTTAAATTCGTTCTTAGAAGTCCAAGAAACTTTAGAAGTCCAAGAAGTCAACATTTGGAAGTCAAAACTTCAAGAAGTCAACACCAATACTTTGGGTATCATTACCTTATCATTTGTAATCTCATTTCAATCATTGTAAGACTTTTAATCATGATTTCTAATGTTCTAAATTTTGAGTTTATGTTCATGTTTGCTATGAGTGGCTAGTACCTTTGTGCACTTGCTTAGATGATGTATATTACTTAATGATTTATGTATGATTGTGATAACATGTTTTAATTCAATTTCAAGTTAATTCTAAGATCCAATTGTGCTTAAGTTAAATAGTGACATTTGTTAATCAAGTTTGACCAGTTGTTAGTAATTCTAAAGGTCGAAAGGTTTATTGTTATTCAACTAGTTATAATCATTTGTCTATGAATGATTGTTTTTACCCATTATTCTTGGTTAAACAAAGAAACTTAATTGTGGTTGTAATAAGAATGCTTTTGTCTATCAAATTGGATTGATTGAAAGCCACCTCATAGGTCGAAAGATTAGTAGTTTACAATCAATTGTAACCTTTTTGTCTATGATCGGTTATCTTTTGTATTGACCATTTCCTAAGCTTATTTGATAAAACAAAAGATTATTTTTGTGTTTAAGTTTGTTAATCCAAACTTATGAAACTTGAATTGATCTTGAATTGATTGGTTAAACTTAATGCTTGTTTTTATAAACTAAAATCTTGACGAATGTTTAACTTGTAAGAACAATAGATTGGTTCACCAACTAATTATCATAACCAATATGTTAACAAAAGTTATCACAATCATGCTTATCTAGAGTAGTATACTAGTCTAAGCAAGTGTAGTTTTAATCATTTGAATTATCATACTATCATCATTCTTAATCCGACGAAGTTCCCGTTTTGTCATCCTTTTGATGTTGAAACTGCTTTTGATCTGCTGAGCAACAGCAAATGTGTTGTCTTCAACCTTGGAAGCTTCATCATTTTGGATTTGAGCACTTACAATCTGATTGAACCAATCATTTCCATGCTCATCTTTGTCTTCATCAAGCCATGTAATGACAGCTGGTTTTTGAGAAGATTTCTTGCTGCTAGACGGCTTTGATTTGGAAGGCTTAGACTTTGATGGAGATGGTGGTGGTGATTGTGGTTGATCGTCTTGTGTTTGAAATTCCACATTTTCTTCATGAATATGCTCAGAATGATGTTCAGTTGCTGTAGGACCAGATTCCGGATTCGGTTGAGGTGGAGAAGAAGTTGTGGTTCCTGTAGGCTCAGCAATGTGAATTCCAGATCCTCTACCAGTCTTTAGTTTCTTTGTAGTAGGGTCTGGATCTTGTTCATCATCATCACGTTTCCTTTTGTCTTTATCTGCTGAAGCCTTACAAGATTCCATATTTTCTCGAATAGCATTCAAGATGGATAGTTCAGTGTAATTGAGAGAAGATTTTGCAAGCAACTTGGTGTGGAGAGCGTCTTGAAGATCTTCAACAGAATATTCCAGAAGATGTTGTTGCTGAATCTTCAAAGCTTTGATCTTTTCTTCAAATGTAGTATCAACATAAGCTTCAATGATTTTCTGAAGATCAGGAATGTACTTCTTGATGTAATGCCTTGTATTTGCTTTCATTTTAGCATCAATATCAGATTCTAGAAACTCATCCATCTTTAGCTTAGTTTGCTGCATCTCTTCCATTCGTTGAGACAAGTTTTTGACTAAGATTTCCATCTCAGCCAATTTTCCACTTGTTTGTTTGTCCTTCTTGACTTGTGCGAGCTTTACAGCTTTCTTAAGTTTTCTTGCAGCAGGAGATACAACTTCCACTTTGGTAACATGGGCAATTCTTTTCACATGCTTACCTTTCAAGGCCGATTTGATACGATCAGAAATTGTTGCTTTTGTTTTAGGTGATGGTGATTTCTTCGGTGATGGAGTAAGTGAGAGAATTGGTTCATCAGATTTAGGTGTTGAGTCCTTTGGAGAGGAAGATGGAGGTGTTGAAGTGTCAGGAGGTGATTCAGGAGGTGTATTCGGTTTGGGTGATGATACAGGTGAAGGTTGAACTGGTGGTGATTTCTGCTCCTGTTGAGGGTTATAAACAACCATAGCAAGTTCGGGTGGAGGAACTGATGGAGAACGGATGTAGCTATCGGCTTCCAAGTTAGCTTGAGCATCCTCCTTAAGTTTCCTTTCTAATTCCTCTTGTCTTGCCATTGCTTCCTCAAGTTCATTTGCAGCTTCAGTTGTCTTATGACCAAGAATTTCCTTTTCATCTTCAGGATTCCAGTCCATATTGTTCTGATGGAGTTGTTCCTCCCCCTGATCATTATCAAACATGGAGTCTGAAATTTCTTTATCAGTTAAGACGATATTGCTCTCCTGATCATTCTCCTTCTCATTCTGAGCTTGTGCTTCCAAGTCGGGTTGATTAACCGAACTTGGTTCCTTAGGAATGACAGATTCAGCCTTATCGGGTTGAATAACCGTATCAGGCTGAATCGTGGATGTAGCAACTCCAGACCCTCCGGGTTGATTAACCGGATTAGTGTGGATCGAAGTTGCTTCTTGAACGGTGCCTGATCCTCCTGCTCCTTGCCTCATTTCATACTCCCTTTGTTTCTCAACAGCCAATTGTGCTCTTCTTTCTTCATCCTCCTTAGTTGACTTTTGACTCAACTTTTGTGCATTTTCAAAGTTGATCTGATTTTGAAGTTCAGCTTCTTCAACAGTCATAAAAACAGGGGTCTCCTCTTCTGATTCAGATGCTTCAGAGTCAGAATCTTCATCAATAATCCCAGTTGGTTCAGGTTTTGGTTGGGGTTTACTAGGTACTGTTTTCTTGAGAGATCTTGGATGCGGTTTCTTTGGTAGTGAGGAACTTGATGCACTACCAGTCTTAGACCTGCTTCGAGAACGGGTCTTTGTAGATCCTGACCCTTCAACCAATTTAGAAAGTCCCACTCGACGTTCATGGAATGCCTTATCATATTCAAGATATGCTAGAGTTTCTTTTATTTCATCGGTCATTAGAAACTCTGGCAGTCTTGCCCCTTGTTTGTGCGTGCTCCCTTTGGGAAAGTAAACTTTGCGGAAAGTTTTATCCAGCTTGTATGGATGAATCTCTTGATTGGTAGGTCGTCGATCAATGTCCTTATGTAAGTCTAGCAGATAACTTATGAGAACTTTGGTGTAACGGACAAAAGGGATTTGTTTGAAAGCTTTCCGCATCTGGAATAGTATATCTTCCCAAATAAGAGCTGCAAAGTCAATCTTTTCCTGGTTCACAAACCCCCAGAAGACTTGAAGATGAAGTAGTCTTGGGTGCTCAAAGCCACTATCTCTACCGGATATTGAACGAGTTATAATGTAGAAGATAGTTCTCCAGGGCTGAGGTATGTATTTAGCATTGACTTTAGAGATCTTGGTTAATGGTGTATCGGGTTGAACATCATAACCAATGTCTACAAGGAATTGCATGATTTCAGATTCTGATGGTGTCGGGTAGAATTGGTTGGACGATTCAGGTGCATCTGGAAGGTCTAAGGCTTTGCGGAGGTGATTAGGTGTGACTCTGATCCTTTTACGATCCAGTTTGCACGTGAAGTACTTGTCATCACTGCTCAGTGTGAAAGTATCCCAGAATTGATGTATGTACAGTTCTGGAATTGTGTCAGAGCTGTCAAGAAGGTTTCTGCACTTATGTGCTTTGAGTATTTCCACAGCAATCTGGCAGCTTGGCTCGGAACACTTTATCTTATCAAGCTCTACTCGTGCATTGTTTTTCCCAATCTCCAAAGAATACCCATGAGGAAAAACTTCTTCTTTAGTGAGAGTTGGAAGAGGTTGTTGTTGTGGTGCAGCCATTTGAAGTTATCTGAAGCAACAATCAAGTACAAATATGCAATATACATGATTGTTAGCATATGTTAAAACTAGATACAACAGATGGCATCCATTTGCATTTATGATTGGTTGTTACATGCTTGATCAAAGAATTTATCAAGATATTACCAAATTCTATAAAATTTGATCCATTTCGATAAGTATAAAAGATATATCTAAGAAAATAGATCAAATTCTATAAAAGATCACAATTGCGATAATTATGGCAATTGCGATAATTATCCATTAGCGATAACTAGGCAATAGCGATAATTATGCAATAGCGATAATTATGCAATAGCGATAATTAGGCAATAGCGATAATTATGCAATAGCGATAATTATGCAATAGTGATAATTAGGCAATAGCGATAATTATGCAATAGCGATAATTATCCAATCGCGATAATTTTGGCAATCTCGATAAACTCTTGTACAAGAGTTTCCGATAACTTTGAAGATGAACAACCACGCAGATTCTTATCGAAATTCATTATAACTTAGATTTTTCAACCACATATTATCTTAATCAGTTTTTATGACTAAACTAAACAATCTGTCCAAGTTATAACAACATTCATCCATAAAAACTCAATAATCAAAACTGCTAGTGTTCGTTGTTCTTCATAAACCCTTAAGCTTAATTAATCCGCTTAACGTGTTTCTGGGCACAATCTAAGCATGCATACATTCAATTAAACTCATAACAACAACATCCCAACATACAAATTACATAATAACACTCATATACTGATTTCCCCAAATTTGTCGCTTAAACCTGATGCGTGGTTTTGCAACCTTACAACAGGTTTTACCTCTCAAGGGATCTCAAGAGGCTTACAACCCCACCAGGCAGTGTACCTGACCGATGTAGTATAGTGTAGTGGTAAGTACGGGGGATTGATCGTTCTCCACAGGGAATAGTGTTCGTTAGGTATGAAAAACTACTCTAATAGGTCTAAGGGTGAGAGAAGATTCTTTTTTATGTTTTTATAATTTTATGAAAGCAAGTAAAATCTCGGGTTTGAAAGAATGGGCGGAATTAGTTGCTAGTCAACTAACCCAAATAACTACGAATGCAAATAAAATAAAATAACTGAAAATGAAAAGGTGGTAAAACTTATGTGGAGAGAAATGTGTTTACTTAGATTTCCTTACTCCCTAACTATCTTTTACCAGTTGATTAATTTGTATTAATTGCGTGGATGACGGGTGTATTCCTTAATACCATTCGTGGGGTGGCGTACGTACTTCCCCAACTCTATGAACTCCTACTTCACTCCTATGTCGAGCCGGCTAGGAAGCTCCTAACATGGGATCACTAGAATTCGCTCATGCATTAAATACAACCATAAAAACCTTTAGTACGCATTGGTTCATGTTTCTTAAGACGTTCAAGCAAGTTACCGAATAGGAAGTTAGCCAGTTTTCTTAAGCCTAACATAGATAAACAATCATCCAATACAACTAATAACACACTAATAACCAATAATCAATAGCTAGGTTTCATTAGATCTAAGCAAACACAAGATAAATCTAGCCTAGCATGTTAAACAAAAGACAAGAACAAGATAGAATCAAACAACACATAGACATATTGAATGATTAATTGATAACTTATCTTCAATGTAACATGGAAGATCTCAAGGCAAAAAGCCTTGAAAAAGCTGCTAAAATCGTCTTAGGGTTTTCACACACAAAGTTCCCCAATAAGTTCCACACTAATGACAAAAAAAATTGCAAAACTATATATAGACTTTCAGATCTGACGGCGTCACGTTATGGAGTGTGACGCCGTCACCTCGCCGCTTTTAGGGTTCCCGGATGGCCTTCTTGACGCCGTCCCTCTCTAGACCTCCAAAATCCGTTCTGGCTTATCAAGGCTTGACGCCGTCAGATTATGGCTTGACGCCGTCCCTCTTTAAATTAAGCCGTGACGACCTTGATCAGATTAAAGGGTGACGCCGTCAGAATTCCATGCAAATTTCTCTGGCTTATCATGAGTAATTTTCACATCCACCTATTTCTTTCCAAGCCATGACGCCGTCTGGGGATAATCCTGACGCCGTCAAAGGTAATTTTCAGCCGGTTTTTGAGACTTTGTCGTTTTCTTCACTTTTATGCTCCAAAAACGTCCAAAATGCTTCCTTTTCCAGATTTCTTCTCAAAAGTACCTAAAATGACAAAAGGAACGATTTAGGGCAATATTTGATCAAATAAATACGATTTAGGGCTTAAATGACCCCTTAAAAGCGGTACACTTTTCGCTTCATCAAAACCCTAAAACATAATTCTAATGATTTGAAGTTACTGGGAGTGATTAAGCATACAATCTTGGTTTATTATCAATATCTAAGCATTATCGTACAATTTTCCTCAACTAAAACACTCTCATTCGAAGATCCCCAATTTTACGCAAACCCTAGAACAAAAATTCACAATTGCGATAGTTTTAACCGTTGGATCATGATAAGATTTAAAACCATCTGTTATAATGACATGTTAAGCACAAAAATACTCACAAAATATGATGATTGTGAGTGGATTGATAGATTGAAGGATGGCCGTAGATGATGGTGGGTGGTGGTATTTAATACGGTAGGTGAAGTTAGTCAGAATAATAACTGCGGTAGAATTATTTTGACATTTTATATCGTTTAACTACTTTTGCAATATTAATAACTTTAGTCCCCTAACCTTAACGACTTGGAATTCTAAGTCCTAAACCACCATCATACTAACTCTAAGTCTCATATATTACATTTAAGGCACACAACTTTTCCATCTTGAGATCTTATCACCAAAACTTTGTGAAGCAACAAATTTCTGATAGCATGCAAGTACAAGTTTTAAAAAAATTGTGGAAAAGATTATGTCTCCCCCTCAACACGTGTTCAAAAATAATTCGTGACATTTTAAAAATGAACAACGTGTTGGATAAGGGTTTGTACTTGCACCATTTTTTTTTAATCATATATATTTACAAAGATAGTTTAGATGTTTGACTCATTTAATTGTTTTTGAGAAAGTTTTCCAAATCATTTGGAGTCAAACATCTCATACCAATTCGGTGAACCAGATCCACAAATCTTGCATGAGGCAAGGCTTTTGTGAATAGATCCGCCAATTGGTGTTCAGTTCCCACAAAATACAATTCAACAGTACCCTTTTCCACGTGTTCCTTGATGAAATGGTACCGGAGATCAATATGCTTTGACTTGGAATGTTGCACGGTGTTGCATGAAATAGCGATGGCACTCTTGGAATCACAGTACATAGGAATCTTGGTGAATACGTATCCGTAGTCCATCAGTTGTGATCGCATCCAGATGACTTGAGCACAGCAGGCAGACATGGCCACATATTCAGATTCTGTTGATGACAGTGAGGTGCAGTCTTGTTTCTTTGATTGCCAAGAGACGAGCTTGTCACCCAAGAATTGTACTCCCCCTGATGTACTTTTGCGTGTGTCTAAGCACCCTGCATGGTCAGCGTCTGAAAATGCAACAAGTTCAAACCCAGAATCCTTTGGATACCAGATCCCCAAATTAATGGTTCCCTTTATGTATCGAAGGATTCTTTTAACGGCTGACAAATGCCGTTCAGTCGGTCTAGACTAATATCGGGAGCAAAGGTACGTGGCAAATACAACATCCGGTCTGCTAGCCGTGAGATACATGATCGAACCAATCATACTACGATACTTCGTAGGATCAATAGGTGTCCCATGTATGTCAGCATCTAGCTTCGGGGATGAGGAGGACATTGGGGTGTTATAGGTGTCACAGCTGATCATACTATGCTTTTTCAGGATTTCCTGAGCATAGTTTGACTGACTTAGAAATATACCACGGGGCGATTGGTAAACCTGCAGTCCTAGGAAGAACTTCAGTTCACCCATCATAGACATCTCAAAGTTTTGTTTCATCAGTTTAGAAAAAGCGTTTGAATATTTTTTATTGGTTGAACCAAAAATAATATCATCCACATAAATTTGAACAATGAGAATGTCTTCCCCATGTGTCTGTATAAATAAAGTCGGGTCAACAGTTCCTTTGGTAAAATGATTAGCAAGGAGAAATGCAGACAGTTTATCGTACCACGCCCTTGGGGCTTGTTTAAGGCCGTATAGGGCTTTCTTAAGCCGATATACATGGTTTAGATGATCTGGGTCCATGAAGCCTTCTGGTTGTGATACGTACACCTCTTCTCGGAGTTGTCCATTGAGAAATGCCGTCTTCACATCCATCTGATAGACCGTGATGTTCTTGTGGGCTGCGTATGCCAGAAACATTCGAACTGCCTCAATTTGAGCCACTGGAGCAAATGATTCCTCGAAGTCAATACCCTCTTCTTGGCTATACCCTTTTGCTACCAGTCGAGACTTGTTACGGATGATGGTACCATCTGCATCTAGCTTGTTCTTCCAAATCCATGTCAATCCAACAACATACACTCCATCTGGTCTTTCCACTAATACCCAAACTTCCAAACGTTTGAATTGTTCCAGCTCTTCTTGCATGGATTCAATCCAGTTGTCATATGTAAGGGCTTCTTTGATGTTTTTAGGTTCAGATTGACAGACAGTGAGTGCATACATGCAGTGTTCACTATCTGAGTGAAGTTTTTGTCTTGTCATGACTGGATTATCAGGATTTCCAATTATATTTACCAAGGGATGATCTCTTGTCCATTTGTGGGTGGATGGAAAATGTTGAATGTTGTTATGATGATATGACGGGTCCATATTGCTCGAGGATGATTCTCCTGTATCTGGAATGGTTGGTGGTGGAGCAAATGGATTAAAAAATGCATTCCCGTCATACCCTAAAGGTGTGGGAACTTGGTTAGAAGTGGGGGAAGAATCTTCAACTGCAGGTGGAGGTGTTTGTTCCATGGGTGATGAGGGTTCAGGTTGAGGTGCATCGTTATCAACTGCTGTAGAAGTAGTTGCAGATTGATCATGTGCTTGATTTGGGACATGTTGAGCAGCGGAACTGGTGGAAGCATCTGATGCACTACGAACACAAACTTCATCAAACATTGGTGCAAACAAATCTTCCAGATCTTTCCTGTTAAAGGGTAGTGGTGCAGTCGAAGATTCAGGGAAGTTTAGACGGTTATGTTCGGGTTCTAAGCGGTCTTGCTCAGAAGCCATTTCCGTGAGTTCATCAAAATTGGCGTGTATAGTTTCTTGAATTTCCCCGGTCCGACGATTCCAAATTCTATATCCCTTAGAATTCTCACAGTAGCCAACAAATATCCCGATATCTGATTTAGCCTTTAATTTACCAAGATCATCTCTATCATTTTTCGAGTAACATAGTGCTCCAAAAACATGAAAGTAGTTGATGTTTGGTTTCCTGCCTTGAATAAGCTCATATGGAGTTTTGTTGTGTCGTATGTTGATCATGCCGCGGTTCTGGGTATAACATGCAGTATTAACAGCTTCAGCCCAAAGGTAGTCTGGTAATTGGGCATTGATCAACATTGTTCTAGCTGCTTCCACAAGCGTACGGTTTCGTCTTTCAACTACACCATTCTGTTCGGGAGTGCGAGCAATTGAATATTGATGAACAATCCCATGCTTCTCAGTGTATTCCCGAAGGGTTTGATTCTTAAATTCAGTGCCGTTGTCTGTTCGAATAATCCTAACGGTGTTACGTACTTGAACTTGAATCTTCATGAGAAACGTGATGACCATTGAAGGAACTTGATCTTTTGTCTGAAGAAAGTAGACCCATGTCCATCGTGAGTAGTCATCAACTATTACCAAAATGTACCTTTTCCCGTTTATAGTTTGAACCCGCATTGGACCACACAAATCCATATGTAGCAGCTGTAGGACATGATCTGTGTTGTGTTCTGTTTTGGGAGGAAAGTGAGCACGGTGACTTTTCCCTTGTTCACATGCAGAACACAAATGATCTTTGGCATATCTGAATTTGGGTAATCCGTCAACCAATTTATTCCTTGCAAGGTCAGTCATGGTTTTGAAATTTAGATGAGACAATCTTTTATGCCATAACCAAGCCTTTGTGGGATTAGCCTTGGAGAGTAAACAGATAGGAGATGATGCTGTCATGCCTTCAAAGGATATGGTGTATAGACTGGTTCCCCGTTTTCCTTTCATCAAATCATTTCCTTGAAGATCATGAATGAAGCAAGTTTTCTCCCGAAATGCTACTTCTAATTCTCCATCACAGAATTGTCCCACTGAGAATAGATTGTGACCAAGGCCTTCAACATAGTATACATGACTGATCTCGATGCTCCCATTAACATATCTCCATAGCCCATTATTGCTGCGAAGTGATCATTCCCGAACCTGACCGTTCCGATGAACTTTGCGATAAAGTTTGTGAGAAGCTTAAGGTTGCCGGTCATGTGTCGGGAACACCCGCTATCAACAATCCAGAGGACAATTTGTATCACCTGCATCACAAATATTGAAAACAGGTGGAGAATTGGTAACGGTTGGACCCGTTGGGTTAGTAACACAAGAGTTAATTATCTTTGGGACCCATTTAAAGCTTGCTGTGTTTTGTAACCAACGTTGCCATGTCCAACTAGTCTCAGCCTTTTTCCTAATGAATGCACTAGGTGATTTGGTTGTCTTGGGTTTGGCTATGGGTGTTTCAATGGTTTGCTCAGAAACTACTAGTGGTGGTTTCCCTAAAATGGACTTGGCAACAGTTTTGAGCCTATAGGAAGAGCCACTAGTTCGTTTCTTTTTTCGTTTCAACAGAGTTTTATCAATGCAGTTTTGATGATCACCAGATAATATACTAGCATGACAAACAATACAACTAGCATCAATCATAACATCATCATTAACATTCATAGATTTAACGTCTGTTACATCATTACTAGAATTAGACTTAGATAAGTTTGATTCTATTCCTGATATTACATGCGTTTTATTCGAACTACTTGCTTTAACTTCTGCAGACTTAGATGATCCATTCCTAGGTTTCCGGACTCTACGCTTCTGTTGTTTCTTGTAGGTCTTGGAGTTGCTAGCCTTAGACATGGTATCTAATCCTATGGAAATTGAAGTAGTGTCATTAGTGGTTAAGTCTGATGCTTGGGTAATTGCCTTGTCTACTGCATACATCCCTGGGGCAATCTTATGAACTTTTGCTTTGCCTTTGTCTAAAACTCTGAGTTTCTTTTTCAGATCAACAATGATGTGTTGGTATTCTTGATTTTTGGAATCTATAATTCTGTTGAGGCGGACTGTGTCATTTCTGTTTTGAATAATTTCATCCAATTCCTTTTCATATTTGTAGGATTCTACGAAAAACCCTTGTAGTTAATCGTAATGATTAGTGATAACCTTGTATTGTCATTTAATAAAACCCATTTTTGCTGGGAAATTTAAACTTTTCCATTGTCATTTATAACATCCCGACGTATATATATATATATATATATATTGTATACACCGAACTCGAGATAATAATTCTCACGCAACAACACATTTTCACGAACAATGACAAGTGATCATACTCACGATAAAACTTAACGTATCTAGTATAATACGTTTAACACAAAATCACTTACACTAAGTACACAAACTATACTTAACCAAAACTAAATACCACTTAATACACTAATATTAACCTTAAACTACATGACCAACTGGACCCTTAAGGTTCGGCCCACCAATTCCACCCAACCCATCGAACTACACAGCCCAATCCCACACCACTTTATTTTTTTTCCCTTGCTTTCTTTTTAACCCGATCGCTAATACTCTTCAAAAACCCATTTGTAATTCTAAAATAACAAACGTAAACCATACATGTTTTTGTACCATTGTGATCACCACCCAATGAACTTCCCTTGTGCAAGTTCCTAGCTGTGGATGTCGTATCCAGATACCATAACTAAAACCCATTCACTCGTCCCATACTCGACATATACATATACATATAAATGTCGAAACATAACCAATTCGCACCCCACTTTTTCCTATGACCTTCCAACTATATTCCTAACTTATTTTGATACTTCAAATAAGAAATAAACCACAGTACACAACTTGTAGCTCGCTAGTCCAAATGTTGTGCCAAAATTAATAGAAACCGAGCAAGGCAACACTCCAAGAACTAGAATACAAACCTCAACTACCAATATCAAATTTACACTCAACCTTGGACAGCAAAGACACTTAGGTGTCCACCTCAAATAGTAGCTTCCAATGATTAGATCAATAGTAATGAAAACGTGTGAGATCTTTGTCTATAAAATCACCCATCCCATCTTCCCCTTTACCCTACCTACCTATCCCTTTCTTTCACTCTCAAAACATTCCCTAAATAGAATAAGAAGCTTTCTGTCGAGGTGTTGGGAAGCAAAACCAGTTGGAGTAAAAGCGTATAAAACCTTTTCGAGTTCACTGCCTCTTCTTGTGCCTCATTCGATCAACCACAGTGCTCTTCACCACCTTTTCTAAGGTGTGGTATGACCCTTTCTCTTCATTCTTTGCACATGGATATCACTCACACATCACTTGCATGCACTTGTTAAACTCGAACATACTTTATTTATTTTGTAGCATGTAGTCGTTAGAATAAAGTAAAGGATGATATGTTAAATTAGCTCACCTTAAAAATCACATGATATCACCAAAGTACACGACCACAGTTCATGCATCATTTTTCATTCGAACGTATAGCTAGTGCACATTATTTATTACACATGCATTATATAGCTATCATACACAAACGTATAATATTCTTGTTCGTTTAGTGTTTGTATCACACGTATATATATAAAGAAATGAGAAGTAATATGGCCTCACTGTGAAGGCTTGAGAAACACAACACACACCACCCTCACTTTTAGAAACGTGGATGGCATGCTACTGTCTTAACTCTCACGACTAAACCATCACTTCATGCATTATCAAATAACACCCATATACACGCTAAATCAAACTCGAACTCAAACTTTAAACACGCACGTCAAACCGGGTAAAAAGAGATAGAAAAACATGTTAGACCTTACTAGTTAAAAACTGGTTCAAACTAACCATTTCACGCTTGATTTATTTTGAAATCTTACATGTAACAATTACATACGAACGCATGTCTCAAATCACGACCTAACTAACTCCAACTTCCATGACTTGTAACATTAACCATACACTCTCAACGACACTTAAAAAGACATGGTTCTTAAGCTACTCGACTAGTGTAAAAAGACTTAGAAAATATTTAACATATACCGGATCTAAAAACTATGCGATAAGGCTACAAACTATAATTATATTTTTGGATTTCTAAACACAACCCTTAGATATTTTTGTACAACTCAAAAGTACACCTAGCAAACTATATTTTTCGTGTTTCAACTCCGACCTTATAAGCCCCTTTACACGTTCGAATTAAAGCATTCTATGCGACACTCGCTAGTATCTAAACCTTCAATTTCAGAATTTAAATATAACCATTCGGTTGGGCTTATTTAGAGTCCAACAAGATTTTGTGATAGGAAGGCCCAACAGGCCCATGTAATATGTTTTCAGAATCCTAAAAATAGCCCAAGTTTAAGCCCAAAACAGTTTACATGCCCCCGCCTATAGATTTCTTAATGGGCCCTTAAGTAATTCGCTAAAAACCCATTTACATTAAAAATAAGCAATTAATCGAATAAGCAGTTAAAATAAGTTAAAAACTACTTAAATAAGCCTTAGAAAGAATCACTATAATTTTCCTTGCCTTTTTGTCATTTTTGGACTAAAAATGTAACGCGACTTAACCAAAAGGACTAAAACTGCCAAACATCGGAACATACGGACTGAAGCTGTGAAAACAGTTTGTACAGGACTTAAATTGACATATCATTGAACTCCAAGCCTTATATGGACATATGGACAATTATTGGACTATTTTGGACTATGGACTTGACAAGGACTAACGACGTAACGCAAACCACGGTTAGGGTAAAAGATGTAAAATCTGGAAAGAACAAGGACCAATTGTTATAACTTGTCATTCTTATTTTATTTTTCATTTTTGCACCACATCTTTACTTCATATGCATATTTGCACATTTTATTTACATATTAGTTAACTTTCGTTAGTTACTATAAATATTACGAGTTAACATCCATTTAATTCGTGCATTTATAGGATATTATAAATGGAAGTTAGGCATAAAATCCATAATCATTCTCCACCACTGTTATTCATCGTTCACCATTCACTTCACAAACACCACTAGTAAATAGTCAGATACTCAGACATTTATATATTTATCAGGTTCCGTATCGAAGTTGTTATAATTACCCCTGAGTTTACGTTCATTATCATCAGTAACGCTTAAGGTGAGTCATGGCCTCACTTTTTAACTTCTTTATATTTTTAAACTCCGTGAGGGGGATACATGCTATAAACAGATCACAAGTATTTTTCTGTATGCTACCTGACTTGATATATGCCTAAGTTACCTTATTGCCACAAGACCCTTTTATCATGAGCCATTAATCACTGCGGTGAACGCGAATATAATGAATAGATCTATTAGAGGCTGACGACCTATCCCACTAATACTTGGACGGAATGCTTTTTGCTAGTCGTATTAGTCGCGATGCATTATATTTGAGAGAAATAGGAATTGGCAAATCACCTATTACACAAGGGCAAAACCTTCATCATTAATTTGATGAACACCTCCGTTTATGCGATACTTTGTTAACGTTTGCGTGTCATGAGACTTAGGGCAATATATGAACTGCGATATCAACTTTTAAACTGATTGTATCTCCAATACAATCTTAATTGTGAATCGAACTGATATTTAAATTTCAAACTCCATGATTTCACTCAACATTATGTTGACTTTTAAGCATGTATCTCAGGAAACTAGTGGAGCAAGGCAAGGCATGGAGCAGGCGTACCCTATCCTCAATAATGGTGTAAAATAAAGTGGTAATTCAGTTAAAATGATGTTTCTTTGGAGAAACCTTAGCACTCTGATGTAACGCTTTGTAACTGAATTTGTATTATGGACCTATGTAAATTAAAAATGCCTTCTCAGGCTGTTTTTCTATGATTTTGTTTTTCGATCCTCACAGTAATACCCCAATTAAATTTCCGCTGCTATATTTAAAATTTGAGGGTGTTACAGATTGGCATCAGAGCTTCGGTTATAGAGAACCAAATGTTTTTAAACGTTGGACTATAACTACATTTTTCAAACAAATTAATTATACACCATGTTACCTTAAGCCTTCCATGCCTGCTTGCTGCCGCGCTCGGTATATTATACATTAGGATTATCTTATATAAGTCTCTGCATACTTGATAGTTACTGTGCGCAACTAGATCATTTCATGCTTACATTACACCACTTGATGTTAGTAATTACTTATTTTTACCATATATGGATTATTACAGTACCATGTCATTCATCACCCACTTTAGTGTATCATCGGATCCGGATTCCGAGGGATCACTAGCATCAGTCACGTCCCCCATACTTCCCGGTACTGTAGCACCAGAGGACGTGCCTGACGCGATCGAGCCCTTTGTGGAGGGTGGAGCCGCCGCCATACCTTTATTGGAAAACCCCCATGTGTCAGCTTTGCCAGCACCCATGTTACCGCCACACTTTGTTTATGACACCTATTCTCCTTTCTATATACCACCCCCTGACGACTTGTACTATGAGAGTCAGCAGTGGCTCCCTGCAGATGATACACCATTAGAGTTCCATCAGACCGCACCATCCCTACTCCTTGACCATCTATTCGATACATGTACTCAGACATACCCACTGCCACCTTGTCAGCAGGACCCTATTCCTGCGGAGGATATTCCCTCATCAAGTCGACCCCGCATCTCAGAACAGATACACCCATCCTCACCATCACTACCTTATCCTCCTGGTTTCACTCCCCTAGCTCAGACCCATGATGCGTGGGAAGGATTTAGACCAGTAGTCACCCACACCCTTAAACCATCTACAGTGGTGACGCGACTAGAGAGTCACGGAGAGCAGATTGATTCGCTTCTTCGTATGATTGACCACGTACCATTGGATTCCCCGGGAACCATTAGTGACACTTTACATAGATTAGCTTCCAACAGGGCAGTAGTACAGCAGTGCTTGAGACAGATGCAGACAGACCTCGCAAACACTCGTTCCTACGCTATATCCATACGGAGATAGGGACAGGCCTTAGCTTGGGAGGCTTACCTTGCACAGCGTAGAGCCGACACATTGGAGAGAGTCATGGGAGATATACAGATGGAGCATCAGGCTGAGATACAGAGACTCAGAGACCAGATCTCAGAGCTCACGAGGCGTACGGATGGACCTGATCATTAGACATAGTTAGCATATTGTATAGTTTGAGACATTGTAGTCTGCCACATGTGGCAATTAATAAAGACTCTTGTATCGTTTTGTTGTATAACTCAACTGATCAAGTTATTAATGTTGTAATGCTGGTAGTAATGTACTATATATCTATTAACTTATGTATTATGGTTGTTCGTATGTATTGTAATTGTATCCAGACATGTCGTGATGTTACCGGTTATTATTATGATTCTCTAATCGTGTAAATATTGTAAAAACTTGGACACATATAGAATAGAAACTCAAAAATAATATGGAGATATGTAGAGGAAGTTGATGAACTTCAGTTTGTATGGTTAAATCGTTTGTTCCTTAACAATCCCACATCCGTAAATTGATAAATTACAGAGGCATCGTAATTGTTGAAAATATTCAATTTAATCACCATTTCACACCATGATTACATTGTGCATATACTCAGCTATTCTATCCAAATTCTAAATCTGTATTCTTGTGACATTAATAGAAAATGGAACATACCGAACACGAAACTACCAACCATACCGTAGCACTGACGCTTGAGGAGGTTCGAAGGATGATTGATGCCGGCATCGCCGCAGCACGCGAGGCCGATGCAGCAACCCGCTCAAGCAATACCATGGGAGCAACAACTGAAAGTGAGGCATCTACACCACGTAAATGCACTTACAAGGAATTCGTGAGTTGCCAACCAACCACCTACAGAGGCGTAGAAGGAGTGACAGAGTTAGCACAGTGGTTTGAATGCATTGAAACAGTATTCATGAGAAGCAACTGCGCAGAAAACAACAAAGTCACTTTTGCTACTGGAACCTTAAGGGGAGATGCACTATCTTGGTGGAATGCTACTGTCAAAATAATGGGTACCGAAGCAGCATTTCAAATCTCCTGGACCGAACTGAAGAATAAAATGCTGAAAAAGTACTGTCCTCGGACAGAGGTCAGAAAGCTTGAAGATGAATTTCACCAGTTAGTGGTGAAAAACAATGACGTCAGTACATACAACCGAAGGTTTCAAGAATTATCTCTTTTGTGTCCACACATGGTACCTGACTTGGAAAAGATGTTGGAAAAATATGTGGAAGGACTACCTTCAAGTATTGAGGGAGACGTTACCGCATCAAACCCAAAAACCCTCGAAGCCGCATTCGTGTTTGCTCAGCGAATGATGAGTCGAGTGCTTAAACGAGGTTCTAACTCCACAGTCATTGGACAAAAGAGAAACTATGATAACCATGGCAGCAGCAACCGGAACAACAACAGTTATTACAATCACAACAGGAGCTACCGCAACAATGACCGAAGCAACCGCAACAGAGACTACCAGCAAAGCCGAAACGATCGACATCAGCAACAAAACCACCGACAAGAAGCCGCCAGGGCTTATGTGGCTGTACCTACTGAAGGAAAAATGTATGCTGGGACAAAACCCCAGTGTAACAAGTGTAAGATGCATCATGTCGGACCCTGCACCGCTGTTTGCGGAAATTGCCGAAGAATAGGTCATGTGACCAAAGACTGCAGGGCCACAGGGGCAAACGCACACCCAATAGCAGTGAAGTGCCACGGTTGTGGTGAAACGGGTCATTACAAGAGTCACTGCCCAAAGAACTCCAACAATGTTACCCGCGGGAGGGCCTACATACTTGGAGATGGAAACGCGCCACAGAATCCCAATGTCACCACGGGTACTTTCTTACTGAACCAACATAGTGCTAAAATATTATTTGATTCTGGAGCCGATAGAAGCTTTGTATCTACTTCATTTGCTTTATTGCTTAATATCGCACCTGTAGAATTAGATACCTCGTACGAAATTGAAATAGCCGACGGAAAATTGCTAAGCACCAACACCATACTCGAAAACTGCACCTTAACCCTTCAAGACAAATCATTCCCAATCGATCTCATGCTCATCCAACTTGGAAGCTTTGACGCAATTGTGGGCATGGATTGGTTATCCAAACATCGTGCCCGAGTCATCTGCGATGAAAAAGTTATCCAAATCCCCATAGACAATGAAACGCTCACCGTTCGTTATGACCATTACAAAACTCAACTCAATATCATCTCGTACATCAAAACGGTGAAATACATAAACAAAGGATGTCACGCATTTTTTGTCCAAGTAACGAAAAATAAATCGAAAGAAAAATAAAAAAGACTAGAAGAAGTGCCAGTTGTAAATGAGTTTGCAGAAGTATTCCCTGAAGACTTGCCGGGTATTCCACCAATCCGGCAAGTAGAATTTCGAATCGAGTTAGTGCCTGGAGCAGCACCCGTTGCAAAAGCACCATATCGATTAGCCCCTTCCGAAATGAAGGAATTATCTGAGCAGTTGAAAGAACTGTCAGATAAATGATTCATCCAACCCAGCTCATCACCTTGGGGAGCACCAGTCCTGTTTGTCAAAAAGAAAGACGGAACATTCCGAATGTGCATCGATTATAGAGAGTTGAACAAACTCACAGTGAAAAATCGATACCCATTACCAAGAATTGACGATCTATTTGACCAACTGCAAGGATCGAGTGTTTACTCAAAAATCGATCTAAGATCAGGATACCACCAATTAAGAGTCAGAGAAGAAGACGTTCCCAAAACAGCCTTTCGAACACGATACGGACATTACGAATTCCGCGTAATGCCATTTGGTCTTACCAACGCACCGGCAGTGTTCATGGACCTAATGAACCGCGTATGTAAGCCATATCTGGACAAGTTCGTAATTGTATTCATCGACGACATTCTGATCTACTCACGTAACGAAAAAGAGCATGTTGAACACTTGAGAACCATTTTGGGGTTACTCAAGCAAGAAAAACTGTATGCGAAATTTTCCAAATGTGACTTTTGGATATCCACCGTTCAATTCTTAGGTCACATCATCAACAGTCAAGGTATTCACGTTGACCCCGCCAAGATCGAAGCAGTCAAAGGTTGGGCTTCACCCACCACTCCAACTGAAATTCGACAATTTTTAGGACTCGCTGGTTACTATCGAAGGTTTATAGAGGGTTTTTCCAAAATCGCAAAACCTTTGACAGAACTCACTCAGAAAAACAAGAAATATATCTGGGGAGAGAAACAAGAATCAGCATTTCAACTCTTAAAACAAAAACTCTGTGAAGCACCAATTCTAGCGCTACCAGACGGGAGCGACGACTTTGTAGTATATTGTGATGCATCGCATCATGGTTTAGGTGCGGTACTAATGCAGAGAAACAAAGTCATAGCCTACGCTTCTCGACAACTCAAGAAAAATGAGGAAAATTATACCACTCATGATCTAGAACTGGGAGCAGTAGTATTCGCTCTTAAAATGTGGAGACATTATCTATACGGTACAAAGTGCACGGTATTCACCGATCACAAAAGTCTTCAACACATACTAGATCAGAAGGAGCTGAACATGAGACAGCGCCGATGGTTGGAACTACTCAACGACTACGATTGTGAAATTCGCTACCACCCCGGTAAAGCGAATGTCGTGGCCGACGCGTTGAGCAGAAAAGAAAGGATCAAACCTCTTAGAGTTCGATCGTTAGAAATGACAATTTATTCACCACTCCCATCTCAAATTCTCATAGCCCAATCGGAAGCCCTTCAAGAAGAAAATCGAACACACGAGAAAATTAAAGGGATTCATACGAAGAGCCGATGGAATGTTATGCTTCAAGAAAAGATGTTGGATTCCTCTCTACGGAGGTATTCGAGATCTTATCATGCATGAATCTCACAAGTCTAAATATTCCATTCATCCCGGATCCAACAAGATGTACCAAGACCTCAAGCAACTTTACTGGTGGCCAAACATGAAAGCCGACATTGCAACATATGTTGGGAAGTGTTTGACTTGCTCAAGGGTCAAAGCCGAAAGCCAAAAGCCATCTGGACTACTTGTACAACCTGAGATACCAGTTTGGAAATGGGAAAGAATCACTATGGATTTTATTACCAAGTTACCAAGAACGTCGACCGGATATGACACCATTTGGGTTATCGTCGACCGTTTGACCAAATCAGCTCATTTTCTGCCTATCAAAGAAACTGACGAGTTGGACACACTCGCTCAATTGTACTTCAAAGAAATCATAATCCGACATGGAGTCCCAATCTCTATCATTTCAGACAGAGACAGTCGCTTCACTTCAGGATTTTGGCAATCCCTACAGAAAGCCCTCGGTACTCAATTGGGCATGAGCACCGCCTATCATCCTCAAACTGATGGACAAAGTGAAAGGACAATCCAAACCTTAGAAGATATGCTTAGAGCATGTGTACTTGACTTCGGAAAAGGTTGGGACAAACACTTACCATTGGTTGAATTCACGTACAACAATAGTTACCACGCTAGCCTAAAGGCTGCACCTTTTGAAGCACTTTACGGAAGAAAGTGCAGATCACCTATCTGCTGGACGGAAGTTGGTGACATGCAGCTTACCGGACCAGAACTAATCCACGACACGACAGAGAAAATATTCAAAATCAAACATCGTCTCCAAGCCGCTTGTGACAGACAAAAGAGTTATGCAGACGTGAGGAGGAAACCTATGGAGTTTGAAGTCGGAGATAGAGTTATGCTAAAAGTTTCGCCCTGGAAGGGAATGATACGCTTCGGGAAGCGTGGAAAACTCAACCCAAGGTACATTGGACCATTTAAAATCCTCGAGAGGATTGGCCCAGTTGCCTATAAATTAGAACTTCCAGAAGAACTCAGTAGGGTACACCCTACATTTCACGTATCCCAACTTAAGAAATGCCTATCGGACGAGACTCTCGTCATTCCGCTGAAAGAGATTAAACTGGACGACAAACTAGTGTTCACAGAAGAACCCGTGGAGATAATGGATAGAGAGGTGAAGCAACTTAAGCAGAACCGTATTCCCATTGTGAAAGTAAAATGGAACTCTGAGAGGGGACCAACGTACACATGGGAACGCGAAGACCAAATTCGTGAAAAATATCCCCACCTATTCTCGTAAACCACTCTTATTAGCTATCCTAGACTTGAATTCCGGGACGGAATTCGAATGAGGGAGGAGTACTGTAGGATTCTACGAAAAACCCTTGTAGTTAATCGTAATGATTAGTGATAACCTTGTATTGTCATTTAATAAAGCCCATTTTTGCTGGGAAATTTAAACTTTTCCATTGTCATTTATAACATCCCGACGCATTCTATATATATATATATATATATATATATATATATATATATATATATATATATATATATATATATATATATATATATATATATATATATATATATATATTGTATACACCGAACTCGAGATAATAATTCTCACGCAACAACACATTTTCACGAACAACGACAAGTGATCATACTCATGATAAAACTTAACGTATCTAGTATAATACGTTTAACACAAAATCACTTACACTAAGTACACAAACTATACTTAACCAAAACTAAATACCACTTAATACACTAATATTAACCTTAAACTACATGACCAACTGGACCCTTAAGGTTCGGCCCACCAATTCCACCCAACCCATCGAACTACACAGCCCAATCACCACACCACTTTTTTTTCCCTTGCTTTCTTTTTAACCCGATCGCTAATACTCTTCAAAAACCCATTTGTAATTCTAAAATAACAAACGTAAACCATACATGTTTTTGTACCATTGTGATCACCACCCAATGAACTTCCCTTGTGCAAGTTCCTAGCTGTGGATGTCGTATCCAGATACCATAACTAAAACCCATTCACTCGTCCCATACTCGACATATACATATACATATAAATGTCGAAACATAACCAATTCGCACCCCACTTTTTCCTATGACCTTCCAACTATATTCCTAACTTATTTTGATACTTCAAATAAGAAATAAACCACAGTACACAACTTGTAGCTCGCTAGTCCAAATGTTGTGCCAAAATTAATAGAAACCGAGCAAGGCAACACTCCAAGAACTAGAATACAAACCTCAACTACCAATATCAAATTTACACTCAACCTTGGACAGCAAAGACACTTAGGTGTCCACCTCAAACAGTAGCTTCCAATGATTAGATCAATAGTAATGAAAACGTGTGAGATCTTTGTCTATAAAATCACCCATCCCATCTTCCCCTTTACCCTACCTACCTATCCCTTTCTTTCACTCTCAAAACATTCCCTAAATAGAATAAGAAGCTTTCTGTCGAGGTGTTGGGAAGCAAAACCAGTTGGAGTAAAAGCGTATAAAACCTTTTCGAGTTCACTGCCTCTTCTTGTGCCTCATTCGATCAACCACAGTGCTCTTCACCACCTTTTCTAAGGTGTGGTATGACCCTTTCTCTTCATTCTTTGCACATGGATATCACTCACACATCACTTGCATGCACTTGTTAAACTCGAACATACTTTATTTATTTTGTAGCATGTAGTCGTTAGAATAAAGTAAAGGATGATATGTTAAATTAGCTCACCTTAAAAATCACATGATATCACCAAAGTACGCGACCACAGTTCATGCATCATTTTTCATTCGAACGTATAGCTAGTGCACATTATTTATTACACATGCATTATATAGCTATCATACACAAACGTATAATATTCTTGTTCGTTTAGTGTTTGTATCACACGTATATATATAAAGAAATGAGAAGTAATATGGCCTCACTGTGAAGGCTTGAGAAACACAACACACACCACCCTCACTTTTAGAAACGTGGATGGCATGCTACTGTCTTAACTCTCACGACTAAACCATCACTTCATGCATTATCAAATAACACCCATATACACGCTAAATCAAACTCGAACTCAAACTTTAAACACGCACATCAAACCGGGTAAAAAGAGATAGAAAAACATGTTAGACCTTACTAGTTAAAAACTGGTTCGAACTAACCATTTCACGCTTGATTTATTTTGAAATCTTACATGTAACAATTACATACGAACGCATGTCTCAAATCACGACCTAACTAACTCCAACTTCCATGACTTGTAACATTAACCATACACTCTCAACGACACTTAAAAAGACATGGTTCTTAAGCTACTCGACTAGTGTAAAAAGACATAGAAAATATTTAACATATACCGGATCTAAAAACTATGCGATAAGGCTACAAACTATAATGATATTTTCGGATTTCTAAACACAACCCTTAGATATTTTTGTACAACTCAAAAGTACACCTAGCAAACTATATTTTTCGTGTTTCAACTCCGACCTTATAAGCCCCTTTACACGTTCGAATTAAAGCATTCTATGCGACACTCGCTAGTATCTAAACCTTCAATTTCAGAATTTAAATATAACCATTCGGTTGGGCTTATTTAGAGTCCAACAAGATTTTGCGATAGGAAGGCCCAACAGGCCCATGTAATATGTTTTCAGAATCCTAAAAATAGCCCAAGTTTAAGCCCAAAACAGTTTACATGCCCCCGCCTATAGATTTCTTAATGGGCCCTTAAGTAATTCGCTAAAAGCCCATTTACATTAAAAATAAGCAATTAATCGAATAAGCAGTTAAAATAAGTTAAAAACTACTTAAATAAGCCTTAGAAAGAATCACTATAATTTTCCTTGCCTTTTTGTCATTTTTGGACTAAAAATGTAACGCGACTTAACCAAAAGGACTAAAACTGCCAAACATTGAAACATACGGACTGAAGCTGTGAAAACAGTTTGTACAGGACTTAAATTGACATATCATTGAACTCCAAGCCTTATATGGACATATGGACAATTATTGGACAATTATTGGACTATGGACTTGACAAGGACTAACGACGTAACGCAAACCACGGTTAGGGTAAAAGATGTAAAATCTGGAAAGAACAAGGACCAACTGTTATAACTTGTCATTCTTATTTTATTTTTCATTTTTGCACCACATCTTTACTTCATATGCATATTTGCACATTTTATTTACATATTAGTTAACTTTCGTTAGTTACTATAAATATTACGAGTTAACATCCATTTAATTCGTGCATTTATAGGATATCATAAATGGAAGTTAGGCATAAAATCCATAATCATTCTCCACCACTGTTATTCATCGTTCACCATTCACTTCACAAACACCACTAGTAAATAGTCAGATACTCAGACATTTATATATTTATCAGGTTCCGTATCGAAGTTGTTATAATTACCCCTGAGTTTACGTTCATTATCATCAGTAATGCTTAAGGTGAGTCATGGCCTCACTTTTTAACTTCTTTATATTTTTAAACTCCGTGAGGGGGATACATGCTATAAACAGATCACAAGTATTTTTCTGTATGCTACCTGACTTGATATATGCCTAAGTTACCTTATTGCCACAAGACCCTTTTATCATGAGCCATTAATCACTGCGGTGAACGCGAATATAATGAATAGATCTATTAGAGGCTGACAACCTATCCCACTAATACTTGGACGGAATGCTTTTTGCTAGTCGTATTAGTCGCGATGCATTATATTTGAGAGAAATAGGAATTGGCAAATCATCTATTACACGAGGGCAAAACCTTCATCATTAATTTGATGAACACCTCCGTTTATGCGGTACTTTGTTAACGTTTGCGTGTCATGAGACTTAGGGCAATATATGAACTGCGGTATCAACTTTTAAACTGATTATATCTCCAATACAATCTTACTTGTGAATCGAACTAATATTTAAATTTCAAACTCTATGATTTCACTCAACATTATGTTGACTTTTAAGCATGTATCTCAGGAAACTAGTGGAGCAAGGCAAGGCATGGAGCAGGCGTATCCTATCCTCAATAATGGTGTAAAATAAAGTTGTAATTCAGTTAAAAGGATGTTTCTTTGGAGAAACCTTAGCACTCTGATATTTAAAATTTGGGGGTGTTACAATATTCAAACAGTTTATGTCGTAAGACATCATATTCATTTTGATTCTCACTTTCAGAAATATGACTGTTTTGAAATGACAAAGATGTTTTTAGATGTTGGTAATTTAATTCAAACATGACACTTTGATGTTGACACCAGTCAAGCCTCTTTTGAAGATTGAAAACTTTGTTTTCCACATCATGGTTGATTTGACGAAGATCCTCATTCTCTTTTACCAAATTTTCTATCTCCATTTGCAACATCTCAACATTTACAGCATGATCATTCACAAGTAACTCATTGCATGACTCATAAAGCGAATTCATTATCACAGAAACAACGTCATAACACAGAACTTTTTCTAAGAGTCGATCATTTTCTTTTGCTAAAATTTCTTTTGAAGTTTTTGTCTTTGAACTTTGTCGTCTTTAGCTTTGAAAATGCTCTTCATAGATGCTACTTCCGTTTGTAATTCTTGTTCCCATTGTGTTGCACATTTCTTCAGATGTTTGACATGAGGCAGAATTTTCTTTTGAAGAATATCTCGCTTTTCTTTCGCGACTGGGGAAAGAAAAGTAGAGACTTCGATTTGAGAACTAAACTCAATTTCATTCTCCCAAAGAAATATGTCTTCCATAAATGTCTTAAAATATCGAAGAATTCGACATTCTTGAGGCATTTGTGGATCAACTTCATCCTCTGTCAAAGCATCCTTGAGATGTGTAACAGTTTTGGACACAGGGATTCCAGAAGAAGAAGCATGTATGAAGGTGTTTTACAACGTTTGTTCTGGTTTGTCCTTTGGAGGGACAAATGATTTACTTATATGAGGTCTTGCGTTATAATCATAATGAACTCTGGAAAAATCTTTGACTGGTTTTGGTCGACTCTCAAGTTCTTTTTGACGTTCAAGATGTGCAAGTTCTTCATCATTACTAAGCACAACAACTCTTTGAAAGGTATCATCAAGTAATAATTCTGCATTGTATAACTTGGGATTTTTGCTGAGTGCTTTAGAAAGAAAACGTGGTTGGTCACAGCCAATAGCAAATCCAAATCCTGAACTGGTTTTACTGTTAGCCTTTGAATTTGAGCTATTGATTCACCATTTTTGTATACAATAGTTTGAAACTCTTTAAGTTTGGATTTTAAAGTGACAATTTCTTCAAGATATGAGTTGACGCGTTTACTTGAGGCTTGCTTTTCTTCAAGAAGATTATTTTGAGATGTTGAAAGCTCAGATTGAGTTTTTAACAGCTCAGAATTTAAAGTATCAATTTGTTTTTTGAATTCAAATTGATCCTTTTCTTTTTGAGAGAGGAGCTCAGCTTTGGAAACGGTTAGCTCACGAACTTGACTTTCTAAATCTTGAACTTTGACGTACTCTTTTTGGAAAGCAATCTCAAAACCTTTTTCACGTTTTTCTTGTTTTTGATATCCTGAAAGTTGTAGTTTATAGCACTCATTGTCCTTCGTTAACAATGCAATTTTTTCTTTTAGATTTTGATTGATTTCATTGCATTTCTCAATTTGTGATTGGGTGGTCATTAACAAGGCCTGAAGCTCTGAATCTTGATCAGGCAAAGGATCATTTCGTTCAAAATGATTCAAAGTTTCATCTTCAATAGGATCATCAAATGAAACGACGGTTTTATCATCATCAAATGATACAACAGTGTTTATTTTATTATCTGATGGAGATGAGAATGGTGAATCATGTTGAACAGAATTGTCATTTGTAGATGAAGATGCAGATGGTGAAGCAATTTCATGTATAAGACATTGTGGATCAGGTACCTGAGATAGACCATCGGTATCATAAACCGGGCCTGTCTCGGACATGTTCATCTCCTGCATGTTTGCCATGAGCATTACTGCAGCATTTGCTTCAAGATCTTCCATCTCATCATCAGATGCAGCATTGGCCATAAAGCTTTGCTCGTTCTGAGTCAACATTCCTGCAGCTTTTTCATCCTTGAGATCCATCAGAAGAGCTTCCTTGTGATATGCACTACCCTGAGTCCTAGGCTTAGAGCAAGCATTTTCCATATGACCACTCTCACCACAGTTGTAGCACATGATTGAAGAATTTGCAATGCCTTTCTGTGCATTCCCAGCCATCTGATTTCTTCTCTGAGTAGTTCCCATACTGTTGCTGTTACCCCCTGCAGAATTGAACCTGTTCCCTCCTGACTGAAACCTCTGAGACCCATAGTTTCCAGTGTTTCCTGAACCATATCTGCCCGAAGACCGATTCTGAATTTCCACTCTACCATCGTTAATAACAGCTTGATTCCTGGTATTGGATGATGAACGAAGACGATTGTTGGATTTGGTGAACTTGCCAAATGCCTTAGCAATTAATCCAAATGCTTCATTAAGAGAGTTGAATGCATCCTCTTCTTCATCATAATCAGCGTTTGAGTACAACATGGAATCTGAGTTGTTATATGGAACCATTTGGTTGTCAGAGTATTGGGATGGTGCTTCATATGGAATGATATGGTTAGAAGGTTGTTGTTGAAAACTTGGTTGGAAAGATGATTGACCAAATTCCTGGTTTGGTAGTGGAAAGTTGGATTGAGCAACAAGAGCAAGCGAGTTAGGTGTTGGTGCTGATATGAAACCGCCTCGTGCTGCAACTTCCTTATCTACCTCAGATTGATGTTGTTTCAGAAAGTCATACATTAGTCCATACTTGACTTCACCAATCTTCTTAGTTTGCCTGACAAATGTTGCATATTTCTGCCATTCTGGTCCAAGGCAACCCAGAAATTTTGAATTGATAGCAATGTTAGGTAACTTGATGTCATGACGATCGAGGTCATTTACAACATTTGTGAAACGGTGGTAGTATGATTCAATTGTCTCCCCTGGTTCCATGATGAAATTATTGTATTCCATGTATAGCTTTGACTCAAGGTCTTCTTGATTTAACTCAGTCCCTTCCATTAGAAGATGCACATGTTCCCACATGTCTTTGGCAATCTTTTGAGCATCAATACTTCGGTAAATAGGATTGGGAATTCCCTGAAGTATGTAAGACATTGCCAATTGATTTGCCTCTTGTTGCAATGTTTGTTCAGTTGTGTAGTTAGTGACAGCAATGGGAGTTGATGTCTCTTCTCTTTCTGAAGTTCCTTGAACAACAGTTACTGGAAGTGGAAAGGGTCCTTCTTCAATGACTTGCTTAAGATATTTCCCATGGGGTTTTCTGAGTTCAATGAATCTGAGGAATCTACTAGCCCATTGCACATAGTTACCAGGTGTCAGCATAGGTGGAGTGTCCTAATTCCCAGCCTCATGTCGGGATTGCTGACTGCTGATTGCCTCACACATCTTATTAAACCAATGTGGTTCTCTGGAGTAGGATGGATTGTTCAGCATTTGATTCTGTTGCATGATTTGTTGTGGGGATACTAGTGGTGGAGAGAGAAATTGATGCTGTTGCACGAATGCTTGTTGTTGTTGATACTGAGGATGAAATTGTTGTTGTTGAGGATATTGCTGTAGCTGATAGTAGTAATTGAAGTGAGGTGGTTGAGACATGTCTGGATCTTGATGATAATTAAGATTTGTGGGATGAGTTATGTTAAGTTGGTTTTGGTTAACTAAAGATTTTTGTCCAATTGCGATAATTACTGTTCAACCAATTGCGATAAGTACTGTTCACCCAATTGCGATAAACTCCAAATAGCAATAAGGAAAATAGAAATTGCGATAAAATGACAATTTGAGTAAGTTATCTTAAATTGCGATAGAAAAGGCAATTTGCGATAATTTATCAGAATTGCGATATTTTATGGCAATTTCGATAATTTTATCTAAATTCCAATTTCAATAATTCTCAACTCTTATACAAGAGAAGAGAAGCAACCAAGTCGAAGTATTTTCACTTTCTTATACAAGGAAGTAAAATACTGAGTCCCAATGCCGATAATCTGAAGATCTGCCAATTGCGATGAAACCCTAACTTGTCGGAATTCGAATCGCGATAAACCCTAAGTTGTCGGAATTCACCCAGAAGCCAAAATGCACTTTTCACCAACTTTACCAATACGCGACTTTCCTGGATTTCACTAAATCGTCTAGAAAACCAATAACAAACCGATTTTTTTGATTATTAACGATTAGAAACCCCAAAGTATGATGAAATTTAAGATCAATAGCGTTGTAAATGAAAATTTAATGAGATTTGGTGAGCTTTTTAACGAGATGATGAACACGTGACAACAAAAAGATTAACGATGAAACTAGAACAGAAACCTTACTTAATCCTTAAAACCAACCTAAAATACGATTAGATCTACTCAAAACACTATCCTAACTATCCCTTTGGCGAATGATACCACTTGTAGGTCGTGTATATCTCAAACACACACACGTATGAAAGCTAAAACACACACTACTACTTATCTAATAAGCTACGATATAGAGATAAGAGAATAAGCTAATAAGAGAAAAGAATGAGAGATGAGGAAGAGAGATTTGGAAGGTAATTCATTTCATTAAACGTTCGGACATAGCTTGCGCACCATACATGAAAAACCAACACAAAATGAGGAGCCCTTGCCTTCTATTTATAGGCAAAACATTAGGGCATCCTATGCTAAATGTTTCTAGAAGGAATTTCACATGGGTGGCCGGCCCATGGGCTACTAATGGACCGGTCACATATTACAAACAATATAACCCATATTAGCAACATATTATCGCAAATGAATCAAGACTTGAAATATATTAAAATGTGTTCCTAACAGAGTTAGTACATGGTATACTCCCCCTTGATCTATACTCCCCGTTGCTAGGGTACCAACGTATATGATCCAAAGTTGAGAAAAGCTACAAAACAAAGGTTAGGTGTGAATCAATCCAACCAAGTAGCATAATGCATATGTATATGTGGAAAACTAGAGGGGGGGGGTTGAATAGTTTTACCATTTTTAAAATTAATTCGCTTTGTGACTTAACGTGATTTCAAAGTAAGTATGCACAAAGAAACAATATATAAGAAAGTAAGGAAAGGAATGATCAAACCACATAACACGGATATTTACAGTGGTTTGGCTACAAGGACTCTCTTCCTTGCCCTACTCCACTCCTCGAGTCTCTAACTCGAGAGTTTTTCTTCACTAAGAAACAAACTCTCTACTCGGCGGAGAAAACCTTAATACACGTCGCTTACACCTTTTTCCAGTACAAAGCTAGATACCGGGTTCTAGTTTAAAGAAGAACTAACCTGACATCGCCTAAATAATTACCGACACTAAGCTAGATGTCGAGTTCTTTACAAGGGTACAACTACTCCCGTTCACTCTATGTGTTTTGAGGACTAAAGCACTAACCGGATTCTACTGAATAAAAGATGCAACAATGATGTCTAAATTCTAATAAGTTACACAGTAGGTAACTATCAAGTTTTGCAACAGAATGTTGAAGCTTGTTAATGCTTGATCTCTTTTGCTACAAAAAGGAAGATCACTAGGAATGAAATGAATGATATGGGTTAGTAATATGTAAATGAAAGAATGTATAATTATGCTATGTAAGTGATAAAAATCCCAAAATTATCAGCTTGCTATTTATAGGCAATCTTAGTCAACAGTTGGCGGATCTGGAGGATCCCAAAAATTGGATCCGCCCTTGTATGGATTTGGATCCGCCATGTCAGGTGATGCGTGGTTTTGCAACCTTACAACAGGTTTTACCTCTCGAGGGATCTCAAGAGGCTTACAACCCCACCAGGCAGTGTACCTGACCGATGTAGTATAGTGTAGTGGTAAGTACGGGGGATTGATCTTTCTCCACCGGGAATAGTGTCGTTAGGATTGAAAAACTACTCTAATAGGTCTAGGGGTGAGAGAAGATTCTTTTTTATGTTTTTATAATTTTATGAAAGCAAGTAAAATCTCGGGTTTGAAAGAGTGGGCGGAATTAGTTGCTAATCAACTAACCCAAATAACTACGAATGCAAATAAAATAAAATAACTGAAAATGAAAAGGTGGTAAAACTTATGTGGAGAGAAATGTGTTTACTTAGATTTCCTTACTCCCTAACTATCTTTTACCGGTTGATTAGTGTGTATTAATCGCGTAGATGACGGGTGTATTCCTTAATACCAATCGTGGGGTGGCGTACGTACTTCCCCAACTCTACAAGCTCCTACTTCACTCCTATGTCGAGCCGGCTAAGAAGCTCCTAACATGGGATCACTAGAATTCGCTCATGCATTAAATACAACCATAAAAACCTTAGTACGCATTGGTTCATGTTTCTTAAGACGTTCAAGCAAATTACCGTATAGGAGGTTAGCCAGTTTTCTTAAGCCTAACATCGATGAACAATCATCCAATACAACTAATAACACACTAATAATCAATAATCAATAGTTAGGTTTCATTAGATCTAAGCAAACACAAAGAAAACCTAGCCTAGCATGTTAAACAAAAGACAAGAACAAGATAGAATCAAACAACACATAGACATATTGAATGATTAATTGATAACTTATCTTCAATGTAACATGGAAGATCTCAAGGCAAAAAGCCTTGAAAAAGCTGCTAAAATCGTCTTAGGGTTTCCTCCCAAAAGGTTACACACAAAGTTCCACACTAATGACAAAAAATTGCAAAACTATATATAGAGTTTAAGGGCTGACGGCGTCACATTGTAGATCCTGACGCCGTCACCTCGCCGCTTTTAGGGTTCCCGGATGGCCTTCCTGATGCCGTCCCTCTTTAGACCTCCAAAATCCGCTCTGGCTTATCAAGGCTTGACGCCGTCAGATTAGTGCTTGACGCCGTCCCTCTTTAGCTTAAGCCGTGACGACCTTGATCACATTAAAGGGTGACGCCGTCAGATTTTTCATGCAAAATTCTCTGGCTTATCATGAGTAATTTTCATATCCACCACTTTTGCCAAGCCATGACGCCGTCTGGACCAATCCCTGACGCCGTCAAAGGTACTTTCCAGCGTAATTTTGAGACTTTGTCGTTTTCTTCACTTTTATGCTCCAAAAACGTCCAAAATGCTTCCTTTTCCAGATTTCTTCTCAAAAGTACCTAAAATGACAAAAGGAACGATTTAGGGCAATATTTGATCAAATAAACACGATTTAGGGCTTAAATGACCCCCTAAAAGCGGTACACTTTTCGCTTCATCATCAGGACAGCTAAGAGATTCTCAAATCTTTCCATATCTTGCACAATCTTTCCATATCTTCAAATGTCAACTCTTTAGCTTGAAGATCTAAACAAGATATCTCAAAAATCTTTATAAGATATGTTCATGATGCATGCCATGATGTCATCCTAATATTTAAGAAATAAAGTTTCTAATTTAAGAAATAAAAATGTAAATGTATGTATGTATGTATATAATGTTACTTCTAGAGATCTTGTAATATGTAAATATGTTTTAAAAGACTTATCACTAAAAATGTGAAAGGCTTAATCTTATATTTATGCTTTTGCTTAAAGATAAACTTTGTATTTGTCATTAACAAAATTAAGCAAAGATCGTAAAATATAAATAACGTTTTTAGGACGATATTTGTTTTAACAATCTCCCCCTTTTTGTTGATGACAAAACATAAAGTGTATTTTTAAGTAAAGAGCTTAAATAAAGGATGAGTCTTTTAAAAATATAGATTAAGTTAGTTTATGCAAGTTTTAAAATCTATTTTAAGCAAAAATATGCACTGTGATGTTTCACATTGATGAGAACTTAATCCTTTCTCCACCTTTTTGTCGAAACAAAAAGAAGATATGCCTACCGAAATGCGATTTTGAGAACTTTAAAGCTCCCCCTTGATTTATACTCCCTCTAAATGGAGTGCCAAAGATATGATGTATGATCCTTCAAAATAAATGGTTAGAATATGATATTTCCCCCTTGATGTATACTCCCCATTGCTAGAGTACCAACGTATATATTTCAAGAGTATGAGATGCAATAAAAGAAAAGTTAGTAGTGAAAACCTTCAATCAAGAAGCAAAATGCATATGTAATGGTCAAACAAACAAGAAAGGTCAACCCATTTGACTTTAAAAAGTCAAAATGAAGTGTCTGATCAAAATTAAGTACCTAAGTGTAATTGATCAAAGCATTGTATGAAGTTAAAATAACCATACTATGATGTTAGTAATCTAAAATAGGATAATATGCTAAATGTTGATCACCCACAAGCATAAAAACATAACATTCATTACTTGGAAAAAATGATGTTACATTGAAACAAAGAAAATAAATCCTAAAAGAGAAATTCTAAAACAACATCCTAAAAAGTTCCTATAAGAGGAAACTAAAGAGCTCCTATTGAGGAGGATGAGAGATTGCATTGAGACTCTCGAGAATGTGATTCAAGATGAACCTCATTTCATTTTAGAGCTCATGGACTAAAATGTTGGTCCTTTGAGCCAAATGAGCGGTTCTCTCGCAATGCGAGCAATCATGCCTTGGAAAACCGGGAGGAAGGGTAGGCTCATTATTTTGTGGTTGTGGTTGTGGGTTATGTGGTAGTAGTGGTGGTGATGATTGGTTGTTTGATGGTTGTTGTTGTTGTTGTTGGTTGGATGATGGTGGAGAGGGGATGGAGTTCATCAAGATGGTTTGGAGATTCATCGCTTCATCAAGGCGGGAACCCACCATATTAGAGAGAGCATGGAGGCGGGTGAGTTCCTCGTTTATCTCTTCTTGGGTTTGTGGCTCATTTATCCACATTGCTTCATCAATGGCAATTAGTGTGGATGTGGGTGAGAGAGGTTGTGTTTGAGGTTGAGGTGGTGGTGCATCATGGTATAAAGGACCATGGATATCTCGATAAAGAGGATGGAAAAGCATGGGTTCTTGACCTTCAAAGGTCATAGGGGGAGGATTGGTTGACCTTGGTGGAAGGTCTTCCAAGTCATCAAGATATGGATGTGGTGATGTAGGTGGAGTCCTAAATAACTCCATTGGTCAGAGTTTGGGTGAGTTTGGGAGTGATGGTGATCTAACAGGTTGTGATGGAACGGGTGGTGGTGTGGTAGCTATTAGAGTAATTGTTGGTGGTGGAGTATGGATGGCTACATTTGATGGTGTGGGAGTGGAGAGTGTGAGAAAATTTTCATTTGCTATGGGAGATAAGATATTAAGAGGGGATGATTCCTCCTCTAATGAGTTAGCTAAGTTTATGAAGCAACAAGGCTTAACACTAATACGGACAGTTCTTTTTGGGGGTCTGCTAGTGGATGAGTTACTTGATTTTGTCATGGTTAAGAAATGTAGCTAAAAAGTACAAGAGATATGTAGAGAGGATGGTGAGTGAGTGAGTTTTGATCATCCTGATCATCCTAATTTATAGACAATAAGATTTTTGAAAGTTGTGTTTGGATTTGATGTAAATCCAATGGAGAATGTTGGTTCCTAATGATTTGGAACAAAAATTTGTGCTAGTCACATCCTAAGGTCAAACCATACAAATGGAGTTAAGTGAAATGTGGGAGATTTTCAGTTAATGCAAAGAGTAAGTGGAAAATCTTTTGATATGATGTTCTCACGGATTTAACGGATCCAAGAAAAGGGTTCCTTGCTTGTATTAGAAAGGTAACTCACATGAAAATTTTGAAAATTCAAATTTTGGTGGGAAATTGATTTCTTAAGGTTCTAAGAGTTTCCCTAAAACATTATAAAGAGTCTAATGATCAGTAAAGAGTATTCCAAAAACTATAATCCAAAATCTAAGTATCGAGATTAGTCGGGATTTATGAAAAATGTTGCTGTTGGTACCTGCGGATCCAATCGACAACAAAGACGGATCCAAAATTTGGGAGCCGTGGAATCCGCAGGTTCAGGAATGGTGGAGCCAAAGGATACACTAGGCGGATCCAAAATTTGGGATCCGCTAAATCCGCCGTATGAAAGTCCCAATTCTAAACAGAATGAATGTCATATTTTTCGTTTCTCGGCCAAAACCCGAAAAATCTCCTAAAACATATGTAATAGCTAATATGTGATGCAAATTTACTAAATATATATATTCTAACACACGTTTACACATAGATTAATCCGATCATAATATCTTACCATAAAGGGAGTTAAGCCAAACGGGGGCTTAATCTCGGAAAATTGATAACAACATGTGTTATCGACCTGCAATTTCAAGTTAGCTTACACACATGTCAAGTACTAACATAATGTCTTAAGAAACATACATGTTCAACACATCATTGTCTAATAAAGTCTAAAACCAAACACTCCTTTCAACTTAACTTCTTGCTCAATTTCTTGTAATCCTTGTGAAGTTTCATGATCCAATGCCCCAAATTCTTCATCATTCCCTTTGTTTGTCGATGTTCCTCAGATTCATTCGGGATTGGAGGGAGTTGAATCAAGTACTCGGGTGGTGAGATCCTAGAGTTAGGCAAACCATCATCTTCGCTCATTGATGATGATGATGATGTAGGAGGATGAGGACGTTTGCCTTTGGCAACCGCTACCCTATGATCACTTAAAGGAACAAAGGTGTGTGGAATCTCGTTGTAATCAGGAAAAAAACCTAAAGCATTTCTAGGAATGGGTTTAAAGGCTCTATAGAGACGATTCAAGAGCATCCCGTAGGGCATTGCGGTGGTACCTTGTACCGGAATATCGGCCATTCGCTTGGCGTTATAGTATGCAAGGTTAAAAGGTTAATGGGTTGACACACAATACATCATATAGCAAAGACATGCGTTGATATGATCTCGATTCCCAACGGTGCTTATGAAATTTGCCCTTAATACATCTTCAAGCTTTCTAAATTCGGGCCTAAGTTCATTGAGTTCCATGGCAAAAGGATCTCTATTTACTTGACGCCCTCGATGCAACCTAGTTGGGTTGTTCCTAGGTAAGAAGAGATGCTCCCGAATGGTTTCTTTTGCGGTCAAGGGTGTGGCATATGGTGCCGTTCTATCAAGTTTGGATTCTAATATTGTCAATGACCATTTATCCGAGTAGAAACATGTTCCTTGATTTGAAACTCCCAAGACATTACCAAATTGTTCTAAGGGAATGTTGAATTGGGCTCCATTGACTCTAAAGTGAATGTTCATGTATCCATGATCATTTGAGCCAAGTCCTACACTTGCATAGAACTCGAGAATGAACCTAGGGATGATGGGCTCATTAATGTCTAGAAGACTATCGAAATGAATTGCGGCTAATTACTCGCGGAGAATGGTACCTTCATAGAATGAGTGGTCTACAACCCTACCCTCATGGACATATCATTTTTCTAACGCTTTGAAGATATTGATTTGAGCTTCGGAGAGACCTTTGGTTTTGTGGTGTTTGGGAAGGTATTTGATGGTGTTTTTGTGATCATAATTAGTTGCGGGAGGCATAGTTATCCTAGACACGAAAAATATATAGTTTAGTTTAAATTATCGAAAATACGTATAAATGTCTAGTGTGTGCCTATATGGGGACAATGTGGAGGTACGGTTATCTCGACTCCTTTTGATGCATGAAAATTTTGTTTATGCAAGTTTTATGATAAAACGAGAGATAACCCAAACGCTCTTACTTCAATGTAGCTACGTTTGAATGTACCCGAAAATACATATTAGTTATGTATTCCCTTTAGCATTCAAGAGACATTATGCAAGTGATGTTTAACACATAACATTTTTGTATTTGTATGAACAATGATTGAAAATCATTCTTCCTAATCGTGAGAAGATTTATGAAAATTTCTCATGGGGTGTTTAATGATGATGCATTATGATATCTAATTCCTAATTATAAAGAACATGATTTCTTATGCAAGTTTTAGCAAGCATGCTTCATGATTTTACAAGAAAAATGTATAAACCCCATGTTTTGATTTTGTGAAACAAATAGGAATCCTAGACTCAAATTAAAAGTTAGATAAGATTAGGATACTTACAGTGATGAATTAAGCACAAATTGGTTGTGGAAAATGACCTAATTTTTGAGTTTGGTGTGATAAGGATCGAACTCCAGTGAGATGTGTGTTTTTAATGAATATGGTGTACAATAAAGGGTGTTTTTTTTTAATATATTAAAAACTGTCTCACCAATCCATGGATCCGGCGGATCCAAAACAAGGGATCCGCAGGATCAGAACACCTATTTTGGTATTGCCTGCGTTTGGTTAATCTAAGGTTCGAGTTAATGTTAAATCTACTCACTAGGTTCCATTAATCCTAAACCAAGTCTAAGATAGTTGAAAGGTTCTCTCTTGAGAGGTCTTGAGAATATCGGTAATGTTTTCCTTTGAGGAAACTTTCTCAATTGAGATGTTTCCCTTCTGAGCATTGTTACGTAGGAAGTGGTGATGTAATTCTATGTGTTTGGTTCTAGCATGTTGGACTGGATTTTTGCTAAGATCGATAGCTCCTTTGTTGTTACAAAGAATGGGAATGTCATTGTGTACAATTCCATAGTCGACGAGAGCTTGTTTTATCCATAGTGCTTGTTTGGCAAGCTTTTCCTGCTGACACGTACTCAGCTTCAGTTGTTGATATTGCAATGGCAGTTTGTTTCTTAGCAAACCATGAGGTGAGACAATGTCCTACACAAGTACAAATACCACTTGTACTTTTCCTATCAACATAATCACCGGCATGGTCTGAGTCGGCATACACTATGGTTTTTACACCCGTTCCTTTGGGATACCATAATTCTAAGTGCGTAGTGCCTTTTATGTACCTAAATATCTGTTTTAACAAGCTTCAAGATAGGATGTTTTGGGATCTTCTTGAAAGCATGCACATAGATAAACACTAAACATATTTGCCGGTCTACTAGCCGTTAGGTAGAGTAAATTACCAATCATCCCTTTATATTTAGTGCTATCTACGGATTCACTTTCGTCATCCTTGGTGAGTTTGGTTTCGGAAGACATTGGTGTTTTCATGGGTTTAGAATCTTCAAGACCAGATTTCTTAAGCATATCCTTGATATACTTAGATTGGTTGAAGAATATCCCATATTTTATTTGGAGACCTAAGAAAAAGTTTAGTTCCCCCATCATACTCATTTCAAACTCATCATGCATGATTTTCGAAAATTCATCGCATAACTCTTGACAAGTTGAACCGAATATAATGTCATCCACATATATCTGGACAATGATAATATGTGACCCTTTTTTCTTGGTGAAAAGAGTATTGTCTACTAGGCACATGGTATACTTATGTTTAACTAGGAAGGTCTTAAGTCGATCATACTAAGCTTTTGGTGCTTGCTTAAATGCTTTCTTAAGTTTGTAGACATGATTTTGTTTTTAAAAATTGGCAAGGCCGGGAGGTTGTGCTACATATACTTCCTCATTTATAAAACCATTTAGAAATGCACTTTTGACATCCATTTGAAATAGTTTAAAGTCATGTGCACATGCATATGCAAGTAATATCCTAATTGACTCAAGTCTAGCTACGGGTGCAAACGTCTCATCGTAATCTATACCTTTTTGTTGATTGTAGCTTTGTTTTTACTAGCCTAGCTTTGTTTCTAGATACTACGCCATTTTGTACTAATAATTAGAACACGATTTAGGATATATGTGGATGTATCTACGGTGTGAAACCAAAACTTTTGAGATGTGATTTGTTCATAGATCTACTCATTTCTTGAATTGTTCTATTTTTTACGTTCTACTATACCGTTAGACTGAGGAGTTCGAGGAGCCGAGAAATTATGTGTTAAAAAGCTCCGAATAGGGTTTCGTTGTCAAATTCACTACCATGGTCGGTTCTTATTGACACTATGTTACTTCCTATTTGATATTGAATTTTCTTACTTAAGATTTCAAATATATCAAACTTTTTGTTTTTAATTTTCAAAAACTTAGTCCATGTATATCTCAAGTAATCATCTACTATTACCAAAGTATAGAAGTTTCCCCCGTGACTTTGTATAGTGGATGGACCAAACAAATCCATTTATAACAATTCTAGACACCTAGATGTAAACACCATGTTTTTAGCCTTATGGCTATTATGAACTTGTTTTCATATTTTGCAAGCATCACAAAAGTGTTGGTCATATTTCGACTTGGGCAGGTTCCTAACGAGTTCCTTAGATGATAAGGATTGAATTAACCTCATATTGGCGTGACCTAAGCGTCGATGCCATAGAGTTGAGTTATCGTCCAAGGAAGTGAGACAAAGTTTGTCTTTAGGTGTTTTATCTAATTTCATAACATATACGTTATTCTTTAAAACACCTTTTCCTACGGTTATACCGTCTCTAAGTATTTTACTTCCATTTTCACTGAAAAGGACGTTATACTTTTTGCGGTACAATTGACTTATACTAAGCAAGTTAAAGCCTAAATTATCTACATGAGCAACATCATCGATATGGAGAGAGTCATGAGAGATCGTACCTTTTCTGATGATTTTAAAGTTGACTACCGAATGTGACATTACCTCCGTCGTACACTTTGTAGGTCGAGGAAAGGCTTTTGTTTCTCGTCATGTGTCTTGAAAACCTACTATCTTTAATCTTCTCATCTGGTTCTAACCTAACTTTTGAGCATACCTTAGTTCAAGAAAAACTTAAGCATTTGGTCCCCAATATCTCATGGGTCTGTTTGGGTTAAACATAACATTACCATGGTTCACTGATATCTAGCAGATAATCGAAGGGAATTGCCGCTAGTTGTTCTCTAAGCATGGTTCCTTCATAAAATGAGGAGTCTACAATCGTTTTGACTCTATACTTATTTTGACCTTTTCCTATAGAGACTGGTGGTTTTTGTTTGTTAACAGTTGTACTAGTGCTAGGTTTTCTAGTGACTTTAACAAAATCTGTACGATCTGATTTAATAGCCTTCTGTTCATCTTCTGTTTCTGCAGATCCTTTGGATACAACTGGCGGATCCAAAATTTTGGATCCGCCAGATCCGTGGTTATCAGAATTTGTTGGAACAGTTTCTTTTTCTTTTACCGTTTGTTCCTGAAAGTCACTTAAGTCTCCATTTCTCATAAAATCTGGTTTGAAACTACCATGAGGTATTTTTTTTCATTTTCATTATGTCATCTGTACAACTTAAGTGTTTATCAAATCTTTTAAATTTGGAGTTATGTTTGATAAGACTCACCTGTATGGACTTTAGTGTTTCTATTTCAATTTTTAGTTCTTGACATAAAACACAAGTTTCTTTAATACCTTTACCTTTTTCTAACCTTATAGCTTTCTCTTTTAGCCGATGAATTTCGTTTTCTAAAAATTCCTTTTTGATTTTTAAGAACTTATTTTTGCTTATGATTTTTAGAGTGATTTCACATAATTTGTTATATTCTATATCTAATGTGTCATCATCAATAAAAGAGTACGACGAGTCAGAATGTACCTCTTCTGTGTCATTAGCCATGAGAGCAACTTTGTTGTTCTTAGGCTTGTCATCATCACTTTCACTATCACTCCAAGCTTTACTAACAAGTACTGTTTGAAATTTGTTCTTTGGAGGCTTTGGACATTCTCCTATCAAGTGATTTGAATCCCCGCATCTAAAACACTTTCTATCTACCTTTCCTTTCCTATCATCACGGTCTTTCCAGAAGAATTTCTTTTCTTCACGAGGAGGTCTAACGAACTTTCCTCGCCTTCTAAAGAATTTCTTGAAATCTCTTAGGACCATGGCATACTCTTCGTCTTCACTACTAGAACTAGACTCTGCATCATCACTTGACTCTACCCTATAGCTTTTAAGGCAATGGACTTCATTTTCTCCTTTTTGCCTTTGACTATTTCTAAATCCTTTTCCATTACCATCTCGTGAACTTTGAGATTTCCTATGAGCTCATCCAGTGTCATGCTTGAAAGATCCTTGGATTCTTCAATAGCTGTCACCTTTGCTCTCTACTTCGGATGGAGTGCTCTAAGAAATTTCCTGACAAAATTCTTACTAGAAAAAGATTCGTCAAGTGCTTTAAGAGAAGTAATTAAAGTATTAAACCTAGTAAAAGCACTATCAATGGTCTCATCTTCAGAGATAACAAATTGTTCATATTGTTGAACAATAAGATCAATTTTGTTATCTTTGACTTGTGAGTTCCCTTGATGAGTGATAATCAATGATTGCCAAATATCCTTAGCCGTTTTACACATAAAAACTCTTTCATATTCTTTCTTTGGTAAGGCATTGTAAAGCATCATTTTGGCTTCATTATTTTTGGCAATCAACTTCTTTTGCTCGTCACTGTGACGAGTAAGAGGAGTACCTACATCCCGACCACCTGAAATATCATTACTTATGGGCTTGTAATTACCCTCTACAATTATATACCACAGATCTATGTCCTTTGACTTCACATATGTCTCAAAGCGATTTTTCCAATATATGAAACAATTTGGTTCAAATAGTGGTGGTCTTTGCATAGATTGCCATTCTTTAAAGTTTTCAAAATCCATTGATCGTTTCAAGTTTTTAAAATACAATATATTTTGAAAATCTTGAGTAACACTGCTCTGGTACCAATTGTGGAAAACTAGAAGGGGGGTTGAATAGTTTTACCGTTTTTAAAATTAATTCGCTTTGTGACTTAACGTGATTTCAAAGTAAGTATGCACAAAGAAACAATATATAAGAAAGTAAGGAAAAGAATGATCAAACCACATAACACGGATATTTATAGTGGTTCGGCTACAAGGACTCTCTTCCTTGCCCTACTCCACTCCTCAAGCCTCTAACTCGAGAGTTTTTTTCACTATGAAACAAACTCCCTTCTCGGCGGAGAAAACCTTAATACACGTCGCTTACACCTTTTTTCGGTACAAAGCTAGATACCGGGTTCTAGTTTAAGGAAGAGCCAACCTGACGTTGCCAAAATAATTACCGACACTAAGCTAGATGTCGAGTTCTTTACAAGGGTACAACTACTCCCGTTCACTCTATGTGTTTTGAGGACTAAAACACTAACCGGATTCTACTGAATAAAAGATGCAACAATGATGTCAAAATTCTAATAAGTTACACAGTAGGTAACTATCAAGTCTTGCAACAGAATGTTGAAGCTTGTTAATGCTTGATCTCTTTTGCTACAAAAAGAAAGATCACTAGGAATGAAATGAATGATATGGGTTAGTAATATGTAAATGAAAGAATGTATAATTATGCTATGTAAGTGATAAAAATCCCCAAATGATCAGCTTGCTATTTATAGGCAATCTGAGTCAACAGTTGGCGGATCTGGCGGATCCCAAAAATTAGATCCGCCCTTGTATGGATTTGGATCTGCCATGTCAGGACAGCTAAGAGATTCTCAAATCTTTCCATATCTTGCACAATCTTTCCATATCTTCAAATGTCAACTCTTTAGCTTGAAGATCTAAGCCAAGCAAGATATCTCAAAAATCTTTCTAAGATATGTTCATGATGCATGCCATGATGTCATCCTAATATTTAAGAAATAAAGTTTCTAATTTAAGAAATAAAAATGTAAATGTATGTATGTATATAATGTTACTCCTAGAGATCTTGTAATATGTAAATATGTTTTAAAAGACTTATCACTATAAATGTAAAAGGCTTAATCTTATATTTATGCTTTTGCTTCAAGATAAACTTTGTATTTGTCATTAACAAAATTAAGCAAAGATCGTAAAATATAAATAACGTTTTAGGACGATATTTGTATTAACAGTATAAGTCAAACAAACATAAGATTTCAACCCATTTGACTTTAAAAAGTCAAAAATATGTGTCTGATCAAAAATAAATCTAAGTAGAAGTGGTCCAACCATACAATCAAGTTAGTAAATTAATCAAACAAATATATTATGCCAAATAGTGATCACCCATAAGCATAAATATAACATCCATTACTTGAAAATTTGTTTGTGACATAAGTCACAAAACATGATGATACAAGAATAAAAAGTTCCTAAAAATAGAAAATTCCTAAAACAATCCTACGAAATCCTAAAAATTGCCTACTGCAGAGGATGAGAGATTGCATTTAGGCGTTCGAGAATATGATTCAATATGAACCTCATCTCGTTTTGAAGCTCATGGACCAAGATGTTGGTCCTTTGGGCCAAGTGAGCGGTCCTCTCACATTGTGAAAAATCATGCCTTGGAAAGTTGGGAGGAAGGGTGGGCTGAATGGCTTGTGGTGGTGGTGGTTGTTGGCTGTTTGATGGTGGAGGTGGTGGAATCTACGTTGGTTGTTGGTTGGTAGTAGTTTGTGGAGTTGTAATGGAGGCAAGCAAAATGGATTGAAGATCCATGGCTTCACTAAGGTGGGAATCCACCATATTTGAGAAAGCATAGAGACGATCTAGCTCCTCATTGATCTCTTGCTGGGATTGAGGTTGATTTATCCACATTTCCTCATCTATGGATTGGAGGGTGGATCTTGGTGATATTTGTTGAGTTTGTGGTTGTGGTGGTGGTGCATCATGGTAAAGTGGACCATGGATATCCTGATAAATGGGATGGAAGAGTATAGATGTGTGACCTTCAAAGGTCATGGGAGGAGGATTGGTTGACCTTAGTGGAAGATCTTCCAAATCATCCAAGTATGGATGAGGTGATGAAGGTGGAGTTCTAAACAACTCTAGGGGCTGAAGTTGTGGTGAATGTTGTGGTTAAGGTGATCTATGAGGTTGTGATGGAGCGGGTGGTGGTGTGGTTGCTACAGGAGTGATTGTTTGAGGTGGTGTGTTGATGATGGTGTTAGATGGTGTTGGAGTAGCAAGATTGAGAAAATTTTCACTGGCTATTGGTGAGGATATGGTAAGTGGAGATGACTCCTCTGATGATGAATTAGCTAAGTTCACGAAACAACAAGGACGGACACTCATTCGAGCTGTCCTTCTTGCGGGTCTGCTTGTGGAGGAGTTACTTGATTTTGTCATTTGAAAAGTGAGAATAGTTGCTCTAAGGTACAGGCAGGAGAGTTAGTAGTTATGGTTGTTATGTGATTTGTTATGATCCTGAGGTTCTAATTTATAGACAGAAGGTGTGTTGATCTTTGTGTTTGGATTTGATGTGAATCCAATGAGAAATGTTGGTTCCTAATGATTTGGAACAAAAGTTTGTGCTAGTCACATCATTTAAGTCAAACCATAGAGCTTAAGTTGAGTAAATTTTAGAAGATTTGCAGTAAATGCAAGGAGTGAGTGGAAATTCTGTTGACGTGATGTTCCCACAGATTTCAAGGAACCAATTTGAGGGTTCCTTGCTTGTTACAGAAAGGTAACTCACATGGAAAATTTGAGTTTTCAAATTTTGGTGGAAAATGGGTTTCTTATAATTCTAAGTGTGCCTAAATGTTCCTAAGAAGTTTAATGATCAGTAGCGGAATTCTCAAAACTATAATCAATAATCTATGGATCGGGATTAGTCAAGAATTTTTGAAAAAGTTACTGTTGAAGCCTGCGGATCCAATCGACAACAAAGGCGGAACCAAATTTTTGGTTCCGCGGAATCCGCAGGTTCAGGACTGGCAGATCCAAAGGATATAACAGGCGGATCCAAATTATGGGATCCGCCAAATCCGCCATACATAGGTGTTAAAACAAACAGAACATATGTCGAATTTCGCGTTTCATGTTCAAATCCCGAAAATTCTCTTAAAACATATGTAATAACTAATATGTGATAGAAAAATACTAAATATATAGGTCTTAGCACACGTTTACGCATAGATTAATCCGATCATAATAACTTACCATAAAGTGAGTTAAGCCAAACGGTGGCTTAATTTCCAAAAATCGATAACAATAGATGTTAGCATCCTGCAATGTTGAGTTAGTTCATATACAAGTTAAGTACAAGCATAATATCCTAAGAAACACACAAGTTCAACACATCATTGTTTGAAAATGTCTAATGCCAAACACTCCCAATACTTCACTTCTTGCTCATTTTCTTGTGAAGCTTCATGATCCAACGGCCCAAATTCTTCACCATTCCTTTGGTTTGTTTAAACTTTAAACTCCGCTGATTCATTCGGGATTGGAGGAAGTTGACTCAAGTACTCGGGTGGTGAGATCCTAGAGTTTGGCAAACCATCCTCTTCACTCATGGATGATGATGATGATGATGATGATGTAGGAGGATGAGCTCGTTTTCCCTTTCCTACAGCTACCCGATGATCACTAAGTGGAACAAAAGTATGCTTAATCTCGGTGTAGTCGGGAATGAATCCTAAAGCGTTTCTAGGAATGGGCTCAAAGGCTCTATAGAGACGGGTCAAAAGCATCCCGTAGGGCATTGCGGTGGTACCTTGAACCGGAATATCGGCCATTCGTTTGGAGATATAGTATGCCAGGTTGAACGGTTGATGGTTTGACACACAATACATCATATAACAAAGACATACATTGATATGGTCTCGATTCCCTATGGTGGTTATGACATTGGCCCTCAAAACTTCTTTTAGCTTCTTAAATTGGGGCCTTAGTTCATTTATCTCCATGGCAAATGGATCTCTATCTACCTGACGACCTCGATGCAACCTAGTTTGGTTGTTCCTAGGCAAAAAGAGATGCTCACGAATAGCTTCTTTTGCGGGTAAAGGTGTAGCATATGGTGCCGTTCAATCAAGTTTGGACTCTAGAATGGTTAATGACCACTTGTCCGAATACAAACAAGTTCTTTGATTTGGAACTCCTAAGACATCTCCAAATTGATCTAAAGGAATGTTGAATTGAGACCCGTTGACTTTGGAATGGACATTTATGTATCCATAGTCATTTGAACTAATTCCTACACTAGCATAGAACTCGAGAATGAACCTAGGGATGATGGGCTCATCGATGTCTAGAAGGCTATCGAAATGAATTGCGGCTAATTGTTCTCGAAGAATGGTACCTTCATAGAATGAGGGTTCTACGGTTCTACCCTCTTGGACATAGCGTTTTTCTAACGCTTTGAAGATTTCAACTTGTTCCTCACTAAGTCCTTTGGTTTTGTGATGTTTAGGTAGGTATTTAATGGTTTCTTTGTGATCATAATTTGTCGCGGGAGGCATGATTATCCTAGACACAAAATTTTTATAATTTAGTTAAAATTATCAAAAATACGTATATTAATTTCTAGTGTGTGCCTACATGGGGACAATGTGGAGGTGCAGTTATCTCGACTCCTTTTGATGCATGAAAATTTATTTATGCAAGTTTTATAACGAAAATGTGAGATAACCCAAACGCTCCTAATTCAATCTAGCTACGTTTGAATGTTCCCGAAAATACATATTAGTTATGTATTTCCTTTAGCATTCAAGAGACATTATGCAAATGATGTTTAAAACATAACGTTTTTGTATTTGTATGAACAATGTCCATAAACCGTTTTTCCTAGTCGTGAGAAGATTTTAGCAAAAATTTCTCATGGGATTTTTGATGAATTATGATAATGCCTTATGATGTGCAATTCCTAACTATGAAAAATATGATTTGTTATGCAATTCAGTAAATATGCTTCATGATTTTACAAGAACTATGCATAAACCCCAAGTTTTGATTTTGTGCATGAAATAGAAATCCTAGACTCAGATCAGGAATGTTGACATGATAAGGATACTTATAGTGATGATTAGAGCACAAATTGGTTGTGAAAGATGGTCTAAATTGTGAATTTGGTGTGATAATGGTCGAGTTCCAGTAGCTAGTATGTTTTTGGGAAGTGTGATGAATAGTACAGGAAGTTTATTTAATATACAGAAAATTGGCTCAGCAGGCCACGGATCCAGCGGATCCAAAACAAGGGATCCGCCCTTGTTGTCATTTGGATCCGCAGGATCAGAACACAAAATTGGGTTATTGGCGTGTTTGGTTAATCTAAGGTTTGAGCTAACGTTTTATCTACTCACTAGGTTCCATTAATCCTAAACCTAGTCTGAGATAGTTGAAAGGTTCTCTCTTAAGGGGTTTTGTGAGGATGTCGGCAATGTTGTCCTCTGAGGATACTTTCTCAATTGAGATGTTTCCCTTCTGAACATTCTCGTGTAGGAAATGGTGTCGTATTTCAATGTGTTTGGTTCTAGCGTGTTGGACTGGATTTTACCTGAGGTCGATAGCTCCTTTGTTGTCGCAAAGAATGGGAATGTCGTTGAGTTCAATTCCATAGTCGGCGAGAGCTTGTTTCATCCACAGTGCTTGTTGAAAAGCTTTTCCTGCTGACACATACTCGGCTTCAGTTGTTGATATTGCGAGGGCCTTTGTTTCTTAGCAAACCATGATGTGAAACAATGTCCTACAAAAGTACAAATACCACTTGTACTTTTTCTATCGACATAATCACCAGCATGGTCTGAGTCGGCATACACTATGGTTTCCATTCCCGTTCCTTTGGGATACCATAATCCGAAATGTGTAGTGCCTTTTATGTACCTAAAAATTCGTTTAACGGATTCAAGATGGGATATTTTGGGATCTTCTTGAAAGCGTGCACATAGACAAACACTAAACATAATGTCTGGTCTACTAGCCATTAGGTAAAGTAAACTATCAATCATTCCCCTGTATTTAGTGCTATCTACGGATTCACTTTCTTCATCCTTAGTGAGTTTAGTTTCCGAGGACATTGGTGTTTTAATAGGTTTTGAATATTCAAGACCAAATTTCTTACGCATATCCTTGATATACTTAGATTGGTGGAAGAATATCCCATCCTCTAATTGTTTTATTTGGAGACCTAAGAAAAAGTTAAGTTCCCACATCATACTCATTTCAAACTCATCGTGCATGATTTTTGAAAATTCATCACATAACTCTTGACAAGTTGAACCGAATATAATGTCATCCACATATATCTGGACTATGATAATATGTGATCCCTTTTTCTTGGTGAAGAGAGTATTGTCTACTAGGCCCATGGTATACTTATGGTCAACTAGGAAAGACTTAAGTCGATCATACCAAGCTTTTGGTGTTTGCTTAAGTCCGTATAATGCTTTCCTAAGTTTGTAGACATGATTTGGTTTTTCAAAATGGGCAAAGCCGGGAGGTTGTGCTACATATACTTCCTCATTTATAAAACCATTTAGAAATGCACTTTTGACATCCATTTGAAATAGTTTAAAGTCATGTGCACATGCATATGCAAGTAGTATCCTAATTGACTCAAGTCTAGCGACGGGTGGAAATGTTTCATCATAATTTATACCCTCTTGTTGATTGTAGCCTTGTGCTACTAGCCAAGCTTTGTTTCTAGATAATACGCCATTTTCATCCATTTTGTTTCTAAAACCCATTTTGTACCTATTATGGTTTGATTTTTAGGTTGTGGGAGTAATGTCCGAACGTCATTCCTAACAAATTGATTTAATTCCTCTTGCATCGCAATGACCCAAGATTCATCTTTTATGGCTTCATTAACATTTTTAGGTTCAATTGTTGAAACAAAACAAAAGAAATTACTTTCGTTTTGAGCTTTAGACCTTAATGTTCTTTCATTGATTTTTCCTATGACATTTTCTAATGGATGACTTTTGGTTTCTTTGATATTAACTATTTCTCTTTTTACCGATTCATCTTCTTTGTTACTTTCAATATTTTCCTGATTTTCAACCATTTGACTTTCAACTAAGTCATCATCTACCTTTAAGCACACCTAAGTTCAAGAAAAACTCAAACGTCTGGTCCCCAATATCTCATGGGTCCGTTTGGGTTAAACATAACATTATCATGGTTCATCTACGAAAATGGTGTATAGGTGTTCCATGGCATGTGTTTGGGACCTTGAAAGTTTCTAGACATGTTTTGGTTCCAATTACTTTGATAATGATTCTGTGAGTTGAAGTTACTCCTTGGAAAGGGGTGTTTGGGAAAACTGGTTTTAAGTCTCTGTTGAACCGTCTTAGTCCTAAACTCATTTTTAACTTGACCTTTTCCTATAGAAACTAACGGTTTTTGTTTGTTAATGGTTGTACTAGTGCTAGGTTTTCTAGTGACCTTAACGAATTCAGTACGATCCGAATTACGAACCTTCTGTTCATCAACTGTACCTGCGGATCCTTTTGGTACAACTGGCTGAACCAAATTTTTGGATCTTCCGGATCCGTGGGTATCTGACTCAGTTGGAACAGGTTTTTGTACGTTCACTGTTTGTTTCGTAAATTCATTTAAGTTTCCTGATTTCATAAATCCTAGTCCGGTTTTATCATGAGGCAACTTTTGAATTTGCATTAACTCATCTGCTAAACAGATGTTTTTATCAAACCTCTTAAACTTAGAGTTTTGTTTGATAAGATCTTCCTGTGTGATTTTAAGTTTTTCTATTTCTAGTTTAAGTTCCTGACATGAGACACATGTTTCTTTAACACTTTTACCCTTTTCTGATCGTGTCTCTTTTTCTTTTAACCAATAGACTTCATTTTCTAAAAGTGTCATTTTGGTTTTTAAGAACTTATTTTTGTTTATGATTTTTAGAGTAATATCACACAGTTTGTTATATTCTATTTCTAAGGTTTCATCATCAAGAGAAGAGTATGATGAGTCAGAATGTACCTCTTCTGAGTTATGGGCCATGAGAACAACTTCGTCGTTCTTTGGCTCGTCTTCATCACCATCACTGTCACTCCAAGCTCCACTAACAAATGCTTTCTAAGACTTGTTCTTCGGAGGCTTTGGACAATCTCCTATCAGGTGACCGGAATCCCCGCACCTAAAACACTTCCTATCTATTTTTCCTTTCCTATCATCACGATCTTTCCGAAAGGATTTCTTTTCTTCACGAGGTTGTCTTACGAACCTTCCTCGTCTCCTAAAGAACTTTTTTAGAAAACTCTAACAGCCATGGCATACTCTTCATCTTCACTACCTGAACTAGAATCTTCGTCACTTGATTCTACTTTAGCTTTTAAGGCAATGGACTTCATCTTCTCCTTTTTGCCTTTAACTATTTCTGGGTCGTTTTCCATTACCATTTCATGAACTTTGAGATTTCCGATGAGCTCGTCAAGTGTCATGCTTAAGAGATCCTTGGATTCTTCAATAGCCATCACCTTTGCTCTCCACTTCGGATGAAGTGCTCAAAGAAATTTCCTGACAAAGTTCTTGCTAGAAAAAGATTCATCAAGTGCTTTAAGAGAAGTAATTATAGTATTAAACCTAGTAAAAGCACTATCAATGGTCTCATCTTCAGAGATAACAAATTGTTCATACTGTTGAACAATAAGATCAATTTTATTATCATTGACTTGTGAGTTCCCTTGATGAGTGATAATCAATGATTGCCAAATATCCTTAGCCGTTTTACACATAAAAACTCTCTCATATTCTTTCTTAGGTAAGGCATTATAAAGCATCATTTTGGCTTCATTATTTTTGGCAATTAACTTCTTTAACTCATCACTGTGACGAGTAAGAGAAGTACTTTCATCCCGACCACCTAATACATTTGATATTGGTTTATAATCACCTTCTACTATAATATACCATAGATCTATATCCTTTGACCTCACATACGTCTCAAAGCGGTTTTTCCAGTATATGAAACAATTTGGTTCAAATAGTGGTGGTCTTTGCATAGATTGCCCTTCTTTAAAGTTTTCAAAATCCATTGATCGTTTCAAGTTTTTAAAATACAATATATTTTGAAAATCTTGAGTAACGTAGCTCTGATGCCAATTGTGGAAAACTAGAAGGGGGTTGAATAGTTTCTACCATTTTGAATTTAATTCGCTTTGTGACTTAACGTGATTTCAATGTAAATACTCACAAACAAACAATATAAGTAAAGTAAGTAAAGATAGGAACAATTAAACCACAACACGGAGATTTATAGTGGTTCAGCTACAAGGACTCTCTTCCTTGCCCTACTCCACTCCTCGAGCCTCTAACTCGAGAGTTTTTCTTCACTAAGAAACAAACTCTCTTCTCGGCGCAGAAAACCATTATATACGTCGCTTACACTTTATCCGGTACTAAGCTAAACACCGGGTTCTTTAACAAGGGTACAACCACTCCCGTTGGTTCTTTAACAAGGGTACAACCACTCCCAACACTCTTTGTGTGTTAAGGACTAAAACACTAACCTAAATCTACTGAATGAAAGGTTTAACTATGATGTGTAAACTAATACAAAATCACACAGAACCTAACTAATAAAACTTGCAACAGTAAGTGTGTTGAAGCTTGTCTGCTTGATCTTCTTTGCTACAAAAGTGAGATCAACAAGAATGAAATGAATGATATGGGTTAGTGATATGCAAATGAATGATTATATATTTCAGGCTATATGAGTGATGGATGTGCCTGAATGATCAGCTTGCAATTTATAGGCAAAGCTGATCAACAGGCGGCGGATTTGGCGGATCCAAAAAATTGGATTCGCCTTTGTACTGGTTTGGTTCCGCGGGGACCAGGACTGCTAAGATATTCCCATATCTTTCCATATCTTGCACAATCCTTCCATATCTTCCAAGGTCAACTCTTTAACTTGAAGATGTATACAAGATATCACCTAAATCCTCAAGATATCCTAAATATATCAAAATGAGGTATGTCATGATGTCATGTTTATTATTTCTAATTTAAGAAATAAAAGTAAAACATGTAAATGTAAAATGTATATATGCAATGTGATTCCTAGTGATCATGTAAGGTGTAAATGTGTTTTAAAAGACTAGTTACTATAAATGTAAAAGACTTAATCTTATATTTATGCTTTGCTTAAAGATAAACTTTGTAATTGTCAATAACAAAATTAAGTAAAGATCGTAAAATATAAATAACGTTTTTAGGACGATATTTGTATTAACAGAATTAGTTCCTACTAGAACTGTCACTGGATGGCGAGTATGTATTGATTACAGAAAATTAAACAAAGCCACCAGCAAAGATCATTTTCCTCTACCCTTCATGGATCAAATGCTTGATAGACTAGCAGGGAACAAGTACTTTTGTTTCTTTGATGGTTTTTCAGGATATTTCCAAATTCCTATTGATCCTGCCGATCAAGAAAAGACTACATTCACATTTCCATTTGGAACTTACGCTTACCGGCGTATGCCTTTCGGTCTTTGTAATGCACCCGCGACTTTTCAAAGGTGTATGATTGCAATATTCCAAGACATGCTTGAAACATCTATGGAAGTTTTCTTGGATGACTTTTCAGTTTTTGGAAGCTCATTTGAAGCTTGCCTTTCTAATCTCGATAAAATGCTAGAAAGATGTGAAGCTGCACATCTTGTTCTTAACTGGGAAAAATGTCATTTCATGGTGACTGAAGGAATTGTGCTTGTAGAAAAAATTTCCAGTACAGGAATGGAGGTTGACAAAGCGAAAATCAATGTTATCACGAAATTACCACCTCCAACCAACGTTAAAGCCGTTAGAAGTTTTCTAGAACATGTCGGTTTCTACCGTCGTTTTATTAAAGATTTTTCCAAAGTATCTCATCCCATGACAAAACTTCTTGAAAAAGATTATGTTTTTGACTTTAATGCGGATTGCATTAAGGCTTTCGAAACATTAAAAGTTCAATTGACTAGTGCACCCATTATGGTTTCACCTGATTGGTCACTACCATTCGAGCTCATGTGTGATGCAAGTGATTTTGCTGTTGGAGCTGTATTAGGACAACGTGAAGGAAAATATTTCCGTCCTATATATTTCGCTAGCAAAACACTTAACAATGCTCAACAAAATTACACGGTTACGGAGAAGGAATTGTTAGCCGTTGTTTTTGCTTTCGACAAATTCAGATCTTATCTTGTGCTTTCAAAAACAATTGTGTTTACTGATCACTCAGCGCTCAAATCTCTGTTTAACAAACAAGATGCAAAATCGCGTCTTATCCGATGGATTTTGCTACTCCAAGAATTTGACATAGAAATCAAAGATAAGAAAGGAGCAGAAAATCTAGCTGATGATCATTTGTCTCGTCTCGAGAATCCAAATTTGGAAGAGTTAAGGGAAGATGAAATCGACGATTATTTCCCTGATGAAACTCTCATGACTGTTGACACAATTGATGATAAAGAAATTCCGTGGTGTGCAGAATTTGCAAATTATCTGTTTGGTAAAATTCTCAGAAAAGGATTAACTCATGCCCAACGAAGTAAATTCTTCTCAGAACTGAAACACTGTTATTGGAAAGAGCCCTATCTTTTCAAGATGTGTCTCGATGGGATGATCAGAAGATGTGTTTATGGTTCCAAAACAAGAAGAATTCTTGATGAATGCCATCATGGCCCGATTGGGGGACACTACGGTCCTTCCACCACAGCTAAAAAAGTTTTTGATGCTGGATTCTATTGGCCGACAATTTTAAAAGAAGCTCATACTCTTGTTCAAAACTGTGATGCTTGCCAAAGATCCGGTAGTATTTCTCGCAGAGACGAAATGCCTCAAAAAAGCATTCAAGTCTGCGAAATATTCGATATTTGGGGAATCGATTTTATGGGATGATGAGTGTGTAAATACTCATCATTTTTGTCGTATCTGAACTGCCAAAACATCCAAAAACACTCAGAAATGCATCAAAATACTGAAAATATCCCAGGAATTGTGTTTTATATGTATTAAATGCAAAATGTTTGAAAACAATCGAAAAACGAACAAAGTTTGCAAAATTGGTAGTTTCAGTCCCTCAACTTTCAAAACTTGTCAAATTTAGTCCCTAAGCATTTGTTTTGTAAGAAAAGTCACCAAAGGTCCTTTTGAAATCATAAGTTTTCATATTTAGTCCTTTGGTGAAAAGTTTCAATAACTTACAAATTTGGTCCCTGCACTTTCAGAATTTGCAAAAATGGTCCCTGGGAAAATTTTATTATTGGAAATTTCATGCATGGTCCCTGGATTATTGGAACATGGCAGGAATCACCCCTTGGTTTATTTTGGAAGATGTACAACTTTGGTCCTCCAATTTTCAGAAAATACAAAAATGGTCCTTTTTTATTCACTTAACCAACCGGACCCTTTATATAAATTAAACCAAAAATAAAACCAACCCAAAAATCCTAATTCTTAAACCCAGTTACAACCCAATCCAAAACATAACCCGGCCCACTCCATTTTAAATAAACCCAAAACCAAAACCAGGGTTTGACCTCAGTCAAACCCGTCTCCCTCACACAACCCCGCCAAAACCATCATTGCTCCAAAACCACCACCACCTTTACACCTCAACCCCCCACCTCATCACCAGCTGTCTAACCTCTCCCCTCTACCTCCACATCTCTCTAAATTCCTTTAATTACAAAAACCTGCTCAAACAACTTGTAGGACGTTTTGGCGCCAAAAATGCCAAATGGACGATTATGATGAATTTGGCCAAATCAAGGGCCAAGATCAAGTGGGAAATGTTCAGAGGTCAACAAGGAACTCAAAAAGGCTATAAAGAAAGAAGTAGAAGCAATGTAATAAGATATCTAGTGTAATTTTAGTCTTTTAGTGTCGAATTAGTTAAATTTCAATTTCCAGTGTAATTTTAAGCTTTCAAGTACTCTGTTTAGTATTTTCATGTGTATAAGAATCTTTTTCAGTAATCAATTTCAAGGTTCAGTATTAATTTCAGTTTATGCAAATTTGTGTTCAAAATTTCATGTTTACTTGAATGTTGTTTATAGTGTTGTTTACAGACTCATAAGCTCATATAAGCTCCTTGTATAGCTTGTGTAAGCTATTAGAAACCTTAAAATTCAGTTTAGACATATAACTCAAAAATTCTAAAGTGAGACAAAAAAATGAGTGAAAAATCAACAATGGAGAATGCTATGATCAAGAAGCTGGAGCAGGGTTGATTGTGGATTGCCCTGGGTTAGAGGCTTAGTGGTAAGCCTATAGGAGTGTTCTTTGATCCTTGGTTCTCAGTTGTTAGCTAAATCATCAGTTGTAAGCCAAATTCTTGATTTTTAGAAATTCACTGTGCTTGTGCTTTTTACATTGTTAGCCTACTGATTTTATACTTATTTAGTGTTTGTTAGTGATAATATAGCCTTAAGTTATCTATTTACTTGTTAAATTTCATAAATTGCTTTGAAAATCTTGTTTAACTGCTACATCAGGGTTGTTTGGATTTGCTGATAAAGTAGCAGTCCCTTGCATACTTGTTATTGTTTGTTGTTATTACATGTCATATTAGTTCATACTAGCTCATTTCTACCTTAAAAACTAGTTCTTATTCAGAGAAAAGTCAATATCATCTTTAATATCACTTAAATTGTTCACTGCTAGGATTTAGATAGTGAAATTCATCACATTAGTTCATAACTTGTTAATCTAGCTTAATCTCATCTTAGTTCAGCTTATTACATCACAATCAGTAAGTAGAATCTAGATTAAAGTTCATTAAAGTCAACTTAGTTCATAGTTTAAAAAAAAGTCAAGTTTTCATAACTGTCAAAATAGAACAGTCCTCTAGATCATTTGTATAGTTTAATAATAGTTGGAAATAGATAATTTTTGCTTAATTGTGTTGTTTGGTTGCCTGTCTATCCAAATCAGGAAGAAAATACCATTTTCAATCTCATTTGCTTATTGAAAAGCAGTCCTAAAGTTGCCTGTTTGGTCATTTGCTTGCCCTGTGCACAGGCAAAATAGCATAGTTCTTAAGCTTGCACAATCTTCACTCGTTAGCTTTAGCTTGTAACTTTTGGTCCTTTGAGAAGCCCTTCTGGCTAGTTTGGTACTTGTATGCTCATATGTTCATTTGCTGCTTATTTGTACTGCTTATTATGCTTATGTGTTTTGCTAAATACAACTCCCTATACTGAGTCATCAGTATAGGTGAGTCATTTTCACAAGCTCATCATAAGCTCATCAGTAGGCTTCAGCTTGTGTGTTTTAGTTTTTTGTAAAGCTTAGCTACCCATCGCAAAGGTTCAAAGCTTGTTTTACATTTCCTGGCTTATTTAATAGGGCTGCTACTTGCTTTTAGCTTGTCCCATTTTATCAGTATACACTGATCATCAGTGTAATTGTGCTTCATTCATAAGCTCATTTCAAGCTTCTCAGTGGGTCCCACTCAGAGCTTATTGGCTTTTTGGATAGCCAAGTCTGCTAGCTTGTTAGGTCAGTGCTTATTTTGAGCTTGGGAGCTTTTGCCCCTAGCTTAATCAGACCTTGAAAATCACTGCAGGGTTGTTTGGTTGACTGAGTATTTTGGAATTGCTTATTGGCTTATTTAGAGCTTATCAGTGTCTTTCATTATTCCATTTTGCTCATTTCCAGTTACTTAAATTTAGTTTCACCTTATTTCTCCTTTTGTTCCAACTGTGTAGCTTATTTCAAGCTTGTTTGAGCTTGATTCATAAATATAAGCTCATAAGCTCATCTGTTAAGCTTTTAAGCTTGTGCTGAGCTTATTGTTGAGTTCCAAAGTTTTCACCTTCATTAAAGTTCCATATTTCCAGTAGCTTAATAGATTTGTAAAAGAAAATCCAAGAAAAGCCCACATAAAAATAAGTGATAGCTTCTATTTAAGCCATTTGGCTTATTTTCAGCTTTTTCATAAAGCACTTTTCAATTTTATATTTTTCTTATCTTCTTGTCACCTTAAAATAATTTAGGAAAAAGTTTCAGATTTTTATTAATAGTTTTAATATTTTTAATCTATTAATTAGTTTAAAATAGTAATTAAATCATAATAAATAGAATTTTAATCAAAAAAATATAAATCTTTTTTAAATAATTTTCTTTTGTCATTTATAATCTAGGAAAAATATAATTATATTATTAGACCTTAAGAAAAACAAAAACAGAAAAATAGTGATAGCTTCTATTTAATAGAATTTATCTTTTTAAATTTTAATTAAGCATTTTTCATTTTTATAATTTTCTTAGCTTCTTTTGACTTAATAATATTTATAGAAAAAGTTTTAGATTTTTCTTTGTTCATTTAGTATTTTTTATAAATTAAAATAGTTTAGAAAGTAATTAAATAATAAATAATTAATAATAATTAGATAAAAAGTGTAAAAAATATATTTTCAGTTTTAAAATAAGTTTTAGGTTATTTTAGATTTATCTAAGTTAAAATTTTAATTTTCTAGGTTAATTTCCTATTTTCTTTTAATTTAGTGCATTTTAAATAATAATTAAATAGTTATTAATTAATTAAATAGCTAAAAAAATAATTTTCTTTTTCCAATAATTTTATTTTATCTTTAGGTTTATAAAAAAGTTATTTTCATATTTTTAGGATTAATATTTCTTCATTTTCACTTTTTATTTTGTACGTTTACGTTTATTTAAATTTAAACGTACGTTTCTAGATTTCTAAACGTTTTTAAGTAATTTGGTTTCCTGTATTTATTTCCATAGCTTGTTTAAAGCTATTTCCTTTTATTTCCTTAGTCCAATAATTCAAAAACCCTTTTCCATTCAATAGCACTTGATCACAATTCGTCTATAAACACAATTTCACGCTTCGCTGGGATATAACGACCCGGGAAAACACTATACTCCTTGGTTAGTTGTCTTCAATTGGTTTGACTTTATTTGACCACATCCTTGGTTGATTTAAGTTGACTGTTTGAGGCCAATCAAATTTTGGCGCCGCTGCCGGGGAGGTGTGTAGCGTGTTTTAAACGTTTTGCAGTATCGTGTTTTTGAAACCCAATCTGTGTATATCTTCTCTCTCTTGTATATTCATCATATATAAAGCAAAACGCTCGTGAAGTTAATTCGTTTAACGGATCGAGTACCAAAAATATCGTATTTCAATCTTCCATAAACATATAAAACACAAAAATATTTTCTTTTGTTTCTATATATATATAAAAGATAAAAATACAATAAGAATTTCCGTTTTCTTTGTTTAATAATAACAACAATAAAATTTACCATCGAGAACCAAGACAGAGTACTACCTAACTGGGGGTACGACCATAATAAGTTCCCAAACTAAAGATTAAAACTTGCCTTTGAATTGAAAATTTAATTGAAATTTTTTGCTAAAAGTGCTTTTTCAAAGAAGCCATTCATCTTGTGATTATTGGTTTAAGTTCACTTGTGTTTTTTCTCGATCTTGATTTAATTGAAAATTTTTGCTAAAAGTGCATGCGCACTCGTTCTTCTAGGTCATCAAGCCCTTTCCGTGAGCTTGGAAACATACCTCGAAGACGTCGTAGACGTTCTGCCCCATCAGTCGTATATGAGGTACGTACTGACCCTGACATCATGGCAGATTTACCGATGAATGAGCTTCTCCAAGCACCCATCGAGGGTTATAGAGATGCCATTGTTGTTCCAGCTATTGTAGCTGAGAGTTTTGAGCTCAAAACCGGGTTACTGAATCTTGTAACCTCAAGCCAATTCTACGGTTTTGAGAGGGATGATCCACATGCTCACATTCGATGGTTTAACAAGATTACATCTACCATCAAATACAAGAACATCCCTTCTGACTCAATCAAACTTCTTCTATTCCCATTTTCTCTCGAGGGACAAGCCCGGATATGGCTTGAAAAACAACCCCCTTGATGCGTGGTTTTGCGACCTTACAACAGGTTTTACCTCTCGAGGGATCTCAAGAGGCTTACAACCCCACCAGGCAGTGTACCTGACCGATGTAGTATAGTGTAGTGGTAAGTACGGGGGATTGATCGTTCTCCACAGGGAATAGTGTCGTTAGGATTGCAAAACTACTCTAATAGGTCTAAGGGTGAGAGAAGATTCTTTTTGTGTTTTTATAATTTTATGAAAGCAAGTAAAATCTCGGGGTTGAAAGAGTGGGCGGAATTAGTTGCTAGTCAACTAACCCAAGTAACTACGAATGCAAATAAAATAAAATAACTGAAAATGAAAAGGTCGGGAAACTTATGTGGAGAGAAATGTGTTTACTTAGATTTCCTTACTCCCTAACTATCTTTTACCGGTTGATTAGTGTGTATTAATCGCGTGGATGACGGGTGTATTCCTTAATACCAATCGTGGGGTGGCGTACGTACTTCCCCAACTCTATAAGCTCATACTTCACTCCTATGTCGAGCCGGCTAAGAAGCTCCTAACATGGGATCACTAGAATTCGCTCATGCATTAAATACAACCATAAAAAAATTAGTACGCATACGCATTGGTTCATGTTTCTTAAGACGTTCAAGCAAGTTACCGAATAGGAAGTTAGCCAGTTTTCTTATGCCTAACATCGATGAACAATCATCCAATACAATTAATAACACACTAATAACCAATAATCAATAGCTAGGTTTCATTAGATCTAAGCAAACACAAGATAAATCTAGCCTAGCATGTTAATCAAAAGACAAGAACAAGATATAATCAAACAACACATAGACATATTGAATGATTAAATAATCACTTATCTTCAATTAAACATGGGAGATCCAAGGGTATGAAAACCCTTAAAAATAGCAGAAATTCGTCTTAGGGTTTCTCCTCCAAAGTTACACACAATAAGTTCCACCCTCATGACAAAAAATTGTAAAACTATATATAGAGTTTAAGGGCTGACGGCGTCACGTTATAGATCCTGACGCCGTCACCTCGCCGCTTTTAGGGTTCCCGGATGGCCTTCCTGACGCCGTTCCTCTTTAGTGCTCCAAAATCCGCTCTGGCTTATCAAGGGGTGACGCCGTCAGAATTGAGCTTGACGCCGTCCCTCTTCAAGTTAAACCGTGATGGCCTTGATCACTTCAAAGGGTGACGCCGTCAGATTTTTCATGCAAAATTCTCTGGCTTATCATGAGTAATTTTCATATCCATCTTTTTTGCCAAGCCGTGACGCCGTCTGGGCCAATCCCTGACGCTGTCAAAGGTACTTTCCAGCATAATTTTGAGACTTTGCCGTTTTCTTCACTTTTATGCTCCAAAAACGTCCAAAATGCTCCCTTTTCCAGATTTCTTCTCAAAAGTACCTAAAATGACAAAAGGAACGATTTAGGGCAATATTTGATCAAATAAATACGATTTAGGGCTTAAATGACCCCCTAAAAGCGGTACACTTTTCGCTTCATCAAATACCCTTACACTTGAGATTTGCTTGTCCTCAAGCAAATGCGCTTTTATTCTAATCAAAATACAAGTTAGGGGTCATTTAATGCTAATATAAAAGTAATTACAACAAATAGTCATTCCACTTTAATCATAATAAGCACGGAGATTACAAACTAGCACCTCACAAGTAGTGTTTAGATACTCACATCTCTCAAGTGTCATCAAAATAAATCTCATAAATGAAAACGGGTAATATCTCTCACTACCTGTCATAGCAAATAGATTACCATAGGCTTGGGAAAGGATCGAAAACCTCCTCCACTAGGCGTAAGCACCTAAGATAAACTATCAAAGAGGGCTTTTACATGGGTTATAACATGAGGCGTAGGGATATGATAAACACGGTTTTGTTGGATAAGGGATATTTTACTGGTGGCGAGTTAATGATCTTGATTAATTACATGTACTATACAATGTTGCTAAGCCAAGACTCGACTCAATCTTAAGCTAAAAACAAAATAACAAAAAATATGAAATAAACATAAAATAAAACGGGATGGTAGTCCGTATGTTTTTTCTACTTTTTTTTTTTTTTTTTTTTTTTTTTTTTTTTTTTTTTTTTTTTTTTTTTTTTATTGCATACACTTTTGCCCTACCATCCAAAATAATACATCATAGGGGCGTTGCATTCCCCTTACACTTGAACTTTTACATAACTTTACAAATAACTATTCTAATGACTCGAATTAAGATAATTGAAAAACTTTGAGTACTTTTAAAATATTTAGCACATATGGGGGTAATAAATGATGTTCTTCCCCATTACTCCATTACACTAGTACTTTACCCATGAGTCCCAATCGTCCCAAAACAATATGTACAAGGATATGACTCGACTTAGCAACCATGTAATCAATTAGATAATTAACTTGGGTTTAAACAAATGTTGTCACAATAATGCACTAAAAATGAGTGCATACAAGGTAGGCTAAGGCGATTTGGGTGTACATTTTAGTGGGGTGTAACAAATTCTTCCTTTAAGTAAAATGCTTAAAGGTCGAAACGAAAAGATAGGCTCTGAGGGGTGTACTAGGGGTATCGTGTACTAAAAATGAGTACAACGCAAAGGGTGTGGGGGAATTACTTGACCAATGTAGCCATAGTAATTATAACAAAAACACAGGTGTAAAACAATGGGTTAATCCTAATGCCTCTTATCATGTAGTAAATCTAACTACACGAATGTAGTCTCACTTGTGGCCTCGGAATGGTCCTAACGCAAGTTCTAGAATCTAAGTGCTACCGGTACACACATCATAGCATAAATGCTTTTCCTACCAATTCTAGGGGCGAACCTCACATATTTGGGGGTGGAAAATTTTTTTAGTGGTACGGTTTTGTGCTAATCATATAACTCCTATCCGTGAGACGCTCATTAAGATCAAAGTTTCACTCCTAAATGTTGTAAAAAAATTTAAATTTGGCACTAAAATTGCCCTAACAGGTATTTATCTCAGTTTTATTACACATCTACTATTAAACAAACAAAAATCAAGCGTAAAAGCATTCTCTAATCGTACTTTACCCCCTTTACACTTAAGATGAACATTGTCCCCAATGTTCAAATAACAAAATGTAAAAGTATAAAGGTAAAAGAATGAAATCAAATACTCCCCTGATTCGCTCGGTGGATAATGTGGTAACACGGTTAGATCTTCTTCCAAGAGAATGTAGAAGCTTTACGACTAATGCATCGCCAAAAGCTTGATCCAACAAACATTTCCTTGTCCAAAATAACCTGTTAAACCTGAGAAAACAAACACGAAAACCTGCATAACATCGGCGGGATAAACTCTATATAAGGATATAATGCTTGTGGAATGATAATTTTGCAGATTCCTGGAGATTATAAGTTAGAGATTTAATAAAAACTTTTTATGAAAACAAAACTTTCAAAATTTTCAGAAAATTAAAACCTGACGCCGTCAGAAATGATCTGACAGAATTCTCATGTTAAGTTTCCGAAAAAATTTTGGAAAAACCTATACCTTACTTCCTGGAAATCCTGCAAAACATCATTATGACTCGATACAAGCATTTGACTCAAACAAATACTAATATGTATGTTAATTTAATATTATTACGATTCATGTTCATTTGTTCTAATAAACCGATTTAGATTTCCCTTACACTTAACTTTTGCAAAATACCTTTATATGTAGTTAAGACGAAGTTAAAAACAAAATAAAGCATTTTCACAATTTAGTTTTGAACATGAATCAACAATAATAAAAATTAAACACACATACGGAAACAAATAAAATCAATCAAACAAATAAATAAACACACAAAACAAATAAAGCTTGGGTTGCCTCCCAAGAAGCGCTTTTCTTTATTAACGAGTCTTGTAGCTAGACTCAAAGTCACCGTACATTACGTGACTCCATCATTCATAATGACGTATCCCTGATAGATATAATCCTTGTTATCAGGGTGGTGGTGTCTCAATCGCTCGACATTCGCAGTCACTTCACCTCCTCCCTTGCTGGTCAAGCTTATTACCCCATCTTGGTATAGACTTTTAATTGTGAATGGTCCGTACCACCAGGGACTTGGTTCATCGGTAGGTGCTTTTGTTTCTGAATGCCTTAGGAGCACTGAGTCTCCTTTTGTAAATTCAACGGGGTTATTGGTCATCTCATCAGCCTCAATATAATCGTTATTTCCCCCCTTACATTCTCTAATCTCATTTTCATTGTAACTCTTAATCATTGCCTCCCATGCACGGATTTTCTCTCGAACATTACCACGGATTATATTGGAGTTCGCCTCCATCTTCTTTTGTAGAGCAACATCTCGTATATGTCGTGGGACCGTTGGGAAGTTTATTGTTTTCTTCCCCTTCTTCATTAGGATGGCACTATTTTCGTAATCGATTTGTGCCCTAGTGGTAGCGAGAAAGGGTGCCCCAAGGATTATTGGCATATTCATATCATTCCTCTCAATAATCATGAAGTCGACCGGATACAGGAATCCGGCAACGTTGACCAACACATCTTCTGCAATTCCTAACGGGTACTCATAAGAATGTTTTGCAAAGGAGAGTTTAGTACGGGTGATGGATGGCAGTTCGTCGGTTAACTGGACATAGACGGATAAAGGCATCAAATTTACGTCGGAACCTTGGTCGGCTACCGCATCCAGATACTTGAGTTTTCCAATGCTGCATGGTATTTCGAAGACCCCGTAGAATTCCTGCTTTTCCACTAACTTTTGTCTTATGAGGCACTCATATAATTGCCCTCCGGGTAATGTGTCGGATTCATCATCCGGTTCCATTCTCTTGGACTCCTTGTTGGGTAGATGAGTACGTCGATAATTTCTCACCCAATCGTTTATGGTCTCCTTGTTTATATCGTGCTTCAAGTAATGCCTCACTTGTTGTGACTTTGGCGGTTCTACCAATTGGCGCTCCTTAGAGGGCGCCTCCTTGCCTTTGTCTGAATCGCAGTTGCAGGCATTGGTGTTTCCATCATTAAGTGGGACGAGGTCAATTTTGTTAACTTCCATAGTTATGGATTTCCCTCTTCCATCATTTTCGCCCTCTTGGACGACGGAGATGGCCTTGACAAATCTAGTGTTGGGAACTTCAACGTCATTCCTCACCAACACTTTTTCAGGAGCTTTTGCATTTGTGTATTCTTTCAAAAGGTTCATCATCTCCGCCATCTTCTCTTCCATTTCCTCCTTCTGTTTGTAGACGGATTCCTCAAATTTTGCCAACCGTTCGGAGTGTTTTGACATGTATTCTCTCATTCAAGCTTCGAATGTTGGACTAAGCTCCTGAGGTGGTGAGTTGGGTTGAGCGTGCTTATGGAAGGGTTTAGTATTTTCCCTAAGGGGTGATTCGGACAATGGTATTTGCTTAACGCTTGAGACCGAGTTAATTGTTGCTTTTTGTGGACTTAAGGGTCTCTTTTGCTTTTCCATAAGATATGCAACCCTTTTCTCAAGTTCACTAACGCTTTCCTCAGTGATTTGATTGGCTGTATCGGGCGATGAATATATCTTGACCGCCGAGCGTACGTCGTGGGAAACTTGCCACAATTCATCATCGTCGGATGCAAGCTCATCAATGATTTACCATGATTCCTCGGCGCTTTTGTCGCGCAATCTGCCCCCGGCGGCTCGATCGATGGCACGCTTGGTGTGGTAATCAACATGGTCATAGAAGATTTGGATTTGAAGCCAGAGATTTATGCCATGATGAGGGACTTTTTGGAGTAAGTCCTTGAATCGAATCCATGCCCCGTAGAGGGTTTCGCCTCGACGTTGTTCGAACATCAAGATATCCTTCCTTAACTTGGTAGTTCTTCCTGGTGGGAAAAACTGAGCAAGGAAACGAGTGGTGAGATCATCCCAAGAGGTGATGGATCCTGCGGGTAGACGCTCTAGCCATTGACTAGCTTGGTCCCGCAGAGAGAATTGAAAGAGACGCAGTCGGGTCGTCTCTCGAGTGGCAACATCAAGGTCTATGGAATCAACGATTTTGAGAAAGTCCTTGAGATGTTGATTAGGATCTTCAGAACGAAGTCCATGGAATGCGCATCCGCTTTGCACCAACCGGATGGTGTCGGATCGCAAGGGTGTGACATTGGCTCCTTGAGTGAGCTCAATGGTGTTTCGATAGCCATGGTGGCTAGGATGGGAGTAGTCTCCTAAGGTACGGGCTCTAGGAGGTTGTGGTGGTTGGTTGTTGGGATCAAGGATATTACCATCTTCCATGATGTCGAATGGTAATGGTTACGAACAAAGAAACGAAGAAAAAAGATAGACTAAAGAAAACCTAGAAAAAGAAAATAAAAATCTCACTAGAAAGGAATCTAGTGAGTAGACCTAATAAAATAAAAAATTCAACCTAAACAATAACTATTCCCCGGCAGCGGCGCCAAAAACTTGATGCGTGGTTTTGCGACCTTACAACAGGTTTTACCTCTCGAGGGATCTCAAGAGGCTTACAACCCCACCAGGCAGTGTACCTGACCGATGTAGTATAGTGTAGTGGTAAGTACGGGGGATTGATCGTTCTCCACAGGGAATAGTGTCGTTAGGATTGAAAAACTACTCTAATAGGTCTAAGGGTGAGAGAAGATTCTTTTTGTGTTTTTATAATTTTATGAAAGCAAGTAAAATCTCAGGGTTGAAAGAGTGGGCGGAATTAGTTGCTAGTCAACTAACCCAAGTAACTACGAATGCAAATAAAATAAAATAACTGAAAATGAAAAGGTCGGGAAACTTATGTGGAGAGAAATGTGTTTACTTAGATTTCCTTACTCCCTAACTATCTTTTACCGGTTGATTAGTGTGTATTAATCGCGTGGATGACGGGTGTATTCCTTAATACCAATCGTGGGGTGGCGTACGTATTTCCCCAACTCTATAAGCTCCTACTTCACTCCTATGTCGAGCCGGCTAAGAAGCTCCTAACATGGGATCACTAGAATTCGCTCATGCATTAAATACAACCATAAAAACCTTAGTACGCATTGGTTCATGTTTCTTAAGACGTTCAAGCAAGTTACCGAATAGAAAGTTAGCCAGTTTTCTTAAGCCTAACATCGATGAACAATCATCCAATACAATTAATAACACACTAATAACCAATAATCAATAGCTAGGTTTCATTAGATCTAAGCAAACACAAGATAAATCTAGCCTAGCATGTTAATCAAAAGACAAGAACAAGATATAATCAAACAACACATAGACATATTGAATGATTAAATAATCACTTATCTTCAATTAAACATGGGAGATCCAAGGGTATGAAAACCCTTAAAAATGGCAGAAATTCGTCTTAGGGTTTCTCCTCCAAAGTTACACACAATAAGTTCCACCCTCATGACAAAAAATTGTAAAACTATATATAGAGTTTAAGGGCTGACGGCGTCACGTTATAGATCCTGACGCCGTCACCTCGCCGCTTTTAGGGTTCCCGGATGGCCTTCCTGACGCCGTCCCTCTTTAGTGCTCCAAAATCCGCTCTGGCCTATCAAGGGGTGACGCCGTCAGAATTGAGCTTGACGCCGTCCCTCTTTAAGTTAAACCGTGATGGCCTTGATCACTTCAAAGGGTGACGCCGTCAGATTTTTCATGCAAAATTCTCTGGCTTATCATGAGTAATTTTCATATCCATCTTTTTTGCCAAGCCGTGACGCCGTCAAAGGTACTTTCCAGCATAATTTTGTGACTTTGCCGTTTTCTTCACTTTTATGCTCCAAAAACGTCCAAAATGCTTCCTTTTCCAGATTTCTTCTCCAAAGTACCTAAAATGACAAAAGGAATGATTTAGGGCAATATTTGATCAAATAAATACGATTTAGGGCTTAAATGACCCCCTAAAAGCGGTACACTTTTCGCTTCATCACCCCTCGTTCAATTGAGACATGGGAGGACTTAGTTACAAAGTTTGTAAACGAATTCTTTCCACCGTCTAGAACGACAAGTCTTAAAAATGAAATCATCAAATTCACACAAAGATTTGATGAATCGTTTAGTGACGCGTGGGATCGTTTCAAAGAATTGCTTCGTAAATGTCCTCATCATGGTTTCACCGAGTTGATGCAAATCGACACTTTCTATAATGGTGTGAGCCAATCTGACCAAGATTCTCTCAATGCCTCCTCTGGAGGTAACTTTTTGAGCAAAACCATCAAAGAAGCTTTAGCGATTATTGAAAATAAGTCTAAGGTCCGTACTGCACGAACAAAGCCATATCATTCTCAGGCTAGTGCTGGTCCTTCTACTTCATCTCCCGTGAGTACTTCTAGCACCGATGCTAAGATTGACAAACTCACGGACGCTATTCAAGCTTTGGTTCTCTCAAACCAAAAGAAAGTCACTTTCACACAAAATCCTTCACATGCTGAAGTGAAGAAAGTGGAAGTCTGTGTTACTTGTGGTGGCCCTCATGCATACTACAACTGTACTGCCACCGATGGTAGTCCTTTTGAAGTTAATGCTATAGCCGGTACTTCAAATCAGGGAGGTAATCAATACCGTCCTCAAATGGAACCAAGTTACCGAGCTAACACCTACCAAGGACCACCCGGTTTTAATCAGAACCAGAATTTGCAAAACCGAAACCAAAACCAACCTCGAATGAACCAAGGTTATCAAAACCAAGGGAATTTCAATTCTGGACAAAATCAAGGTTTCCAACACCAAGGAAACTTTAACCGAAACAATTACAACCAGGGAAATCATTTTCAGGGAAATGGTAATCCAAATCAAGGGAATTTTCAACATCAAGGTTATAATCAAAATAACCGAATCCAAAATTTCCCTAATCAACCTCAAGCCATTCCAGCCCCACAACCATCATCTGATGAGTTATTGAGGCAATTCATGAAAGCTCAAGAGGACACAAACAGGTTGTTGGTCAGCCAGATCTCTGAGATTAAAAAATCTTTAAATGATCAACCTTCGGGCTCAGGAAAACTTCCGAGCAACACGATCGCTAACCCGAAGGGCGATGTTAAGGCGATCACAACCCGAAGTGGTGTTTCATATGATGGACCCACTATTCCTACTACCACTTCTTCTTCTTCCCCCAAGGTAGTGGAAAGTGAGCCTGAGGTGACTAAGGACCAGGTACTTCCTACTAATAACGAAGGTACCAACAACGTCCAACCTCAAGTTGTCCCGAAACCCAAGACTAAACCTCGAGTTGTCTTTGAACATCCTGAAACCCCGGTTGAAAACCCTAAATCCAAACCTTCTATTCCTTACCCATCACGTTTAAATGAGCAAAAGCTCCGCGAAAAAGCTAGTCAACAAATGGATAAATTCTTCCAAAATTTTCAAGAATTACACTTTGACATAAGCTTTGCGGATGCTATCATTCTGATGCCCAAGTTTGCATCCACAATCAAACACTTGTTAAGCAACAAGAAAAAACTGTTTGAAATGGCAAAGACTCCATTAAATGAGAACTGCTCAGCAGTTATCTTGAAAAAGCTTCCCGAGAAGCTTGGAGATCCTGGAAGATTTCTAATACCTTGTGTCTTTCCAGGAATGGTTGAATGCTATGCCTTGGCCGATCTTGGTGCAAGCATCAACCTGATGCCTAAATCAGTATGGAAGAAACTTTCTCTTCCTGAACTTACTCCTACCTGCATGACTATTGAGCTTGCAGATCGTTCAATATCTCGTCCACTTGGCATTGCTGAGGATGTATTTGTGAAAGTAGGAAAGTTCCATATTCCAGCTGACTTTGTGGTTGTTGATTTCGATGCCGATCCTAGGGTTCCTCTCATTCTTGGAAGAGGATTCCTAAGAACGGGTCGTGCTCTCATAGATGTATTTGAGCATGAAATCATATTACGTGTGGGTAATGAAGCTGTTACCTTTAACCTCGATCAAACTTCGAGGTACTCCTCAAATTATGATTCTGAATCGGTTAACCGAATCGATGTGATTGATATTGTTTCAGAGGAGTACTCTCAAGAGTTTCTTGGTTATTCTCATAATTTTGTGAGTGGGGAACCCACCACATCTTCTCTACCTATCATTTCCGACTCTTCCCCTTCTCTCACTCCGCTTGAGAGAAGTGATTTCATTTTGGAAGAGATCGAGGATTTTCTCAAGTGTGATTCATTTCTAGAAGGGATTGATAACGCTGAGATTGATCAGGAGGGAGATATTCTTCTTCTTGAGAAATTGTTGAATCAGGACAATTCTCCTCCACTCCCTCCCGTTGAACTTCATAATGAGGAAATCAGATCAGTTGAGAAAACCGATGAATTTCCTGAGGTCGAACTCAAAGACTTACCGCCTCATCTTGAGTACGCATTTTTGGAGGGTGATGATAAATTACCCGTCATTATTGCTAAAGATTTAAGTGATGAGGAAAAGACTGCTCTAATAAAGGTCTTAAAGTCACACAAGCAAGCCATTGCTTGGAAACTCTCCGATATAAAGGGTATCGACCCTGAATTTTGTACTCACAAGATTTTAATGGAGGATGACTTTAAACCAGCAGTCCAACATCAAAGAAGGGTGAATCCTAAAATCCACGATGTTATCAAACAAGAGGTTCTCAAACTTCTTGATGCAGGATTGATTTATCCCATCTCTGATAGTCCTTGGGTTAGTCCCATTCACTGTGTTCCAAAAAAGGGTGGCATAACTGTTGTCACAAATGATGAAAATGAGTTGATTCCAACTCGATTGGTTACGGGGTGGCGTGTTTGCATTGACTATCGTAAGTTAAATGATGCCACCCGTAAAGACCATTTTCCTCTACCTTTTATGGATCAGATGCTTGAGAGATTAGCAGGGAACGAGTACTATTGTTTCCTTGATGGTTTCTCGGGTTACTTTCAAATTCCCATTGATCCACAAGATCAAGAAAAGACTACCTTCACATGCCCTTATGGAACCTTTGCTTATAAACGTATGCCTTTCGGCTTATGTAATGCTCCAGGCACGTTCCAGAGGTGTATGATGGCCATATTTACCGACATGATCGGTAAAACAATGGAGGTCTTTATGGATGACTTCTCGGTCATTGGGGATTCGTTCCAAGCATGTCTCTCCAATTTAGAAAACATGTTGAAACGGTGTAAAGACACCAATCTTTGTCTAAATTGGGAGAAGAGTCATTTTATGGTCAAAGAGGGCATTGTCCTCGGCCATAAAATATCAAAGAACGGGATTGAAGTTGACAGAGCTAAAGTTGATGTCATTGCTAAATTGCCTCATCCCGCTACAGTCAAAGGTATTAGGAGTTTTCTGGGTCATGCCGGTTTCTATCGTAGATTCATACAAGATTTTTCTAAAATCGCCCGGCCTATGACTCATCTCCTTGAAAAGGATGCTCCTTTTATCTTCTCACCCGAGTGCATCAAAGCTTTTGAAACATTAAAGAAAAAGCTTACTGAGGCACCCATTCTAGTTGCCCCCGACTGGGATTTTCCCTTTGAGCTGATGTGCGATGCAAGTGATTTTGCTATCGGTGCAGTCCTGGGGCAACGAAAAGCTAAACATTTTCAGCCTATCCACTACGCAAGTAAAACAATGACTGAAGCTCAAACTCATTACACCACTACAGAAAAAGAATTGTTGGCTGTGGTGTATGCCTTTGAGAAGTTTCGGCCATATTTGATCTTGACAAAATGTGTAGTGTATACGGATCACTCGGCTCTCAAATATCTCTTTGCAAAACAAGATGCAAAGCCGAGATTACTCCGTTGGGTTCTCCTCCTGCAAGAATTTGATATCATTATACGTGATAAAAAAGGAGCTGAGAACCTAGCTGCTGATCATTTATCCCGATTAGAGAACCCACACCAAGATGTTTTCGAGAAAAAGGAAATAAATGAAACATTTCCTCTTGAGACACTCAATGCGGTTACTTTTCGAGGAGATTCTACTACCCCATGGTTTGCTGACTTCACAAATTACCATGCGGGTAACTTCATAGTGAAAGGGATGTCGACCCAACAGAAGAATAAATTCTTCAAGGATGTTAAACATTACTTCTGGGACGACCCCTACTTGTTCAAAATCTGTGCGGATCAAGTCATCCGACGGTGTGTTTATGGACAGGAAGCTATTGACATTCTCAAAGCTTGCCATGATGGACCCACTGGGGGCCATCATAGTCCAAACTACACCGCCAAAAAGGTGTTTGATTTCGGGTTTTATTGGCCCACAATCTATAAGGATGCCCAAGATCTCATCAAAACTTGTGAAGCTTGTCAGCGTCACAGAAATATTTCACAACGAAATGAAATGCCACAAAATGCTATTCAAGTTTGTGAAATCTTTGATGTCTGGGGCATTGACTTTATGGGGCCATTTCCATCATCTCGAGGAAATAAATACATTCTCGTGGCTGTTGACTATTTGTCAAAATGGGTTGAAGCAAAAGCTTTACCCACTAATGATGCCCGAGTCGTTGTAAAATTCCTTAAAGCTCTTTTTGCCCGTTTTGGAACTCCACGTGCTATAATCAGTGATCGTGGTACGCATTTTTGCAATGACAAATTTGATAAAGTCATGCAAAAGTATGGTGTAACTCACCGTCTTTCTACTGCGTATCACCCACAAACAAGTGGGCAAGTAGAAGTTTCAAATCGGGGTATTAAAAGAATCTTGGAAAGGACTGTAGGAGAAAATCGTGCATCCTGGTCGGATAAATTGGATGATGCACTATGGGCCTTTCGTACAGCTTACAAAACACCCATCGGGTGTACACCTTACAAGCTTGTGTACGGAAAGGCATGTCATCTTCCGATCGAATTAGAGCACAAAGCCTACTGGGCCTTGAAACATGCTAACTTTGACCTCCAAACTGCGGGTGATCACCGTAAAGTTCAAATGAATGAATTAAATGAACTGCGTGATCAAGCATACGAGAACTCTTTGATCTATAAAGAAAAGACAAAGAAGATTCATGACTCTAAAATCAAGAACCGCGTTTTCAACGTTGGTGATCGAGTCCTTCTTTTCAATTCAAGATTAAAGATTTTCTCGGGCAAACTCAAATCCCGTTGGTCTGGTCTATTCACTATCACAAAAGTTTATCCATATGGTACCGTTGAGTTATCTCAAGTTGACGGACCAAATTTCAAAGTGAATGGTCATCGGTTAAAACACTACTTTGGAGAGGACATACCACCAATGGTTGTCCCGGATCTTCAAACTTTCCTCATGAACCAATAAATTCGGGGATCGAGTCAAGCTAGTGACTCGATGATCAAAAACATTAGCCCACAACATGGGTTTTCACCCATGTCTCTGACTTCTTTCTCTTTTCTAACACCCAAGTGTGGGGGAGATGCCTCACATGTTGTAAATATGTACATTTCAGTCAAAAAAAAATGTGTGTGTATATAAAATAATCGCTATTCAGTATTTCCCTTTCACGTTCTAAGTATTGGTTTAACATCCGGTACTTTGAATATTGAGGGCAATATTCAGTTCTAAGTGTGGGGGGGATTCTGGCGAATTTGATCAAATATGTACCTTTTAGTGCCCAAGTACCCCCATTTTGGCCAAAATTTTAAAATTTTTTCTCACTTAGAACGCAATAAATGGTTATCAGTCCGCCATGTCTAACCCACATAAGGATTGGCTAATCCAGGAGCAAACGGCTCTTGGTAAAGATATATCAAATCCGTTTATGGCTTGCAATTTGCCAAAAATTGTATGGTTTTCGACTCACCATATCTTTATAAGTAAAGAGTTGGCTAGCCCGCAAGTTTATGGCTTGTGGTAAAGGCATTGGAAAGCCATAATTGGTAATCAGCTCACCAAAGATAATAATTACTTTATCTAAGAGTTGGCTAGTCCAGAAGCAAACAGCTTCTGGTAAAGACAAATCAAACCCGTTGGCAGCTGATGATTTGCTCAAAATCATTTGGTTATCATTGTACCAAAGTATCACATACTAAAACAGTGGCTACTCCAGAAGTAATGGCTATCTGATAAAGAGTAAAAACCATTAAACTTTCAAAAAAGATTGCTAGGGACTAGCAATAGTTTAGTGTGGGGGATTGATGAGTGTGTAAATACTCATCATTTTTGTCGTATCTGAACTGCCAAAACGTCCAAAAACACTCAGAAATGCATCAAAATACTGAAAATATCCCAGGAATTGTGTTTTATATGTATTAAATGCAAAATGTTTGAAAACAATTGAAAAACGAACAAAGTTTGCAAAATTGGCAGTTTCAGTCCCTCAACTTTCAAAACTTGTAAAATTTAGTCCCTAGGCATTTGTTTTGTAAGAAAAGTCACCAAAGGTCCTTTTGAAATCATAAGTTGTCATATTTAGTCCTTTGGTGAAAAGTTTCAATAATTTACAAGTTTGGTCCCTGCACTTTCAGAATTTACAAAAATGGTCCCTGGGAAAATTTTATTATTGGAAATTTCATGTATGGTCCCTGGATTATTGGAACATGGCAGGAATCACCCCTTGGTTTATTTTGGAAGATGTACAACTTTGGTCCTCCAATTTTCAGAAAATACAAAAATGGTCCTTGTTTTATTCACTTAACCAACCGGACCCTTTATATAAATTAAACCCAAAATAAAACCAACCCAAAAATCCTAATTCTTAAACCCAGTTACAACCCAATCCAAAACATAACCCGGCCCACTCCATTTTAAATAAACCCAAAACCAAAACCAGGGTTTGACCTCAGTCAAACCCGTCTCCCTCACACAACCCCGCCAAAACCAGTTCTTATTCAGAGAAAAGTCAATATCATCTTTAATATCACTTAAATTGTTCACTGCTAGGATTTAGATAGTGAAATTCATCACATTAGTTCATAACTTGTTAATCTAGCTTAATCTCATCTTAGTTCAGCTTATTACATCACAATCAGTAAGTAGAATCTAGATTAAATTTCATTAAAGTCAACTTAGTTCATAGTTTAAAAAAAAGTCAAGTTTTCATAACTGTCAAAATAGAACAGTCTTCTAGATCATTTGTAGAGTTTAATAATAGTTGGAAATAGATAATTTTTGCTTAATTGTGTTGTTTGGTTGCCTGTCTATCCAAGTCAGGTAGAAAATACCATTTTCAATCTCATTTGCTTATTGAAAAGCAGTCCTAAAGTTGCCTGTTTGGTCATTTGCTTGCCCTGTGCACAGGCAAAATAGCATAGTTCTTAAGCTTGCACAATCTTCACTAGTTAGCTTTAGCTTGTAACTTTTGGTCCTTTGAGAAGCCCTTCTGGCTAGTTTGGTACTTGTATGCTCATATGTTCATTTGCTGCTTATTTGTACTGCTTATTATGCTTATGTGTTTTGCTAAATACAACTCCCTATACTGAGTCATCAGTATAGGTGAGTCATTTTCACAAGCTCATCATAAGCTCATCAGTAGGCTTCAGCTTATGTGTTTTAGTTTTTTGTAAAGCTTAGCTACCCATCGCAAAGGTTCAAAGCTTGTTTTACATTTCCTGGCTTATTTAATAGGGCTGCTACTTGCTTTTAGCTTGTCCCATTTTATCAGTATACACTGATCATCAGTGTAATTGTGCTTCATTCATAAGCTCATTTCAAGCTTCTCAGTGGGTCCCACTCAGAGCTTATTGGCTTTTTGGATAGCCAAGTCTGCTAGCTTGTTAGGTCAGTGCTTATTTTGAGCTTGGGAGCTTTTGCCCCTAGCTTAATCAGACCTTGAAAATCACTGCAGGGTTGTTTGGTTGACTGAGTATTTTGGAATTGCTTATTGGCTTATTTAGAGCTTATCAGTGTCTTTCATTATTCCATTTTGCTCATTTCCAGTTACTTAAATTTAGTTTCACCTTATTTCTCCTTTTGTTCCAACTGTGTAGCTTATTTCAAGCTTGTTTGAGCTTGATTCATAAATATAAGCTCATAAGCTCATCTGTTAAGCTTTTAAGCTTGTGCTGAGCTTATTGTTGAGTTCCAAAGTTTTCACCTTCATTAAAGTTCCATATTTCCAGTAGCTTAATAGATTTGTAAAAGAAAATCCAAGAAAAGCCCACATAAAAATAAGTGATAGCTTCTATTTAAGTCATTTGGCTTATTTTCAGCTTTTTCATAAAGCACTTTTCAATTTTATATTTTTCTTATCTTCCTGTCACCTTAAAATAATTTAGGAAAAAGTTTCAGATTTTTATTAATAGTTTTAATATTTTTAATCTATTAATTAGTTTAAAATAGTAATTAAATCATAATAAATAGAATTTTAATCAGAAAAATATAAATCTTTTTTACATAATTTTCTTTTGTCATTTATAATCTAGGAAAAATATAATTATATTATTAGACCTTAAGAAAAACAAAAACAGAAAAATAGTGATAGCTTCTATTTAATAGAATTTATTTTTTTTAATTTTAATTAAGCATTTTTCATTTTTATAATTTTCTTAGCTTCTTTTGACTTAATAATATTTATAGAAAAAGTTTTAAATTTTTCTTTGTTCATTTAGTATTTTTTATAAATTAAAATAGTTTAGAAAGTAATTAAATAATTAATAATAATTAGATAAAAAGTGTAAAAAATATATTTTCAGTTTTAAAATAAGTTTTAGGTTATTTTAGATTTATCTAAGTTTAAATTTTAATTTTCTAGGTTAATTTCCTATTTTCTTTTAATTTAGTGCATTTTAAATAATAATTAAATAGTTATTAATTAATTAAATAGTCTAAAAAAATAATTTTCTTTTTCCAATAATTTTCTTTTATCTTTAGGTTTATAAAAAAGTTATTTTAATATTTTTAGGATTAATATTTCTTCATTTTCACTTTTTATTTTGTACGTTTACGTTTATTTAAATTTAAACGTACGTTTCTAGATTTCTAAACGTTTTTAAGTAATTTGGTTTCCTGTATTTATTTACATAGCTTGATTAAAGCTATTTCCTTTTATTTCCTTAGTCCAATAATTCAAAAACCCTTTTCCATTCAATAGCACTTGATCACAATTCGTCTATAAACACAATTTCACGCTTCGCTGGGATATAACGACCCAGGAAAACACTATACTCCTTGGTTAGTTGTCTTCAATTGGTTTGACTTTATTTGACCACATCCTTGGTTGATTTAAGTTGACTGTTTCAGGCCAATCATGGGACCATTTCTTAAATCGTACAAATACGAATATATTCTCGTTGCTATTGATTATGTTTCCAAATGGGCAGAAGCTGAGGCTCTACCCACAAATGATGCACGATTTGTTGTTAATTTTCTCAAAAAGCTTTTTGCTCGTTATGAAATTCCTAAAGCTTTAATAAGTGATCGAGGAACCCATTTCTGTAATAGACAAATGGAGAAAATTATGAAACGATATTGAGTGCATCATCATTTTGCTACAGCTTATCATCCACAGGCCAGTGGTCAAGTCGAAAACACCAATAGAGCCTTAAAGAGGATACTCGAAAAAATGGTCAAAGACAACCCTGCCGTTTGGTCGAGAAAACTTGATGATGCTTTGTGGGCATTTCGTACATGTTACACCCATATCCCGATCAGGTACCAAATATGTATATAATACGTTATAAGTTATATGTTATGGGTTAAGAAGTAAATATGTGTGGTCAATATAGAAAGAATGAAACTTGGAGGACTAAAATGGTCAAATGTAAGAGTGTGTGCAGTTTGTGTCGATCCAGGAGAGAAAAGAGGAGGGAAAACTTCATTTTCTTCAATCAAACCATTTTAATCATCTTCAAGTGTTGCCAAGTCATTAGGAAGCTCTAGTTGATAATCCCCACTACAAGTAAGTGTTTTCCCTCAATTTGTGAATTAGGGTTTATGTTATAAGATTTGGGGATGATGGGTAAGGTTAGTAGTAGTATGATTTGTTAGTTAATTAGTTCCTAATTAAAGTCAATTATGATAGGAAGCAAGAAAGAAGTTGTAAGTTTTGCTAGTAAGGTTGTGATTGAGAATCAAGTTAAGTATATGGTTATAACATGGTTTGTTAGCTTTATCATATCTTATGTATGATAATGGTTTATGTTTGTTAGCTTTATCATGTTGATTACATGGTAATGGTGAAGGATAGGGTATAGGGTGAGTTAGTTAGTTATGGATCCATCACTAGGCTTAGCTTAGTTAGTCGTTGGGCTAACTATGGGATGAGGTTCAACCTTATGGGTTGATCGTGTTTAGGCCGACTATGTTGGCATGAGGTAAATGCCCCTATATCGCTAGCTTAACTAGTGGTTAGACTAGTTATGGTTATGGTATGATTTATATCATATGTTGTTTAGCTTGTTATGCCATGTACTTACTAAGCATTTCGCCTACATGTTTAGTTGTGATGTTTTCTTGATAGGTACCGAAGGATCTAGTAAAGGTAAGGAAAAGGTTTGAATGATCTTGTAGTGGAAGTTTCGTACTTGAAGAATTGTAGTAGTAGGCCGTAATCTTTTGGACCAAGCGTATTTGAAGTTGGAAGCCCCCGAAGTGTCTTCTTGTTTTGGTATACTTTAACTCTTGTGGTCATTTTGTTATTCACGGTCTTGTGGTCATGTATGTTCCTTCGTTCGTGTTTGGGTCAAGGGTCAAGTATGTGTATATGTTATGACGTCTATATGGTAATGGTTATGGTTGTAGTCAAACTTTATAGGGGTGTTTGGCAAATAGCCAAATCCACCCATTTTGGGAAGTTACGGGTCATGACTTTGTACTGACACTCTTTCAATATATTAGAAATGTTAAGTTATGTATAAGTCTCAATGGATATGAAGTAGTTATGTGTTTTGTGTAAAAAGTGTGTTTTGGCAACTAGTTAGGAGGGTGTTTGGTATAAGAGTGTTTTTACCCATTTTGGGTTATGAATGGGTCATGGGTGTATGAGACATGTTAGGTATGTCAATTTATGTATGTTGGTTAAGAATTGTGGGTAAATGAAGTGTTTTAAGTGATTTAGGGTGTAAATGGGTTAAAATCGGTTTTTATGCATAACCCGTTATAATGTAAAGTACTATTCCGGAGGGTCAAACGGTAGATGTTTTTGTATGAAAATGAGCCCATTAGTATACCAAGTGAATCTGGAAAGTTTGGTAAAATATCAGGATCGGGTTTTCAAATACGGGGCGAAAAACTGATTTTGGAAGTTCAGCAGACCTCCAACCGATCGGTTCGGATGGAGGGGTTCTGCCAGATTTTTGAAATCTTTGAAAAATCGTAACTTTTATACCGTAAGTCGTTATGGGTCGTACCACCCTTCGTTTTGAAGGTAATTAAGTCTAGTTTTATGTAAGAATAGTCTCAAGTCCCAGATATTTATAGATTTTTGTCAATTCGTTAAAGAGTAGCAGTGGGTTAGTTTTCGGGTGTTCTTTTGCGAAAAATTTTCACGTTTTTAGTCATGTTTGGTCATGGGGCGTTACAGTACGGCTTACAAAACTCCAATTGGTACAACACCATACAGATTTTTGTATGGCAAAACCTGTCATTTGTCGTTCGAAATCGAACATCGCGCCTACTGGGCACTCAGAAACTGTAACCCTGGTCTCAAAATAGCTGGAGAGAAGAGATTTTTACAATTGCATGAACTCGATGAACTAAGACTCCAAGCTTATGAGAACTCCAAGCTTTACAAAGCTAGAACCAAAGCTTATCATGACAGACAGCTTAGAATACGGAAAGAATTCAAAGCTGGAGACAAAGTTTTGCTTTTCAATATGAAATACAAGTTTAAAGCTCCTAAGCTAAAACTGAAATGGTTTGGACCATATATAGTGAAACATGGATTTCCATCTGGATATGTTGAATTATATGACAAACAGGGTGGAAGTTTCATTGTTAATGGTCACTGGATTAAATTGTACTATGATAAGGAGCAAATGAACGATATTTCAATCGAAGAAATTCCGCCTGAATCAGAATATGAAGCTATAACATTCATGGTACCCTTTCCGGCCGATTATAAGAAAAACACTCATTGGGCCGAAGGAACTTGTTTTATCTATGATGTTCTTCCTAGAGCTTTGGAAAGAGTGAAATTGGAAGACATAGATGAAACTGGAGAAGGAATAGTGATAGGAAACGTGGTGTATGTTCCCAAATCCTCGAGGAAGAAACCAAAAATTGCACCAACGTAGACTAAAGGAAGTTTGAGTCAGGCTGATGACTCGTTAACAAAACAAGCGCTTCTCGGGAGGCAACCCGTGCGTTTGCTATTTTTACTTCTTATTTTTATTTTCAAAGTGATTACACCCCAAAGTTTCTATAATCCCTTAGTTGAACTTAAGTGTGGGGGTGTACCACTGACTTTTTAATAAAACATATTCTCGTGTGTTTGTTTGTTTGTTTTAAGATAACTGCAGGTAATGATTACTAAGCTTGGACACTTGGATCGAAGAATCATATGAAGCCCAGAAAATATGTTTTATTCTCTTATTTCCCTATTTTCATACTTTGAAGTTCGTTTATCACATTGAGGACAATGCTTAACTTAAGTGTGTGGGGGGGGTGAATAGGAAAATAAGGATAACTTGTAAATTTCGAGCTAGATTTTAAATTTTGTTTGCCCTTGTGATCTAGTTATTTGTCATTAGGATAATATATTAGAATAATTGGATCTATCCACTGGTGAAACCTGTAATTTTTGAAAAATTGAGATGTGTCCCGATTAATATTGCAATCCATTCTGGGATCGATAACATTAGCTAGCACATATTATAACCTTTCCACTAAATTGTGAGGATTTGAGCCTGTTCTGTATTTAGCATACATCTTTTATGCTTTGATTCTTTTGCTATGAGTGTGCCGGTGATTTTATTTATTCTAGAACTTGTGCTTGTAAATCATTACGAGACCGTTGTGAGATCACATTTCGTGTGTGATATAAGTGTATATGCGTGATAAGAGGCAACCTTAGGATTTAACCCAAATAGCCTTCCGTATTGATATTTAGCTAGTTACACTGACTAGTTAACCACCAAAATAAACCTTATTGTTAGCGTTTATCTTTAACGCTAGATACCCCTAGTTACACCTTCTGAGCCTATCTTTTCTTTTGAATAAATTCAGAAAAATTTAAAAAGATTTTACACTTTTTAACCTAGCCTTACCCTTAGTCAAGTCTTGGTTGGTTGTTAGCTATATGGCGAGATGAATGTTATGTGGGAAATCATGAAAGTACGAAGAAAGTTGTAAACTCCAAAAGCAGTTATTAAAGCAAAGTGAAGGATTAGTCATCGCAACTACAAGATGACAAGTGAAGTTTATGTTCAAAAAAAAAAAAAAAAAAAAAAGGAATAAGTCATCGCAACTATAAGGTGACAAGAATAGCCAATGAGCTATGGAATAATGTATTCATCGATCAAGTATGGAGTTTCTCAAGATTGCATGATAGTGGTTCGAAATAGCTAGCAACATTTGGTTAGTAGACTTCGACTATTTTGTATATTCCTTAATATCAATCTTTCTAAACATATCTCATGTCTTATCCTTACCTTTTGGCTTTGTGAAATTATCAAGTGTATTGACATATAGTGACCATCCGAGTTCTTAAGGAATTAGATAACGCGCCAGCGATCTAAGGTTTATCCTTAGTGACCATCCGTTGTTTGGTAATGCAAGAATTCACGCCAGCGATCTATTATATTTTGCATAAGATATTTGCACGTAAGTCTGATATAACCCTTGCAGCCTTAAACCCGAATAAAAGATCTCTTTGATATGTATACTTGGTGCTCACGCCATATCGGTGTAGTTTTGTTTCCTGTACAAGCCTATGGTAATATTTAGATCATGACTGAGTAATGAGTGTGATTTCTCTTATATACTCCACCAACCATATAAATGAGTGATTTGAGTGAATTATATTTCATTCCTTTTTCGTGAGGTGATTAGTAATGTTCATCAAGCAAGAAAATCATTAGGGTATTGTCAAACATCTCGATGCTTCAATTAGAAAAGCTTAAAATGATGGATTTAACTTGTACTTGTACTTGATAGATTTGCATCACATTTTTCCTAAACATACTTGAGTACCATGTGGATAATTATTTTTACTTCTAGATTTGCTTGAGGGCAAGCAAAGTTTAAGTGTGGGGGAATTTGATAACGCTCAAATTGTGCATGTTTTTAGTAGCGTTATTCGTGCTTTTGTATATATTATTTGGTTATATTTATATGTTTTTTTTACTTAATCGCACCAAAGTATGTTTGCAAAGTATATGTAGCCAAGTACAGAAAAAAAAAGGAAGAAAAAGTGCAAGATTAACGAAGAAAAAAAGGACTTACGATTGTACGAAGATTCCCAAGACAAGATCCACTCCGAAAAGGCATTTAATAGAAGGATGATTCAAGTATTCATTACTCCAAGTTCTAAGACAAAGAAAAGATCAAGTTTGGACAAAGAACATAGAGCTATGAGATAGATACAAGCCAAACACCAAAAGTCCAAGATTGACTCTACAGGTCATCTCTATCCGATCGGACGTAGCTGATGAACTCAAATAAGTACATTTTATTATCATCATTTGTCCTATTTATTTGACTTGTTTTATTATATTATATATGAGAATTGATACGTTAATGTTTACTTTTGTAATTCTCAGGTAAAAACAAGTATTATGTGAAACTTGGCGATTTTGGACTAATTATGGAGCAAAACAAACAAGATGTTAAGAGTCTACTGAAATGTACAAGATCAAGAACATTCTGCTCCAGATACGCCGCAACATACTTCTTACATACGGCGTATCACTATCAAGATTTTACAAGTTACAATCCAAGACAGCAAAGGACATGCGCCGCATAGAGAAATGGAGTTACGCCGCATCTTAAGGCGGTGTACGAATATTCCTGAATATACTAATCTTGGACCCCACGCTAAGTTAAGTCAATGCGCCGCATCCACTTATCATATGCGCCGCATCTAACCCTCAGACAAAAACTATAAATACCCCAAGGTCAGACGAATTTCAGAGGTGGGACAGAGTGCAAGATACCATACGTACGAGTACCAAACCTGAGACGAATTCAGACGTATTAGCAGCACAAGACACACCCTGAACGAAGATACAAGAGCTGTAAGAAGGTCCTGCATGTATTCAATTCATTAAGTAGTTTTGTTTTATTGTATTAGTACACTTTAATTCATCAGGATTGATGGGCCGACGTCATGTGACTACGGAAAATCATGCGCACCCCTTAAAATTGCTTTCCCATTAATTAAAGTTTATATGTTGATGTCTTTGGTGACTTTTATTAGTGCATTGATAACCTCTGTGTCTAGCTGAGCATTGCTTGGGTCGCCATGCCCCTTCCTCGCCTATCTATTCTAGCGTATACGAAACGTGGGCATCACAAATGCTCAATATTCTAGGATAGTGGGATAGACATAAGTGATCATTAAGGGTTTACTCGCCGATAAGATTAGAGCCAACGAGAAAGGGTTAATTATATACGCTTCATATAAAACTAGCAATAAAACAAGTGACAAGCTACTTAATTATCAGGACAGGTCTTCTTATTGTCTCAAGTATCTATCTGTGTGAGTGTGTGCTAATCGCTGATTCGTGCTCATTAGTTTAGTTTACTATTTAATCATAACCAAACCATGCCAGTCTCTCAGGCTGAACCCCCTTGCGTTAGATTAGGTTGTATAGCTAACTTAAGATATTAAAATACTGATTAGAATAACTAGATAATACGTTCCACTCTTAGTGATCGACACTCTACTTACCATTATATTCATACTGACCGGGTACACTGCTCGTTAAGTGTGTGTGTTATTGATAAGTCGGCTAAATATAAATTTAAAACTTGAGTAGGCATTAATACTGCTAAACCGCAACGACACATCGCACGCATCAAGTTTTTGGCGCCGCTGCCGGGGAGTGAATTGTTATTATCTGTTAATTTGATTAGTATTTTAATTAGGTTTTTCTTTTTAATTTTTAGATTCTAACCACTAACCCTGTTATATATTAGATAAATTGCATTCATTGTATTATTTGCATATTTTCTGTTTTTGTGTATTTTTATTTTCTTTAATTTTTGTTTCTTTTTGTTTGCTTTTATTTTTGTTTTTCTTTTTTTTTTATTTTTTCTGCATTCTGCTATCGTTGTATTGTGCTGATACAAACGATACGGCGCATCTGTTTTCACAGATACGGCGTATTGCGTTTAATTTTTATAAAATACAACGCGTTTAATAAATTCGAGTATGACACATCTTTCCCCAAGATACGGCGTATTCTGTTTTTAATAAAAAAATTTCTAAACCCTAACGCCTTACGACGCATCTGTTTTTGCAGATACGGCGTATTTATTATTTAAATTAAAAACATTTTTTTTCGAATTATTAAACAGATACGACGCATCGATTTCAATCGATACGGCGCATCTTCTAAATCAAAAATCTTGTATTTTGAAACGTGACGAAAATATGGCGCATTAGCTTTTGTTAATACGACGCATTTAATTTTAATAAATATAAACGATTTTTGATAATTTAAACTTGATACGGCGCATTCTAAAATTATAAGCGGCTTATCTGCTTTCTGAATAAAAGTCTGATTAAATTTTAACAGAATAAGATACGGCGTATCCATCTTTTTGGATACGGCGCATCGTATTCAGATATCAGTAACTTTTATTTATCCCGAACTGAGAAATTCTAATCAACTTTCCTGTCTCTTAGAAAATTTTTACTTCGAAGCCTATTTGTTCTTTGTTTCAGGGATGATGATTGATCTTTTCTCAAGCTGGTTCGGAGGATCAAGGATCAAACTTACAATCGACGAGATTATATCAAAGTTTGCCCAAGAAAGCGGAAAGGAACTATTGCTGAAAGAACAAAACAATATGATTAGAGAAGTGACGATTGAAGTGCACCAATTGTCAAGGGTGATTAAAGGAGTTTTGTTCCAAAGGCACGACTTAAAGGGAAATACCTTGATAATTACATCAACAACGCTGATAACGAAGTTGTCGAGTTTGAACAAGAAAAAAATAAGGAGCTGAACGTGAGTCTAACTTGAAGACTCTGGAATAAAGACAAGTGCTGACCGGGAGACAACCCGAAAAATTTTTACATTCTGTTCTGTGTCGAGTCTGTCAGACCTGCAGAAGATGCGGCGCATCTCAATCCTAAGATGCGACGCATCGCCTGCAATGGTCATATCTTATTTAATTTTCTGCATTTTTATTTTTGACTTTAAAACTTTCTGTCAGTATTTTAATGCGGCGCATCCCTGGTTAAGGATGCGACGCATCTTTTATTCTGATTCGTATTTATTCCAGGCTCGATACGGCGTATCTTCTTCCATAAGATACGGCGTATCGACTGACCTGATGATTTTCATTTTAATTTTTTTAGTTTTATTTTTTTCTAACTACTAATGTATTATGCAAGTTTGAACCTTCTTAATTCAGGTGTGTTAAAGTCTTAATGGTATTATAGATTCCTACATTTCTGTGGATACATCATCTAGGAAGCTTAAACGTTCTAATCCACAAGAAAGTTGATTTTTGCTCTTATACGAATAATGGAGGATCATACCGAGCAAATCTCAGGGGAGTTTTTCTGTTCTAATTCTTTTATTTTCCAATTTTTAATCTTTGATACAAACAATGATGACGTTGTTTAACTTAAGTGGGGGGATTGGAGAATTAGAACACTTACTTGTCCTAAACTTTTGCAAAATATGCTTAAAATGCGCTTAATATATCAAAATTTAAAATTTTTTAGCATGTTTTTGTTTAAAGTCTAAATTACATAGCTGCACACATAACATTATTTCCAAAAATTGTGAACTTATCAAAATTCACAAATCTATGAGTGTGCCGGTGACTTGTAAACTTTTGAACTTGGCTTGTATACTATTCGAGACCACCATAATAAGTATTATCTATATAATTGGAATGACTTGTCTAAATTGGTAAATTTCTAGGATTACACCCAAATAGCCTTTATATGTTATGTGATATTAACTAACTACACTGGTTAGTTAACCCCCGTATAAACCCTTTGTTACTCTCACTTTTAGAGTAAGATACCCCTAGAAAAACACTCAGAGCCATTCCTTTCGTTTCTTACACCTTTGTTATAATGTTTCGTTACACCCTTACACCTTAGCCTACCATGTAGATTAAAATCCGTGGTTGGTTAATTGCTTTAGGCAAAGTGTGTTTCCTTACATTACCTGTGTTCGCGTGCGTAATTCATTATCTTTGGTTAGGTCGGGAAATTGCACAATGCAATTGGTATGAAAGTAAATATTGTATAACTTTGAGTTTATTTTTCGTGTGTTTACTACTTTCACTATTACAGGTATTTCTGAAAGTATAAAGAGTATGGAAAAATTATCCGGAAAAATAGTGATAGAAAAGTTGTGAAATTTTACACATATATGTTGATGTCAAAAAAAAAAAAAAAAAAAAAAAAAAAAAAAAAAAAAAAAAAAAATCGAAAAAATAGTAAAGAAAAAGAAAAAGGAAAAGTTGGAAGTTTGTTTTAACCAACTTATGTAAAGTTTTGTATTAAGTGGTTGATATCACCACTAGTTGTTATATATTATATTTATGGATTGAATGGGAGTTGGCCGTTATGGGAACGCCAACTAAGGTTATTCTTTGATTAAGATCTTGTTGAGTATAATTCGTGTCTACCTAAAGCGTGTGTTTCAAGTGTTAAAGCGTGAGTTATTCAATGATATGAGTCTTATTCATGGGATGGTTGGGAAAGTAATTTACCACACTTAGGATTTTAATTTATCTGTTTTGTTTATTTTTTATTTTACACCAATTTGTATCCCAAATATTATTCATACCCTACATCATTCTTTATCCAAACCTTTGATTTATTGATATTAGGGATTTGAGCAATCTTAAGTATCGTAGTCGTGGATTCGGCTATGTATTTATGATTTTGTCGCCCTTTTTGATATAATATTATTGGTGAAGATTACTTGGTCCTATCTTTAGCCTATTCGAGTTAAGGATTTGAGCAATTGCAAGTATCGTGGTCGTGGATTCGATCATGTATTTGTGATTTTGTCGCCTTTTCTGGAATGTGAGATCGATAGAGATTAAGAAGAATGATTAACCCTTAACCAACAAACCCTTTTTACCGCTTTAGACTTGTTATTCCTTGGCTTTAGTGGGGGAGATGCGTATACTTGCCAAGCTTATGATAGAATATTCGTCACGACTGGACAGTTAAATGATTAGATTTGCTTTTATCGAAATATTTTATTTTATTTCTAATTCGTTAAGTGTTTGGTTGTGCAATTATGACAAAACGAATACATGCTTAAATATAAAAATAAATCCTAATATCTTTTAAGATACATTTTCATAAGATTTATTCTAAGGTTTACTTGGGGACAAGTAAAGTTCCAGTGGGGGATATTTGATGAACTCAAATAAGTACATTTTATTATCATCATTTGTCCTATTTATTTGACTTGTTTTATTATATTATATGAGAATTGATACGTTAATGTTTACTTTTGTAATTCTCAGGTAAAAACAAGTATTATGTGAAACTTGGCAATTTTGGACTAATTATGGAGCAAAACAAGCAAGATGTTAAGAGTCTACTGAAATGTACAAGATCAAGATCATTCTGCTCCATATACGCCGCAACATACTTCTTACATACGGCGTATCACTATCAAGATTTCACAAGTTACAATCCAAGACAGCAAAGGACATGCGCCGCATAGAGAAATGGAGTTACGCCGCATCTTAAGGCGGTGTACGAATATTCCTGAATATACTAATCTTGGACCCCACGCGAAGTTAAGTCAATGCGCCGCATCCACTTATCCTATGCGCCGCATCTAACCCTCAGACAGAAACTATAAATACCCCAAGGTCAGACGAATTTTAGAGGTGGGACAGAGTGCAAGATACCATACGTACGAGTACCAAACCTGAGACGAATTCAGACGTATTAGCAGCACAAGACACACCCTGAACGAAGATACAAGAGCTGTAAGAAGGTCCTGCATGTATTCAATTCATTAAGTAGTTTTGTTTTATTGTATTAGTACACTTTAATTCATCAGGATTGATGGGCCGACGTCATGTGACTACGGAAAATCATGCGCACCCCTTAAAATTGCTTTCCCATTAATTAAAGTTTATATGTTGATGTCTTTGGTGACTTTTATTAGTGCATTGATAACCTCTGTGTCTAGCTGAGCATTGCTTGGGTCGCCATGCCCCTTCCTCGCCTATCTATTCTAGCGTATACGAAACGTGGGCATCACAAATGCTCAATATTCTAGGATAGTGGGATAGACATAAGTGATCATTAAGGGTTTACTCGCCGATAAGATTAGAGCCAACGAGAAAGGGTTAATTATATACGCTTCATATAAAACTAGCAATAAAACAAGTGACAAGCTACTTAATTATCAGGACAGGTCTTCTTATTGTCTCAAGTATCTATCTGTGTACGTGTGTGCTAATCGCTGATTCGTGCTCATTAGTTTAGTTTACTATTTAATCATAACCAAACCGTGCCAGTCTCTCAGGCTGAACCCCCTTGCGTTAGATTAGGTTGTATAGCTAACTTAAGATATTAAAATACTGATTAGAATAACTAGATAATACGTTCCACTCTTAGTGATCGACACTCTACTTACCATTATATTCATACTGACCGGGTACACTGCTCGTTAAGTGTGTGTGTTATTGATAAGTCGGCTAAATATAAATTTAAAACTTGAGTAGGCATTAATACTGCTAAACCGCAACGACACATCGCACGCATCAGTAGCCCGCAACCGAATCGAATGGAGGCTGCATCTAGAGGCCAACCGATCGGATGGACGTAATACCGATCGGTTGGAGAGTGCCTGTATGGCCAAAATTCATCACTAAGCATTGTATCTTGCTACCAACGATTCTAGACTCTTCTCATGTGTATTCTAGGTCCTTCTACTCTGCTTGGAGGCCAAGTTGCAGCATTTAACACCCTAGACCTTGAGATGAGTATAAATAGTGCCTCTTGTAATCCTTTGAAGGGGTGCACTATTATTCAATAATCAATCAACTCTCTCTAATCATAAACCACTCTCAAAAGCTCTCAAATTCGTCCTTAGAAGTCCAGGAAACTTTAGAAGTCCAAGAAGTCAACATTTGGAAGTCAAAACTTCAAGAAGTCAACACCAATACTTTGGGTATCATTACCTTATCATTTGTAATCTCATTCCAATCATTGTAAGACTTTTAATCATGATTTATAATGTTCCAAATTCTGAGTTTATGTTCATGTTTGCTATGAGTGGCTAGTGCCTTTGTGCACTTGCTTAGATGATGTATATTACTTAATGATTTGCGTATGATTGTGATAACATGTTTTAATTCAATTTCAAGTTAATGCTAAGATCCAATTGTGCTTAAGTTTCATAGTGACATTTGTTAATCAAGTTTGACTAGTTGTTAGTAATTCTAAAGGTCGAAAGGTTTATTGTTATTCAACTAGTTACAATCATTTTTCTATGAATGACTGTTTTTACCCATTATTCTTGGTTAAACAAAGAAACTTAATTGTGGTTGTAATAAGAATGCTTTTGTCTATCAAATTGGATTGATTGAAGACCACCTCATAGGTCGAAAGATTAGTAGTTTACAATCAATTGTAACCTTTTTGTCTATGATCGGTTACCTTTTGTATTGACCATTTCCTAAGCTTATTTGATAAAACAAAAGATTATTTTTGTGTTTAAGTTTGTTAATCCAAACTTATGAAACTTGAATTGATTGGTTAAACTTAATGCTTGTTTTTATAAACTAAAATCTTGACGAAGGTTTAACTTGTAAGAACAATAGATTAGTTCACCAACTAATTATCATAACCAACATGTTAACAAAAGTTATCACAATCATGCTTATCTAGAGTAGTATACTAGTCTAAGCAAGTGTAGTTTTAATCATTTGAATTATCATATTATCATTATTGCTTGTTTTTTTGAGATTTACTTTTAGTAGCTTTTATACTTACAACTCGATTCACTCACAAATCCCTGCGAACGATCCCGACTTACCATCATAATCTTTCTATAACGGACGAGTTCACTTGCTCGTATGTGTTATTTATAGATTCGGTAATTCACCCCTTATAAATTTAAAACTTGTACACACACGTAACACATCAAATAATTACCTAATAAATGTTATTTTTAAAGCACCCCTAATATGAAAAATATATGGTTTTAGAAAACGGACCGGACCAACGGGTTCAACCGGGAATCGGTTCACTTGCTCGTATGTGTTATTTATAGATTCGGTAATTCACCCCCTATAAATTTAAAACTTGTACACACACGTAACACATCAAATAATTACCTAATAAATGTTATTTTTAAAGCACCCCTAATATGAAAAATATATGGTTTTAGAAAACGGACCGGACCAACGGGTTTAACCGGGAATCGAAGTCACCGCCGGTTCTGCTAGCCCATAAAAGTCGTCTGAAAACGATATTATTAAATCAATAGAGTTTCAAGATGCATACTAAATTACAATGTTCAAAAAATATTGTTAAATTGCAAGATTGCTTCGAGAACCAACATATAAACCTTTTATAATTTTTTTGATAAAACTTACCGTAAAAACTATGTTTCATAAAAATCGGACTATTTTTTCAAAGCAAAGGATGCAAAGTACTAAGTGATAATTTAATATATGTTATATCTATTTGCATAATAATAATTATACTATTTAAAGTAACCCACATGACTTCTTAAATATTTAATTTTCTTTATCTTTATAAATACGCTTTTACTTGTATCATTCATCTATGTGGGACAAATATAACAAACTTTGTTTTTAGAGAACTAAGTTTTCTTAGCATAATGTAAGTGATTTTTAAAATTCGATATGGTGTTATTATTTAATGATAACTTGCAACTATGGGTCATTGTCAACTACTTTAACATCATACCTTTACAATATATCAGCTACCAACTCAATATTGTCACAACATCACGTGGATAATCTACAGTTTTTATCTGAAAAATACATAAAATTATTAAAAACTAAAAATTGTCGTCATCCGTATATCTATTATATTGTATCATAAAATATAGAACTAAAAAAATCGTTGAATATTTTAATTGCATAGTACCTGTCGCTGCAACGCGCGCGTACCTTGCTAGTAAACTTACACAAGTGTATAATTTTGGGACCTTAACAAAGGGGAGGTTATTTAATTTGTTTGTGATATTAGATGCGAATCATATTTGGAGAAAAAATTCCTAAACGGAATCATAATATTTACCCAAAAATAGATCGACGAAAAAGACCGTTTCTGAAAATAGTCTTTTGCGATTAACCAACTGTACGACTCCATTAAGAATTTGACATGTGTCTCGTTTTTTATTATTAAAGTACTTGTGGTTGGTGGAGTGTGTAATCAACATCTCTATTAATTTGAATTTCATTTTTTTTTTGCGACCAAATTTTGTTTTTTAGAAAAAAAAAAAAAAAAAAGAGTCGTGCAAAATTAAAATTGTTGTAAAAAATTAAAAAAAAAAAAAAAAAAAAAAACGCTCATCATCCATCGGTATTTTTCAAATTAAATATGAGAAATGTGAAAAAATGCGTCGTTTTGAAAAATGATTTCAGTTTTGGTACTTTTGTCTACTACTTGTCTCCTGTTAACGAAAAAAAAGGGCTTGAAAATATTAAAATAGGACCTCCACAAACTTTTTGGTATTGTGATAGGGACGAGATTCGTGATCAAAACACGAATATCGTTTTAACTACGGCATAGGGCCAACCCCATGGTTACGCCGTAAGTTTAAAGCCAAATTACGCCGTAACTTAGTTTCGTATCATGTAATGTTACTGTGTCGAAGTTACGGTGTAACTAAATTCTTCAGTTACTTCGTAACTAGGTCGTGTCCAGTTTCTTTATTTCAGTTTTAGGTCGGTTACGTCGTAATTGGACTTTCCAATTACGCCGTAACCCATGCCGTGAGTCAGTTTCCTTATTTTAGTTTAAGACGGTTCTAGATATAATTTAATTACTTTTTCTCCAAGTTTGGCTTCCCTCTAAATATAGGGCTTGGGTTTTTGTTTTGTATTCATGGAAATCATTAATAAATTGTGTTTTAGAGTTTATCTCTTGTTTTGGGTTTAATTCCCGCAAGGTGCGCCTTAGTTTTCACCATTGGATTAGGGTTTATCTAAATTCGCTTCCGCGCGTCCTGCGTCAGTTGGCATCATAGCTTCTTAGTATCCTGGTGGATAATTGGTGTAGAAGGTTCTACTTCAATTAATGTCTAGAGCTTGTTAGCATCCTAGATGATGAATGGTGTAGAAGATTCAAAAACCGATACAGTTGGTGGGGTATGGTCTGGAGAGTACATGGATCATGGTTTTACTAAATCCATGAAAACACTTGACAGTTGTTGCACTATGCTTTAAGAACTACGTTCCGTGATCGTATGTGGGGCATCAATCCACAAGAATCGCGAGGGTAGCAATTATGGATGTTCAAGAATTCTTCCAACCATAGGCGGATCTATTAACAACCGTAGGAGCAACCAATCCCTGTTCAACAATAGGAGGGTTGATGAATGGGAGGAAAAGATGAAGATGGAGATTCGACTACCAAAAATCAAATTGTTTCATTCAAAGGTTTTGATCAATAATAAGGTATTTTCTTTAATTATTGACAACTATGGTATTAAGAAATTGGTTTCAAGAAAGTTGGTTAGTTATTTAAACTTACCAATTGAGTTTTGTCCGATTAGAAAAACACGAGTTTGTTGGGTTCCAATATCTATTGGTAAATCTTATAAACGTGAAGTGTTTTGTTATTTGGATGATATGGAGGATTGTCATATTCGGTTGGGGAAATCTTGGCGACAATAAGTTAAAGGTTTTTATGATTTGAAGCAAAATCAATACTTTTTCTTATGAGAATGAAAGAGAATTGCGATGATTCCTTCCGAAGACAAATTACACACACCAATGATCAATGTTAAAAAAGAATTAAAATTACCAAAGACCGAGGTTAAAGTTGAAGAAAAGTTGTTGAAATCCGATATCATTGTTGAAGTTGATAATCAATGTAATGTTGAAGTTGATACGACTAATATGGAGGTATCGACCGAAGAATAGGAGTAGAAAAACGAATCTAGGGTTTTGAATAATCTTGAAGATGAAGCTACCTAGTCCAAAGTTATTAAAGGTACAATGGGTTGTAATCTTGATTTTGGGTTGATCGAGAAATTTAAATTAAAGAAACCAATAAAATTTTCAATGTGGAACAAAGAAATTAATTTTGTTGCAATTGGAGATTTTGTGATCGTTGATAAGAGGCATGGAATCCAACATTTGAGGTTATGGGGTGATCATTGAGGAAGCACTCGAGTTAATGTGAAGCGTAAGTCTATCCAAGATAAGGTTCATCGTGAGAAGATGTTCGAGGTAGATGAAACCCTTGATAGTGAGAACTCGAGGGCGAGTTCTTTTTAAGTGAGGGGGAATAATAGGGACGAGATTCGTGATCAAAACACGAATATCGTTTTAACTACGACATAGGGGCAACCCTATGGTTACGCCATAATTTTAAAGCCAAATTACGCCGTAACTTAGTTTCGTATCATGTAATGTTACTGTGTCGAAGTTACGATGTAACTGAATTCTTTAGTTATGCCGTAACTAGGTCATGTCCAGTTTCTTTATTTCAGTTTTAGGTCGGTTACGCCGTAACTGGACTTTCCAATTACGTCGTAACCCATGTCGTGAGTCAGTTTCCTTATTTTAGTTTAAGACGGTTCTAGATGTAATTTAATTATTTTCTCCCCAATTTTGGCTTCCCTATAAATATAGGGCTTAGGTTTATTGTTTTGTATTCCTGGAAATCATTAATAAATTGTGTTTTAGAGTTTATCTCATGTTTTGGGTTTAATTCCCGCAAGGTTCACCTTGGTTTTCACCCTTGGATTAGGATTTATCTAAATTTGTTTTCGCGCGTCATGCGCCATATTGTCACTATCTTTATCCGCACATTGTCATTCTCTCTGTTGGGTCAAAAATTGACCCAATTGGCCCTGACAAGATTTGAAAATAAAATAGCCTAACTCACTAAATAAAATAGTGAGTCACTCACAGATATAGATTCAGTGAGTGTTGTATAAAGTATAAGAGCTACAAACAACGACAGTGTCATTGAGATTTGACAAATGTCTAAGTGACCCTGAAGACGCTATCTCTATAAACAGACTAATAAATATGGGCGGGAACTTCTTGTGGAAAATAAAGTTGATAACGAGCACTACAAGGAAGTCAAAGCAAAGTACAAGAATTGCCATAACAATGGTAATAAGTTGACATAACTCCTAAAGCATGGTTGTTGCATTCCAAAAGAGGAAGATAGTACTTCTCCACTAAATGCAAGACAAGTGTCACCAACCATCACATGTCTCCTTTGTACTTTCACCCATATATATATTGTATGTTTGTAACAGGGATAGTTCATGGATTCTAAACAAACAAATAATACTTAGTATTAGTTGATAGGATCATCCTCTCATTGAATCTCAAGCATAGCTTGGATCAATGAGAGTTTATTTGTCATTCAATGGGGATAGTATACCGTAATTATCCCCTTTAAGAAGCTGAAGATGTTATTAGTTAGTCATGTGGGTACTGAGTAATCTTGTAATTATTGTTCATCGTTATTAATGAATTTGTTATTTATTTTATCAAGATCTACTCAAATTCCATGGACCAACAAGTGGTATCAGAGTCAGGTTAATTATTCTTATGATCCAGATCCGTTCATGACTGCTCATAACATTCTTCAAAGTAAAAAACAATAAATGTAAGATCTTCAAAACTGTTACTGTTGTAGCAATTTTTGAGGGGGAGAGACACATTTATTTGTGACTGGAAACACATATACTCCCTGAACCCCCACCACACATCATCATCTATCCACAAAAATCTTATTCCTTCACACACACAAAAAACCACACTTATACAAAAAAAAAAAAAAAAAAAAAAAAAACTAAACACAAAAAACCTCCACCAAAAATACCTCTCTCGATCTACACAAATGAAAAACTCGACCTACAAAAATCATCACAAATCCTTCACAATCAAAATCAAAGACACCACAAATAACAAAACCCAGATACATAAAAATTAGTCAACTTGAGTTGATTATCTTGATAATACCGTCACACCGAAAACACCAAACCTCAAAACCTTCAAATCCCAAAAGTTTTGGTATCTCCGGCGATAGCACCGGTGAACAAACCGAAGGGAATAGAGTTGGGATAACCTTTAAGGGGAGTAATGATGGGCTTTAAGGTAAGTAAAAGAGGGAGACACCTGAGATGGCTAATAGGTGTGAACCAGAGTTGAGGTTTATAATTGTTTCGGATTATTGTTGTTAGGAATATAAATATTCATATGAAGGCTCGGTCACCCCGAGCATCTAATTAGCATTTATATAGCTCGTAGGCTTATATATATTTGTTTAGTATTATTAGTAATATTAGTATTAGCTTAGTCGTATTTATATTCGTGGAGTGGGTCGGGGCTTTCCCCACTGTCAGCTCACTCCACAGCCCACTAGGGGCACAAATGTTAGGACTATATATATAACCCTTCCCACACAAGGGAAGGGTGGAACTCTTTACACATTAATCTAACATTCCAGTTTTCTCTCAAAAGAGTTTCCCTCTCTCTCTAGTTCTTATCATCTCTCTAACTATGGATCTAATCTTCCATAACCCAAGACCACCCGAATCATCCACACAATCAAGATGGTTATTTCCTACAATTGGTATCAAGAGCCATGGTTTCATCTTGGTCAGATCTGTGGTCAAAGGCTGTATATTCGGTTGGTTTCATATTTGGTCATTCGGTCAAAGTAATTATATTAACTCAGATCTGTGTTCAAATTGATTGTGTGTGATTGGATTTGAGGTTTCTATTTTTTTTGGTTCGTGCATTAGTTTAGCTTTAACAGTTGGGTGACTATTTTGAATATTGGTGCACATAACATTTATTCACGTTTTGGGGTCACATGTCCATTTTGTGTGTTGGGCCTTAACAGTTTGTGGATTTGCAGTTTTTTTTTTCTTTAAGATGTTTTGCTCAACAATTTTTCCTAAATATGCATTAATTCAACGTGGTAAATTTGGTTTGGTACATGTCACTTAAATCTGGTCAAAGCTAACACTCCATATAACGAATTGAGGCTGAGTTGTGCTCTTGGTTTCCACATCAGTGTTACTTTACAGTTTGGTCTTCAAGTCCAGTGTGGTGTTCTTGTTCTTTGTCTTGTTATTCTTGGATTATTTGAGGCTAAAAGTGCGCTTCAAAATGGATACCTCTTGGTTGAAGTTTAGTGGGTTACAAGTTCAGTAAAACTGATTGCGTATGTGTTGGAGAAAACGTCATGGGTCAAGAAGTGGTGTTTGGTCTCAAAAAATCTTTGTGTTTCTTGGTTGCTGCTAGTGTTAAAATGATGGTGTTCTTGGAGGCGGTTTGTGTCATCTTGGGAGTGAAGTTTGGACTGTAACCAAAAATGGATAATGAGGACAAAAAGGGTGAGAGTGACAGCTTTGACTGGTCAAACGCGGTTTGTCTAAGACTCGGTTTGTCTGTTTAACCACGAACTCGGTTTGTGTATATAAGGTGTACTCGGTTTGTCTATATTCTCACGAACTCGGTTTGTGTACATAAAGTGTACTCGGTTTGTCCATACTGTCACAAACTCGGTTTGTCTAAATGCTCACGAAGTCGGTTTGTCTAAATACTCACCAACTCGGTTTGTCTATGTGTACACGAACTCGGTTTGTCTATATACTTACGAACTCGGTTTGTCTACCTGTTCGTGGATGCGGTTTGTCTACCAAACCAGTAAAAGTCAAACCGAATCATAGATAAAGAAGAAGATGAAGCAGGAATGACACAACGACTCCAAACCAACTAGACCTCAACCAATAACCAGACTCAGTTAAACATCACTAGTCCAAGAAGTTTACTCCAAACAAAATGAAAAGGAGAAGCAGAAAACAAGTTACGACTACAACTACAAACGTAACTCAAACCAACAAACGATAAAGTCAATGATTGTTCTTCCATCCATCGTATAACCATGTCCTACAATTTATCCTAACTCATTCTTCTCCAAACCACTCAACCAAGACTCGAATAAAATATGTAAGCAAAGATCTCAGTCATGTCTATTCGTGGGTCTATAAATATTACCAGACCTCATCATTCAACAAACACGAAAAGATTTAAACCATCATCGATCTTATCTTAGCTGAGGTTCCATTACTATTCGATACAAAAGAAATAGAAAGATAACAACTTTGTCATTTTTTTTCCCTTGATCCGTTCAACAAATGACCCTCAAATAAATGGGAAAATACAAAGATCTCAACTTGTTTATTCGTGTGTTACAACAGCCCTCAAAGTACTCAAAGTCCATAACCACGAAAGACAAATCATCACAAATCAATTTTTGAAGCCTTGCTTCAATTTATATTCGAATATTAAATAAGGAGTTATAACATGAGTGTTATACTCTCTTATTTCATTCGGTTGTAAAACAAATACAAGAACAATTCATACAAAACAACCTCACCTGAGACCCTTTTAAAAGGGATCTTGATACCCTCAAGAAGTCTTCTTGACTCATGCTTCACCATCTGTAACATAAAGGTTCAACTTGTTAATTCGTAGATCAAAGAAAGAAGAATGAAAGATAAGTGTTGTGTGGTGCTTGATCTATTATCGAGAAGGGGTTAGGCGTGAAGCAGTTGAAGAGGTGATGTGGGAGGATTGTTTGATGTGATGATTAGGGTGTGTGTTATCTGTGTCTATGATTAGGGTTTGTGGTTGACTGCAAAGTGAGATAATAGAAGCAGTTGGGGGCGGATGAGAGTTGCAATTAGGGTTAGACTAATTTGGGATTGGGATGTGTTTTATACACAAAATTTCGTAGGGTTAATTGGGGTAGTGTGGGCTTGCTCCTGGATTTATCATTGGCCCGTAATTTATTAGGGTACATGGGTGGACTCCGAAATATTGACTATGGGCTTATTTGTTGATTGATTACTCAATATCAATGTGGCTTATATTCATTCGGTTTGGCTGAACTTTGGGAGTTCATCACAAGAACGATTTCGCTAGTGGTGGGATGCATTTGTGCTTTCAAATTATCATTAGTTTGTTGTTGATAATTTTGGTACTCAGTGAACATCTTTGGGTAATAAGTCTGGACCACGGTTACAATGATGCTTCGTTATCCGTAATTGGGTATTATTCTGGGATTGGTTTTCTGGATATAACTACGGGATGCCATTATCGGATTCGTGTAAAACGTCACGACTTGTATTTGGGTTCTTGAATGTCAATGTGATTACAGAGTTGTGGATTTGGCTGCATTGTCTTATTGGTGCCTACGACTAGAGTGAGCCTGCAAGTTGATCTTTGCAATTTGAGTTACATTTGACTAATTGCGATTTGGTTGATTGCAATTTGACAAGTTGCTACTTGACTTGTTGCGACTTGACTGATTGCGATTTGACCAGTTGCGATTGGACGTTGCGAGTTGATTCTTGCGATTTGACTAATTGTGACTTGGTTGATTGCAATCTGACTTGTTGCAATTTGACAATCTGTGACTCGACTTGTTGCGATCTGATCAAGTTGTGATTTGACTTCTGTGACTTGAATTTCGAAGATTGGTATTGCACCTTACTCTTGGGTATTCTGGTTGATTTCACGGTTTCTCTTGTAGTTTTTAGAAAATCCCGCGAAAGATTTGATTTCTCGGTTTAAATCTCAAGAGCTGTAAAATCCCGTGAAATTAATTTTTGGACAAGTAGGCTGGACTTGGATTTAGACATAATTAAAATTACGGGGTTTGACTATTCTTTTTGGGATAAGTTTGTGCTTCAAGATCAGCAGGAATTGGGTAATTATGGTAACTTGGTTGGTTTGTTAATTCACGGGTTGGTGTACTTAGTGTCACAAGCATCTCGGGGTGGATGGATGCATGATGTTTGTTGACCCTTGCTCAAGCGTATTTAAGGTGATTAGACCTGGATGTTCAAGAAGTGGATATATACAATAAAGGATGGAAGGTTGGGTATATATCACTACCTATATTTAAAGGAGTTACGTTGTTGTGCTCAATATAGGTTCTAAATCACAATTTGCAATTTAAGGTGATTAGACTTGGATGTTCATGAAGTGGATATATACAATTAAGGATGGAAGGTTGGGTATATATCACTACCTATATTTAAAGGAGTTACGTTGTTGTGCTCAATATAGGTTCTAATTCATAATTTAGTGCAAGTTTAAGTCACGGACTTGTTCTTTATCAAGCTTCATCAAGTGATTGTTGTTTCTCAAGCTTCTAATGGGATTGTTGTTCAAGATCTTCTCAAGAGGTAGTCAGGCTTAAAGACAAGAGGTGATTTGTTTGGAGACATGTTTTAACCTTTTACTCACTTTAAAGTCATATGCATTTCATCAAGCGGTTTTGGCATATTACGAGCTTCAATGAATTGTTAATCTACTAAACCATTGATGATGAGGAAAGCAAGGGGTTACTACAAGAGAGTCTTAATCACCATCTTCGTTGCAGTAGTTTCATTTGTCTCTTTCCATGTTTTGTGCCTGACAAATTCACAAACATCACGGACTCTCAGCTTTGGCAAAAAGGTCATTTCATGTCCTTTTTGAGGGGGAGAATTATCGCAAGTTTCCTAGAAGTTCCGTCTCCAGCGATGTGAATTTTAGCGGTTCCGGTTGCAGCGGGTCAGATCGTATCGGGTCAGTCTCCAGCGGTTTGAATCTTAGCAGTGTCGGTTACAGCGGGTCAGATCGTAGCGATTCAGGATTCAGTGGTTCAGTCTACAGCAGTTTGAAGCTTACTGTTGTGCAGTTAGTTCTTGAATTTATTTCTCAGATAAATCTCAAGAACTGTAAAATCCTGTACACAGTACGACATCTATTTCGCATCCAAGTAGCTGGATCAGACAGCTTTGTTTGATAGGACTGACTATGAGTCATGGGCACTTCTAAGAATTTGCGCATGTTTCTTCTCTTTTTGGCTAGTCAACAGCACAAGATGATCACGAAGTTAATCTGGTATTCTTTATTTGTGATTGAAGTCGAATTTCACGAAGGCGTCTACTTATTTTATCTTGAAGTCGGGGTTGGTTGGATGCATGACCTTCAATGATAACTTGCTCGTTAAAATTTTAAGTTGAAGACTTGGGTTATCTAGTTACCAGCAGTCGGGGTAACTATCACTTAAGAGTCATGGGAGTACTCAGTGTCACACGTCAATGACGATGTCGATAATCGCAAGAGGTGTTAATGTCTCATACTTTGGTTGGGTATGGAGCTCTTAGAGATTTGCTTGGAGCATTAATTCTCAACACCGTTCTTCCAACATTAGTGCAAGCTTAAGTAACAAATTTGGGGTCTTCTACTTCAGTTTTCAGTATTGGTATATCGGGTTCTCTTCATCGTGTGGTCACTAATCTATGTTCAAGGTTGGTTAGTTGGCCAAAGGTTTTAAAAAGTTGAGATGTGATCTGTAATTCTCACAAGATATTCTTAACCCAAACTGATGTTCTCCTAATCCAAATCAGTCATGCCACATTCAATCGGGTACTGTCTCACGGTTTCTTCTTGGTTTTGTAAAATCCCGCGAAAGAACTTATTTCTCGGTTTAAACCATAGAGTTGTAAAATTCCGTGATGATGGGCTATGCGCTCTTGACCAGGATCGGGTTAAAACCATTATCAAAGTTCAGTCGACACATCACAAAGGGCTAGATTTGGGCATTAACCACAAGAAGTGACTACGGCGTTAATTCATTATTATTTATTTGAGGCTGAAGTGAAATTTCAAGGGTGAGTGTACTTAGCATCTGAAGATATCGGGGAGGTTGGATGAAGATTCTTCGAGATCCTTGGTCGAGCTTTCAATACAATGACGAGGACTTGGATATCTAGTTATTTTGTCTTTCTCTCTATTACAAAATAACTATCACTTTAAGGAGTCACGTTGAAGTGCTCAGTGTCACACGAAGTTGTGGATATCCAAGAGGTGATGTGCGTCTTATACTCGATGGTTGGTTGGTTGAAGAGTATAGAGTACTTAGGGATTCGATGTTGCACGAAGTCTCTACACCGCTCTTTGTCACGCATTAGTACAAGTTTAAGTCACAAGTTCGGGTTATATTACTTCAGTATCAAGTTCATCATATTGGGTTTTTCTCCATCAGTGGTCACGACATCAAGCCGACAGAATGATAATGGGGTTGGTAACGAGTTAGATGAGAGAAGAAGTAAAGAGAGAGAAATGACGTCTGTACACATCAGTGCAGGCCTCGTTCTTCAAAGAAAAGAAAAGTGTACGCTTGAGTGCACTTTATCTTCAAAAGAAGAGGAGTCTTCTTATTAATGGCCATTCTCATCAACAAGATTCATGCTCTTTCCGTGCTTATTCAATCTTCAAGTGGATCGGCGCATATTGGAGTATATTTTTATTCACGTATTCAACCAAAAATTGCAGTTGACAGGCATATGCAATTTTTGAGGGGGGGAAAGGGTGAATAAACAACATGTTAGTCTTCAAGAACCGTCAAGTGGAGCTACTTACCGTTGATGGTATTCATATTCACTAGTTCAATCATCAAAAATTGCAGTTGGCAGGCATATGCAATTTTTGAGGGGGGGAAAGGGTGAATATTAATCTACATGTTGGTTGATGATTGAGAAATGGTCATACGACTCCTGAATACGTCAGTTCAGGAGTCGTGCAAACCATGTTTCTCCAACACTACTTCTTCCGTCTATCAAGGTGTTGAAGAACATGGTCGTGGAATGCTAATCTACATCGTCTCGCGGGCTGGTACAATCAGTAACAAAGGGTTTCTAGTCAATGCTTCATGTACACTTCATTAGGCTACATGTACACATCATGATGATGATTCCGATTAATCATAACCATCATGGGGGAGAGAAATGTGTACACCAAGGACGCACAACAGGTTCACGTGATCAGGGCTTAATATCCAGGATGGATAAATACTGTAGATGATCAGTGGTTCAACTTGTTACCTTGGTATTTACGTTTCACTGTTACGTCATGGGCTGATTAATCGTAACCATCAGGGGAGAGAGAATGTGTACATCAAGGACGCACAACAGGTTCACGTGATCAGGGCTTAATATCCAAGGATGGATACATTCTATAGATGATCAGTGGTTCAACTTGTTACTTTGGTGTTATACGTAAGACTGAAGAAGGTCGAGTCGTCAGTCTACTCTTGGTTCTCTGTTGGGTGTTATCATCTCATGTGTATGCTGCGGGCTGATGGGTTACATGTAAGGTTACTGGAAGGCATTTGGTGAGATAAAGATGATTGGTATTCTATTCCTCCACATTGGGCAATCTTGAAGAAGGTCAAGTCTTCAGTCTTCTCTACATTCAAGAATGTTGAGCTCTTTTCTTACAACTTGATATTTAACTTAATCCCATGACAGTTCTTGTTTGATGAGTTGTGGAGTTAAGTTAGGTTCAAGTTGTTCCGTAGTTTAAGGTTAAGTCCAACTTGATGTTAACCTAATCTCATGACAGTTCTTGTTTGATGAGTTGTGAGGTTAAGCTAGATTTCAGTTGAGGCTCAACTTAAACTACCGAAAAGTTGCCTAAGGTTTTTGACGGAGTCAATCTAGGACGGGAGTGTTAGAAGATTAAAGACGGCATGCATTTGGTTATCAAAAGACTTCTTCATATTTCAGGCGTTCATCCAAAGTCTTCTTCCTATTATGGGTGATCGTCAGAGGTTGTCAGATTGGGGGAGAGCACTAATTAGGGGAGAGTGAAAAGCCAGAATCATTCCCTGATTGAAAGTGCTCACATTGCTCTTCAGCAAGTCAAGTGATGAATGCGGAGAAGATTCAGAATGCTGAGGAGTAATGGTTTCTGGTTCGTATCCTTGTACATATATACTTATTCATATTTTATACCATACTGTAAATAGAAAAATATTAAAAAAAAAAAAAAAAAAAAAAAAAAAATCATGCTAATTGTAAATAGAGAAACGTAAAACCAGAAAAACCATAAAAATTGAAAAATAGAAAATACCAAAAATAGTTTCACCTAGGCATGTCTTCTGTTTATCGATAACATTTACGGACTTAGAAATGTCATTCAATAATGGCACGGGTCTTTAAATGAAGCTCGAGCAGAAGTTATACAAACCTGTTAAAACATGTCTAAATGGCTTGCTATTACTTTAGATAGCAACCCGCGCTTCATATTGGGGAAAGCACGTCGACAAAAAGACGGCTGTTCCTCCAACTGGGTGATGTTCACCTGGGCATGGATTACTTTATATCCATGTTTCCTGATTTGATGTACGTTTCAGTGCATCACTTCTTGAAAAAGAAGAGAAGTCTTCTTTGCATACAAATAGTTTTCATTCTATGATTCTTCTGAAAATTATTTGTGAGACACTTGGTGAATATGTGTTGTATGAAATTTGTTTAAACTTGGATTATGCATAAAATTTGTCACTCAATCAACGACTACAAAACCTCACGACAGTTCTTTTTTGATGAGTTGTGGGGTTAAGCGTGATTTTAGTTGAGGTTCAACTAGAATACGGGTCATTGATTGAGGGGGAGAGTGAATTCAAATTTTATATCATCAAACGGATTTATTGGTTAAATCATACTTGTTAGAAATGGTTTTGTAGTTAATGGGGAATTAGTTGAAGAGGATCTTGCTTAAATATATCAAATGACCAAGTGTGTTAGTTGCTAGAAAGTTTAGGACATTATGTGCAATTTGCCTATAGTTTCCTAGCTTTATGTATCTAGAAGGTTCATTTGTGTTACTTTGGAATCCTCGTATAATCCCCAAAATGCTTTAAGACTCAAAACCTAAAAGAAGTTAGAAAACCAGTTGTGTTTGATGTTTTTGAATACTCCACTGGCATTTGTATGATCTAAATGAATGAGTTTCAAATGTTGTTTGTCTCTGCTGCTTAATTGTTGTTGATATTGTGCATATGTTCTCAGGATTCGCTTAGGTAGATTGCTATTATGTTAGAATCATGCTCCTAAGATCCTGAATTGAATATTGAAATTCGTGTGAATTGCCATGTTCATGATTGCTATTTGCTCTTCATGCTAGATAGTGGTTTGACGTAGTTCCTGATTGGGGTTTGATTATAAGATGAACTTGGTATTATAATGTGGCAAGCTGCTGAAGGGTAGCTAACTAGGAATAGTGTATCTGTATGTATGTATATCTGTGTTGATATTCTTATGCAGATTCCATAGCCAAAATGAATGTACCAGTTCCCATTCTAACCATTTGATCAGACGTTCAAACTCTATTGATTGGCTCGGAATTCACCTCAACAACAATGTCGACAACAACAACAACAACAACACTTTCACCACCATCACCACCATTCATCTATTTTGGTCTCGCTAAGTGGGGATCAACGACATTTGCGAAAGATTTGTTGGTGGTTGGATAGTTGATGTTGACTACTAACTCAGAAAAGCGGATAATTACATCGTCTGCACAAAAAGGTCAATATCAGTTGTGTCATAATAATCAAATGTGCAAAATAAGCAGTGAATCTCCCTCTTAGATTAAGGGGGAGCAAAGTATGTTTCATCATCAGAACATGTTAAACCTGACCACATTTTCTCCCATGTTTTTCTAAATTATTTAAATCAATTGGGATCACAAATCTCAAAAGGTTTGAAATTTTTGATCGGGGGAGAGAATGTGATTTAAATATGAAACCTGATGAAAATGTGATGTTTTGGATTTAAGTATAAGCTCTCCCATATGTGCTAAACTCTTTTGTATACCAAGGCACATATTGAGGGGGAGCAAAATGTTTTGGACATAAAAGTAAGCTCTCCCATGTGTGCTAAACTACTTTATATATCGATGCACACATTGAGGGGGAGCAAATGTTTTGTGGAAACAAAAAGGATTTGGCATGCATCTTATGTGAGCAAGGCTCAGACTTCACCAATGAATTGACGAAACCTATACTGTCATTGATCGAAAGGACATATCCTAGCCGGGTAATAATTTCAAGCTGGTCTAACCAGTGATGTAAGCGTGTCTCGAAAAGGATGTGTCTGAGTAGAGTGTACCGTTTCGAGAAACTTTCTGTGAACTTGACCAGGACGGGTAATAATTTCAAGCTGGTCTAACCAGTGATGTAAGCATGTCTCGAATCGGTCATGTTCACTGAAAGTTGATCAATTCAAAAAGTGCGAGCTCTACCTAACATGTGCAAATTTATTAAACAATCAACCGAGCGCATGTTGAGGGGGAGCATTTGAAAAATATAAAACTCTCAAGTGTTTGCAAAAATGTGTTTCAAAATCATGAACACTTTGAGAGATTTTTCAAAGATTTGGTTTGGCAATCGTGGATGAATACCAAAGACCGACCATTTTAATTAATGTATGGAGTTATAAGGATGGTTAGGTTAGGCTCAAGTTCCCACGATCCCGCCAGAGCCGGAGGGATCTACCCAGGGACAATCCACTAGTTAGTGTAGAAGTCCTTAGGTATGATTAAAAAGGAGAAAAGTGTGATTAAGGGAAGAGTGCCGACTGAGATGGAGCTAGTACTGGAACAAACCCAACAAGGTACTAGTTAAGAAGTCTCGGTAAGCACTGAAGGGGTTGAAGAATGAAAAAGAATTGTAAAGAGAAAGGGTGAAAAGAATTAGCCCTCCTTACAACTTAGGCAGAAACCGGGTGAATACATATGCTGTCAGAATCACTTAGTTGATTGCTGGCATTGAAGACAAAGTATCATGGACCCAGTGATACGCTGCACAACCCTCCCTAGCCACTCAAGGTCCCTCAAAGGACTCTTGTTTCAATTGTCACGGAGTTCAATACATTCCTATCGTCTATCTCACTCCGAGTTAGATGATATTGAATAGGTGGCAGTCCTCTCCAGCCTCCGCTCACTAAATCAAAACGCACTATAGAGTCTAGAGCCACGAGATGCATAAAAAGATCTCATAGGGACACGAATTATTTCTACACTGGTTGTACAAAATTAAGGACACCAGTTGTAAACTTATGAGTCCTACGCAGATCTTAGCAATCTGCCAGAACATTTATGAGGTAATTTACTAATGTAATTCCCAATGATTGAATGGAAATTCCTGCCAGGGTCAACATCAAGCAGCCCTGAAAGCAGGTCACTTCGGTAATTCTTTATGGATTACGCTTAGTGGTCACGGCGGTTTCCAACGGTCTACAGTCGTGGAGTGATCTCCAGCGACTCACCTAATCGTTGATGTGCTACGGTTCGATCTTAAAAAGCCCTCTGTGGGTTTTCGATTAGGAACGGTCTTGGTAAGGATTAGAGAGAGTTTTCACACTATGCTGTTAACAATCTCGAAGTCCGAACCTGTAAGTACCGGTCGATTTGTTGCTAACTGTCGTATGCAGGAACTTCTGGCGATTGTAGCTGTGGAATGCTGTAGCTGGTTGCTGCTGTAGCTGGTTGCAGAAAAGATTCCAATCCTCTACCACATGTTCACACTACATCATCATTGTAACTCAACAAAGTCATGATCAACCTAAAAGACCTTTAACACGGCTTCTGCAAACTCTGATGCTAAAGATCATGACACCAAATAGTGTGAGCATGTCGGCTCGAAGAATATCACATCACATGGAAACATACTCCTGAAAGATGACTTGGAAACAAATGTTGGATGATAAAGTCGAAGAATACTCAAAGATCATCCAAGACAAAGAAAGGTCATCTAACGTACACTGCTGAATGCACAAAGTTTCAAGACAATGAAGAATCAAAGACTACGAGCTATGACGACAACTTCAAAAGATAAAATGCTAGAATTCAAGTTATTATTTCCGGGGTGACCTCCCTTAGGGGGAGATTGTTAGGAATATAAATATTCATATGAAGGCTCGGTCACCCCGAGCATCTAATTAGCATTTATATAGCTCGTAGGCTTATATATATTTGTTTAGTATTATTAGTAATATTAGTATTAGCTTAGTCGTATTTATATTCGTGGAGTGGGTCGGGGCTTTCCCCACTGTCAGCTCACTCCACAGCCCACTAGGGGCACAAATATTAGGACTATATATATAACCCTTCCCACACAAAGAAAGGGTGGAACTCTTTACACATTAATCTAACATTCCAGTTTTCTCTCAAAAGAGTTTCCCTCTCTCTCTAGTTCTTATCATCTCTCTAACTATGGATCTAATCTTCCACAACCCAAGACCACCCGAATCATCCACATAATCAAGAAGGTTATTTCTTACAGTTTCGGATTATTGTTGTTAAGGGGCAGCTGATAAGATGGAGTATGGGTTTGAATCTGGATTTGTAGTGGAATTGGATTTGATGGGCTTCAGGTCGAGTTAATGGTAATAGTGAGAAGGAGATTGAATCAGAACTAAGATTGACTCATGGTGTGTTAATGATGATGCGTGGAGATTTTTTTTTTTTTTTTTTTTTTTTAGTTTGTGTTGATTCGTTGGCACAGACAATTGGGTGAAGATGATTTGCGACTCAGGAAGTGATATCAATTAGAGGATGTCACATCTCTTGCAACTCAAGGAGTGTAAATGTGTAGGGGTTGAAAACGGATCTTTCATGTTATATCTGAAATTATTTCTGAAATGAAGTAGGTTTATCAAGTAAATCGGATTCAGCGAGTGGGATTAGAAGTCTTAAGAGAGTGGGTCTGAACGAAGGTGGTGTTAGGATGTGTTAAAGATCAGTGTTTATGTGGGTTTCAGGATGAGCCTGATCAGATTGAAACCACATCAGGGAGTGATATGTATTAGTGGTATACGCAGCTTTTGTAACATCAGAGTGTTAGTGTGGGTGTCGGGCTGAGCTTGAGAGGTATGGATTTACGAGTAGGCTGATGTTTGTAACTCAGGGTGTCAAGGTGGAATCCAGGCTGAGCCTGAATCAGGGGTAACACCTCAGTTTTGTTAAACTGATTAAGGTGGTGTTGGTTAAAACAATGGGAAAGTCGGGAGGATTGTCATGCTACAGAGGGTAATTGAATCAGAGGGTAAGTGTGGGCCTCAAAGGATAAGTTAAGTCTCTGATAGTGGAGTCCGTAAACCTAAGTCCCTAAAACCAAATTGACTTAAAAAGTTAAGAGTCTCAAAAAACCGAAGTCCCTGAAACCCGAGTCTCTAAACTCATGGTGACTGAAACAACTGTCACTGAAAACAGACCCTGATCCTGAAAAACACACAAGTCTCTGATCCAGAAAAACTAAACAGGTATGAAAGTGACTAGTGTTGTTCAAGTCACTGAAACTCGACTCCCTGAACTTGAAGAACCTGAAACCAGAGTCCCTGAACTTATGGTGACTGATTACTTATGTCCTTGAAACACAAGGAGTCCCTGAGCTCTTGTGATTCTAAACCTGAGACAATATCTCTGAACTAATGGTGTCACTAATGGCGTCTGAAAACCAATCCCGAAACCCACCCATAACCTGAACATAACCACAACCTGACAACAAGCTCAATGTGTTCTATCGGGATGAGTTTCTTTAGCAACATGAGGGTGTGTTGATGTGAACGTGAATGTGAACCTGATCACCTCAGTAACTCTAAAACCTAAGTCCTGAAACACAGGTATGAATCTGAAACCATGGTGACTGAAAACCAAAGTTTACACCTAACCCACAACCCTCATAAACACATATGAAACCTGAACCACAACCTTAACCCCCTGATCACCATAATCAAAACCAACCTGATTCGCCTAGGCTATTTGTATATTCAAATAGGAGGAGACTGTTGGGTTAAAAATTGACCCAATTGGCCCTGACGAGATTTGAAAATAAAATAGCCTAGCTCACTAAATAAAATAGTGCGTCACTCACTGATATAGATTCAGTGAGTGTTGTATAAAGCTCTTTTTACTGAAGAAACACTTTACTTACTGATGCGGTATTAGTGAGTAAAGTATATGAGCTACAAACAACTCCAGTGTCACTGAGATTTGACAAATTTCTAAGTGACCCTGAAGACGCTATCTCTACAAACAGACTGATAAATATGGGCGGGAACTTCTTGTGGAAAATAAAGCTGATAACAAGCACTACAAGGAAGTCAAAGCAAAGTACAAGAATTGCCATAACAATGGTAATAAGTTGACATCACTCCTAAAGCATGGTTGTTGCATTCCAAAAGAGGAAGATAGTACTTCTCCAATAAATGCAAGACAAGTGTCACCAACCATCACATGTCTCCTTTGTACTTTCACCCATATATATATATATATATATATATATATATATATATATATATATATATATATATATATATATATATATATATATATATATATATATATATATATATATATATATATATATATATATATATATATATATAATATATTGTATGTTTGTAACAGTGATAGTTCATGGATTCTAAACAAACAAATAATACTTAGTATTAGTTGATAGAATCATCCTCTCATTAAATCTCAAGTATAACTTGGATCAATGAGAGTTTATTTGTCATTCAATGGGGATAGTATACCGTAATTATCCCCTTGAAGAAGCTGCAGATGTTATTAGTTAATCATGTGGGTATTGAGTAATCATGTAATTATTGTTCATCATTATTAATGAATTTATTCTTTATTTTATCAAGATCTACTCAAATTCCATGGACCAACACTCTCACATAGGCAAGTGTGAGTAGCTAGCTATGTTGAATATATGAATATGAAATTTTACATAGTTTTCTAAAAAGCAAATTCCGAAACTAGAACAGTCACTTAAGTTTTTTACTTTTTCTAGACCAAAAAAGTGCTATTCACAAAATACAATGAGTGACTTGCGACTTTTTTACTTTTGATTAGAAATTGCCAAGTGGCACAAAAAAGTAAGCGACTTTTTGTACTTTTTTGTACCTAATTTAAGCGACTTTTGTAATTTTTGTACTTTTAAGCGACTTTTTTGTGCCACTTGTCGAGTTCTTATCAAAAGTAAAGAAAGTCGCAGGTCGCTCGGTATAGTTTGGGAAGAACACTTTTTTTGGTCTAGAAAAAGGTAAAAAACTTGAGCGACTGGTCTAATTGAAGAATTTGCACTTTTCTAAAATGTAAAGATGAAAATTTTGGTTAAAGCTTTGAAATTGTGAAGATGAAATTTTATTAATGACACAATATAATTATTGCACATCTCTTAAAATGCATAATTGTTTGGTGGTGATAATTTTGATAATTATTGCATTTCTCTTAAAAGGGATAATTGTTTCTAAATGTAACGAAGTTATCACTTTTTACTAAGTTGTGTATGTATCTAAACAATGCGAACAAGTTACTAATCCTACTATTATATGCATAATTTAACATTTGGTTAGAGTTATTTACATAAATCGTCCTTGTGGTTATGACCAAATTGCAACGTTAGTCCTTATTGTCAGTTAGAGTTATTTACATAAATCGTCCTTGTGGTTAGGCCCAAATTGCAGCGTTAATACTTATTGCAAGGTCGACACGTGTCATCCTCTGATTGACCAGCTGCCCTACCACCTGTCAGTACCACGTGGCGGGTCTGGTCAATGGGTCGGATCGGTCAATGGGTCAGGTCAACGGGTCGGGTCACCACGTGGAACCACTCAGGTGGTGACACGTGGCAACGTACTAATAACTCCCACTTTGCCCCAAGCCAGGTTCGAACACGGGCCTTGTGGTTGGGAGGAATGTATGCTTACCACTTGTGCTAAGCATACCTTCAAGTTATATAGTGCACAATATTTCTTTTAAGGTATACCTATCCCAGTTCATTTAGTAGTTAATTTGACCTGTCATTTTAAGGAGTTTTGGCCCAGTTCAAAAATAAATGAAAGTACCGACAGACTCATTTTTTCGTGCTCTTTCCAATGGTGTGCTCGGTGAATTTTTTCGACTTCGTCTGAACCTCCTTAAACGCGAAAATATTGTCGAAACTCATCCTAAAATCACCGTTTTTGCTTTGTTTTCAAACCCTTATACCTGCAAAACAAAATCACACATACCAAACATATTTGCAATATAATTTCACATATTTGCAAATATGTTTGTTATGTGTTATTTTGTCTGGTAGGTACAAGGGTTTGAAAACAAAGAAAAAACGGTGATTTTCGGATGAGTTTCGACGACGTGTTCGCGTTTATCGAGATTCAGACGAAGTCAGAAAAATTCCCCGAGCACACCATTGGAAAGAGAACGAAAAAAAGAGTCTGACGGTACTTTCAATTATTTTTGAACCCTTCCATAACCCATTTAAATTGATAGGCCAAAATGTATTCGAACCTTTATTATTAATATAAAAGGACCAGTTCAAGTTATAGGTTAAAACGAATATTTATGTATAACATGATTATGCTTAGCCCAGTTGGTAAATATGCCTTCTCCCACCTAAGCGGCCCATGTTCGAATCCGGCTTGGGGCATTTTTGGGGTCACCACCTGAATGGTGCCACGTGGCAAACCAACCCGCTATGCGACCCGACACGTGGCAGTTGCCACGTGGCACCTGACACGTCATCAGGTGGGTCCCACAGCCGCCACTTGGCGGCAGCTGACAGTTTCAATAAGGACTAACACTGCAATTTGGGCCTAACCACAAGGACGATTTATGTAAATAACTCTAACTGACAATAAGGACTAACGTTGCAATTTGGTCCTAACCACAAGGACGATTTATGTAAATAACTCTAATCAAATGTTAAATTATGCATATAATAATAGGATTAGTAACTTGTTCGCATTTTTTAGAAAAATTAAAAGATACATACACAACTTAGTAAAAAGTGATAAATTCGTTACATTTAGAAACGATTATCCCCTCTTAAAATGCACAATTGTTTGGTGGTGATAATTTTGACGAAAAAGTAGTTGCTTTTCTCAAAAAAATCTTAACTACTTTTTTCATCTCAAAATTAATATTACAAATAAAAAATACACAGTTTAAAAAAAGTGAGACCAATATATTTTTTAACTAATCAAATATCATCACATTCACTAAACTCTCTTTTGATTAGTTTATTATTTTGGGACATCTCAAAATGAAAATGGAAAAATAATTTTAGGATGGAAAGAGTAAAAGATTTTACCATTAACTAACTTGATTTAGTAGAGTGCTAGGTATCATCACACGTTATTAGTATGCCACCTCAGCGCCACTTTATTCCTTCTCAATAACACACCAATAACTAAAACACCCCTCCTGCATAACACACCAATAACATCACATGTAGGTCACACAAAATACCCCACCAAATATAAGCACTCACTCACAATACAATTATAAAAAACAAAAACAAAAAAACAAAAAAACAAAAAAAAAAAAACCAAAAAAAAAAAGTTTACAAATAGCGAGAGCCATTGCATTGGCTCAAAACCAATGGCAAAAATTTGGTACAAAGGTCCGGTATGCTGGCACACGAATGGCAAGAAAAAATGGTGCATTTGGCACACTAATAACACACCATACCGTGCACTCTAACGATGTGTTCTTGAGTTTTGTTTGTAGAGGAAGAGAATCAAATCATCTTATCTTCTTTTCTTTCATCTTCCTCTCAAAAGTGGGAAGAAGATTGTGAAGCAAAAAAAACACCAGATCTTCATTCCAAATCGCCCCTCTTCTTTTCTTTTATGTTGTTAACAGAACTTGAGAGCACAAATATATTTTATATTCTTTCCAAATCGCCCTTCATAGCATGTGAATGTTACCGGACCAAATGTTACATTTTGGTATATCTTTACTTTATATGAAAACATATTTGATAGAAAACTATTAAAGTCGGAACTGTGAAATTATTAGTCTACTCTTACTCCTTAATCATTCTAATATTATAATTTACATTTGTATACTTCTTTTCATGACTATTTATAAATTGAAAGTTTAACCCAATTAATAATACATATCCATTTTACACACAAAATAATTAACCACAATTTCGCAATATCGTTATTTGGCGCTTTAAATTTTCGTTGTTATTAGTATAATGTACTAAGTTTTTAAGTCTGAATTTATAACAACTTTGTCATTTTTTTTCCCTTGATCCGTTCAACAAATGACCTTCAAATAAATGGGAAAATACAAAGATCTCAACTTGTTTATTCGTGTGTTACAACAGCCCTCAAAGTACTCAAAGTCCATAACCACGAAAGACAAATCATCACAAATCAATTTTTGAAGCCTTGCTTCAATTTATATTCGAATATTAAATAAGGAGTTATAACATGAGTGTTATACTCTCTTATTTCATTCGGTTGTAAAACAAATACAAGAACAATTCATACAAAACAACCTCACCCGAGACCCTTTTAAAAGGGATCTTGATACCCTCAAGAAGTCTTCTTGACTCATGCTTCACCATCTGTAACATAAAGGTTCAACTTGTTAATTCGTAGATCAAAGAAAGAAGAATGAAAGATAAGTGTTGTGTGGTGCTTGATCTATTATCGAGAAGGGGTTAGGCGTGAGGCAGTTGAAGAGGTGATGTGGGAGGATTGTTTGATGTGATGATTAGGGTGTGTGTTATCTGTGTCTATGATTAGGGTTTGTGGTTGACTGCAAAGTGAGATAATAGAAGCAGTTGGGGGCGGATGAGAGTTGCAATTAGGGTTAGACTAATTTGGGATTAGGATGTGTTTTATACACAAAATTTCGTAGGGTTAATTGGGGTAGTGTGGGCTTGCTCCTGGATTTATCATTGGCCCGTAATTTATTAGGGTACATGGGTGGACTCCGAAATATTGACTATGGGCTTATTTGTTGATTGATTACTCAATATCAATGTGGCTTATATTCATTCGGTTTGGCTGAACTTTGGGAGTTCATCACAAGAACGATTTCGCTAGTGGTGGGCTGCATTTGTGCTTTCAAATTATCATTAGTTTGTTGTTGATAATTTTGGTACTCAGTGAACATCTTTGGGTAATAAGTCTGGACCACGGTTACAATGATGCTTCGTTATCCGTAATTGGGTATTATTCTGGGATTGGTTTTCTGGATATAACTACGGGATGCCATTATCGGATTCGTGTAAAACGTCACGACTTGTATTTGGGTTCTTGAATGTCAATGTGATTACAGAGTTGTGGATTTGGCTGCATTGTCTTATTGGTGCCTACGACTAGAGTGAGCCTGCAAGTTGATCTTTGCAATTTGAGTTACATTTGACTAATTGCGATTTGGTTGATTGCAATTTGACAAGTTGCTACTTGACTTGTTGCGACTTGACTGATTGCGATTTGACCAGTTGCGATTGGACGTTGCGAGTTGATTCTTGCGATTTGACTAATTGTGACTTGGTTGATTGCAATCTGACTTGTTGCAATTTGACAATCTGTGACTCGACTTGTTGCGATCTGATCAAGTTGTGATTTGACTTCTGTGACTTGAATTTCGAAGATTGGTATTGCACCTTACTCTTGGGTATTCTGGTTGATTTCACGGTTTCTCTTGTAGTTTTTAGAAAATCCCGCGAAAGATTTGATTTCTCGGTTTAAATCTCAAGAGCTGTAAAATCCCGTGAAATTAATTTTTGGACAAGTAGGCTGGACTTGGATTTAGACATAATTAAAATTACGGGGTTTGACTATTTTTTTTGGGATAAGTTTGTGCTTCAAGATCAGCAGGAATTGGGTAATTATGGTAACTTGGTTGGTTTGTTAATTCACGGGTTGGTGTACTTAGTGTCACAAGCATCTCGGGGTGGATGGATGCATGATGTTTGTTGACCCTTGCTCAAGCGTATTTAAGGTGATTAGACCTGGATGTTCAAGAAGTGGATATATACAATAAAGGATGGAAGGTTGGGTATATATCACTACCTATATTTAAAGGAGTTACGTTGTTGTGCTCAATATAGGTTCTAAATCACAATTTGCAATTTAAGGTGATTAGACTTGGATGTTCATGAAGTGGATATATACAATTAAGGATGGAAGGTTGGGTATATATCACTACCTATATTTAAAGGAGTTACGTTGTTGTGCTCAATATAGGTTCTAATTCATAATTTAGTGCAAGTTTAAGTCACGGACTTGTTCTTTATCAAGCTTCATCAAGTGATTGTTGTTTCTCAAGCTTCTAATGGGATTGTTGTTCAAGATCTTCTCAAGAGGTAGTCAGGCTTAAAGACAAGAGGTGATTTGTTTGGAGACATGTTTTAACCTTTTACTCACTTTAAAGTCATATGCATTTCATCAAGCGGTTTTGGCATATTACGAGCTTCAATGAATTGTTAATCTACTAAACCATTGATGATGAGGAAAGCAAGGGGTTACTACAAGAGAGTCTTAATCACCATCTTCGTTGCAGTAGTTTCATTTGTCTCTTTCCATGTTTTGTGCCTGACAAATTCACAAACATCACGGACTCTCAGCTTTGGCAAAAAGGTCATTTCATGTCCTTTTTGAGGGGGAGAATTATCGCAAGTTTCCTAGAAGTTCCGTCTCCAGCGATGTGAATTTTAGCGGTTCCGGTTGCAGCGGGTCAGATCGTATCGGGTCAGTCTCCAGCGGTTTGAATCTTAGCAGTGTCGGTTACAGCGGGTCAGATCGTAGCGATTCAGGATTCAGTGGTTCAGTCTACAGCAGTTTGAAGCTTACTGTTGTGCAGTTAGTTCTTGAATTTATTTCTCAGATAAATCTCAAGAACTGTAAAATCCTGTACACAGTACGACATCTATTTCGCATCCAAGTAGCTGGATCAGACAGCTTTGTTTGATAGGACTGACTATGAGTCATGGGCACTTCTAAGAATTTGCGCATGTTTCTTCTCTTTTTGGCTAGTCAACAGCACAAGATGATCACGAAGTTAATCTGGTATTCTTTATTTGTGATTGAAGTCGAATTTCACGAAGGCGTCTACTTATTTTATCTTGAAGTCGGGGTTGGTTGGATGCATGACCTTCAATGATAACTTGCTCGTTAAAATTTTAAGTTGAAGACTTGGGTTATCTAGTTACCAGCAGTCGGGGTAACTATCACTTAAGAGTCATGGGAGTACTCAGTGTCACACGTCAATGACGATGTCGATAATCGCAAGAGGTGTTAATGTCTCATACTTTGGTTGGGTATGGAGCTCTTAGAGATTTGCTTGGAGCATTAATTCTCAACACCGTTCTTCCAACATTAGTGCAAGCTTAAGTAACAAATTTGGGGTCTTCTACTTCAGTTTTCAGTATTGGTATATCGGGTTCTCTTCATCGTGTGGTCACTAATCTATGTTCAAGGTTGGTTAGTTGGCCAAAGGTTTTAAAAAGTTGAGATGTGATCTGTAATTCTCACAAGATATTCTTAACCCAAACTGATGTTCTCCTAATCCAAATCAGTCATGCCACATTCAATCGGGTACTGTCTCACGGTTTCTTCTTGGTTTTGTAAAATCCCGCGAAAGAACTTATTTCTCGGTTTAAACCATAGAGTTGTAAAATTCCGTGATGATGGGCTATGCGCTCTTGACCAGGATTGGGTTAAAACCATTATCAAAGTTCAGTCGACACATCACAAAGGGCTAGATTTGGGCATTAACCACAAGAAGTGACTACGGCGTTAATTCATTATTATTTATTTGAGGCTGAAGTGAAATTTCAAGGGTGAGTGTACTTAGCATCTGAAGATATCGGGGAGGTTGGATGAAGATTCTTCGAGATCCTTGGTCGAGCTTTCAATACAATGACGAGGACTTGGATATCTAGTTATTTTGTCTTTCTCTCTATTACAAAATAACTATCACTTTAAGGAGTCACGTTGTAGTGCTCAGTGTCACACGAAGTTGTGGATATCCAAGAGGTGATGTACGTCTTATACTTGATGGTTGGTTGGTTGAAGAGTATAGAGTACTTAGGGATTCGATGTTGCACGAAGTCTCTACACCGCTCTTTGTCACGCATTAGTACAAGTTTAAGTCACAAGTTCGGGTTATATTACTTCAGTATCAAGTTCATCATATTGGGTTTTTCTCCATCAGTGGTCACGACATCAAGCCGACAGAATGATAATGGGGTTGGTAACGAGTTAGATGAGAGAAGAAGTAAAGAGAGAGAAATGACGTCTGTACACATCAGTGCAGGCCTCGTTCTTCAAAGAAAAGAAAAGTGTACGCTTGAGTGCACTTTATCTTCAAAAGAAGAGGAGTCTTCTTATTTATGGCCATTCTCATCAACAAGATTCATGCTCTTTCCGTGCTTATTCAGTCTTCAAGTGGATCGGCGCATATTGGAGTATATTTTTATTCACGTATTCAACCAAAAATTGCAGTTGACAGGCATATGCAATTTTTGAGGGGGGGAAAGGGTGAATAAACAACATGTCAGTCTTCAAGAACCGTCAAGAGGAGCTACTTACCGTTGATGGTATTCATATTCACTAGTTCAATCATCAAAAATTGCAGTTGGCAGGCATATGCAATTTTTGAGGGGGGGAAAGGGTGAATATTAATCTACATGTTGGTTGATGATTGAGAAATGGTCATACGACTCCTGAATACGTCAGTTCAGGAGTCGTGCAAACCATGTTTCTCCAACACTACTTCTTCCGTCTATCAAGGTGTTGAAGAACATGGTCGTGGAATGCTAATCTACATCGTCTCGCGGGCTGGTACAATCAGTAACAAAGGGTTTCTAGTCAATGCTTCATGTACACTTCATTAGGCTACATGTACACATCATGATGATGATTCCGATTAATCATAACCATCATGGGGGAGAGAAATGTGTACACCAAGGACGCACAACAGGTTCACGTGATCAGGGCTTAATATCCAGGATGGATAAATACTGTAGATGATCAGTGGTTCAACTTGTTACCTTGGTATTTACGTTTCACTGTTACGTCATGGGCTGATTAATCGTAACCATCAGGGGAGAGAGAATGTGTACATCAAGGACGCACAACAGGTTCACGTGATCAGGGCTTAATATCCAAGGATGGATACATTCTATAGATGATCAGTGGTTCAACTTGTTACTTTGGTGTTATACGTAAGACTGAAGAAGGTCGAGTCGTCAGTCTACTCTTGGTTCTCTGTTGGGTGTTATCATCTCATGTGTATGCTGCGGGCTGATGGGTTACATGTAAGGTTACTGGAAGGCATTTGGTGAGATAAAGATGATTGGTATTCTATTCCTCCACATTGGGCAATCTTGAAGAAGGTCAAGTCTTCAGTCTTCTCTACATTCAAGAATGTTGAGCTCTTTTCTTACAACTTGATATTTAACTTAATCCCATGACAGTTCTTGTTTGATGAGTTGTGGAGTTAAGTTAGGTTCAAGTTGTTCCGTAGTTTAAGGTTAAGTCCAACTTGATGTTAACCTAATCTCATGACAGTTCTTGTTTGATGAGTTGTGAGGTTAAGCTAGATTTCAGTTGAGGCTCAACTTAAACTACCGAAAAGTTGCCTAAGGTTTTTGACGGAGTCAATCTAGGACGGGAGTGTTAGAAGATTAAAGACGGCATGCATTTGGTTATCAAAAGACTTCTTCATATTTCAGGCGTTCATCCAAAGTCTTCTTCCTATTATGGGTGATCGTCAGAGGTTGTCAGATTGGGGGAGAGCACTAATTAGGGGAGAGTGAAAAGCCAGAATCATTCCCTGATTGAAAGTGCTCACATTGCTCTTCAGCAAGTCAAGTGATGAATGCGAAGAAGATTCAGAATGCTGGGGAGTAATGGTTTCTGGTTCGTATCCTTGTACATATATACTTATTCATATTTTATACCATACTGTATATAGAAAAATATAAAAAAAAAAAAAAAAAAAAAAAAAAAATCATGCTAATTGTAAATAGAGAATCGTAAAACCAGAAAAACCATAAAAATTGAAAAATAGAAAATACCAAAAATAGTTTCACCTAGGCATGTCTTCTGTTTATCGATAACATTTACGGACTTAGAAATGTCATTCAATAATGGCACGGGTCTTTAAATGAAGCTCGAGCAGAAGTTATACAAACCTGTTAAAACATGTCTAAATGGCTTGCTATTACTTTAGATAGCAACCCGCGCTTCATATTGGGGAAAGCACGTCGACAAAAAGACGGCTGTTCCTCCAACTGGGTGATGTTCACCTGGGCATGGATTACTTTATATCCATGTTTCCTGATTTGATGTACGTTTCAGTGCATCACTTCTTGAAAAAGAAGAGAAGTCTTCTTTGCATACAAATAGTTTTCATTCTATGATTCTTCTGAAAATTATTTGTGAGACACTTGGTGAATATGTGTTGTATGAAATTTGTTTAAACTTGGATTATGCATAAAATTTGTCACTCAATCAACGACTACAAAACCTCACGATAGTTCTTTTTTGATGAGTTGTGGGGTTAAGCGTGATTTTAGTTGAGGTTCAACTAGAATACGGGTCATTGATTGAGGGGGAGAGTGAATTCAAATTTTATATCATCAAACGGATTTATTGGTTAAATCATACTTGTTAGAAATGGTTTTGTAGTTAATGGGGAATTAGTTGAAGAGGATCTTGCTTAAATATATCAAATGACCAAGTGTGTTAGTTGCTAGAAAGTTTAGGACATTATGTGCAATTTGCCTATAGTTTCCTAGCTTTATGTATCTAGAAGGTTCATTTGTGTTACTTTGGAATCCTCGTATAATCCCCAAAATGCTTTAAGACTCAAAACCTAAAAGAAGTTAGAAAACCAGTTGTGTTTGATGTTTTTGAATACTCCACTGGCATTTGTATGATCTAAATGAATGAGTTTCAAATGTTGTTTGTCTCTGCTGCTTAATTGTTGTTGATATTGTGCATATGTTCTCAGGATTCGCTTAGGTAGATTGCTATTATGTTAGAATCATGCTCCTAAGATCCTGAATTGAATATTGAAATTCGTGTGAATTGCCATGTTCATGATTGCTATTTGCTCTTCATGCTAGATAGTGGTTTGACGTAGTTCCTGATTGGGGTTTGATTATAAGATGAACTTGGTATTATAATGTGGCAAGCTGCTGAAGGGTAGCTAACTAGGAATAGTGTATCTGTATGTATGTATATCTGTGTTGATATTCTTATGCAGATTCCATAGCCAAAATGAATGTACCAGTTCCCATTCTAACCATTTGATCAGACGTTCAAACTCTATTGATTGGCTCGGAATTCACCTCAACAACAATGTCGACAACAACAACAACAACAACACTTTCACCACCATCACCACCATTCATCTATTTTGGTCTCGCTAAGTGGGGATCAACGACATTTGCGAAAGATTTGTTGGTGGTTGGATAGTTGATGTTGACTACTAACTCAGAAAAGCGGATAATTACATCGTCTGCACAAAAAGGTCAATATCAGTTGTGTCATAATAATCAAATGTGCAAAATAAGCAGTGAATCTCCCTCTTAGATTAAGGGGGAGCAAAGTATGTTTCATCATCAGAACATGTTAAACCTGACCACATTTTCTCCCATGTTTTTCTAAATTATTTAAATCAATTGGGATCACAAATCTCAAAAGGTTTGAAATTTTTGATCGGGGGAGAGAATGTGATTTAAATATGAAACCTGATGAAAATGTGATGTTTTGGATTTAAGTATAAGCTCTCCCATATGTGCTAAACTCTTTTGTATACCAAGGCACATATTGAGGGGGAGCAAAATGTTTTGGACATAAAAGTAAGCTCTCCCATGTGTGCTAAACTACTTTATATATCGATGCACACATTGAGGGGGAGCAAATGTTTTGTGGAAACAAAAAGGATTTGGCATGCATCTTATGTGAGCAAGGCTCAGACTTCACCAATGAATTGACGAAACCTATACTGTCATTGATCGAAAGGACATATCCTAGCCGGGTAATAATTTCAAGCTGGTCTAACCAGTGATGTAAGCGTGTCTCGAAAAGGATGTGTCTGAGTAGAGTGTACCGTTTCGAGAAACTTTCTGTGAACTTGACCAGGACGGGTAATAATTTCAAGCTGGTCTAACCAGTGATGTAAGCGTGTCTCGAATCGGTCATGTTCACTGAAAGTTGATCAATTCAAAAAGTGCGAGCTCTACCTAACATGTGCAAATTTATTAAACAATCAACCGAGCACATGTTGAGGGGGAGCATTTGAAATATATAAAACTCTCAAGTGTTTGCAAAAATGTGTTTCAAAATCATGAACACTTTGAGAGATTTTTCAAAGATTTGGTTTGGCAATCGTGGATGAATACCAAAGACCGACCATTTTAATTAATGTATGGAGTTATAAGGATGGTTAGGTTAGGCTCAAGTTCCCACGATCCCGCCAGAGCCGGAGGGATCTACCCAGGGACAATCCACTAGTTAGTGTAGAAGTCCTTAGGTATGATTAAAAAGGAGAAAAGTGTGATTAAGGGAAGAGTGCCGACTGAGATGGAGCTAGTACTGGAACAAACCCAACAAGGTACTAGTTAAGAAGTCTCGGTAAGCACTGAAGGGGTTGAAGAATGAAAAAGAATTGTAAAGAGAAAGGGTGAAAAGAATTAGCCCTCCTTACAACTTAGGCAGAAACCGGGTGAATACATATGCTGTCAGAATCACTTAGTTGATTGCTGGCATTGAAGACAAAGTATCATGGACCCAGTGATACGCTGCACAACCCTCCCTAGCCACTCAAGGTCCCTCAAAGGACTCTTGTTTCAATTGTCACGGAGTTCAATACATTCCTATCGTCTATCTCACTCCGAGTTGGATGATATTGAATAGGTGGCAGTCCTCTCCAGCCTCCGCTCACTAAATCAAAACGCACTATAGAGTCTAGAGCCACGAGATGCATAAAAAGATCTCATAGGGACACGAATTATTTCTACACTGGTTGTACAAAATTAAGGACACCAGTTGTAAACTTATGAGTCCTACGCAGATCTTAGCAATCTGCCAGAACATTTATGAGGGAATTTACTAATGTAATTCCCAATGATTGAATGGAAATTCCTGCCAGGGTCAACATCAAGCAGCCCTGAAAGCAGGTCACTTCGGTAATTCTTTATGGATTACGCTTAGTGGTCACGGCGGTTTCCAACGGTCTACAGTCGTGGAGTGATCTCCAGCGACTCACCTAATCGTTGATGTGCTACGGTTCGATCTTAAAAAGCCCTCTGTGGGTTTTCGATTAGGAACGGTCTTGGTAAGGATTAGAGAGAGTTTTCACACTATGCTGTTAACAATCTCGAAGTCCGAGCCTGTAAGTACCGGTCGATTTGTTGCTAACTGTCGTATGCAGGAACTTCTGGCGATTGTAGCTGTGGAATGCTGTAGCTGGTTGCTGCTGTAGCTGGTTGCAGAAAAGATGCCAATCCTCTACCACATGTTCACACTACATCATCATTGTAACTCAACAAAGTCATGATCAACCTAAAAGACCTTTAACACGGCTTCTGCAAACTCTGATGCTAAAGATCATGACACCAAATAGTGTGAGCATGTCGGCTCGAAGAATATCACATCACATGGAAACATACTCCTGAAAGATGACTTGGAAACAAATGTTGGATGATAAAGTCGAAGAATACTCAAAGATCATCCAAGACAAAGAAAGGTCATCTAACGTACACTGCTGAATGCACAAAGTTTCAAGACAATGAAGAATCAAAGACTACGAGCTATGACGACAACTTCAAAAGATAAAATGCTAGAATTCAAGTTATTATTTCCGGGGTGACCTCCCTTAGGGGGAGATTGTTAGGAATATAAATATTCATATGAAGGCTCGGTCACCCCGAGCATCTAATTAGCATTTATATAGCTCGTAGGCTTATATATATTTGTTTAGTATTATTAGTAATATTAGTATTAGCTTAGTCGTATTTATATTCGTGGAGTGGGTCGGGGCTTTCCCCACTGTCAGCTCACTCCACAGCCCACTAGGGGCACAAATATTAGGACTATATATATAACCCTTCCCACACAAGGAAAGGGTGGAACTCTTTACACATTAATCTAACATTCCAGTTTTCTCTCAAAAGAGTTTCCCTCTCTCTCTAGTTCTTATCATCTCTCTAACTATGGATCTAATCTTCCACAACCCAAGACCACCCGAATCATCCACATAATCAAGAAGGTTATTTCTTACAGTTTCGGATTATTGTTGTTAAGGGGCAGCTGATAAGATGGAGTATGGGTTTGAATCTGGATTTGTAGTGGAATTGGATTTGATGGGCTTCAGGTTGAGTTAATGGTAATAGTGAGAAGGAGATTGAATCAGAACTAAGATTGACTCATGGTGTGTTAATGATGATGCGTGGAGATTTTTTTTTTTTTTTTTTAGTTTGTGTTGATTCGTTGGCACAGACAATTGGGTGAAGATGATTTGCGACTCAGGAAGTGATATCAATTAGAGGATGTCACATCTCTTGCAACTCAAGGAGTGTAAATGTGTAGGGGTTGAAAACGGATCTTTCATGTTATATCTGAAATTATTTCTGAAATGAAGTAGGTTTATCAAGTAAATCGGATTCAGCGAGTGGGATTAGAAGTCTTAAGAGAGTGGGTCTGAACGAAGGTGGTGTTAGGATGTGTTAAAGATCAGTGTTTATGTGGGTGTCAGGATGAGCCTGATCAGATTGAAACCACATCAGGGAGTGATATGTATTAGTGGTATACGCAGCTTTTGTAACATCAGAGTGTTAGTGTGGGTGTCGGGCTGAGCTTGAGAGGTATGGATTTACGAGTAGGCTGATGTTTGTAACTCAGGGTGTCAAGGTGGAATCCAGGCTGAGCCTGAATCAGGGGTAACACCTCAGTTTTGTTAAACTGATTAAGGTGGTGTTAGTTAAAACAATGGGAAAGTCGGGAGGATTGTCATGCTACAGAGGGTAATTGAATCAGAGGGTAAGTGTGGGCCTCAAAGGATAAGTTAAGTCTCTGATAGTGGAGTCCGTAAACCTAAGTCCCTAAAACCAAATTGACTTAAAAAGTTAAGAGTCTCAAAAAACCGAAGTCCCTGAAACCCGAGTCTCTAAACTCATGGTGACTGAAACAACTGTCACTGAAAACAGACCCTGATCCTGAAAAACACACAAGTCTCTGATCCAGAAAAACTAAACAGGTATGAAAGTGACTAGTGTTGTTCAAGTCACTGAAACTCGACTCCCTGAACTTGAAGAACCTGAAACCAGAGTCCCTGAACTTATGGTGACTGATTACTTATGTCCTTGAAACACAAGGAGTCCCTGAGCTCTTGTGATTCTAAACCTGAGACAATATCTCTGAACTAATGGTGTCACTAATGGCGTCTGAAAACCAATCCCGAAACCCACCCATAACCTGAACATAACCACAACCTGACAACAAGCTCAATGTGTTCTATCGGGCTGAGTTTCTTTAGCAACATGAGGGTGTGTTGATGTGAACGTGAATGTGAACCTGATCACCTCAGTAACTCTAAAACCTAAGTCCTGAAACACAGGTATGAATCTGAAACCATGGTGACTGAAAACCAAAGTTTACACCTAACCCACAACCCTCATAAACACATATGAAACCTGAACCACAACCTTAACCCCCTGATCACCATAATCAAAACCAACCTGATTCGCCTAGGCTATTTGTATATTCAAATAGGAGGAGACTGTTGGGTTAAAAATTGACCCAATTGGCCCTGACGAGATTTGAAAATAAAATAGCCTAGCTCACTAAATAAAATAGTGCGTCACTCACTGATATAGATTCAGTGAGTGTTGTATAAAGCTCTTTTTACTGAAGAAACACTTTACTTACTGATGCGGTATTAGTGAGTAAAGTATATGAGCTACAAACAACTCCAGTGTCACTGAGATTTGACAAATTTCTAAGTGACCCTGAAGACGCTATCTCTACAAACAGACTGATAAATATGGGCGGGAACTTCTTGTGGAAAATAAAGCTGATAACAAGCACTACAAGGAAGTCAAAGCAAAGTACAAGAATTGCCATAACAATGGTAATAAGTTGACATCACTCCTAAAGCATGGTTGTTGCATTCCAAAAGAGGAAGATAGTACTTCTCCAATAAATGCAAGACAAGTGTCACCAACCATCACATGTCTCCTTTGTACTTTCACCCATATATATATATATATATATATATATATATATATATATATATATATATATATATATATATATATATATATATATAATATATATATATATATATATATATATATATTGTATGTTTGTAACAGTGATAGTTCATGGATTCTAAACAAACAAATAATACTTAGTATTAGTTGATAGAATCATCCTCTCATTAAATCTCAAGTATAACTTGGATCAATGAGAGTTTATTTGTCATTCAATGGGGATAGTATACCGTAATTATCCCCTTGAAGAAGCTGCAGATGTTATTAGTTAATCATGTGGGTATTGAGTAATCATGTAATTATTGTTCATCATTATTAATGAATTTATTCTTTATTTTATCAAGATCTACTCAAATTCCATGGACCAACACTCTCACATAGGCAAGTGTGAGTAGCTAGCTATGTTGAATATATGAATATGAAATTTTACATAGTTTTCTAAAAAGCAAATTCCGAAACTAGAACAGTCACTTAAGTTTTTTACTTTTTCTAGACCAAAAAAGTGCTATTCACAAAATACAATGAGTGACTTGCGACTTTTTTACTTTTGATTAGAAATTGCCAAGTGGCACAAAAAAGTAAGCGACTTTTTGTACTTTTTTGTACCTAATTTAAGCGACTTTTGTAATTTTTGTACTTTTAAGCGACTTTTTTGTGCCACTTGTCGAGTTCTTATCAAAAGTAAAGAAAGTCGCAGGTCGCTCGGTATAGTTTGGGAAGAACACTTTTTTTGGTCTAGAAAAAGGTAAAAAACTTGAGCGACTGGTCTAATTGAAGAATTTGCACTTTTCTAAAATGTAAAGATGAAAATTTTGGTTAAAGCTTTGAAATTGTGAAGATGAAATTTTATTAATGACACAATATAATTATTGCACATCTCTTAAAATGCATAATTGTTTGGTGGTGATAATTTTGATAATTATTGCATTTCTCTTAAAAGGGATAATTGTTTCTAAATGTAACGAAGTTATCACTTTTTACTAAGTTGTGTATGTATCTAAACAATGCGAACAAGTTATTAATCCTACTATTATATGCATAATTTAACATTTGGTTAGAGTTATTTACATAAATCGTCCTTGTGGTTATGACCAAATTGCAACGTTAGTCCTTATTGTCAGTTAGAGTTATTTACATAAATCGTCCTTGTGGTTAGGCCCAAATTGCAGCGTTAATACTTATTGCAAGGTCGACACGTGTCATCCTCTGATTGACCAGCTGCCCTACCACCTGTCAGTACCACGTGGCGGGTCTGGTCAATGGGTCGGATCGGTCAATGGGTCAGGTCAACGGGTCGGGTCACCACGTGGAACCACTCAGGTGGTGACACGTGGCAACGTACTAATAACTCCCACTTTGCCCCAAGCCAGGTTCGAACACGGGCCTTGTGGTTGGGAGGAATGTATGCTTACCACTTGTGCTAAGCATACCTTCAAGTTATATAGTGCACAATATTTCTTTTAAGGTATACCTATCCCAGTTCATTTAGTAGTTAATTTGACCTGTCATTTTAAGGAGTTTTGGCCCAGTTCAAAAATAAATGAAAGTACCGACAGACTCATTTTTCCGTGCTCTTTCCAATGGTGTGCTCGGTGAATTTTTTCGACTTCGTCTGAACCTCCTTAAACGCGAAAATATTGTCGAAACTCATCCTAAAATCACCGTTTTTGCTTTGTTTTCAAACCCTTATACCTGCAAAACAAAATCACACATACCAAACATATTTGCAATATAATTTCACATATTTGCAAATATGTTTGTTATGTGTTATTTTGTCTGGTAGGTACAAGGGTTTGAAAACAAAGAAAAAACGGTGATTTTCGGATGAGTTTCGACGACGTGTTCGCGTTTATCGAGATTCAGACGAAGTCAGAAAAATTCCCCGAGCACACCATTGGAAAGAGAACGAAAAAAAGAGTCCGACGGTACTTTCAATTATTTTTGAACCCTTCCATAACCCATTTAAATTGATAGGCCAAAATGTATTCGAACCTTTATTATTAATATAAAAGGACCAGTTCAAGTTATAGGTTAAAACGAATATTTATGTATAACATGATTATGCTTAGCCCAGTTGGTAAATATGCCTTCTCCCACCTAAGCGGCCCATGTTCGAATCCAGCTTGGGGCATTTTTGGGGTCACCACCTGAATGGTGCCACGTGGCAAACCAACCCGCTATGCGACCCGACACGTGGCAGTTGCCACGTGGCACCTGACACGTCATCAGGTGGGTCCCACAGCCGCCACTTGGCGGCAGCTGACAGTTTCAATAAGGACTAACACTGCAATTTGGGCCTAACCACAAGGACGATTTATGTAAATAACTCTAACTGACAATAAGGACTAACGTTGCAATTTGGTCCTAACCACAAGGACGATTTATGTAAATAACTCTAATCAAATGTTAAATTATGCATATAATAATAGGATTAGTAACTTGTTCGCATTTTTTAGAAAAATTAAAAGATACATACACAGCTTAGTAAAAAGTGATAAATTCGTTACATTTAGAAACGATTATCCCCTCTTAAAATGCACAATTGTTTGGTGGTGATAATTTTGACGAAAAAGTAGTTGCTTTTCTCAAAAAAATCTTAACTACTTTTTTCATCTCGAAATTAATATTACAAATAAAAAATACACAGTTTAAAAAAAGTGAGACCAATATATTTTTTAACTAATCAAATATCATCACATTCACTAAACTCTCTTTTGATTAGTTTATTATTTTGGGACATCTCAAAATGAAAATGGAAAAATAATTTTAGGATGGAAGGAGTAAAAGATTTTACCATTAACTAACTTGATTTAGTAGAGTGCTAGGTATCATCACACGTTATTAGTATGCCACCTCAGCGCCACTTTATTCCTTCTCAATAACACACCAATAACTAAAACACCCCTCCTGCATAACACACCAATAACATCACATGTAGGTCACACAAAATACCCCACCAAATATAAGCACTCACTCACAATACAATTATAAAAAACAAAAACAAAAAAACAAAAAAACAAAAAAAAAAAAAGTTTACAAATGGCGAGAGCCATTGCATTGGCTCAAAACCAATGGCAAAAATTTGGTACAAAGGTCCGGTATGCTGGCACACGAATGGCAAGAAAAAATGGTGCATTTGGCACACTAATAACACACCATACCGTGCACTCTAACGATGTGTTCTTGAGTTTTGTTTGTAGAGGAAGAGAATCAAATCATCTTATTTTCTTTTCTTTCATCTTCCTCTCAAAAGTGGGAAGAAGATTGTGAAGCAAAAAAAACACCAGATCTTCATTCCAAATCGCCCCTCTTCTTTTCTTTTATGTTGTTAACAGAACTTGAGAGCACAAATATATTTTATATTCTTTCCAAATCGCCCTTCATAGCATGTGAATGTTACCGGACCAAATGTTACATTTATGTATATCTTTACTTTATATGAAAACATATTTGATAGAAAACTATTAAAGTCGGAACTGTGAAATTATTAGTCTACTCTTACTCCTTAATCATTCTAATATTATAATTTACATTTGTATACTTCTTTTCATGACTATTTATAAATTGAAAGTTTAACCCAATTAATAATACATATCCATTTTACACACAAAATAATTAACCACAATTTCGCAATATCGTTATTTGGCGCTTTAAATTTTCGTTGTTATTCGTATAATGTACTAAGTTTTTAAGTCTGAATTTATAACAAAATAAAAGTATTAAAAATACTCGAGATCCTCGATGTGAGTGAACAAAAAAAGTATTGAGTCTAATGACAAAAACCTACTATATAGTTAAGAGCACAAGGTGCAATGTTCGCCACACATCGCCACTCCAACGTGGCTTTCTTGCCACAGCTTGCCACCACACCGCCCCCCTTGTTTTTTCTCGCCACTTGCACCCTTGTCGTTTGCACGACGAGGGTAAAAATCATCCTTTTGTCAAATGGAGTTGTAGGGATCCGTTGTGGAACAAGAATAAGAACGAAAAAAATAAGATACAAGAATCTACCGAGACCTTAAACAAGATCTTGAAGCAAGAAAACACCAAAACAAAAATACAAACCAACCCGAGACCTTATAAGATCTTGAAGCCGTTGTAAAAAGAAAAGAAGGTTTCGTGTGGATTGAAGAAGAAAGAAAACAATATCAATGTTTTTGTGGTCAAGTGATTGAGATTTATTTGAGTTCGTGGTTTAGAAGACGAAAGAAAGACAAGTGATTTGTGTTTGGTGTTCGGTTATACCAAGTAGTAAGAAAGAAACAATCTATCTTTTGGTGAAATGAGATAAGATAGTTGAGGCTGCAAGTAGTTTGAGGGAGGCGTGTGTTTTTGTTAAAGGTGGATTAGGGTTGCAAGTGTGAGAAAAAATTAGGGTATGGTTGATTAGAGGTGTTGGTGATAGTAGGTTTTAGTTATGGGTTGACATTTGGATCATTAAACATGGGCTGGCATCCGGGTTTTAGTTGTTTATTTGGAAATTTGAATAAAAAATAAAATTGTAAGTGGTGGCCATCAAATGAGTAAGTTGAGGTTAGTTGTTAGTGAGGGGTTTAGTTGGGGAGGTTTGTTAAAGTGATGTGCCACCCGTAGGCAAGAGTTTCACCTCCTCACTGCACAGTGCTCTAAGACCACTTCCAACGTATAACGCAAAACCTGCGTTAAAGGGATTTTTGGTGCGTTAAACGCACGTTAACTGTTGTGGCTATGCTGCGTTAACGCAGCGTTAAGGGTGTAAGTTAACCCCTTAACGCTGCGTTAAGGGGTTGTTTTGTAAAAAAAAAGTAATAATAATAATAAAAAAAAAAAATACTTTCGCCCCTTTGTGTTTCATATGAAATGTTTTTTTTTTTTTTTTTTTTTTTTTTTTTTTTTTTTTTTTTTTTTTTTTTTTTTTTCTTTTTTGCCCCTTTTTTTTTTTTTTTTTTTTTTTGCCTCTTTGATATATTATGTAATGTTTTATAAAAAATTGTAACGTTTTCTAAAGTATCAAATAGAAATGCATTAAACATCAAATAGAAATACATTAAACGTCAAATAGAAATTACATTAAACTACGATACGGAAATTAAAACCAAACTACAAATGAAAATACGATGAGGAAATTAAAAAGATATTATGAATGAAACTACGATACAAATTAATTGAATGTATCATCTGAGTCTGGGTAACCATCTTCAGTCGAAGATGAATCAGGTGAGAACCAACACATTTCCCAGTTCTTCCTACGTTCTTCTTCATCTCTGGCTTGCTGCTCCAAACGAGCAGCTTCCTCTTCTCGTTCACGGTGTTCTATTTCTAGCAAGACTTCCATATCTTTCTCCATAAGTCTGAGTTGTTCCTCTGTTAAACCAAACGGATTTGGGTCTTGCTCGACAACCGGTGGATTGTTCACCAGTTCATTTTCCGGTGGATTGTTCACCGGTTCATTTTTCGGTTGGAAAACCGGAAAGATATGTTCAGGTGGAGTATGGAATTCTTCATGTGGTGGACTTGAAAATTGTTGCGAAAAATCTTGGCGAGGTGGACTTGGAAATTGTTGTGAGAAATCTTTTTTGAAAGACATTTGCAGTTTGGGGAATGAATAAGTTTGGATCTTGAATATCTTAGCAGTCTGAATGTGTTTGTGTGTGAGATGTGTTTGAGAAGTATAGGTATTTATAGGCTAGAAATCCACACGTTTTTTAAAATGAGTTTGAATTTGAAACGGATATAAATATATCCCGCCCAAGATTCTTTTATTTTGAATTTATAAATTGAATTGAATTTGAAACGTTTTTAATATGTTGTACTGTTAGTTTACGTTTGAATTTGAATAATACTCGTACGGTTACTTTTACTTTGAATCTGATTTTTAAAATAGCCTCCAACGGCTAGTTTCCACTATAAAAGCCACTTTCACAACACTTCGTTTTCTCACACAACTTCTTATAAAACTCTCTCGCAAGTATCACTAATTTTAACACAAACACTATGGCTAACGAACCAGCAGAGGTGCAAAAGGCTATCCTCACCCAATTACGCAATGAACAAGAAAAAGAACTCAAACTGATTAACAATTTGTTTGGTGAGATAACTCGTATTATGCTACAGATGCATAATCGTGCTCCAGAGGTCGAAAGGTTGCGTGAGTTGTCTGAAGACCATCCAGCTATCAAGGTCGGTCTAGAAACTCTATTAAGAAATGATGAAACAGATCTGCAACTTCATGTCGCCTTGAAGATGTGGTTAGGGAGCAGGTGTTACAAGTGTGGGAGGAGAAGTCGGATCTTATCGACAATTACAAATCTATATAAAATTTCGTATCGTATTGTGATTTGTATGTAATGTTATGTTATTTTAATTTCGTTGTAATTTTTTTTATTAAGTATGTAATGTTATGTTTTTAAAAAATGAAGTAATTTATAAGTTAGGGGTTGAATTTGAAAATATTTGATATAAATGTGAGTTAAGGTGTGTTAAAACCGAGTTATTGTTGTGTGTGTTAAATCTGAGTTAAGGGTGAGTGTGTTAAAATTAACGTGACAATGTATTAAAGTTTAAAGCTGAGTTATTGTTATGAGTGATCTAATTCATAGGTTGAGTTGTGTTTCACGTTGCTTGCTTTTAATGTGTGATATGAGGTTAGGTGAAATGAGCTTGTAGCCTTGTATTCAAAATGATAACTCGAGTAAAGAGAAAAACTCACGTTTAAAAAGTGTTGTACGATCACCTATACTTCTGTCTAATGCATGTGAACGATAAATAGTGATTTGATGGTGACTTGACATAAAGAAACTGTTGTACATCATTTTTATTTTTAAAGAGTTGTACATCATATTATACAGTACTCTCTCCGTCTTAATTTATTTGTCAGGAGGAAGAAAACACAAAGTTTAATAAAAGTGAGGCCACTTTAATTTTCAACCATTAAAATAGAATATTCCTTCACTAGATTCTCTAGTTTTTACTAAATAAGGAAAGTGGACAATTAATTTAATACATCTATAAAAGAAAATATGGAAAATTAAATTAAGACGGAGGGAGTATTATTTTGTCCAGCAGTTGCTAACACATGTATATCATGTGATAAAAGAATTACTGTAGTTGCTATTTCTTAGACCTTTTAGTTTCATTAAAATCTGCATCCTCTCATACATTAATTTCCACTTGCTTAACAAAATGGTTAGGAAATTATCAAAGGCTGATAAGAAAATTGCTTATGATGCTAAGCTGTGTCAACTTTTAGATGATTATAGTCAAGTGCTTGTTGTGGCTGCTGACAATGTGGGATCAAATCAGCTGCAGAGCATACGTAGTGGTCTAAGAGGTGATTCTGTGATTTTAATGGGGAAGAATACTATGATGAAGCGTTCTGTTAGGATGCATTCTGAGAAAACTGGAAATGAGGCTTATCTTAATCTCATTCCTCTTCTTGTTGTAAGTAGTACTAAAATTTGTTATTTGTGTATTTTATGATTGCTATACTAGATTCATAGTTATAGATCTAGACTTCTAGTGGTAGAATACGGGATCAGGTGAGACATATTTGTTTTTGTGACAATGTGAGAAATAACTACAATGATAAGTATAAAAATAGCTTTTAAAAAAAATCACAAGGCCATTTCTTATGTGATTTCTCATTATTTCATGCTTAGAGGGCCATTTTTCATCAGATCCTGATTCTCACTAAAAAAAATAGTTTATTCTACACACTTTTAAGAAGTGTGTAAAATTTTACTACGTATTACGAGTAGTTTATTAGCACTTATGGGGTGTTTGTTTAAGCTTATATGCGGCTTATGAGCTTATTTGCTTTTCGGCTTATATTTCATAAGCATCAATTTTTCTGCGGAAATTTTGAGACTTGTGGGCTTATATAAGTTTATTTGATATGATAAACTTATATATGCTCATAAGTCTCAAAATAAGCTAGAAAATTGGAGCTTATGAAATATAATCCGAAATCACATAAGCTCATAAGCCCACATATAAGCTTAAACAAACACCCCCTTAGTAATGTGGAAAAAAAGCTACATTGTGTGAAAAAAAGCTACGTTTATAAGTGTGAAAAAAAAAAAAAACTTATAAAATAATAGATCTTCGACACTTATAATTGTACTAGGCGAGTACCCGTGCATAGCAACGGAATTCGTAGCGGCAAATAATTAACGATTTGTGATATTGTGGTGAGTATTTTGTGTAGCGTTCAAAATAGAACGTGAACCGATCAGAATGTAATTGCAAACGGTTGTACTACACGATAACTAAAGTCTAGAAAAAAATCTTAACATCTATCAAACAACATATAAAAACATTTAATGAAACTGAAAGTAAAACATTACATTAGTTATGAGATAAAAACTAACAACACACGTTACTCTTCGCGTAAAACTTCTTGATAAATGCCATTTGAGGTGTAGATTCCTGCTTGACGGAACTCTTTAACTGGTTTAACCAATACATTTGTTGTTCTACGGGATATCCCTCTAGACAATGCCACATAAAGCTAGCCATGCGAGAAAACAGAGTCGGGCAAATAGACACCCACATATGGAATTGTTTGGCCTTGAGCTTTATTATAGTCATCGCAAAGCTAAGGCGAATAGAGAACTGTGTTCTCTTTAGTTTAAAAGGGAACATGTCTTCTTCAGATGGAGCAAGAGGAATTCTTGGCAAGAGCACTCTAACTCCAGCGTGTTGTCCAACAGCAATCTCAGCATTGATGACATTTGGGTCAAAACGTTTACATATCAACCTCGTGCCATTACATAATCCATTTGCCGGATCGAGATTCCTTAAAAGAATAATCGGGCATCCTATTTTCAAATGCAGGCAATGAGGGGGCAACCCGCTCACGTTGAGCGAGTTTAAGAATTTCAAAGGATAGAAGTTGTGGGTGTTGTCTTTTGCTTCATCAAAACTATAGTAAACCTTCTCTTCGCCAGGATAGCCGAGTACCCACGCCTAGCTGCAGCGGTATCTAGTTTCGACCAAATTTCGATGGCGAATTATTTTTCGAAAGATTGTTTTTGTAGCGTAAGGGAATCACTTTCCAGTAATAGTGTTTTAAGTTGCATTATTTTTCTGATGGCATGGTTGCATTGCTCGTTTGTTAGTGTCGGCAGCGGCATCTAGTTTCAACCAAATTTCGATGGTGAACATATTGTTTTTGTAGCGTAAGGGAATCATTTTCCGATAATATTATTTTAAGCTGCAATAGTTTTCTGATGGCAAGGTTGCATTGTTTTTCTGATAGCGTTGTTTTAAGTTGCAGTAGTCAATTAAAACTGTAATAATAATAGTTGAGCGTTGAATTTAATAGCTGTTTATCTGCGTCTAGCAACAGCGGTACAATGTTTTTGAAGAGTTCAGGTTATATCGGTTGTTCTAGCTGGATTTTCCGTTAGTTTGACTGTCCAAGTTAATTTTTATCGCCCTTTTCACTTTGTGCATTATGTTCGCCTGTTGTTCATAAAGGTGGCAAGGTTACTAAAACATAGTTTAAACACAAACATATGTCTACTATTTATAAAAAGTTTATTTCTTTTTTTGAAATTTAAATCTTTGAATTTTGAAAATTAAATTAATATAGTTTGCCCAAAATAACTTTTAAGTATACATTTTAAATTTGACTACTTTTTAAAAAACTTGCAAACGTAAATTGTCATTTCTTGAAAAAATCTAAACTTTGACAACTTTTCAAAAACACGCTATATAAAATTTTAAAAAAATGCACTTCGCAATCGCATCAAAGGTCGGACTAAAATCATAATTTCGCAAGTATTCAACTATAAACTCTTCGCTTTGCGCAAGAATTTGCCTAGTTTTATAAAAAGGTTGCTAAATGAATTTCAGATTCAATTTTTCAAAGCGAGAAACGAAAATATATTTTTTAAATCATATTTTGGTCGCTACAAATGTGTCAATTTTTTAAAGCGAGAAACGAAAATATATCTTTTTTAAATCATCTTTTGGTCGCTGCAAATATTCTCATCTTGCATTTTCAAAATTTGAATTCATATCATTTACTCATTTAGTCAAAAGATTCTTTTGTTTGTTTGCCTCGAGCCCAACGCAATTGTCAAACTATATTTTTCTTTTTCAATTCTAATGTCCTTGGGTTGTCATTTGTTCTGACACAAAATCCCGTTCTTCAAGATTTAAAATTTACATTCTAGCATTTTACAAAAAGAATAACTTTACTTAAAAGTCATCACCAACCAACTTATACAAATTTAAATATCACTGTTGATATTTACATTACAAAATTTACACAATAAACTTTATAACTAAATTTACACTATAAGCTTATAACAAAATTTACAAAATAACCTTTATAACAAAATTTACACCATAAATTTTATAACAAAATTTATACTATAAACTTCATATCAAGATTTACACTATAAAATTAATAACAAATTTACAATATAAACTTCATAACAATGTTTACGATATAAACTTATAACAATATCTACAATATAAACTTTATAATAAAATTTAAACCATAAACTTTAACAACAATTCACATAATAAATATTAACAACCACCATATCAAATATTAACAACAATTTTGAAAATAAAGCATACTATTTCCGGCAATAGCAACAAATTCCGGCGCGGCAGAAGTTTTTCCGGCGAGGCAGAACTTTTTCCGGCGAGGCAGAAATTTTTCCAGCGCGGCACAACGATTTCCGAGCGGCTAATGTTAAAAAAAAACCCTATCGATCTATAAATAAAATCTATAGATCTACAACTAAATTTATAGATCTATAAAAAAAAATTCAAAACTCTTAGATCTATTAAAAAAACCTCAAAAACATACCTCTAAACTTGAAAAACTTTTGGTGGCCGTGGGTTTCGGTGGTAGCGCTACTGTGGTCGAGGATGACAGTGGATGTCGGCCGTGGGTCTCGGTGGTGGCGTTGTATTCCTCCTATCTCGGAGCATTTGTGCTTCAGCAAGTAGAATCTAATAATCAACCAAAAAAACATACTTGAATAACTATCAAGCATAACTGATGAGTCACGAAGTTGAAAATGCAAACCTCTTGACGCAAACAGGTGGAGAAGTAGCTATAATTGAAGCATTATCCATATCAACGGGTAGACCTTCAGCTTGATGTGCAACCCTTTGTGGTGGGGCCCGCAACGACTCCAAACCAACACAAAAATCAGACAGTGGTGCACCGAGACCCACGGCCGTTGTATTTTTTCCAGCGAGATAACGGTGGCACTAACAAAAAAAATTACCAAAATGGTTAATATACATAGATCCCTAAAAAAACCTATAGATCTACAAATCAAATTTATAGATCTATAAAAAAAACCTTCAAAGCTTATAGATCTATTAAAAAACACAAAAAATACCTCAAAACGGTGGTGTTGCCGTCGGGTGGTGATGGCGGCGTTCGGTGGTAACGTCGGGTGGTGGCGGCGGCGGCGTCCTCTGTGGGTGGTGTGAGTTGTGGTGTTGTGAGATGAGATGTTCTTTTTATTTTAGTTGTGAGATGAAAGAGTTTAGGGTGTTTGTGTGTGTGTTTTTTTTTTTTTTTTTTTTTTTAAATGAATAAAGTAGAAGTAAATTGGATGAATACGCATGTAGTCTGTTAATACGCATGGTTGTCTTTAGTTAATGCACGCATGTAGTCTTTAGTTAATGCACGTATGTAGTTAAGATGGATAAGATGGACAAGGGCAAAATGGGGAATACATTAATTTCAGTTTTTCACTTTCTTGACTTGTTGACCATTTTTCCTTTATAATTAGTTAAGATAAAAAAAGTACATATTTTTAAGTGCGGAGAAATCTAGCTCTAAGTGTGAAAATTAATTGTAACTCACAATTTCTCCGCACTTAAGGAAGTGTGGGTATTTGGGTGTTACAAATGACTTCCACACTTATAAGTGTGGCCATTTCTTAAATTTCTCTCTACTTAAAAATGTGTACTTTTTTACGATACGATTATGAGTGGGGAAAATCTATTGTTTTATAATTATTTTCACACTGATAAATGCCATTTTTTACAAATTATTAAGTGTTAATAAATTAATTAAATTTTACGCCCATTTTTTAAGTGTGGAGAAAAAAATGTGTAGATTAGACTATTTTTTTAGTGCTTCTATTAATAATTATTTTGTTTGTATATATGTGAGAATTGATTGCGATATTGAGTATATTATTGGGGCTATTGTTGTTTTTTTTTAAATGTTAAAAGGGAAATGTTGGTTTGCTCTTTACCAAGGGTGATTTGAAGGAGGTTCGCGAGGAAGTTGCCAAGTACAAGGTGAGATTTACGACATAAATATGTTAGCATGTTCTTCGTTATCGTGGTTTTATGATTAAAAACTTATTCTGTATGATTTAGGTTGGAGCTCCTGCTCGTGTTGGTCTAGTTGCCCCGGTGGACGTGGTCGTTCCTCCAGGAAACACTGGTCTTGACCCATCTCAGACCTCTTTCTTCCAGGTTACTATACTAATTACGATTCTAACGTTATGTATATTCAGTTTACTCTACTATAGTTTTGACTATAAGTGATAAATTGTTACAGGTTCTTAACATTCCAACCAAGATTAACAAGGGAACTGTCGAAATCATCACCCCTGTTGAGCTCATCCAGAAGGGTGACAAAGTGGGTTCGTCTGAGGCTGCTCTGCTTGCAAAACTTGGCATTAGGCCATTCTCTTATGGTCTTGTCGTTACTTCTGTTTACGACAATGGTTCTGTTTTTGACCCAATGGTACTCGACCTGACCGAGGATGACCTTGTTGACAAGTTTGCTAGTGGAGTATCCGAGCTTACTTCTCTAGCATTGGCTGTCCATTATCCAGCCATAGCAGCCGCTCCTCACATGCTGATTAATGGCTACAAGAACGTTCTTGCTCTTGCTGTGGCAACTATTTACTCTTTTCCCTTGGCAGAAAAGGTGAAGAAGTACCTTGATGATCAGGTATGTGGTTCTTTCTTGGTTAAAAATCATATCGTTGTTTTTTTGTTACAGTTCTACACCTATTCTTTTGATTAACTTGTATATTTTGTTATTTCAGGAATCAGATTCTGATGAATATTGGGACGAGCTAAGTGATCCTCTTTTTTCTAAATAAACTTCTATTTAAGAAGTTTCTATGTCGTATTGCAGACTTTATGGTTTCACTGTTAACTTTGTGAGGTGCTTGTATGAATCTTATGATGATCGTACTTCGTTTTTCTAGTTCTCTCATATTCTTATCTGAATATGACAATTTCATCTATGTTATGGCGGTATCCTTGTTTCTGTTTTCTGATGTCAATGTACCGACCCTGTTTTTTACTTCTTGAATGGATTTGTGTCTATGCTAGGGTGACATTTCTACATTACATGCTGCATTATCATTTGCTTTAACACATAGTATATAAATGGGTCAATGGGGTAAATTGATATATTTTGGGGCTGTCAATGAGTTATATACCGGATTCTTATTTTTATCTGAGTGTTATTTGATAGTTGATATTAACTGCAGATTGCAGTTTTGGTATAATATGTTGGTATATCATTTTTCTAGCTAGTTAACTTATTTATGCTTCAACTGTTTTTTTCAGTTTCTTACGTGGTTGAGTGACTTAAAAACTTATGTGGTTAAGCAAATTCATTGTTCCATTTGGCGATTCACTGGATTGATCCAACTATTATGTGGTTAAGCAAATTAACTCTTTAGAAACAATAAATAATTAAGTACATCTTATTATACCAGTATCATGCAAATTGAATAAACAAGTCATGAGAAATTCATTCCTCGTTAGTTGATTCATCGAATTGATCCATTTTGATACAAGTCCTGTTGAGCTCATGTAGTAGTTGTGAGTTTGTGACTTGAGTGCAAACCAATGGCTAGCATGTTTCATTTGAGCTCATTTTTTGAATCATAAACTTGTGGTCTTTTCTTGCGAACTATTAACCATTAACATGCCATATAGCACATATTAATTTATGTCAAATCTGTTTAAGTCTTGTTGCGACGTTACATATATATATGAAGGATTATGTGAATCATACAAATCTATAAACACATAAACATCACAAGTATGCGCAACGGATAGATCTACATAACATATAATTAATTAACATAAATTTAAATAGACGCGTACCTTTTCGATTCCTAGCAAGAACAAGGAATCACGTGATCACCAAGAACAATATAAACCCTAATAGGGTTTTAGGATGGATCGACAAGGGTAAGTAACACTTCCAAGATCACAAGCTAAAGTAAGTTTGTCACTCGTTCATGTACACTCGTATTACTAGCGTCTCAAAGTGAAAAGCTAGGTTCATGTATCACAAATAAAACATCACAACACCTAGAGTTTGATGTTCTAGATAATACATGATCGAATCCCGCTAACAAGAAGATAAAGGACGGACATGAATATGCTACACATATTCACACGCAACATAACACTAATAGATTATATGGTACGATACATATGTCTATTTAGATATTGAATCTATTAGACAATGTACTGTACATATATCTCATCAAAGTTTAATTCGTACCCTTTGTTGTCTTCTTTACTATACATGTCAGTGGGGTGGAATAAGAAAACCAATTAATATAAATCGGTTAGGGATATGTTATATTGTCATCCGATTATATTGAGCAATAAGGGGCTTATATACACTCCAAACTTACTCTCCAAGTTTGAGTCTAACACCACCTCAAGTTTCAAAAAATCGACATTCAACCCCTTCCTTTTTCCTTGTTCGATCATATGAATATTTGTGATTTAATAATTAATCATAAATCATTATATTAATTATTAATACATTGAGACTCATACGTAATGTGTGCAATCCCGAAGTCTCGGGTTCGAAACCGGACATACAAATATTAATAAATAATCCATAAACTCTAACAGCTCCCACTTGGATATTCATTAATATAGTAATGACATGGGTCAGCCTAGCTTTACCTTCCCAATGCCCCCAGCTCGATCCGAGTTGTGGTTCTCCTGGAAAAAACCACGTGATGAAATTAATCATCATACTTATCCTTTTGTTACTAATACCGCGTTAATTTGGATATGGATCTTTGTCATTCCATAATTAACTATTATGTTTCTCGTTGTTTGTGATTGATCAAGATTACCAAATCATCTGAACGTCTTCCAGATAGACTTTGGGTATGGCCATACAAACATCTTGTCAACCCTACGAGGGGCCCAGCAGTATTATACTTCAAAACAAATTTGAAGGAACAAATCCTTTATTGACTACGAGCATAACCCTTGAATTTCACATCATTTTCCGAAAATTGCCCTTATAACTACCTTTTACGGTTAGCGTTAGACCATCTTACAGAAAATGAGCTACATTCTCGGCAGTCACCTGGTATCTCAAGTCTGAGGATAAATATTCATGATATACTTGATGACGACGATCCATAAAGTATAATCATGTGGTTGGGATAAGTCCTATATTCAATTTATCCAATATTGAATATCATGTGACATTGGTGTCTCAACCTTACAGTACATTCTACCAATCCTCACATTTGTCTTAGTTCAATAATATTCCCATATTATTAATCGACAACGGACTATTTAGAATAACATAAGTTATTCACGGATTTAAACATGCAAATATAGGATACAATATTAAAAATGAGAATAAACGTTATCCGCACTTTATTTCATTAAAATAATATTGCTTAACATCCCTTATCCAAATACTAACTAGATCAATGCATGATATTAGTCATTAATGAATTATGCCACAAGTCATGTTCCACATACTTGTTGACAAGGCATAAATCAACTAATGTTGATCTATCGGAATTTTGAGAATACTTATTTCATAATGAAATACTTGTATGTGTGCATTCATCTATCTAGATATTGCCACATACTTCATAAAATGCGTGACATCCTTATGCACGAATTTATGACAATTAAACTACCAAACCTTGTAGTTAAAGCATTCTAATTCTTTATGTATAATGCAACTATGCTCATATTGAGCACAACTAGTATACATGGTCTCCTAATAAGAATGAGCTCCCACCATGACTAGTATTGAGTGTCATCTCAATCTTACAAGCATCATTGTATCAAACAACAATATGCTCTTTTAAAGTTCTGTAAACTTTAATATCCATCGTGTAATGTTTTGATATCTTCAAATCCTTCAAGATTTGAGCACAATATCAATCAAGCAATAACTTGCCATATGGTTCATATTTAGAATTTTGGAGCAAATCCAGGCTAAGGATGTAAATTCTAAAACATATCCATTACACTTAGTTATCTAATAATTTATAATTAGATACTAATGTTGTCAATCATCTTGCATCCAAGCATGATACAACAAGCAACATGATGTACATGAATAATCATTTCGTCAGCCTTAGATTTATTCATGTCATATCTTTTCCAAGATATGTTTCTATCTAGATCTTCTAATAGAATATCATGTTCTTTTAGAATCAGTTATCTTACCGCTTATGTTTATAATCAAATAAACATATATTTCAAGGTTTTATTTTCTATATGAAGTTTCATTCCAAACTAAAACTTAACATATAAATGTTAATGGAATGTTACTTCCTATATGTTATACAACATATATGAAATAAGAAAATAAATACATCACTCCCACTAGCTTTCAGAAATATTAAGAAATATCTTAATTTTAATTATAAATCAAAACTCGATTTAATAACTAAAATAAGTATATCTTTTAGATGCATGCATTAATCCATTTACAAATGATTTGCACTTTTGTATACTATTAAAGATTATTTGAATTCAAACACTTCTTTCAATTACTTTTCGTCCTCGCTCAAGTAATTATTAAAGAAAGAGTTTTGATATTCCATTATTAACTTCATATAAATGAAACTAATAATGACAATCATAATCTTTATATATTTAATGTGCTTAGAAAGAATCTCAATCACATTTAATTGCTTAATTGCGATTGATAATCTTTTCACATATTAAATATGTATACAAATTTTGTCCATATGATTTCTACACAAGAATTTAAATCTCTATGATTTTCATTTCCTTCGTAGAAATTCATTTCTATTCTATAGTGTTACTATAGAGTTTAAGATCAACTACGTTTCCAAACTAGTTATCTTTTTGGACTGCATCTAATTTATTCATAGTATGAGTAATTTGCCAAATAACATTTTCAATTTATTAACAGGCATATCACTATCCTGTAACTCATAACCCTCAACATATTCTACAAATATTTGAGATATCCTTGCGGATCTATGAATAAGAATTCCATCATATTTAAGATTTAACACTAACATGTTAAATCCTCATTATGATTTTGCTAGCGTATTTAGAAGATTATGTATCTTGTAATTTTTTATCTTTTGAAGATAAAACTCCCACTCGCCTTTTGCAATTTATAGATTACCTATAAATGCTTAGCAAATAGAGCAACACAAAACTTGTTCTCTTTTGGGACTTTACAAATACATATTGACAGTTCCTAACCTTAATTTGTTAATTAACCTACTCAACAAGTAGTTTAACAAATTCTGAACTTCAATTTTAAGACTTAATGTGATTCAACACATTCCATAATCAATGGTGTCTTATTGATCTTCTAGGTTGGAGTCTTAATTGAGTATATCCAATTCATACTCAATTTTCTAACCTTGATATCTTTAAGAAGAAAAGAAGATATAGTTATCTTTAATCAAACAATGTTTCAAGAGTTTGATTCTCCTAACTGAACATACCATAAACACTATGTATTTCATTAGGATTAATATTGTAAGTTAATCTTACAATATATAAAATAAATATACTTCAGTTTTGGCTTACTTATTTACCAACTAATCACTTTAATGGTACAATAAATTTTTCAAGCCAATTGCATAATTTATAACATAAGTGCTTTATTGCCCAAGCCACTTAATTTCTATGTCTTACCAAAAAGACATAAACTGTTATAATCCCAATCTATGTTATAAGTCATTAATCATCTCCATGACTTCTTGTATATGTCTTAAAAAAAAACATAACAAGTTAAGGTCTTACTTCAGTATAAGTCTCATAGCAATAAAAGACTTCATATTTATATCTACAATATAAACATGTATAACTAAAGTAACCATGAACACCACTACTTGGTTTCAATATTTATTTCAAGTTAATTTATTTACTTCATATATTTATGTCATTCCAAGAATACATAAACATCTAAACATGAAGTAGTATAAGATTACTTCATTTATTTATGTCATTACATCAATACATAAATATTTACATTTGAAGTAGTCTTATTATCATATTGACACTTGTTCTAATAATTATCTAATTTAGGAACTTGTAAATTAACATAGTTTCATTTCATCAGCCGAGGTTGATAATAATAAAAGTATGTAATTTACATTGTTATTAATATCTAGTAATGAAAGTAGATATTAACTTCAAGTGTTTCATAAATTAGAATGTGTATAAAACACATTAGAATATTGATCTCTTACCTTACAGTCAAGAGATCCCTTTAAATCATATTCCTTTATGTTGTTGCTTGCACACAATAAGATCTCTCCCACTTGTGCATGGAACAACATCACGTATCGAATAAACAACACGTCAATAGTTTGCTTATTTGATCAATATGATTGTGTCATCGATATAAGTAGATATAGAATCACCTCGTCTAGTAAGGAAACGTACACGACTATCCTTAATACCACAAGTGTCTATAATTGGAAAGTAATCATCTCAAGAAATTCTAGAGATAATCTGGGTAACTACCAAGACTTGTAGCTCCCACTGAATTTAAGATCACTACATGAACTCATTATTCAGTTAATGACAACACAATGCTCCCACTGGATTTGACAACATTTTAAGTGTTGCATCACCAGTAAAAGCAAATAGCGTGCTGTTTACTTTCCTACATCTTTGAGTAATTCCTTACGTAATGCATACTAAGGTACTTCAAAGAATGTATTCTACTTTGTCAATGATGGAATATCCATCAATGCAATTAACTTGAAAGAATTGGGTATGCAATTTCTTCCTTAATTAGGTCTACCATCCCCATCATGGAATGTAGCACCTTTTAAATGGTTAAAGCATAACAACTAGATCAACTATTCTAGTTAGCCTTTTACCACTTTTGCGGTAATTAGTCTAATTTCTAATTTAATAACTCCTAACCATGCAATTTCTTTAAGAAATTCGCCATGAGTTATTTCTTAGAATTTAGACAATTCTAATTTTCCTATTATATCTTTCTCATTCATGAAAAGGAATAGGATTAAGTCTCACTCTTCTCACGGAAAGTAGACTCGGTTTATTCTTTTCAGTAAAAATTGACTCTATCCAAAACCCCTACGGGTGTAGATCAATTTACTACTAAAAGAATATCCCATGTTTACGGTTTTAACGTTGCATTAAATACATTAAAAGAATTTTCAAAATTCAATTTAGTATTTTTGATAATAACTTTTCAAGAAAATTAAACACTCACGGTAAGATAACCATTTAATTTTCATTGAAAATCAGGATCCAAATTGACGTCGTTTCATCACATCAGCTGAGGCTGCTAGCAATGAAAGTACTCAATAAGGTAGAGCTACACTCAATTGCCAATATCCAATTGCAATTCCTAGAATCATGGGACTTACATTATATTGCCAATATCAGTTGCAAAATGTAAACATGTTTCATCCCCAAATCTTTATGCCTTGACGCCATTCCAACACATCAGCTGAGGCTGCTAGTGATGAAAGTGCTCAATTAAGTTAACCAATTTAGAAACGTGTAAATTGACGCCGTTTCATCACATCAGCTGAGGCTGCTAGCAATGAAAGTGCTCAATTTACCCCTTTTGACTACCATCTTTGAACCATTACATCAGCTGAGGCTGCTAGCAATGGTAGATGTCATCTTAGGTGTTTCCGTATTAATTGGTTGGCATATTACTTAAATTTAAGGGTATAAATTTTGATGTGTTAAATCAAAAAATATGTACAAAGATGTCATGCATTCATCTTTGTATCATATATATTTTCAACAAAAATCCGTTTACTTATTCGTAACTCAAACCATCAAAGTTTTTTAATTGAGGCGCTGAAAAACTTACAGCTTTGCCTTAAGATGCTTCGTATTTATCGTGGTGTACTTGGTAAGTCTAAAATTGACGCACAGGCGGGCGTAGGGACGACAGCCGTCGAAGCTGGTTAAAACCGTGCCCCTCTAAGGTCACAATTTAATGCGAACCAACCTAGAACCCACTTTTTAGTTTGCCAATTTTAGATCCGCCGCTTCGACCACTTAGTACAGTCGCAATCAATCAACTAAAAAAATATGATTTTCTTGCTAAAACAATTTATGTAGTAAATTTATTATTGCTAGTCTCGCCTGGGAGCCAATTACCGTGCGAAGCGAACCACTGTCGGCACATAAGACTTGGCAATAATTAAAATTACTACAAAGGTTTCATAGTTATTAGTCTTATTTATTTTTATTTTGAAAATTACCCTCTTTTGTTGTTACAATCCATCATAATATTAAACACAAAAGATCAAGTAATTACAAAAAATAAATAAACACATAATAACAAATATATAATCATCAACGATATCATATAGCCACATGCAAACCTTTTTCAATAAATCCTATTAATAATTCTATGTGTAATTTAAATGTATGTAACTAACAAAACTCCCATTGGTTTTCGAGCTCATTGTGCCCAATGGTCCACAGACACCAAATAACTTGGCCGCGTAAGTTTTGGTTAGTTAGATACCAAATTGCACATAACTTATTAATTAATATATATTGAGTTCTTCCCCAATTTAAGATTTATTTAAATCATGTAGCAAATAATTCAATACAAAATCAAACAAACCATTCCATGACAAAATATGCAAGATTTTGTCATGGATCCCATATTGCACATATAATCATGTTAACACATATTATCATGTCAATATATCCTGTACGCAATCTAATTAATTAATTAACGACGTCACATAAGGTACTCATTAATTAATCCCTAAAAATTGCATGCAATCCTAGGGTTTCTACAAGTTTTCTACAAAAACTAAAACCCTAAATTTTAATTATAGGGTGTCGACCCTAATTAGGGTTTTCAACAAAAAAAAAAACCCTAGATCATTAATTGCATGTATCTAATTAAAGATTCAATTTTTAAGGTTTTATGTAATCAATTACATGTTAAAAACGCGGCTCATGATGCCACTGTTGGAATATGTGAATCATACAAATCTATAAACACATAAACATCACAAGTATGCGCAGCGGATAGATCTACATAACATATAATTAATTAACATAAATTTAAATAGACGCGTACCTTTTCGATTCCTAGCAAGAACAAGGAATCACGTGATCACCAAGAACAATATAAACCCTAATAGGGTTTTAGGATGGATCGACAAGGGTAAGTAACACTTCCAAGATCACAAGCTAAAGTAAGTTTGTCACTCGTTCATGTACACTCGTATTACTAGCGTCTCAAAGTGAAAAGCTAGGTTCATGTATCACAAATAAAACATCACAACATCTAGGGTTTGATGTTCTAGATAATACATGATCGAATCCCGCTAACAAGAAGATAAAGGACGGACATGAATATGCTACACATATTCACGCGCAACATAACACTAATAGATTATATGGTACGATACATATGTCTATTTAGATATTGAATCTATTAGACAATGTACTGTACATATATCTCATCAAAGTTTAATTCGTACCCTTTGTTGTCTTCTTTACTATACATGTCAGTGGGGTGGAATAAGAAAACCAATTAATATAAATCGGTTAGGGATATGTTATATTGTCATCCGATTATATTGAGCAATGAGGGGCTTATATACACTCCAAACTTACTCTCCAAGTTTGAGTCTAACACCACCTCAAGTTTCAAAAAATCGACATTCAACCCCTTCCTTTTTCCTTGTTCGATCATATGAATATTTGTGATTTAATAATTAATCATAAATCATTATATTAATTATTAATACATTGAGACTCATACGTAATGTGTGCAATCCCGAAGTCTCGGGTTCGAAACCGGACATACAAATATTAATAAATAATCCATAAACTCTTGTTGCGACGTAACAATATATGAAGGATTATCTTAAAAATGATATACTCCGTAATGTATAGTTTCTAAATGCCATATGTAGTTAAGCACCGAATGATCGGAAAAAATCCGACACATTCACGGATGGCATGTCGTTTACACATCTCACGTTTGCTTGGAACACTAATGTCAAAGGCGTTTATGCGTGATATAGTTTATCCTCGTTTTACTTGGCTTGTGCAAGGAGTGTTCATATTTATTGGAGATGTCAAAGATGATGATGTTGATGTATATTTAGACAAAGATCATGTTCATGTTTTTGGAACACTATAAAATAAGAGTAAATTACACGGATGGTCCTTGTGGTTTACGTTGACTTTCACCTTTGGTCATTTGACTTTTATTTTTGCATAGACAATCCCTAACTAGAAAACCCTTAACACTCACAGTCCTTTGACCAAACTACGTCAATTTTGACCGTTAAACACCCCTCATGTGACTTACACAAGAGGGTATCATTGTCATTTTACTTTTTTATTTCTCTTTAATTTTTCTCATAAAAATTCTCACACCGACACATCTCTTCACTTTCTATCTTTTAACTTTTATTTCATTTCCTCACCACCATTCATTCATCATCTTCAAACTTTTTTACCAACCACCATTTCACCATCCACCTTCGACAAACAATATCTCTAAAATCTTTTAGCAAAAATGAAAAAAAAAAAAAAAAGAAAAAAGAAAAAAAATGTAACTGGGGAATCAGAAAGTGATTCTGGCCATACCCGGAACGGCATCAACAACAAAACTATCTCTGATTCTTTTTCTTTTAGTATGGGGGTTGAATATCATCTAAATATAGCAGATGGCATCACGCGTATTTTTGTGTACTGCTAATTGGGTTGTTCAACTTGGCTCCAAACGAAGGTGGATTTGTTGTGATGATGTTGGCAAGATCTGTGGTTTTGGTGGCGGTTGCATGTCGAGATTAGTGTGGAAGTGATGGGTGGTCATGATCCGTACCATAACATCAATGGACCCACCATCGTGTGCGGTTGGTATGTGGTTGTGGTTGTGTTGTTGTTGTAGTTTTTGCAACAAGAAGATGATCAGAGTGTACTTGTGACCTTACTTGATCTCTAAACTCTCCATGTGTTTCTTTTATTTTTGTGGTTTGACTAATGAAAAGGATACACTTTTCTTTTATAGATATATACATTAACTTCAATTAACCATGTGGGTTTTTCACTAGCAACATAATCGTACATAATTTTTTAACCACTTTAATTATTCATCTATCATCTAATTCTTTTTGGACAATTAATAAAAACATTTCTTTCAGTTAAGTAAGAAAAAAAGAGTCATTACGCAGAAAGATAAAAATTAATCAAACCCAAAAACCCTTCAACACACAATTTTTTTAAATTTGATATAGAAAAGTGTTTGTTGTAAAAATTGTATTATATGTATTCAGGTTATTGAACTCTTGTGTGGTTTAAGATTGGTCTTTTGAATATATGTATTTTCATGTTGTGAAAACTTTTAGTTATTGATTCTTTTAAATGATAGATTGTTGAAGATATGAGAAAAAATAAAAAAATAAATAAAGTGATTATGGTGTTGATAATTGATGAGAGAAAAACAGATTTTAGAGAGAGAAAGAAAAAGGATGAATCATATAATGGGTTGATGTGTTCGGTAAGTCCAAATAAGATAAAAGAGTGATAAAAATACCATTTTACCCTTATGTGCAAGTCACATGAGGAGTGTTTGACGGTCAAAATTGACGTCGTTTGGTCAAAGGACCATGAGTATTAAGGGTTTCCGAGTTAGGGATTGTCTATGCAAAAATAAAAGTCAAAGGATCAAAGGTGAAAGTCAAGGTAAACCACAAGGACCATCCGTGTAATTTACTCATAAAATAATTTGAACTTTATTTTTTACTGTACATGGGTCAAATGTGTTTAAGTGGGTTCCACCCACAAGTTCACAACACACCTAGCTACACACACATAAAAAAAATAAAAAATAAAATAAAAAAAATAAAGAAGAAGAAGTTAAACATGGTAGAGTTAAATCTAAACAAGTTATATCTATTTATGTGATAAATAGGCTCACTTAAGTCGTTTATCATTTGACATGACCATCATCTCGACTACCCGTTTTGAAACAAATTTTTTTTTTTAAAGTAGAAATTTATAAATTTAATTTATCAACATAGTTGTAACTTTGTTTAACCCGTTTACAATCCACTTAAAGTGGTTGCAACACTGGATGGTTTTCATGCATGGTCACCATTACATGCAACATGACGTGGTGTTGATTAGATGTGTTTAAAATGGTAAGAATACAAGATCGGTAAAGTGGTAAAGGTTGAGATGAAGTTAATGAGAAATTATTGACCTTGATCAAATCATTAGTTAACCCATGTGACTAACTTTAGATAAGAGGTTAGTAGGTTACACACGTAGGTGGTGTTTGTTTTTTGTTTTGAATGTCTTAACAGCCTCTTAATGCCTTTTAACGTGTCAAACCTCTTAATCGGTCAGACGTTTTGGACGTTCAGACTGTTGGTTTTTTTTCCCGTTCAGACGCATTCAGAGGCAGTTACATCTTAATGGTCTAGACTTGAGAGGGGTGTCTTAATGTCTCTTGTTGACAAAAAAAAAAAAAAAAAAAAAAAAGTATGAGCAATCAAATGACACAACACCTTACTTTAACAAGATTTTCGATTCAGATTCAGACATTTACGCCTCAGATTCAGATGTGCGGTTCAGATTCAGATTCAGAGCCTCTGAATAAACAAACAGCACCGTAATCTTGAGTCTTGACTTACAAATAGAACCGGTTTTGGGCCAGCGCACAGGGCCTCAAAGGTTAAAGGCACCGGTTTGTATAAAAGCCCAAGTATATAAGGCCTTCTTTTAGAGCCCAATGACTGAAATGTCATGCAAAATGAAATTTGGTCATTATCCTATATATATAATTAGCGTGTAAAACGCCGCCGTTTCACCTTGGGCTTTTCCCGCCAAAATTCATGGGCTAACCTTAGCCTGCATGTTACCACCCAAGCCGTGACCCAATGAGCGTTATATACCACCACGGATTAGATCTGGAAATCTCCAGATACATTTCCTTGAAACTCACACAGACGCGCACACACAATGAAAAATCAGATCTGCCGCAGAGGGATACTGGAAGACAGCTGTGAAAATGGAAAAGGTATGTACTCTGATCATTGTTGGAGGTTTTAGATTTTTTTTTGTTTGATCGTTGATGTGATTTGTGGGGTTTTTATGATTTGTGAAAAGAAGATGATACTATTTGATTATTTGTTTGATAACAAAGCTTATTGATGGGAAGCGGTGGAGAATCATACGGCAGCGGAAACCCGGAAACCCGGAAACCGAGGTGGATGATGAGGTCTGGATTAGAGAATCATTTTGGGTCACGGATTCGGTTTTGAATGAACTCAATCAGGTTGATTGTTATGATCTTTGTTTTTTTATATTTTTTGTGTGTTTTGATTGATTGTGATTAGTGAATGTTAAAAGGTAAAACCCTATGTGATTGTTTTTTTATGATTTATGATGAATGTGATATTGTTGATTTTGAATGTTAGTGTCATTACTGCCGTTGGCGTGTGGTTTCGGGTTTTATGAATGCGTAAGATGTATAAAAATAAAAAATGATGTATATGTTTGAATGTTTAATGTTATATGAATTAGTGTGAGAAAGAAGTTGAACAATATTTAATAATTAGGCTCATTAAAAGGTGTATATGTCACTGTATGCTAAACACCGCCTCAATTGTTTTTGCAGAAGCTTTCAGACCACAAGATAACTCCCAATGGCTCATAATTTAGGAATATGATTCAGGTTAAATAAAAGGTATAAGCAAATTGACTTTTATCTCTTTCCGATATATATTTTTTTATTTCCAAAATTATTTATAAGAAATGGTCAGCAATTGGCTTCTTTAGCACTCGCAAAGGTTGATAGCAATTGCATTGTTAAACTTTATTTTTCATTTCAAGGTGAAGAATATCTCTACCTCATAATGGAGTTTAGGTCGTGCAAGGTACAATACACTCCTTAGGGGCAATGGCTGTTGGATAGAACCATTTTGGTGTCGTAACATGTGCTTAAGGGCTGTTTGGATAGCATGTTCTTAGTGGCTGTTCTTAGGTACATAAGTAAACAAGCCCAATAAAAGACTTGAAAGGTGAATTGTATGCAATGAATATTTGAAAAGTGAATTGTGCATAGCGTATCTGTTATTTTTCATTTGGTCACAACAGCTATCTTTTAGCACTTAGATTTATTACTTAATTGTTTTGTGTTACGAAACAATGGGATAACCACAACTGGCATCTTTTTTTCCTTTTCTTTTTCAGTTCCGCAACGAGGTAACGTCCGCTTGATGCGAGGCTAAACATGTCTGCCATTTGCACTAGCTACGCGTGTCTCTTTGTCAAGTAAGCGTGTAAAACGCCACCGTTTTTTCCCCTATTTTCCCGCCAAAAAAAATGGCCCATCCCATTAGCCTATTTTCATCCCGTGGGCCTGTTTTGTTGGGCCCTCTTGCCCTGTTTTGTTTATTTTGTAGACTGCTGGATTAAACTTATTATTTTTTCTAGCCCTGATAGATGGAACATGATATAGATGGAATATGTTTCTTCGAACTTCCAGAAACATCAATTACTACTCCTAAAACATAGCAAACCAAATTATGCTGAACCGACTCAAAGGGATAATCATCGGCCATCTTCTACACAAATTTTTTTCCTTCTTTTTATGCTGAACCGACTCAAAGGGATAATCTTCCCCCATCTTCTACACAAATCCGTAACATTATTTCTTTCTCATGGTGGATTTATGGTAAAAATTTTTTACAGCTTTTTGTTTTGTTAGCAGGTGGTTGCTAGAGAGGTAGGTTGGCCAAGATGCTGCTCAAGACAACTGAGTATGTTTTTAAGGTTATGGTACGCAGGTATTGTCTTTGTTACATTTTTTTTTCAATTTTATTGCTATTTTATTTATTAGCTGCCTTGAACTCGATTTAAGTAAAATATGTGAATCAACAATTGTATAGTTTAAATCTTTAAGGGGTACACTTGAATTGGGTAAATCGCCTTTTCTGTTATCTCATGGATCTTCAATAGCTAATTGCACAAGTTCAGGAGGTGCAACTTATAAAATATAGAGACCCAATACCTACAAAAGTTCATGATGAGAGGTTGATCAAATTAAGGGATACACTTGAAAAGCCCAAAACTGATAGACTAAGCTCAGTGAACTAACTAACTTGCCTCATAAGTTGCTTTGGTAATTGTGTGTTGTAATAGTTAGTATATTAAGTTAGGCTATAAAAGCTACCTACTTCTGTCCTTATCAGCAACACAATTCTTCTCAAATTCAACATAAAAAGTCACATTTTCCTTGATAGTTTACATGGGTTATGTTCAACATATTTTTGTTTTACTTCTTTAACCTATTATAATTATAAAAAAAAAACCCCAGTCGACCCATCTTTAAGTTAACGTGCTGTAATAAAAACTTCTTACTTAATCTTTCGTGTTTATTCATGATGTGTGTTAATTGAGGTCTATGATGGTAGGTTTTCGTCTGGAAGGCACAGAGGCGCAAATTACTTGCACAAGAAAGTGAGTCTGATCGAGCCCCGAGTACAAAAGAGTTCGAGAGAACTGAAGGAAGTGGAACTCTAATTGTCAAGAAGTCAAGTATATTCAAGCAATATTAGTTTAAGGTTTGAGCTTGGATTTTGATCTTTCAACTCATTGCATATTTTATTTTTTATATGAATGACTGTGAATCAACAACTGAAAAGGTTTGCTTTGTTTCCAGAAGACCACAAAACCAAACAGGTATTCTTATTCGTGTTCTATCTTATCTTCTCAGCTTGCTAATGCATACACCGAACTTAACGATCCTGTGGTACAACGATAGCGATTTGCCAATCAACTCAAGGTACACATCACGTTCATATAAATTGGTATTTTAAATAACTCCGTAAAGAAGGTTTTCGGCTAGTATTTCAAATGTCTTGCTCAAAAAAAAAAAATTCTATAAATACATATTTTGATATCAAATCCTACACACTAATTATTCTTCACTTTATTTGGACAACTACAACTCATTTTGATCTTAAATCATACATGTATTGACTGTAAAACATTCCAGGATCGCCAATCTGGCGATGATGAAGCGATGGCTTTGGATGAGGCATTTTGTACGGCTCTTGAATACGGTTTGCCACCAACTGCTGCCTGGGGTTTGGGTATTGATAGGCTTGCAATGTTACTCGCCGACTCACAGAACATCAAGGTTTATATATTTTTCTTCTCATTTATTCAATGCTTTTCAGCTGTTTTGGGATCAATAAAGTTCATTATCTTCGCTCAAACAGGAAGTTATACTGTTCCCGGCCATGAAACCCCAAGTACACATTGAACGATCAGTCGGAGCAGGTATGTCTTCCCTTCTGTATTTGTTTTTTTGGTGACCCGGTACTTGAATGAGATAACCGGTGTTTACGAAAATAATGTACCAATTTAAATGGCGAGTTTTAAGTGAGCAATGCAATAAACGTAATTTATCTTTTTTTTCATGAGTTATTCAATTTGCATTACTTGCCATTTGCTCAAACTTCAAGATGTTGGTGCAAAATTAGTGAGTTTATTGAAATATTGATCGAGTATAACTATAATTTTAATCTGTGTGATTCCAGGGCTATAAGTTCAGCACGGGACAATGACGAAGCATGCCTGCAAATGAGACTGTCTTTTAGTCCTGCTGTAGATTTGTTCTCCTTTCTGTTTCCATGGACGGATTGTACGATTGCAAGACCCCTTGCCTTGCTCCGGATTTTCATTTACATGGTAATATCTCAAATTACTGTTTTGCAATTGTGTTAAATTTGTTCTGTTCTGGCTGAATTTCTAATTTGCTAAAAATTGTTGGCGAAAACAGACATTTGCTGATGGCGAAACTACCATGTGTGTTCAAGAACGGAAAGCAAGTATCAAACAATTTTACGGTGAGCAGAGTTCCAAAAAATTTATAAAAAAGATTTATATGATGGTCATAATGTGCTAATATTGGGAGTTTTATACAAACAGATGTTCTCTTTCCTTCGATTTTGCAATTCCAAAGTGGGATAACAGATTTGGAAGAAAAGAAACAGAAGGAAATATGCTCGAAGAGATATTCAAGTAAGGATGGTTCCGGTAAGAGGAAACTCTCGAATGCTGATGTTGAGAGAGAAACTGAATGTGGGATTTGCATGGAAATGAATACCAAAGTGGTGTTGCGTAACTGCAGCCATTCTTTATGCTTAAAGTGCTTTCGAGATTGGTAAGCTTCTTTCTTTTGCTCCTTCTGTTTTGATACTGCTTAAATAAATAAGACACATTAAAAACTGCATATTAGACCCCCACAAATGAAAGCTAAATACATGAGGTTGAGCTCACTGTTTAAATGTGCATTTTTAAACTGATTAGGTGAATATTGAATAATCAGAAGTATATAAGCAACTGTAGTACGATACATTGTATAAAATTGTGGACAGTGGATGTGCTTCAGTTGGTTGTACTTCTAATAATCAGATTACTAAATGTTTTGAGCTGTTTGGCCGATTCTGATTATTGAAGGTAAGTAATAGTTAAAAACATCTTAGTCTGCCACTTAAAGTATAGAGATAGCATGCTTTCTTTGCACTATGCACGCAATGAGGTAATTTTTTTATAGTTTCAGTACTGTCTTGCCCGCCCTCAATTGGTTTGTTCAGTGGGTTGGTTGACCAGTTGGTTTCAATAGGTTACTTTGTTGCTCTTGCGTGTTGGTTCAGTTAATACGTTTAGCGGGTGTTATATAGACGGTCTTATTCTTTTATTGTCCCACACTTTCAGATTTTCATAGTTGCTGTGTACAAGTAAATACTCATATGGTATCGGTTAATATGCATGGCCAAATAGTTATAACAATTTTACCTCTATACTGGCAGGTACAATCAGCTTCCTGCAAGGCCACTGCCACTAGAAGTACAAACGGAAAGGCTAGCATATTGGGAATAAGAAGTGCAACATCATGTATCAACTCAGTAATGTCGTAACTTTTTAATGCAACGCTTTCCTTATGTAAAATTAGTATCGACTGTGAATACGAAGAAGGATTCGCTGCCCCGCCGCAACGCGGCGGTTCGCGGCCGTTCTCGTTAGTCTTCATATAAGCAAAACATCATATCAACAATCCTATTTATGCAAAGTCCAAACAACACAAAAATAGCACAAAAAACACTTGTGATCATCGAGTACCATTCTTATTCATTGTATTTACGGGGTCTATCTTTAATTATGGTATAGGGTACCCGAAATTTATGAGATGACCCTGCTTACAAAGATAAATATTGTGGTTGAATTTTATAATATGATTAAACAAGGGGATTTTTTCTTATTTATTTATTTATTTATTTATTTTGCTTTGTTACCCAAGTTTGTGGGTTTGATTCCAATATTTATAAAACTTTTTTTGACTAAGATGTACGCGGCTTTGTCGAGTTAATTCCGAGATCGTTTTCAACCTTTTCTTAGTCACCCTCAAATGTACACACTTACCGAGATTGGAACCCATTACCTCTTGAAGGAAATTAAAGACTTTATCAGCAGGAAATTTTGGTGGTGGTTTAGGCTTACTAACTAAACATCCATATTAAGAACGAAAGTCAATTCTCGATTCTCATATCCTAAAACCAAACATGGCCTTCAGGCTTGACGATGCCAAACCTGATCAGATTCCCTCCTTCCCCGTATAACTTAAATAAGAAAAACTCATTCTTTGTTTGTGTTCGACGTTACCATATTAACCCCGACATAAAATATGGTATGCTAGTTTTTAGGGGCAATTTCATATATCTCTTTCTTAAATTAGGATATTTCATATATACCAAACATGTTTTAAAAATTCATTCAATGGTTGTACTTTGGTATGAAATTAATCATCAAAGTGATACGAGGTGTTTGTTGTTTCATTAGGGGGCTGAGTTCCATTAACCAAAACCAAAGGGTGTAAATTAGCACATTTGAGTCCCAAAAATTACTAATCTCCTCCTCTCACGACACCAACTCCTTGACGGACGGACGGCCGGCCACCGGAGATCAAAATTTCTCCTTTGTAAGCAATAATTCTTTCAAAAAGTGGTACATATGTTAATATGCTGGTCAAAGATCTTAAATTTGTTAAGTTAGATTATTATTATTATTTATTATTATAAGTGGTGCATACAACCTGTTCGATATAATGTCTCACCGACCTTACTTCCTGATCTATAAAATTCTTTTGTTTTGATATATTGATTTGAAGCAATGGATTAGGAAGTATGATCATAAGGAATTGAATATATAGGAGGTAGGTTCCCAATCTGAGAATTTTATTAGGGTCTTCGAAATTCACTATCTTTAGCACGAATGGCCAAGTAAAAATGAATTCCGGGATGTCATCCCTAACCCTCCCAACACATAAAAAGTTCCCATTTTTTCTCACCTAATCACAACTTATCAGATTGCAAGCAAATCACTGTTGTTTTACGGTATAGATCTTATGAAGTTTGGATTGAATTATGCACTAGTTAGACCTTGCTTTGAGTACTTTTCAATCATTTGCAACTAGCTTGATACAGTAATGTAAAATGTTTCGGTGTTTTGATACAGTAATCTATCATAAGTTATGCAATTGTCGTTAATCTTAGTTCCTGGGTGTACGCTTTAATCTTTTCGTTGGTTATAGTGGGTTCGTATTTTGCGTGGGATATGGTGGGAGGTCTTGTATTGTTAGTCTGATTGTGCGTTAATTGAATAAGATAGCATTTCTAGTGTTAGCTAGACAATGATTGTGATCGCTTGCGTATAGGAGCATTAGTTATATGGCATTATGGATACTCTGCAGTGGTTGTTAGTGTTTCTGATATTTCAAGTGTTTAATGATTTCGTTTTCCACTTAGCGCTTTGTTTGTGTTAGATCATTGCAAGCTCCCATATAAAATCAAGGGTTTGGAATTAAATGTGATTATGAAAGGGTAGTGTTTAACATATGAAATTAGCTAAATCGACAAATTTAAATGACTGATGTGGAGTTTAAAGTGTAGTATTCTGACGTAGGGTTAGAATGGTAATCTTCATTATCCACATAACTCTCTGGTTATGGCATAACCAGAGTTTCCGACAATTATTAATAGGAAAAAAAAAAAAAAAAAAGTCCTGAAGATGAATTCACCGATGTTATATGTCATCGTGGAACGTGTATGTTTTTTTTTTTTTTTTTCTTTTTTCTTTTTTTTTTTTTTTTTTTTTTTTTTTTAATTGATGCTGTAATTGTTTATGTTTAAGGCTTCTTGCTCTAAAGCTCTGTATTCCCTTGATTGACTTGAACATTGTATTGGTCTTTGAATTTTATTTTATTATGTGTCAGCTTGTAATTTTCAAATCATAAAACTTATTTAATACTGAAATTTTACAATTAGTTTACGTTAAACGCCATTTAGGATACATGTTACAGTTCAAGCAGCTGGCAAGCCAATGTTTTGCTGGTTCCATCCATAGATATACGTGGCAAAAATTGCTGAATATAGCTTGAACTATACATATAACATATGTAGATTAACCCATAAATAAATCATGAACTTTTGGAGGAATTTTCCTCAAAGTTTGAGGATTATGAACTAAAATAATCAATTATGTTTTCTCACTTTAACTTTTAGGTTTCCAAGGTTGGTTTATGTAGAAGATGGAATTTAGACGCCAGGCGTTTACTGTAGATCTATTAGAGAGATATGCAGCAAAAGGTCATGGAGTTATTACTTGTATGGCATCTGGAAACGACGTCATTGTTTTAGGAACTAGTACTGGATGGCTCATCAGGCACGACTTTGGTGTTGGTGATTCTTATGGTAATCCCCCTTCTGCTCATGTTTTATTTTCCTTTTTTTTTTGCTTGACAAAGTAATTTTTGTTATATACTGCACCTAGTTTTGTCCGACTTTATGAGTAAATATCTTGTGAAAGTACTAATTAGGTGAATTTGCCATTATTTATTTTTAGATATTGATCTCACAAGTGGTCGCGGGGACCAATCCATCCACAGGGTTTTCGTTGATCCTGGTGGTAGTCATTGTATCGCCACTGTTGTCGGTACTGGAATTTCTGATACATATTATATGCATGCAAAATGGTCAAAGCCAAGGGTGTTGGCCAAACTAAGAGGCCTTGTGGTTAATACCATTGCATGGAATAGACAACAGATTACAGAAGGTGACTACTTTTAGTGTATGAATCGTCTCCTTTACATTATAGATGCTCACTTACGCAGTTACATTGAAGCGCTTATTTGTTTTTTAATAACAGCTTCGACACGAGAGGTTATTCTTGGTACAGAGAATGGTCAATTACATGAAATTGCTGTTGATGAGAAAGATAAGAGGGAAAAATATATTAAGTTTTTATTTGAACTATCTGAATATCCAGAAGCCTTTGAGGGCTTGCAGGTATCTTGCTTTCCTATATTACAATTGTTATAATTCTTTTTATGAAACAGATAATTAAAATATGTGGTATGTTCTTAATATTGTCGTATGTTGTATGTTGTATAGATGGAAACAGCTAGCATGGGCAATGTAACTAGATACTATGTGATGGCAGTAACACCAACAAGGCTTTATTCTTTTACTGGCATTGGAACACCAGAGGTACTTTTGGAAATTAAAACAAATGCTAAATGTATATGGATGCTTTAAATTTTTTAAATGTGAATGCATGAACCAACATCAAATCGTCATGAAATATGTTATATTTTCCTTAATAAGATTGTTGATAATGTAATTAAAACCTTTTTATTTTCGACTTAGAGTGTCTTTGCCAGTTATGTAGAGCGTGCAGTGCATTTTATGGAGCTTCCTGGAGAGATACCAAATAGGCAAGTGCTCCATATGCAATAAAACTGTCATATCAATATTTATATCTCTCCTATCTTTTAATCTTGCTAGAAATGCACCTATGTATGTTATCATGCAGTGAGCTACACTTCTTCATTAAACAAAGAAGAGCTGTGCATTTTGCTTGGCTTTCTGGAGCTGGTATCTATCATGGTGGTCTCAACTTCGGAGCACGAAACAGGTAGATAATAAAATTAATAAATTACTGTATTATATAAATATATACCCACTTTCGTTGTGATTTACTGATCTAATTCTATATTTAAATTAATAACAGATCACCGAATGGGGATGAGAATTTTGTGGAGAACAAAGCTCTTTTGGACTATTCAAAGTTAAGTGATGGTGGCGAAGTGGTTAAACCTAGCTCTATTGCACTCTCAGAATACCACTTTTTGCTTCTAATTGGAAACAGGGTGAAGGTGTGCCATATACTTAAAATACACTTGCATCTATCATCAAAGTTTTTGCAATTTTTTTTTATCCTTTCAACATTTTTTTATGATGTGGTATCGTTTAGGTTGTAAACAGAATTAGTGAACAAATTGTAGAAGAACTTAATTTTGATCAACCATCAGAGTCGTCATCAAAGGGGATCATTGGACTATCCATTGATGCATCCGCTGGGTTGTTCTACGCATATGATGAAAACTCAATATTTCAGGTTTGTGTCATGGGTTTCCTTTACTTGTTATTTTTCAACTATTTACTTGAATTATTTGTTAAATAATTACTGACTATCGATAGTCGAATAGGTTTCTGTAACGGATGAAGGTCGAGATATGTGGAAAGTGTACCTGAACTTGAAACAATACGCTGCTGCTTTGGAAAATTGTTCTGATCCTTTCCAGAGAGATCAAGTATACTTAGAACAGGTGCAGATAGAGATGCTTTCTTAATTATATGGATATGGTTTTTTTATTCTGTCACTGAAATATAGTATACTGGCTATTTTCACGGGATATATTCCTATCTTTATATATATTATCATATTGTTGTGCAACATGGTTAGCTAATGGGATTGTGTTGCAGGCCGAAGCTGCTTTCTCAGCCAGGGACTTTTTTAGAGCAGCATCGTTCTTCGCTAAAGTGAGTGATTTTTTCTTTTAAGGATTGTTTATTTAGTTTCTCCTCCTTTCCATCTCCATTGACCGTAATATCATCTGCAGATCAACTACGCCTTGTCATTTGAAGAGATTACATTGAAGTTTATTACCATAGGGGAACAGGTAAATGCAGTTCTGTTCGTGTATTCAGTCTTCACTTGATTGGATATGGCACACTTGTTGGACAATAGAGGTGTTGGCTCTTTAGATAAAAAGTGGTGTAAATATTTTCTGTTTCTTGCAGGATGCCTTAAGGACCTTTTTGTTAAGGAAGCTCGATAATCTTGTGAAAGATGATAAGTTTCAAATAATGATGATTTCTACATGGGTCACTGAACTTTACCTCGACAAGGTTCTTCTTCTCTATGCTAATTTTCTTTAATAACTATCAGGTTTAAAATCTAAAAACAGAAATTGACTCTATTTAATATTTATGAGTCGGTTGGAGTATAACTCTTCCAACTGCATCTTCTCATTGCTTGTTTTCACTTGTGTATCTTTTTTAATATATTCTTTAGATTTATCTTTGAAAATTTAATGTACTTACATCATCTTGGATGTGATGTATAACTGCTTAGATCAATCGACTACTGCTGGAAGATGACTCGCCAGACAACCGTAATTCAGAATACCAGTCTATCATTATGGAATTTCGTGCTTTTCTCAGTGACAGTAAGGATGTACTGGATGAGGCAACTACAATGAAGCTACTTGAAAGGTTCATATCATTTGGTTGCGTCATATTCATATTCTGTTAGTGACCCCGTCTCTGCAATTTTGCACTTATTATTTTGTTTTACAGCTACGGAAGAGTTGATGAATTGGTATACTTTGCCACTCTAAAGGAACAACACGAGATTGTGGTTCATCACTACATTCAGGTTTTTCTTTAGCACTCTGCTTTGTTCTATTCTCTGACTTCATAATTACTTAGTCATTTTTATTAAAATGTAAAAATTACATGGTTAGATATAATCTACAGTATCTGTTTGATAGTTGAGTCGATGGTGTTTCCATTTGACTCAAACTTTATGTCCAATCTTATGATGTGTTAAACTAATGTTTACCCATCTTTGTTCTACTTGTGTAGCAAGGAGAAGCAAAGAGAGCCTTGGATGTATTTCAAAAACCTAGTGTTTCTGTTGACCTTCAGGTAATTGTATGGTGGTGAAACCAACTCTCAAATTGGCATTTTTTATCTTATCATCAAACAAAAAATACATTAGTATTTTTTTTTTCTCTTTCTGTTATCTTTCTCATCATAGTACTAGTTAGCTTTGAAGTACCATTTATGCAGTTGTTATCTTCAGCAGGAGGACTCTAATGAGTTTCGAAAACATAATTTTTGTTACACATGACCACCATATTTCAGTCATCATTTCTTTAACGCTTGATTTAGTTCACAAACTGTTCTGTAACATCTGCAGTTTATGGAATTTTATGTTTACTTTGTGTTATTTTTGTGGTGCAGTATAAGTTTGCTCCAGATCTCATCATGCTTGATGCATATGAAACCGTTGAGTCATGGATGACCAGGAAAGATTTGAATCCAAGAAAGCTGATTCCTGCAATGATGTCGTATTCAAGTGAACCTCATGCCAAGTAAGTTTACTGTTCGATTATTAATGCTAAAAAGTTTTTTTTAATACAAAATTGCAATATATTGATGCATCTCGTACCAAAATATAAACGCAGAAATGAAACCCATGAAGTAATCAAGTATTTAGAATTTTGCGTTCATCGGTTGCAAAATGAAGACCCGGGTGTTCATAACCTCTTGCTCTCTCTATATGCAAAGAAGGTTTGTCATTCTATAATCTTACTATTCCCTAGTTGATACGAAAAGCTATCAGATGGATTTATTCGATAAAACAACCAGGAAGATGACAGTGCCCTTCTGCGGTTCCTACAATGCAAATTCGGAAAAGGACGATCTAATGGCCCTGATTTCTTCTATGATCCAAAGTATGCCTTACGTCTTTGCCTTAAGGAAAAGCGTATGCGTGCATGTGTCCATATATACAGCATGATGTTAATGCACGAAGAAGCTGTTGCACTTGCTCTTCAGGTATACTTTAGTAACATATGTGGTTTACGGTTTTGTGTGACATCTTCTAATGTTTGACTTTGATGATTAAGGTTGACCCTGAGCTTGCAATGGCTGAAGCTGACAAAGTGGAGGATGATGAAGAGTTGCGGAAGAAGCTTTGGCTTATGGTTGCCAAACATGTTGTTGAACAGGAAAAGGGTACTAAAAGAGAAAACATTAGGAAAGCAATAGCATTTCTAAAGGAAACCGACGGCCTCTTAAAGATTGAAGATATCTTACCTTTCTTTCCAGATTTTGCACTAATTGACGACTTCAAGGTAATTATAATCAAAAATTGAGAGGAGTTTAACCAGAAATGAATTAATTCTTAACTTTTTTGTAGGAAGCAATCTGTTCATCTTTAGAGGATTATAATCAGCAAATTGAGAAATTGAAAGAGGAGATGAATGATGCAACACACGGTGCGGATAATATAAGAAATGATATCAGTGCACTTGCTCAAAGATATACAGTCGTTGACCGTGATGAGGAATGCGGGGTAATTATTTCGTGGTTCATTCATATTATTTTCTATTAGTAGTTCATTTCTTCTATAATATGTGAGTTTATTCAACTTAATAGGTTTGCCGGAGGATAATTTTATCTGCTGGTGCGGATTACCGAATGTCAAGGGGTTATACGACAATAAGCCCAATGGCACCTTTTTATGTGTTCCCATGTGGACACGCGTTTCATGCACAATGCCTTGTTGCCCATGTAACCAAATGTACCAATCAAAATCAAGTAAGTACTTAGTTTATAATCAGTTAATCGCACATACACATTCACTGCGTGATCACTTTCAAATCCATTTGCAGGCTGAGCATATACTGGATCTTCAGAAGCAACTCACTTTAATGAGTGTTGAGCCCAAAGTGGGTGTAAATGGTGGTTCAGGTGGCGATGACTCTATCACAAGTGTGGCTCCTGTTGATAAGGTATGTCTTACGTGCTGCGTACAAGGTTTAACTATTGATTTGTCGTTTTTAGTGTCTTACCTGGTTCTTATGTTGCATAAATGATGAACAGATTCGGTCACAGTTAGATGATGCAATAGCGAGTGAATGTCCATTTTGTGGTGATCTGATGATTAGTGAGATTTCAAAGCCGTTCGTTTTGCCTGAGGAATCATATTTGGCCTCTTCATGGGAGATCATGTCAAAGAGCGTTGGAGTCGAGAAGGGAATTTCTTTTGTTGTCTAGAAGATGCTTTATAAAGTTGTAACAATTTGCATGTAGAGATGTATTTATCTCGAAAAGTGAAAGTATGAGATGGGTTTGAGGTGTTCTTTGGTTTTTGTTGATGTGTAGAGTGCGGGTGTTGTCAATATAAATATATTTGAGTTATACACATTGTACACTTGTTTTCTTCAAATATTTTGGCAAGTGATTATCTGAAGTTGAAGAGAACAACATATAGCAACATTGTCTTGTTATTTATAAGTGAGTTTTATGAGGAGATCCACTAATTTTAAGTTAACGTTGTGCAGTTTTATATTTCTAATCTTTAAGTGTTCTCTTGGCCTTGCCACAAGTTTATTGTCGTACATCGTGTTTGTTTCAACGAATGAATTTTAGCAAGGGTCCCTTTCAGTTGGTGATTTCACACTTGAGGTTTGCAATGTTACCATGTGTTCTGGTGGGCGGACCTGTGTTGTTTGAGGTTCTGGCGGATTTCGTCTCAAGTGTCATGTTCATGGTCGGTTCGTAAAATGTTCCATGCTTTCTATCGGGTGATTGCCTTTGGTCATATTGCCTTTGGTTGGTATGAAGGTCGAGTTGCTGGATTTACACTTTTGATGTGTCCGTTTTCATCATAGAGTGGTTGAGTTTTAGGGTCGGTCGTTGATGTTGTATGTTACTGGTCGGCTATATCCTTTGTAACGATCTATTTCTCTTCTTTTCTTTTTATTTACTGATTTTGTTTTTTAGAAAGTCCAACTTAAATTCTCTGACTATGTAATTCTTATTACACAACTATCTCACGCCATTGTGTCAAACGTGAGTTGAACTCACGACAACTTGATTGAGGAAGCATCTATAACCATTGTAATTCTAGTTTTTGCTAGTTTGTTTACTGTATGTATATTCATAGTCAAATCCTCTAGAACAAAACAAATGCTCTATTCTCGTGATTTTGTATGTCCATCAGGCCCATAACGTACAAGGACAGATGGGGAGTATATAGACGGGTTTTTGAAAATGAAATTACCAAAAACGGCTTTCACTTTATGTGAAGTAGGTCCCACGTTATAAACCCATAAATGATGGGGCCAGTTAGCGGTAAGATATATGTTGGCTAGCTACTGGTTACAAGATGAGTCATGTAGATAAGATTTTCATGTGTCCTTGTAGCTTGTGAAGTTGTAAAAATATATCGTGATATTTTGGTCAAACTAAATGCTTCTTTCCTTTTTGTCGTATCAACCAAGAATTCTTGGGATAAGAAAGGGAAATTTGCATAATTGACAATGTTTGGGTTATACTATACAAGCCCCATGTGATGTCAAATCATAGGGGACAAAGGGCATCTTTCTTTTATTTTGCAGTATTACACAGTTTTCTATCAGTTTCTGTTCCGTATTTCTGACAGTTTTTGGCGTTTGACATATTAAACTTTATATTTTCTGTTCCGTACTTTCAGGTTTATAGTTTTTTGATATAAATAAAATTATAAAAATAAAAAAAAATAAAAAATAAAAAATAAAAAAAATCAAAAAAAAAGGGGGGGCTTGGATAACTTGTCCCTTTGCATAATTGACAATGTTTTGTTTATTTAATATCTGACGATTAACTGCTGTTACGTTTGTAGCTTTTGCAGCTATTCATACGTTACCAAGTCTAACCATTCTCACTTTGAATATCGTTACGAAGCAAAAATGATGAATGTGATACAATGCGATCACATTGTGAATTCAAAATACATGACATACGCATTTGATAGATCAACTGGTGTGTAGCGGCAGAATTTACGATCGAATTGCCAAGTATTATGACTTCATTATCCTTCTTTATAGTAATCTGTGTTCCGTTTTGACCCAACCCAACCCAACCCAACCCAAAGTTTGTTCCTAAAAAACTCACCTCAAATGTTAAACCATGAGTTCCTTCAAAGTTTTTAAAGCGAAACATTGGTCACTACAAGAGATTACAAACTCTAAGTTCGACAATACACTATGGTTAATCTATAGATTTCATCGCACTAATCAAAAGTAAGTTGTATTGAAGTCCAGCATGGTCCATATCGTCAAAACAAGACGCAACTTTATTAATAAAAAATAATTGTGAATTACATGTTCGGAATACTTATTTTGGTGACTTTACATCTTCATGGTTTCTATATACATATCCGGTTTGCTTCATCAATTTTTTCCATGATAAATATAGGTCGTGTGACAATTTCCTTACGATAGATTTATGTTGTTGTTAAAAATTAAGGTTGTACTAGATATGCAAAACGTAACAGGTATGTACTAAATTGAATTGAATTTTACAACAATCACTTTTAGTGAAAAATACAATGGAATATCCAAGAATCCTAAACTTCGGCTAATTTGTGTTGTGCTTCAATGACTTCGGTGTGATCTTCCATTTCTTATGTTGTGCTTCATTGGCTGGTGTCAAAGTTGGTGTAACATATGAAGGTTTCATGTTGTGCTTCATTGATGTGTTTTACTGCTTTCTTCCTCTTCGTAGCCAACGAAAAGAGAAAAGTCACCAAGCCGTAAGATGCAGAAGAAAAGTAGCAAAGCATCTGCCAAATATTGTATCACTCTATTGTGTAAAAAATAACACATGTTTGACAGCAGCCCGACAAGTTCTATTTGCTATGGGTGTTTGATATTTTTCATTAAATAAGGTTGAGAACACGTGAATGGAATTTACTTGTGAACCTTTCGGCAGTAAATATGATCAACCCATATACTCCTCCACTTTGAGGTCAAAACTAATATATAGCTACATGTATGTGAGCCGTCGCAAATGGGAGTCTCATATCACATTTCTGCAAATTTGTTCAATGGAACTAACTCCATTCGTAATAGAACAACATCCGGTTTGGAGAGTAGATCAGAGCACTATTCCTGAAACCTAATGTTGTCTGTTGTTGGCCTTCGAGTATTAGGACGAAAGTTTCTTCATAACGTCTATAGACGATCCTTTTTCAAGTCTATATGTTTTGGGAAATTTGCGTAACCGCTTCAAGTATGTTTGCAACAAGAAAAATCTAAACTTATTACGTTCTCACTTTAATGGTGATACTCACAAGTATTTTATCAACTCTACAAGTCTGACATATAGGGATGGCAATGGGAAGAATGTCAGGGATCGCATTTCTCATCCCCATCCCTGTTTCCTCTCTCCATCCCCATCTCTGGCGCTATCTCCATTGGGGAATTGGTTTACTTCCCATCCCCAAAAGGGATCGGGGATCCCACAGAGATTTGGGGATTTTCTATCCTTAGTGAAATAAACATGAAATTTGCACAAACTCGTCGAAATATGAATAGCTTGACGCATATAATGTCTATTTTAATTACAATGTCAATTCAATTTTAAAGCATCACAAATATTGAAACATCAAATATAATATAAAAACTGATTGTGTATAGTATCCCCGGACCCGGCATACTGGGCCGGGCATGCTTATAACTTTAACCGTGGCAGAGTCAAGACAGACGAATACACATTGTAGACTCTAGTCTTGCCAAGCCAGGACAAGAACATGCCCCGGCCTCCCTAGGCCGGGCCAGAGATCATTGGCCGCAGCTGGACTACCACGCTGCCGAAAGCCAGATCTTGTGGGATCGTGTCTTCTACTTGATCTGACACCTACCTGCTAGGTATGGCGCAAATCGGCTCTGCTCTGACACCTACCTACTCGGTTAGGTGTAAGTCAACTCGCAGAGTTCCGAGGCAGCTACAGTAAGTATAGGGGTAGTATAAATACCCATCTCATTTATTACTCTCAACTAACTGCATTTACTTCCACCTAGTCCGCACTTACACCTTATACAATATACTTACTCTCACACCGGAGGCCAACCGCGGAAGCCCCCTTCCGCGATAAGACTAACGGTGTTGCTTTTCTTAGCAGCTCACGAAGTACTTAGCACAAGATCTGTACCCGCCAAAAGCTAGTCTAACCTAGGTCTGGTAGTGTGCCTAAGATTTGTAATAACAAGTTGGCGCCATCCGTGGGACAAGTTACACAACTGCATTTCAAAAAAAAAAAAAAAAAAAAACTTTACCATGAGCAATCAAACAAAAAACCCTTCCCCGTCCCAAGAGCCTTCCACAGTACGGAACACTCGTGAGAAGGGGAAGGGGAAAGAAGGAGAGCACCATTCAGACTCCCTTCCAGATGAGGCAATAAGGGCGTTCTGTGACAAGCATTATCACCAACTATTGCCCTTAATGACTGAAAAGGTCCATGCGGAGAAGATGGGACAATTAAAAACCCGTCTCAACTTCGAGGACGAGTCACAGGAGAATTCATACTCCCGAGAGCCATCCCGATATGTTGAATCAAAAGACAGGAGAAAGCGGTAGACAAGCCCCGGTGCGAGGCCTGAACCTTCCGAAAGTTCCTACTCCCGGAGTGTTTTCTCCAAACTTAGCAAAGAACCCGAGGATAACGAGGAAAAGGCCAAACACCTCTGGTCGGCCATTTTCACTCCTTTAGGGGGAAAAAAGAAGGTGTTAAGTCACGCTTGGGGGAGAGAAAGCCGGACGTATTTTCTCGGCTTAAGTCTAAGAGCCGCGCTCGAAGGGAGCGTAGAGGTGAAGCTAGACGTTACAGACAAGACGGACGACCTTTTGTGGAAAGAAGTCCGGACAGCCCAAGAAGAAGATCCTCAAGTCCGACCTACAGCCGCACCCCTCGCTCAAGGGAAAGAGGCGTCGGATCTGGATCCGCCTGTTCCGATTCCAGAAGGCGAAGGGACCGGACGCCGGAGGGAAATGGAGACAATGATGGAGGATATTGGGAAGCCGGGTCTGGGAAGAACAAAGGGAATGCGGACGATCTTTATCGCCCGTACGACATCGATGACAAGGACCCTTTTTCGCAAAGAGTCAGAAACTTCGAGTTCCCAAAGAGGACCCGAATGCCCTCCAATGTCAAAACTTACGACGGAACGGGAGATCCGGAGGATCACCTAAAAAATTTATGTACCGCGGCCAAAGTCGAGCGATGGGCTATGCCCACCTGGTGCCACATGTTTAACTCCACCTTGATGGGCCACGCTCGAATTTGGTTCAATGAATTGCCGGCAGAGAGCATAGATAGCTTCGAACATCTCCGCAAAAGTTTCTTATCCTACTTCCTCCAGCAGAAGAAATACACCAAAGATCCGGTGGAACTCCACCTTATCAAGCAAAGAGAAGGAGAAACCACGGCGGCTTTTGTCGACCGCTTCAAAGCGGAAAGTATGCACGTGAAGGGCGCCCCTGAATGCATGAAGGTTTCGGGATTCATACACGGGATCAACAATCCAGAGCTGATTAAGAGGCTCAATGATAAAATTCCGAAGACAGTCGACGAAATGTGGAAGGTTACTACGGCCTTCATCCGTGGTGAAACTGCCGCGGCAAATGTGTCAAGGAAAAAGCAAGACGGCTCTTCGTGGAAACCTCACGAAGGGGGATCCCGGACATCCAACAACCAGAGTTTTGAAAGAAAAACAGAATTCAAAGGACGTTCAAGGGCGGATCGGAGAAACAATGACCGGTTCACACCTCTCACAAAAACGCCGAAGGAAATTTTGGCAATGGACGCGGTAAAATTCACAGCTCCACCACCTATGGCAAGCCCGGCGGAGTCAAGAAACAAAGACAAGTATTGTAAATTTCACAAAGAAAAAGGACATCATACGGATGAGTGTTTCCAATTGAGAAGGCAGATTGAGGACGCGGTCAGATCCGGCCAGTTGGCACACTTGGTAAAAGAGATCAAGAACGGAAGCCAGAAGGGCGGAGCCGCTAAAGGTGGCAAGAAGGAAATTGCGGCCAAGGACAAGGCTCCGGCCATATTTATGATACAAACTTAGCAACGGAATATCAAACAGAAGGTATCCTCTAACAATGAACCTAATTTGGAAATATCTTTCCCTCCCATAAAGGAAGACGATTGGGATAACCATCCATTGGTAATAAAGGCCGGAGTGGGCGGACACCACGTACACCGAATGTACGTGGACAACGAAAGCGCCTCTGAAGTCCTTAATGAACATTGTTTCAACCGACTGACCCCGGAAACCAAGAAAAGAATGATCCCCGCTACAGCTCCTCTTCTCGGTTTCAGTGGCGAATTATCATGGCCTTTGGGGCAAATTCTGTTAGAAGTTACCTTAAGTGATGAAGAGAACCCAGCTAGCGCTTGGATGAACTTCATGGTGGTTAGGTCACCTTCCCAATACAATGGTATAATTGGCAGGCCGAGGATAAGACAGCTTAAAATTATCCCTTCCACGGCCCACGGTATGATAAAATTCCCCACCCAGGGTGGAGTAGTCACCTTATATAGTGACAAAGTCATTCCGGTAAAGTGCCAAATGGTCGCGGAACCCCAACCGCAGCAAGGTCCTGAGGAAACCCCGGCAAAAGATGGAATTCAAGTAGCGATACATCCAGAATTTCCGGACCAGACGGTCCCTATAGGAGGAAGCTTGACAGATCCGGGGAAGAAGGATCTATGTGAATTGTTAAAGAGCAATTTGGATATCTTTGCCTGGCAACCATCGGACATGACCAGAGTGCCGCAGAACGTAGCAGAACACAAATTGAACATCCGGGAAGGGTATGCTCCGGTAAGGCAAAAGAAACGTGGGCAGGCCCCGGAACGAAACAAAGCAATTAACGAGGATGTTACAAAGTTAGTAGAAGCCGGTATAATGAGGGAGGTCCACTACCATGACTGGCTGTCAAACCCGGTTCTGGTCAAGAAGAGCGACGTAAGCTGGAGAATGTGTGTAGATTTCAAGGATCTGAACAAAGCATGCCCGAAAGATTGTTACCCTTTTCCGAAAATTGACTGGAAAGTTGAATCCCTCTACGGATACACCTTCAAATGTTTCTTGGATGCGTACAAAGGCTACCACCAGATATAGATAGCCGCAGAAGATGAGGAAAAAACCGCGTTCCACACAAGCCAAGGGATTTTTTGCTATAAGAAAATGCCCTTTGGATTGAAAAATGCAGGGGCCACATACCAGTGTCTAGTGGACAAAGCATTCGAAAAACAGATTGGAAGGAACCTCGAAGTATACGTCGATGATCTGGTCATTAAGAGCCATTCGGAGGTGGAAATGTTAAGGGACGTGGAAAAAACCTTCATGACTCTCCGGAAGATAAACATGAAGTTAAACCAAAAAAAGTGTACGTTTGGAGCGGAAGAAGGAGTATTCTTAGGGCATGTGATCAGTAAGAAGGGAATCAGGGCTTGCCCGGAGAAATCCGAGGTCGTTGCCCGGCTACCCTCATCGCGGACTCTTAAAGAAGTACAAAGCTTAAACGGAAAATTAGCTAGTCTGAACCATTTTTTACCGAAGTCCGCGAAAAAGTCCTTACCATTCTTCAAGACACTGAAGAAGTGTATAAAAAAAAGCGACTTTCACTGGGTACCGGAAGCGGAACAGGCATTCAAAGAGATGAAGCAACACATCGCCAATCTTCCCACCCTCACGGCTCCCCAACCAAGAGAAGAACTAATCATGTACTTATCCGTGGCAAAAGAAGCCATCAGTGCAGTCCTTTTGGCAGAAAGAGGACCGCGCCAGGAGCCCATCTACTTCATCAGCCGCACCTTATAAATTCCGAAAATAAACTATAGCCCAATGGAAAAATTGGTTCTATCACTAGTTTATGCGGCCAGAAGACTCAAGAGGTACTTCCAAACACACCCAATAGTGGTCATCACAGACCAACCAATCAAGCAGATGCTTGCGAAGACAGAAAATACAGGCCGAATGGCTAAGTGGGCCATTGAACTAGGAGGACACGACATCAGCTTTAGGCCGCGGACAGCCATAAGGGGACAAGTATTAGCTGACTTCATCGCGGAAATTCCAGAAGAAGAAGCCCCGGCAACAGAAGTAGCCGCGGAAGAATTGCCGTATGTTGAGCCGTGAAACTTGTATACCGACGAATCCTCTTGCCAAGAAGGATCCGGAGCAGGCTTAATCCTTACAAACCCTGAAGGTACGGAATTCACTTATGCTTTAAGATTTGAATTTGATACATCCAATAATGAAGCAGAGTACGAAGCATTATTAGCGGGTTTAAGGATAGCGGAACAGATGGGGGTGAAGGACCTGTCCGCAAACGTGGATTCTAGGTTGGTCGTGAATCAGATCAACGGTGCATATGAAGCCAAAGAAGAAAGCACGGCAAAGTATCACGTAAAAGCCAAGGCCTTGATTAAGAACTTCCGCACATTCTCCATAAAACAAATTCCGCGGAGTCAGAATAAGAAGGCGGACGCACTAAGCAAAATAGCCTCCACCAGCTTCGCCCATCTGACAAAACAAGTTTTGGTGGAAGTCTTGAGAGACAAGTCAATCAAGGAGAAAGAAGTTATGGTCGTGTTTGAAGAAGAATGGGACACGTGGATGACCCCACTCCTCGAATATTTGAAAGATGGGACGCTTCCTGCAGATCAGAAAAAGGCAAGAAAGCTAAAGATCAAAGCAAGAAAATACTCCGTCATCGATGGAGTCCTGTTTCGTATGTCATTTCTGGAGCCGTGGTTACGATGTGTTGGACCAATATAGGCAAACTACGTGATTAGGGAAATTCACGAGGGTTCGTGCAGCATGCACTCCGGACCCCGGCCTATCGTGGCAAAGGCAATAAGATCCGAATATTATTGGCCGACCATGCATAGGGACGCGAGAGAAGTGATCAACAAGTGCCAAGACTGCCAAGTCCACCGGCCGGTTCCCAGGAATCCTCAGCATAACTTAACTCCTATCACTTCCCCCTGGCCATTTTATAAATGGGGCATAGACATTTGCGGCCCATTTCCAGAAGCTCTAGGAAGAATCAAGTATTTGATAGTAGCAATAGATTACTTCACAAAGTGGATCGAGGCCAAAGCTCTCGCAACCATCACCGGTAATCAGGTCAAGAAGTTCGTATGGGATAATATTGTGTGTAGGTTCGGCCTGCCGGGGGAAATTGTAGCGGACAACGCCAAGCAGTTCAGGGACAACCCCTTCAAAGATTGGTGTGAAAAGCTTAACATCAAACAGCGGTTTGCATCAGTAAAACATCCGCAGGCGAACGGGTTAGTCGAAAGAGCAAACAGAAGCTTGGGAGAAGGGATTAAAGCAAGAATTGACCAAGGAAGCCGGGATTGGCTAGAGGAGCTACCGCATGTACTCTGGGCGCACAGAACAATGATCAAATCCAGTAACGGAGACACGCCGTTCTCCCTAACCTATGAGACGGAGGCCGTGATCCCCATGGAGATCGGAATGCCATCTCTCAGGTGTGCTCTATTCGACCCAATAGCAAATGATGAAGCTTTATAGCTGAACCTAGATCTCGTGGAAGAAAGGAGAGAAGTCGCGGCTATTGAAGAGGCAAGAAGCAAGTCCAGAATGGAAAAATACTACAATGCCAAAGTCCGCGGAACAAGCTTTAAGCCAGGTGATTTTGTCTACCGCAACAACGATGCTAGCTTGGTTGAAAGCACCGGGAAGCTGGGCCCCAAATGGGAGGGCTCGTACGAAGTTGTAGAAACATTGGGAAAATGAGCATACAAACTCAGGAACCAATATGGTCAACACCTACCCCGGACATGGAATATCCGGAATCTCAAAAAATGTTACTTGTGATTAAATGTAAGTATTCTCATCTTTTGTGGCTGACCGCGGCTCAATCCTGCAGTGGGAATTCATTTTAGCACTAGTCATCTTTTATGTATATAGTTTCCTAATTAATGATATGTGGAGTCCGATCAACTCCACAAATTTTCTAAAAATTTACTTGTCATTTTTTATTTATTATTCCGGTCATATGCATACATAAGCCGGAAAACAATTCCGCAGTTATAAAAATGCGTAAGAGGCATTTCAAGCCCGGCATGAGGACATTGCACCTCCGAATTATCTAAGGCATATAAGTGGTATTGCAAACCCATTGACCATACCAAGCTATCCCCGTAAATCTAAAGTACGGACACATAGAGATAGTAAACTAAGTCCGGCCATATGAGCCCCGGCAAAAACAAATACATAACATAAACAACCAAGTGTTAATACACATAAAAAATGGTTAAGTTATATTCATCATCGATTACAAAATACGCGGATGCATTCATCCGGATTACATCTCCAAAGTCTAAAGGATAAAAGCTTCACAAGATTCATGGCAGGGTAGATATAGTCAAAATATCTCCCAAAGAACAGCCGCAGAAACAAGACAACTAACTCTCGGGCCCCTTAGTGTTGAGGACGGAAGTATCAAACATGTCATCATGTTGGACACTATCATCCCCGGTCGGATTAGTCACCGGCCCGGATGGGGTAACAACATTCGCAGGCTCAATAGCCGCAGGTTCCACACTAGAAGAGGGTCCGGACTTGGAAGGAGCAGGAAGAACAACGGCAAGACCCTTATCACTGTAGTCAAACTCCACCCCATACTTCCTATTCTTGTACTCTTTGTAAGCAGCGATAGCCTTGGGGCGGCGAGTGACAAGTCTGAGCAGGGATTCCGGAAGGACATGCTCTTCCGCGACAGAAGGTTTGAAAGTAAACTCTTCAGTCCCGGGATGACGGTCTTCCTCTAACACCAGCTGCGACATGAGATACTCAAGCGGGGCATCCTTACACGCCTCAAGAGATTCCAGCAGAAGGAACGGCACATTTCCTAGTCTAACCACTGACTCCTCAAAGTGCTTCTTTGCCTCAGGGTCGTAGGCCTCCACGCTCTGGAGTTTAATACCTTTAGCCCCATGAACAACCCCGGCTTCCAAACCCTGACGCACTCCCTCCGCTATTGCCGCGGATATGCAAGCTCCGAGCCTGGTCTTCAACTCAAAAGACTCTTTGAACTTGTGGAAGGCGTAGGGAAAACCATGCCCGATAACCCAGCGTCTACCCTCAATAGCCCTTAAGCACTGGGGGAAGAGGTCCGTGTCAAATTCCTCGTTGATTTCCACCAACCTCTTCTCCAACTCTGATATGCGCTCCTCAAAACTAGCGCGGGCAATACTCACACTCTCTTCAACATGCTTTTCCATCTGCACTTGAACCTGTTGCTGCAAGGTGCTACAAATAATCTCCAGTCCGGACATCTTCTGAACCAGCTCCTCATTCTTGGCAAGAAGCTCTACATTTTGTGCGGCTAGCTCCGCATTCTTCTTACCGAACTGACCAACAAGAGCTAACGATGGTGACAAGCTCTCACATTCAGCACGAAGTTTACCCAACTCCTTGTCCTTGACCTCCGCGGCCGCCTCCAACTCAGATATACGACCACGGAGCTCAGCAACCCCGGAAGATTCCCCCTCCAGCTCTTCAACCTTAGCTCTCAAATCAGAAACGAGCTTCTCCCTCCTCTCCAACCTCCTGCCCAGCTTACGGTTCTGCTCAAGTCCATACTCTAACCGCAGTCGAACCTCCGAGCTCATGCATATTTGATGGGAGGTGAGCAAGTTGTATTGGTTCAATAAATCCTCGGCCCCCATACCCCTAAGAACAGACACATAACCTGGCGTAGCAACGTTGTCCACAATACTGCGGCAAATCCACGGTTCATCCATCTTGAAACGGTTCGTGGGTAACCACTTGGGAACATAGGTGGATGAGGCCTCAGCGGTGTCGACAGAGACGGACTGATAAAAATCCTCAGAATGGGCACCTCCCTCAGCCCCGGCCTCAATATGCCCGGATACATCCCCAACGTTGTCTGGATGTGACCCCTCAGTAACTGGCCCTGAAGACTCAAGATGCAGGGACTCAGTATGCTCCGGAGTAGAAGTCTCAGCAGCTTTACCCTCGGAACGTTCTTGGGTGGGGGTAGCAGAAGAGGAAGTGAGAACAGTAGCGTTCTTCATAATGTTTTCGTCCGTATGAAGACCATAACGTCCCAGCTCATCCCCCGAATCATCCAGGAGTTCATACACGGGAGGCTCTTCCGCGGCACCTGAAAACAAAACGTATGTCAGTACAGGCAACATACGCAGTAAAAAAAATAATAAATAAAAAAGAGAAGAAACAAGCAACTCATACCTGACCCAGCCGCGGTCCCCTTGCGAACAAGCTTCTTCTTTTTCTTCGGGGGTTTCTCAGGCGCGTCAATCACCACCCTTTTCTTCCCAGCCTTTTTCTCGGCCTTAGCCGCTTCTACCTCATCAACAACAGTGTGCTCTACTACCTTCAAAATATCCTCTGACGGCTGAACAACACGTGAAGCCGTCTCCGTTCTCAACGTGGGCTCACCCTCTTTTAAAGTTCTCTCCCCGGTGGTCACCTTGAATACATCTGGCTGACTGATGAAAGAGAACAGATCCATTTCTGCAAAAACCAGAGAATAAAATCAGACGCGAAAGATAACAAACAAAAAGCGGAAATAAAACAAATCTAATAACCCACCCATATAATCCGGCCATAAAAAGGTCGGGCGGCAACTATCATCGTCCCAGGTTTGGCTAAACCCTATAACATTCAAAAAAATCTCCGGATATTTTTTGAAAGCAGCCCTATTAGTATCAAGGCGCCGCAACAGCTCTAGATCCAAGCCCGCGTCAGAAGGAGGAGGATCGCGGTCTATGGATACCTTTTCGAACCATGGGACAGAAAGGGGAAAAATGGTCTTCTTCACAAAAAAGAAACGGTCCTTCCAGTTTTTGACCGAATCAAGCGCGGTAGTATAACAAACAGGGACTTCCAACGACTTAGGACCCTTCCTGTTCTCTAAGGTCATCCAGCCGTGATTAATATCGGCATAGTAAAATTTCCTAAAAAGGGGAACAGTGGGAACACCACCATGGACGCGGCAAAGGATTTTAAAATGACTAATCCTACACGCCGCTAGAACAGAAAACTGAGATAGATGGATCTGGAAATACTCCAAAACACGCAACAAAAACAATGACATAGGAATTCTAAAGTTGCCTAACTCAAAAAATCAGGTATACACACCTATTTTCCCCTCTGGGCATCCCAAATCGTATCCCGGGGCCCGGGCATTTCAGGCAAGAGATGTCCCGGAATATTATATTTTTTACAAAAATCATTTACATCTTCCTGAGAGAGTTTAGAAGTTACACTGCTTATATGGTCAGGCGCCATTCTAAATGATAAAAAGAACGAATTTGAAAGAAACCTAACCTGAAGATCTAAGTCCAGGAATAAAAGATAGCAAGAGGAGCGAAGGCGGAAGATATTCTTTTCTAGAGAGAAGGAAAAATAATTACTGTGCGTGAAAAAAGAATAACAGTGGTGTAAATCTTTGAGAGGATGCTTCGATACACCTTAAGGATGTTAGTCCTTTGTAACTTTGTGTATATGATGTTTGAGTTAATATGATTAAGTGTGCGGAATCTACTTAACCACACTTAGAAGGTTATTTGGTTATGGAAATGGAACAGTTATGTTTGTTATTGAAAAATGAACAAAGAAAGTTTGTCACCAAACGATTCAATATTATTCAAAATAATACGAGTGATCTTCACTATCACTAGGGTTATAAAACCTTGAATCTTAATATTTCTATGACTTGTGATATTGTTGTGTTTGTTCTTTTCTCTTGACAGATATTCAAGTTCTATTTTTGGCACAAATCTAAGTCACACAATATCTAGTCTAAGATCTCCCTTTTATACAAACAAAGGAGATCATTACAATTATGATAAGTCTTGTCGAACTACTTGCTAGCTTATGTTGAGTGTGTCAGTAGCTAAGATACAACATGTATCTATGTTTACAACTTGTTTGACTGACTACAAATCAAAGATATTATCTACCGTATATACTTGACTTTTATACACAAATATCTTTTTATACTTATCCAACCAGCAGTAGTAAACGTGACACTTATCCATGCAGCAGTAGTATAAGTTACACCAGCAGTAGGATCAACCAGCAGTACCTTCTTTGTACTAGCAGTACTAACTTCAGTTAGTACTGTTAGTTATAACTTGAGAGGCTTTAGATATATACTAGCAGTAGGAACTGTTAGTATATTCTTCTCAGCAGTACTAACTTTGTGAACTTGTAATTTCCAATACTAATCTTCAGAATATTTAATTCCCAACAATCCTCCCCTAAACATGTGATTCCCTAATCAACATGTTTCTTCTGAATTAAATTTTGATTGTGAGGATCTTTCAAACACTTCATAGTCAGACTCTTGATCTGAGCTTTCCTTTGTTCTTCAAGATTATTCTGTCTAACTTATCTGCTTTCTGTGAATCTCTTTCAGCAATAACATCATCTTCTTTGTCTTGAACAATAGCAGTATCTTGAATAAAAGATGGTGCAATTTCCTTGGATGGAGGAATTATAAGAGGCAATGGTGCTGTGTATCTTGGATGCTTGTTTCAACAAGTGAAATCATCTTCCAGCATGCCTTTGCAAGTGATGAACAAACGTAGTGAACTGAAATTGAAACTGAAAGCTCCTAGATAGAACTTTCTCCATTTGAATGCTTCATCCCTTCTGAATATATATAATACTCTAGAATCTTCATTTGAACTTTCTTCATTTGAAGAGCTTATTCCCAGTATCCATCATCTGAAAAAGCTTATTCTTATTATTGGCTGAATAATAAGACATGTTAGCTTCTCAAAAAGCTAACATCATCATCTTGTATGCTCTTGTCTTTTCTTTAACTTAATCAATTTGAGTTTCCTCCCCTGATTCTGAGCATACACAACCTATTCTTCTTCCCTTATTGGATAATCTTCCTCCCCTGGGTTTTATTTCCTCCCCTGAGCTTGAGCTTGGAAGATCTCTCACTATGTACCAAAATATTTATCCTCCCCTGAGATTTATCATTTCCTCCCCTGTTTGAAAGATCTCTCACCATTATCTGATCTACCAATTAGAACATGTTTTTAGACAATGTTGTACATGAAGCCATCAATTCCTTAAGAGTTTAATTGCTGCCCTCATCACTTCTAGGTGTGTTAACTCCTATGAGAGGTGATTCATGGGGCATTGACTCATTATCCATCATTTGATGATGATTCTGAGCCTCTTTGAAAATCCTTTTTAAGAAACCTTTGACTTAGCAGTATGAATATGATTTTATGATGAAAAATCATACTGCTTACAACCATTTTGAAGGGATTAAGAGTGTAACAGACACTTAATCAAGAATTGGGTTTAAAGTAACCTCTGGTTGTGTGAGAACCAATATTTTTATTTATAAATAACTGCCTGTGTAAAGATAAACCTATTCAAAAGGCTTTCTTGACAGGGTTTTCAGCTCATAGCAATTGTTACCTCTAACACAAGTGTTAGATTTACTTTTGCTAGCTGTTCTTTCTATCAGATGTCCTTAGACTTGCTCATTATACTTAAAAGCATAAAATGATAGAAAGTGAGTTGAGTCGGTTACTATCTGACCAACTGAGCCATTATGTCAATGTGAAACATGATAATTAGGTTTCAAGAAAGAAGTTTTTAAAGAATCAATTAACTTAGGTGTAAACCTTTGTTAATGAATTCCCAAACTCAGTCCATCATAAACCTATTATTTTAGCAACTAGAATCATTCTGCTGCTTCCATTTCACTTGAAACTTCTTTTGTGCTCAATGTTCATACCTGAAAATGTTAGTCCAAAACCAAGAAATAAAATGCAAAGCATTTGTCTTATAGCAGTATAAACCTTATATGACTAACAGTATGAACTGAACAATCAAAATTTGTACTAGCAGTACAAACTTTTCAATAATAGTACCAATTTACAAAGTAAGCAGTACAAACAAAAATAACACAGAGTTTAAAATCATTGAGGATTAAGCATTCCAATACTTGCTACCAAGTACTGAAACCTTCCAACATCAAAAGCTTTTGTAAGAAGATCTGAAAAGTTTTGATCAGAATCAATTTTAAGAACTTGAATCAACTTTTTCTCATTGCAATCTCTAATAAAATGATGTCTTATGTCAATGTGTTTTGTTTTAGAATGTTGCACTGGATTTTTAATTATGAAAATTGTACTACTATTATCAATATGTATGACAGTGTTCATGAAATTGTACCCATAGTCAAGAAGTTGGTTTTGAAGCCATAGGACTTGACCACAGCAACTTGCAGCAGCTACATATTCAGCTTCAGTTGTTGAAGTAGCCACAATTGTTTGCTTCTTACACTGCCATGAGATAAGTCTACACCCAAGGAATTGACATCCTCCAGTTGTTGACTTTCTGTCCAAGCTAGCACCTGCATAATCACTATCTGAAAATGCTACCAAGTCAAAAGGTGATTCTCTAGAATACCATAGACCCAACCTAGGTTGACCCTTGAGATATCTATAAATCCTCTTGACTGCTGTTAAATGAGAAACCTTTGGAGTTACTTGAAATCTTGCACAAGCACAAACAGAGAACATGATATCAGGTCTTGATGATGTAAGATACATCAAAGAACCTATCATAGATCTGTATGTGTGTACATCCACATTATCTCCATCTAAATCTTTAAGAAGTGGCTTCTCAGAGTCCATTGGTGTGCTTGCCACTTTTGAATCGGCAAAGTTAAACTTCCTAAGTATCTCAGCAACATATTTATCTTGACTAATAAATATGCCTTCATGTGATTGTTTAACTTGCAAACCCAAAAAGAATGTAAGTTCCCCCATGGAACTCATCTGAAACTTATGATGCATAAGCTTCTCAAACTCCAAACACATCTCCTTCCTTGTAGATCCAAAGATGATATCATCCACATACACCTGAACTAGCAAAAGATCACTCTTGTGCTTCTTGATGAATAATGTCTGATCAATCTTCCCTCTTTGAAATCCATTTTCAATTAAGTAGGAAGCTAGTGTTTCATACCAAGCCCTTGGTGCCTGATGAAGGCCATAAAGAGCCTTAACTACATTGTACACTTTTTCTGGATGGTCAGGATCAATGAACCCTGGAGGTTGTGAGACATACACCTCTTCTTCAATAGTACCATATAGAAAAGCACTCTTGACATCCATTTGATAAACTGTGAAGCCCATAAATGAATACACCTCTTCTTCAATAGTACCATATAGAAAAGCACTCTTGACATCCATTTGATAAACTGTGAAGCCCATAAATGAAGCATAAGCCAAAAATAACCTAATGGCTTCAATCCTTGCTACTGGAGCAAAAACCTCTTCATAGTCTATCCTTTCTTCTTGTGTGTACCCTTGGGCTACTAATCTAGCCTTATTCCTAATCACTATGCCCCTTTCATCCCTTTTATTTCTGAAAACCCATCTAGTGCCAATTACCTTTTCATCTTTAGGTAAATCAACTAGCACCCATACCTTCTGAATCTTGAACTGAAGAAGCTCTTCTTGCATAGCTTCTACCCAGCTTGAATCATCTAGGGCTTTAATAATGTTCTTTGGTTCTGCCTGTGAGAGAAAACATACAAACAAGCAAGAGTTTGAAAACTCATGCTGCTTTGAAGCATAAAGGGCATCAAGAAGCCCTTGTTGGTCTGAAGACATCAGTTGTTGCCTTGTCTTCACTCCTGATTGTACATCTCCAATCACATTGTCTAGGGAGTGGACTTTGTGAATCCTTGTGTGTGGTGTTGTAGGAACATGATAGTTAGGTGGGAGATTATTGAAATCCACCTCTTCTTCTGAGAAATCTGCTTCAGTTGAGACTGATGGGCCAGCAGTAGAAACATTTGGCCTAGCAGTATAAACTGTTTGCCTGGCAGTATCTTGCTCTGTCTCAGCAGTAGGAATAATAATTGTAATGCTACCTTGTTCTTCTTGTTCATCTTCCTTGTTTTCATCTTCAACCCCTTCTTTAGTTTTATCTGAAGAAGATTCATCATTTGTTGAAGTTGAAGCCACACTTGTACTTGTCCATATTGGCATCCATACATAATCTTGATCTTTCTCTTTATCTAACCTTGCCTCATCTGTTGCTTCATTTTCTTTTGAACCTGAAAATTCATTAGTTTCTGCAACAATAGGCACATAATTCATAGAATGGGTTAGTGTCTCAAGATCAAATAGCCAATTGGGACCTTGACCTGCTACATTGGATTTATTCTCTAAAAACTCCACATGCAGGTTCTCCTCTACTCTTCTAGTTCTTGAGTTGTATACTCTAAAAGCTTTGCTATTAAGAGAATATCCAACTAAGAATCCTTCATCTGCTTTACCATCAAACTTTCCAAGATGGTCTAAGGTATTTAGAATTGTCACATGACATCCAAAAGGTCTAAGAAATCCTATTGCAGGAGTTCTACCTCTAAATAGCTCATATGATGTCTTATTGTATACTCTAAAAGCTTTGCTATTAAGAGAATATCCAACTAAGAATCCTTCATCTGCTTTACCATCAAACTTTCCAAGATGGTCTAAGGTATTTAGAATTGTCACATGACATCCAAAATGTCTAAGAAATCCTATTGCAGGAGTTCTACCTCTAAAAAGCTCATATGATGTCTTATTGTGAGATTTGACAACCAAAACCCTATTCTGGACATAGCAAGCAGTATTAACTGCTTCAGCCCAAAAAGTGATAGGCAACTTAGAGTTGGCTAACATGGTTCTAGCAGCTTCTATGAGTGTTCTATTTCTCCTTTCAGCAACACGATTCTGCTGAGGAGTTCTAGCTACACTAAATTCTCTCCTTATACCTTTTTCCTTGCAGAAGTCATCCATAACTCTATTTTTAAACTCTGTCCCATTATCACATCTAATGACTTTTACTTTCTTGTCTACTTGGTTTTCAATCTGTGTAATGAATGTCTTAAGGATGCTAGAAGTCTCATTCTTAGAACCTAAAAAGAAAACCCATGTAAATCTACTATAGTCATCAGTAATAACTAGACAATATCTTTTATGCTTTAGGCTACTAACAGAAGTAGGTCCAAATAAATCCATATGAAGCATAAACAATGATTGATCAATAGAGTTAAAAATCTTGGGCTTACAAGTGGCTTTGTGTTGTTTGCCTTTAAGACAAGCAATGCATGTTTGCTCATTTTCAAATCGTTTTTTAGGTAAACTGATGAACTCAAATAAGTACATTTTATTACCGTCATTTATCCTATTTATTTGACTTGTTTTATTATATTATCTGTGAGAATTGATACGTTAATGTTTACTTTTGTAATTCTCAGGTGAAAACAAGCATTTGGTGAAACTTGGCGATTTTGGACTAATTATGGAGCAAAACAAGCAAGAAGTTAAGAGTCTACTGAAATGTACAAGATCAAGACATTCTGCTCCAGATGCGCCGCATCTTGCTTATAACATACGGCGCATCACTATCCAGATTTCACAAGATACGATCCAAGATACAAGAGGACATGCGCCGCATCTATAAATGGAGTTACGCCGCATCTTCTGGCGGTGTACGAATATTCCTGAATATATTAATCTTGGACCCCACGCGAAGTTAAGTCAATGCGCCGCATCTACTTATTAGATGCGCCGCATCTTACCCTCAGACAGAAACTATAAATACCCCAAGACCAGACGAAATTTGAAGTTGGACATTTAGCTAAGGACGAAACAGAAGAAACCCTAGGACGAATTCAGTCGAAGTAGCAGCACAAGACACACCTTGAACGAAGATACAAGAGCTGTAAGAAGGTCCTACATGTATTTAATTCATTAAGTAGTTTTGTTTTATTGTATTAGTAAACTTTAATTCATCAGGATTGGTGGCTTGTGTAACGTGACAACGGAAAGGTTGCACTCCCTTAAAACTATTTTCCCATCAATTAAAGTTTATATGTTGATGTCTTTGGTGACTTTTATTAGTGCATTGATAACCTCTGTGTCTAGCTGAGCGTTGATCGGGTCGCCATGCCTCTGCCCTCGCCTATTTATTAGATCGCCTATGCATTCTATCGTCTGTAGAAAAGTAGGAAGAAAGATAAATAGGATAGTCATAAGTAATCATTAAGGGTTTACTCGCCGATAAGATTAGAACCAACGAGAAAGGACTTAATCTCGGTGCGTTGCATCGAACTATACACTTCATATAAAACTAGCAATAAAACAAGTGACAAGCTACTTAACTATCAGGACAGGCCTTCTTATTGTCTCGAGTATTTATCTGTGTACGTGTGTGCTATTCGCTGATTCGTGCCTATTAGTTTAGTTTATTATTTAATTGCAACCAAACCGTGCCAGTCTCTCAGGCTGAACCCCCTTGCGTTAGATTAGGTTGTATAGCTAATTTAAGATATTAAAATACTGATTAGGATAACTAGATAATACGTTCCACTCTTAGTGATCGACACTCTACTTACCATTATATTCATACTGACCGGGTACACTGCTCGTTAAAGTGTGTGTGTTATTGATAAGTCGGCTAAATATAAATTTAAAACTTGAATACTCCTAAAACCACAACGACATACCGTGGGTATAAATTAGAGCATACGCACACGCACACATCAAGTTTTTGGCGCCGCTGCCGGGGAGTGAATTGTTATTATCTGTTAATTTGATTAGTATTTTAATTAGGTTTTTCTTTTTAATCTTTAATCTAACCGCTAACTCTGTTGTATATTAGATTAATTTGCATTCATTGTATTATTTTGCATATTTTCTGTTTTCGTGTGTTTTTATTTTCTTTTATTTGTGTTTATTTTGGTTTGTTTTTATTTGTTTTTATTTTTCGTATTTTCTGTGTTCTGCTATCGTTGTACTGAGCTTATTCAAACGATACGGCGCATCTATTTTCATAGATACGGCGTATTGCGTTTAATTTTTATAAAATACAACGCGTTTAATTAATTCGATACGACGCATCTTTCCCCAAGATACGGCGTATCTGTTTTTAATAAGAAATTTTTCTAAGTGATAACGCGATACGACGCATATACGGCGTATCTATTATTTTAATTAAAAACAGTTTTCGAATTATTAAACAGATACGGCGCATCGATCTCTGTCGATACGGCGTATCTTCTGAATCAAAAATCTTGTATTTTGAAACGTAACGAAAATACGGCGCATTAACTTTTGTTAATACGACGCATTTAATTTTAAATAAATATCGATTTTTGATAATTAAAACTGATACGGCGCATTCTAATTTCTAAGCGGCGTATCTATTTTCTGAATAAAGTCTGATTAAATTTTAACGATTATAAGATACGGCGTATCCAACTTTTTGGATACGGCGCATCGTCTGCAGATATCAGTAACTTTAATTTTTCGTATTCCGTTTTCGTTGTTGATTTTCTGATATATTACTTTCTTGAACATACCCTACTGATGCTTTTGTGATACTTTCAGAAAGTGCATGACCAGGAGTTCTATGAAGAACTTGATTCAACCTTTCGAAGATCCTGAACGAGCTTTTCATTCGCTTAAAAGGCTTTTTAACACAAAAAGCTTTGATACTTCAAGTTCATTTGAACTTGATTACTTTTCTGAAGAGAAAGAGGAAGAAGAAACAGAAACAACGGGCGAAAACACAACTATGGAGGAATACATGAATAAAACCCGTGCTGATTACACTTCAGGAGTTGCTAGACCAAAGTTTGATGATAAGTCAAAGTTTGAATTGAAGGGTCAGTTTCTCAAGGAGCTAAGAGAGAATGCTTTCAGTGGATCGGAACATGAGGATGCTAATGAGCATGTTGAAAAGGTCCTCGAGATTGCAGATTTGTTTACTTCAGAAGGAGTCACTGACGATCAAATCATGCTAAGAATCTTTCCACTCTCGCTAAAAGGAGCTGCTAACAAGTGGCTAAGGAATGAACCTGCTAGTTCAATCACTACATGGGAAGATTTGAAGAGCAAATTCCTGAAGAGATATTGTCCACCTGCTAAGACTGCTAAAAAGATGGAGGCTATCAACAGTTTCAAGCAAGAGCCTGATGAAACTCTTTATCAAGCTTGGGAACGATTTAAAGATTGGACGTGCCTACTGACAAATCTTGGACGCTAAGGGAGCTGTGCCTCAAATGAGTGCAACCAATGCTAGGAAAGCTATCCAAGAAGCTGCTGATCATTCTCAAAAATGGCACGATGGGACCTCTACTAGATCTAAGAGCAGCACTAATTTTGACGGGTTTGCTGCTATTCAAGCTCAATTGGATAAAATTAGTAGAGAGATGAAGAAGCGTGATGAAAAAGTGTATGCTGCCCAAGTTGGATGTGAAAAGTGCGAAGGACCTCACTACACTAAAGATTGCCCGAATAAGAATGAAAGTGAGACGTTTGAAGAAGCATATTACACCCAATTTGGACAACCATTCCGACCTTCAGGAAGATTTAGGGAAGCCACCCCGGGATTCTATCAAAAGAACAACTTTAATCCCGCTTATCAAGAAAGGAGGCAGACTTTAGATGACACTCTAAAGCAAATTATGGCCGATGCTGCTAAAAGACATGAAGAGAATACTGCTATGATCAAAGAAATCCGAGCTTCAACGGACACTATTACAAGAAATCAAGGAGCTTCGATCAAAGCATTGGAACAACAAATTGGTCAAATGAGCAAAGTTCTTCAAGAAAGGGGATACGGAAGTCTACCGAGCTCAACTGAAACCAACCCAAGAGATCATGTCAAGGCCATAAGCACCACTGAAGAAGTCACTCCTAACATTCCTTTTCCTAGAAGACTGATGAATGGTAATGATGGTGCAAGACCCGAATTTTTCTTTAATTCTTCAATCAGTTTAGGGAGACTACTAAAAGAGAAGACAAAGATTGAAGAGGAGATCAAGGCTAAAATGAAAGAAGAGAGCTCTGCAACCGACTTAAATGCCTTGCCTCATAAAGAAAAAGACCCAGGAAGTTTTACTTTACCTTGTTCAATTAATGATATATCTTTCAATAATGTGTTAGCTGACTTAGGAGCTAGCGTTAGTGTAATGCCCCTTAAGACATTCACTACCCTAGGACTAGGAAAATTAGCACCAACTAAGTTACTTATTGAATTGGCTGATAAAACGGTAAAACGACCTGAAGGGATTGCTAATAATGTGCTAGTTAAGATTGAGAAGTTTATTTTCCCTGTAGAATTTGTTATATTAGATATGCCCGAGGATGTTAAGATTCCTTTAATCCTTGGAAGACTTTTCTTGTCTACTGCCCATGCTAAGATTGATGTGTTTAAAAGAAAAATCTCATTAAGGGTAGGGAATAATAAACTAGTCTATAAGTGCCAAGATCCTGTTAAAAGCATAATTAGAGGCGTCTATGTGCTAGGATTAAGAGAGCGTATGGACCTCGATCTTGAAGCTAGGCTTATGGGAGAAACATTGATTCAAAACAACTCAACTAATCCTAATCATGAGAACTTTGAGGAATTTATTGACCTTAATGTACCTACCGAACTTAGACACGATATTGTTAATGATTCTGATGACGAGTGGTATGATTGCGTAGTAATTAACAAACGTAGGAGAATAGTTGAGAAAACGAATTTGAATAATGATGTGTTTATTGAACTACCACCTCACCTTGCATATTTGTGCCTATTTAATAATAAGAATTTCCCGTCTATCATTTTTCATCTCTGCCCGAAAGGGACAGAACTTTATTTATACAGATATTAAAGAAGAACGGCGTGGAAATTAAGGACGAGCAAGGAGTGTTCAATGTTACTGAATTGGCGATGAGGGAGCGCGATGTTTCCGACTCCTTCAATGATCGATATTAAAGAGCTGAACGTGAGTCTAACTTGAAGACTCTGGAATAAAGACAAGTGCTGACCGGGAGACAACCCGGAAAATTTTTACTATTCTGTTCTGTGTCGAGTCAGTCAGGCCCGCAGAGGATACGGCGCATCTCAATCCTGAGATGCGACGCATCTCCTGCACTGGTCATATCTTACTTTATTTTTCTGCATTTTTACTTTTGACTTTAAAACTTTTTATCAGTTTATTTTAATGCGGCGCATCCCTGGTTAAGGATGCGACGCATCTTCTATTCTGATTCGTAATTATTCCAGGCTCGATACGGCGTATCTTCTTCCATAAGATACGGCGCATCGACTGACCTGATGATTTTCATTTTAATTTTTAAGTTTTATTTTTACTAACTACTAATGTATTATGCAAGTTTGAACCTTCTTAACTTAGGTGTGTTAAAGTATTGGTGGTATTATAGATTCCTGCATTTCCTGTGGATACATCAATTATGAAGCTTAAACGTTCTCATCCACGAGGAAGTTGATTTTTGCTCTTATACAAATAATGGAGGATCATACTGAGCAAATCTCAGGGGAGTTTTTCTGTTCTAATTCTTTTATTTTCCAGTTTTTAACCTTTGATACAAACAACGAGGACGTTGTTTAACTTAAGTGGGGGGATTGGAGAATTAGAACACTTACTTGTCCTAAACTTTTCAAAAATTATGCTTAATATGTGCTTAATATATCAAAATTAAAAATTTTTGGCATGTTTTTGTTTAAAGTCTAAGTTGCATAGCTGCACACATGACGTTATTTTCAAAAATTGTGATTTTTCAAAAATTCACAAATCTATGAGTGTGCCGGTGACTTGTAAACTTTAGAACTTGGCTTGTATACTATTCGAGACCACCATAATAAGTATTATTTTATATAATTGGAATGACTTGTCTAAATTGGTAAATTTCTAGGATTACACCAAAATAGCCTATTATATGTTATGTGTTATTAGCTAACTACACTGGTTAGTTAACCCCCGTATAAACCCTTTTGTTACTCTCACTTTTAGAGTAAGATACCCCTAGAAAAACACTCAGAGCCATTCCTTTCGTTTCTTACACCTTTGTTATAATGTATCGTTACACCCTTACACCTTAGCCTACCCTGTAGATTAAAATCCGAGGTTGGTTAATTGCTTTAGGCAAAGTGTGTTTCCTTACATTACCTGTGTTCGCGTGCGTAATTCATTATCTTTGGTTAGGTCAGGAAATTGCACAATGCAATTGGAGTGAAAGTAAATATTGTATATCTTTGAGTTTATTTTTCGTGTGTTTACTACTTTCACTATTACCGTTATTTCTGAAAGTATGAAAAGTATGGAAAAATTATCCAGAGTTATCATTATAGTGATGTAGTGATATTTTACACATCTATGTTTATGTTTCAAGTAAAAAAAAAAAAAAAAAAAAAAAAAAAAAAAAAAAAAAAAAAAAAAAAAAAAAAAAAATCGAAAAAATAAGAAAAGAAAATGGAAAAGTTGGATGTTTGTTTTAACCAACTTATGTAAAGTTTTGTATTAAGTGGTCGATATCACCACTAGTTGTTGTATATTATATTTATGGATTGAATGGGAGTTGAACGTTGTGGGAACGCCAACTAAAGGATATTCTTTGATTAAGATCTTGTTGAGTATAATTCGTGTCTACCTAAAGCGTGTGTTTCAAGTGTTAAAGCGTGAGTTATTCTGTGATATGAGTCTTATTCATGGGATGGTTGGGATAGTGATTAACCACACTTAGGATTTTAATTTATCTGTTTTGTTTATTTTTCATTTTACACCAATTTATATCCCAAATATTATCCATACCCTATATTATTCTTTATCCAAACCTTTGATTTATTGAGATTAGGGATTTGAGCAATCTTAAGTATCGTAGTCGTGGATTCGGCTATGTATTTATGATTTTGTCGCCCTTTTTGATATAATATTATTGGTGAAGATTGCTTGGTCCTATCTTTAGCCTATTCGAGTTAAGGATTTGAGCAATTGCAAGTATCGTGTTCGTGGATTCGATCATGTATTTGTGATTTTGTCGCCTTTTCTGGAATTTGAGATCGATAGAGATTAAGGAGAATGATTAACCCTTAAGCCTACAAACCCTTTTTACCGCTTTAGACTTGTTATTCCTTGGCTTTAGTGGGGGAGATGTGTATACTTGCCAAGCTTATGATAGAATATTCGTCACGACTGGACAGTTAAACGATTAGATTTGCTTTTATCAAAATATTTTATTTTACTTCTAATTCGTTAAGTGTTTGGTTGTGTGATTATGACAAAAACGAATACATGCTTAAATATAAAAATAAATCCTAATATCTTTTAGGATACATTTTCATAAGATTAATTCTAAGATTTACTTGGGGACAAGTAAAGTTCAAGTGGGGGGATATTTGATGAACTCAAATAAGTACATTTTATTTCCGTCATTTATCCTATTTATTTGACTTGTTTTATTATATTATCTGTGAGAATTGATACGTTAATGTTTACTTTTGTAATTCTCAGGTGAAAACAAGCATTTGGTGAAACTTGGCGATTTTGGACTAATTATGGAGCAAAACAAGCAAGAAGTTAAGAGTCTACTGAAATGTACAAGATCAAGACATTCTGCTCCAGATGCGCCGCATCTTGCTTATTACATATGGCGCATCACTATCCAGATTTCACAAGATACGATCCAAGATACAAGAGGACATGCGCCGCATCTATAAATGGAGTTACGCCGCATCTTCTGGCGGTGTACGAATATTCCTGAATATATTAATCTTGGACCCCACGCGAAGTTAAGTCAATGCGCCGCATCTACTTATTAGATGCGCCGCATCTTACCCTCAGACAGAAACTATAAATACCCCAAGACCAGACGAAATTCGAGGTTGGACATTTAGCTAAGGACGAAACAGAAGAAACCCTAGGACGAATTCAGTCGAAGTAGCAGCACAAGACACACCTTGAACGAAGATACAAGAGCTGTAAGAAGGTCCTGCATGTATTTAATTCATTAAGTAGTTTTGTTTTATTGTATTAGTAAACTTTAATTCATCAGGATTGGTGGCTTGTGTAACGTGACAACGGAAAGGTTGCACTCCCTTAAAACTACTTTCCCATCAATTAAAGTTTATATGTTGATGTCTTTGGTGACTTTTATTAGTGCATTGATAACCTCTGTGTCTAGCTGAGCGTTGATCGGGTCGCCATGCCTCTGCCCTCGCCTATTTATTAGATCGCCTATGTATTCTATCGTCTGTAGAAAAGTAGGAAGAAAGATAAATAGGATAGTCATAAGTAATCATTAAGGGTTTACTCGCCGATAAGATTAGAACCAACGAGAAAAGACTTAATCTCGGTGCGTTGCATCGAACTATACACTTCATATAAAACTAGCAATAAAACAAGTGACAAGCTACTTAACTATCAGGACAGGCCTTCTTATTGTCTCGAGTATTTATCTGTGTACGTGTGTGCTATTCGCTGATTCGTGCCTATTAGTTTAGTTTATTATTTAATTGCAACCAAACCGTGCCAGTCTCTCAGGCTGAACCCCCTTGCGTTAGATTAGGTTGTATAGCTAATTTAAGATATTAAAATACTGATTAGGATAACTAGATAATACGTTCCACTCTTAGTGATCGACACTCTACTTACCATTATATTCATACTGACCGGGTACACTGCTCGTTAAAGTGTGTGTGTTATTGATAAGTTGGCTAAATATAAATTTAAAACTTGAATACTGCTAAAACCACAACGACATACCGTGGGTATAAATTAGAGCATACGCACACGCACACATCATAAACCTCTTACCAAACCATTCTTAACAATTTGATTTATGGTTTTGAAATTAATGTGACCAAGCCTTCTATGCCATTTCATTGATTCATCCAATGAGGCCTTTGCAACTAGACAAGTAAGTGCCTCTTTAGGAACAATCTTCTTCATATAAACACTGTACTTGTTGCCCTTTCTTGGAATTTTCAGAAGTACTTGACTTTCATCAGGCTTCTTAAAATCAGAAGAAAGTACAAGACATTCAGTGTCAGTAAGAAGAACTTTGTTCTTTTTGTCACACATTTGTGAGACACTAAAAAGATTATACTTAAGCTCTTGTACATAGTACACATCTTCAAAATCTAAATTTTCAGTTTTAATTGTACCTTTACCGAAAATTTTGCCACCAATACCTCCTCCAAAGCTAACATATCCTCCATTTATTGATTAAAAATCTGAGAGATAAGACATGTTTCCAGTCATGTGCCTTGAACCTCCACTATCTGAGTATCCTTGATCCTCTTGTTTATCAGTTGAATGTTCCTGCACAAAAATGAGGAATATTAGTTTTCTCTGGGGACCCAAGCCATTACTGACTTGGATCTGCCTCGTGCATCAATGTAATTTAATCTCTTAAGAATGGTTTATGCACCATTGGGTTTAGTTTGTCTCCAAACCCAACATGCTGAGGCCTTAACAACATTTGCCCTGTTTTCCCAAGCAGCAGTATGAACTACATGCTTAACAGTAGAAACTGCTAGCTTTGTAGTTGTTCCCTTTGGTTTCCAAACTTGTTTTTGGACCACTGCTTTTGATTGAATGGGCCTTTTAACAAATGTTGATGCATGATGGTAAGTTATTTTTGCATCTTTAACTGTTTGTTTTGGGTAAACAGTCATAAATGGTTTAGCAGTATGAACTGCTTGCCTAGCAGTAGGAACTGCTTTTGAAACTACTCTGGGTTTTGTTATCTTAGAATTAGAGTGAAAGTGAATTTTAGGAGTATGCCTTTTTAAGTTCACTCTATTGTTTGTATACCCAGATACCCATTGGTTACAGAAAGCAGCAAGATGATCAAAACTACCACAAGTATAACAAGCTTTGTTATAAATGGCAAAGTCATCACCTAGTTGGTGAGACTTGAGGTCATTCCAATTTTTTTGGTTTCCTCTAGGCTTGTTAGTGGTTCTATATTGTTCACAATATTTAATTGGTTGCCTAACATGTTTAATATTAGATTTAGGCCTAACAACATCTATTTTAACCACTTTAGGAACACTTGTTCATGCTTTCTTAACAACTTCAGGTTTAGACATAACCTGTTCTTCTTCATCACTATCAGATTTCCAGTCCTCAATGACTACAACATCTGATTTACTATCAGAGGACACCTTGTCCTCAGGAAGTGAAGTATTACTTATACTTTCACTTACTTTCTCTACCTTAGGAATCTCAGTAGACATAGAATCATATTCCATTTTTGGTTCTTGAAACTCAGCAAAACCTGTGTGTGCTAGGTCAATTCCTGGAGGTGAAGGAACACCTCTATATAGTGGAGGAACATATTTGTAACCTATACCAGACTTAGCTTTATTAATAATTTGAGCTTCCCAAAGTCTATTGATTCTATCTGAGGCATTATCTAGTGTGTCTACTATGATCTTTACATTTTCACATTTCTTTTTGTGCTCTGCTAGAGATTCATTCAGCACAATAATACACTCATCTTTGAATTCTATGTTTCTTGTTAGTGCAGCCATGTCATCACTAAACCTAGATTCATTTCCTTGAAAATGTAAGATCTGTTTTTCAAGAACAGCTAGACCTCTTTTATGATTAGCTAAATTAGTAAGTGTGTTATAAAACTCTTCTAGCTGATCATCAGATTCATTTTTAAGTTTTTCATAAGCTTTAAGAGCAGAGCATGATTCAGTACATTTGATTATAGAATTTACCTCTGAATCAGAAAAGGCCATCAGTGTAGTCTCAGTAGCCACCATTGCAGCTTCTTTTGGTGCTTCCTCTTCATCAGCCATGAAGCTCCAATCATAGCTAACACCATCAATGGCTAGCATAGCTTTTGGCTCTTCCACTGTGACTTCCTTCTTCTTCTCTTGCTTATACCATGTGTTCCTATTTTCTTGCTTTCTTGGGTTTCTACACTCTCTAGCAAAATGTCCCAGCCTATGACAATTGAAACATTCTACTTTCTTCTTATCAAACCCAGCAGTTTCATTACCATTTATGGTAATCTGCTTTCCAGTTCTTTGCCAAAACTTCTTAGCCCTCATGCTAAGTAAAGCAACCTGCCACTTGATATCCATTTCTTCTAAATCATCATCATCCACCTGCTCAAGGTCTTCATGATTTAGAGTAGAGCCACTAGTTTGACTATAAATGAATACATAGTGTAAAACCCAAAAATCTAAAACATGCAAAATGACCAAATTGCCCCTGAAACTTTAAAATTCAATTAAAGCTTATATAAAGTGCCAAATTAATTCCGAACCTCTGGTAAATAACTACATATGAATTAAAATAATTTTGAGGCAACATTTTAACAATTTTGCAATGTACAAAAATTAATGTTACACACAATGGATACAAATATGGACCGAATATGATATTAAAATACTTATGTTATAGTTTTAATTAATTAAATCAAATTAACTATAAGTAAAATTAGGAAATAATCTCAAAAATAAAATCTCTGATTTTGTCAAAGTCTTGAGTCGAAATTCCAGCTATCCCTCCCCCTAGACTCGGTCCATCACATTTATTAAATTAGTTTCTATTTCTTTTCCACCCAAAACCCTAAATCGGCACACAAAAATTCACACACACTCACATCGAATTTCTGGAGGTGAACTAGTATTTTTCTGGTGTTCTTCAAGATCAAAGCAAGCTAAGAAAAATAGGAATTTGATTGTAGAAGGCTTGATTCGAACGTGAGACTTTATTTTGTTCGGTTTATTCATACGCAAGGTAAGTAAATTCTTTCAACAAATCCGTACGTTCTAAATTCGAATTAGTATTTTTCTAGGGTTAATTTGATCACATATGACTCATATAAAATGTTTAATTCGAATCATGCAAGGTTGTTTGGTCGTTTGAATTATAAATGAGTAAAACGCGTATAAAATCCAAAATACCCTATATGATTTTTCTGGGTTGCGTACACAATTTATTTGAGTCTTATACATGTCATGTGATTCTGGAAAAATAATACTTGGATTAATCGAAGCTTGAATCAACCTTGGTGAATTATTTTGAATCGGCTAAAAAGAAGGAAAAGGGTTAAAATGATAAAAACCCTAACGAATGAATTAGGGTTTGTGTTTTTATGATTAGATCTCAACATTGAATGCATTTTAAGGTTGTTGAGATGATTGGGTAATGATTACTAATTAGGGTTAAAGTTTTATGGGTTAAAGGTGTTTACCGATTGAAAAATAAAACAAAAAGGGTGTGTTTTGTAATTTGTTAAACTTGAGGGATATTTTTGTAAGTCAAATTAGACTAGGGGCATGTCGTATAAAATATAAGATGAAGGTGTCTTGTGTAAATTTTGTGAATTAAAGGATTTAAATGGTAAATTCTTAAATATGTGGTTCGAATAGTATTTAATTAAAATAGAGGGGCTTATTTGTAAATTCTGGAAACTTGAGGGTATTTCGTATAATTAAATATTGTAAAGGGTTTATTGTGTAACTTTGGACAATTAAGGGCTTAATGTGTAAATGTAAATATGGTAAGGGTTAAATTGTGATTTATGTAATTAAAGGGTTTATTTTGTAACTTACTTAATTAAAAGGGTATAAATTGTAAATTGTGAAACCTGAAGGGTTAAAAGTGTAATTCTGGATAACCTGTGAAGTTAAATGGTAACTTGTAATATTTACACTTTAGACCTTGAACTTTGGCATATTGACATTTAAAACCCTAAGAGATGGAAACTTACTAATTCTGGAAAGTTACTAAAAATGGAAAGCCGACTAAAATAGTAATCTGAATAAGCAAGCTATTAATAAGACAATCATGAATTCGTGTAGATCCGCTGAAGATGGAGTTTGCTTCCGACCCTTATTGTTCTGTTGTGTGTTTTCCCTTGCGGTATAAGGTACAGATATTCTGAACCTTCTCACAGGTTTCTCATGATCTCTTTCATTTTCTGATCTGTCAGCTTCTGTATTGATGCCATTGCTATGATCCCCTTTACTTTGAACCTCTCATATGATTCCCCTTTGTTATAATTCCTGATATGAACTTTGTTATGAAACTTGATTCTGAGCCATCTGTTATAAACCCTTTGAAATATGAACTTGTTATAACACTCTGATTCTGACATGATATCTGACTCTGAATTTTCCCTTGATACTTGACTCATTACCTTGTGACCTGAATATGCAAACCTCTGAATACCCTGAAGATTCATTTTGACATTTTAACTGAAATTGGAAACTTTCCTTAATGATATGAAAATGTTTTTGAAAAGCTTTTGAGTACGATGTTATAAACAGCACTAAAGGTTTTATGAAAATTTCTTTTAAAGACTATATGTATAAGAAGGTTTTACCAAACATCATTTTATGAAAGTCACTGGAAGATTATTTAAATACAAGTTAAATATGAAACCTTTGAATTAAAATCTTTTCTATGAACCTATAAACCTTTTTGATTATGAACTTTTGATATGACCTATTGAACCTTGATTTAAACCTTATTCTAAACCTGGTTATAAACTCTTGTTTTGAAACTTAATTTGAACTTTGATATAAGCATTAATCTGGTATACTATTTCTGGACCTAGACTTGAACATTGTTATAAACTCTGATATAAACCTATCTGATTTCTGAACCTTTGATATACACTTCTGTAACATCTGACATGGACCTTATAATCTGAACCTTTTTGACATGACCCTCTGTTTATGACATGATACTTGACCTTTGACCCACGGTTTGATACCCGAGCCACCTCACTAGGCATGAGGGTTTCATGTCCATGTCATTGATGCACCGATGGCATGACTCTAGGGCAGGAGAGTGATGACCTGTCCCGTCCCTGACTTTATCTGATTTGGTGTGTATTGGTAGACTCTGGCCACCTGGGGCGTATGGATGCATCCTAGATTTGTTCTGTTTCTGTTATCTATTTATATTATCTGTTATATCTCTGGTGACTGATGGTGTGTGCGATACACGTCTTTCACAAACTCTGGGAGCTAGCTACTCCATTTGATACATGAGGACACCCCTCATATTATCTGGTTACTGAGAGGACACCCCTCTTATTGATGATGATGGCATGGTTATATATATTATATCTCTGTTTCTGGGCTCGTGGTGGATTACTGTTTACCTTTACCATATACATTACTTACCTTTGACCATTATTATACCTTGCACTATTTCCTTTTTACCGTTACCTACTTATTATTCCCTATCCTTTATCCTTACTCCTTTATTTATCCTTTGATTCTGATTATATCTGCATGACATGTATTTCTGACACTCGGTACTATTCTTTATTACTGCTTTGTTACCGTTATATCTGTTCACTGAGCTCTCGTAGCTCAGCCGCATTTCTTTTCCTGCGGCAGGTTTTAGTAGGAAGCTGGGTATGAGTGGAGAGTATCATTGGACTTAGAAGACTACACTGTGATAGATATTTTGTTATAGAGATGACTATAAGAATTTTTATTTTCAGACTTAGTATGTATTCCTCTGTAATTCTGTATTTCCTTGTAATTTCTTGTCACCTTTGTATTCCTTTGTATTATTGAAGATGTATGCTTATGTATGTTTCTGATATGTCACCATTGTTGTGACATCTCTACCCTTGTCGGGTCGGGGTGTTACACATAGAATGATGGATCTCCAAGTCCAGCAGCATTCTTTTGTGAACTAGTAGTAGGACCACCATAGTTAGCAGTAGAAACACCTTCATCTTCATCTACCTCTTCTGACTTGCTAATACTAGGAGATGACAAGAGTGCCACATTCCCAGAACTGGTACTATTGTTTCCAGACTTCTTTAGACTTTGTTCAACAATTTTGAAATTGTTGTACAAATCATTGAGTTTCATGGTTTCAATGTCTGGCTTATTCATCCAGACAACCACATGAGTATGGAATTCATCAGATAGGCTTCTTAAGAATTTCATGTTGAGATCTTCCTTTGCTATCTCAACCCCCAACACAGCTAACTGACTGACAAGCTTGTGTAATCTTGAGAACAGCTTATCAAGAGATTCATTGCTATTTGAACTAAAATTTTCAAATTGTTGTGTCAGCAATGTCTTCTGTGTTTTCTTGGTAGTTTTATTACCACCAAACCATGCACAAATCTCTTCAAAAAGAGTTTTTGCATCAGGATACTTGCTAAAAGATAGCATTTGTTCACCAGGAATGGTCATAAGCAACAAATTCCTTGCCTTTTGATCATTTCTCTTCTGTATCCTATCTTCATTGGTAACTGGTCCAGTATTTCTTTTCCGAATTGTTTTGCCTTCAAGAATGACATCTGAATAACCTAGTGAAAAAGAATCACCATACATAATGATATTCCAAAGAGCATAATCTTGAACCATAAAGTATTGCTCAATCCTTAGCCTCCATAACTCAAACTCATTCAGTTTGATCATGGGCAACTTTGCAGCAATATTTGTAGCCTGAGTATTCTCCACGTCCATTTTTTCTTCTTCTTCTTCTTCTAAATCAAATATATCAGCCTTACTTTGATACCAATTGATAGGATGCTTCGATACACCTTAAGGATGTTAGTCCTTTGTAACTTTGTGTATATGATATGTTTGAGTTAATATGATTAAGTATGCGGAATCCACTTAACCACACTTACAAGGTTATTTGGTTATGGAAATGGAACAGTTATATTTGTTATTGAACAATGAACAAAGAAAGTTTATCACCAAACGATTCAATATTATTCAAAATAATACGAGTGATCTTCACTATCACTAGGGTTACAAAACCTTGAATCTTAATGTTTCTATGACTTGTGATATTGTTGTGTTTGTTCTTTTCTCTTAAAAGATATTCAAGTTCTATTTTTGGCACAAATCTAAATCACACAATATCTAGTCTAAGATCTCCCTTTTATACAAACAAAGGAGATCATTACAATTATGATAAGTCTTGTCGAAATACTTGCTAGCTTATGTTGAGTGTGTCAGTAGCTAAGATACAACATGTATCTATGTTTACAACTTGTTTGACTGACTACAAATCAAAGATATTATCTACCGTATATACTTGACTTTTATACACAAATATCTTTTTATACTTATCCAACCAGCAGTAGTAAACGTGACACTTATCCATCCAGCAGTAGTATAAGTTACACCAGCAGTAGGATCAACCAGCAGTACCTTCTTTGTACTAGCAGTACTAACTTCAGTTAGTACTGTTAGTTATAACTTAAGAGGCTTTAGATATATACTAGCAGTAGGAACTGTTAGTATATTCTTCTCAGCAATACTAACTTTGTGAACTTGTAATTCCCAATACTAATCTTCAGAATATTTAATTCCCAACAATCTTGGTATTTATAGCCACACACACACGTGCAAGCGCGTCTATCGGACGGTCACTAAATAGCCACGTCCCCGGATACTTATTGAACGGTTAGAAATCTACCCAGATGAACAGTCACGATTGTCGCAGAAAATTAACGGTCAGCCGCAGAAACGTCACATCAGTCAGTAAATAAGTGGGTGAAAAACGTTTCGCGACTACCAATGACAGGCTGTCACCGCTAACACGCGCGAAAAGTGAAATGTCTAGTCAGCAATATGGAACACGTGACAAAATCAACCACGAATGCTACAAAAGTCTATTCAACAAGGCGCGGCTTCTCAAGCCGCGGAACTTCTAAAATAAGTCTAGAACACTTGCCCTTAATCCAAACAAGTATACTAGACTGGGGGACTTGATCGTGTATAGTATCCCCGGACCTAGCATACTGGGCTGGGCATGCTTATAACTTTAACCGCGGCAGAGTCAAGACAGAAGAATACACATTGTAGACTCCAGTCTTGCCAAGTCAGGACAAGAACATGCCCCGGCCTCCCTAGGCCGGGCCAGAACAGATCATTGGCCGCAGCCGGACTACCACGCTGCCGAAAGCCAGATCTTGTGGGATCGTGTCTTCCACTTGATCTGACACCTACCTGCTAGGTATGGCGCAAATTGGCTCTGCTCTGACACTTACCTACTCGGTAAGGTGTAAGTCAACTCGCAGAGTTTCGAGGCAGCTACAGTAAGTATATGGGTCGTATAAATACCCCGATCTCATTTATTACTCTCAACTAACTGCATTTACTTCCACCTAGTCCGCACTTACACCTTATACAATATACTTACTCTCACACCGGAGGCCAACCGCGGAAGCCCCCTTCCGCGGTAAGACTAACGGTGTGGCTTTTCTTAGCAGCTCACGAAGTCTAACCTAGGTCTGGTAGTGTGCCCAAGATTTGTACTAACAAAAACAATGTGCATTATATGTGTATCGAACAAAACGTTACTTAAGTAATATGTAGTTAGTACTTATACTTTTAACGATATTTGATTCTTTAAATATCGCATATGAATATAAATATGACAATGCTCACAAAGATATACAAGTATACATATATTTTTTTAATATACTTACGAATTCAAATGTTCATGGAAGGGTTCGGGTTCAGAAATTTATGCTATAATCATCCCTGCCCCATCCTCGATTTCATAATTCGGGGATTTCCTGTTCCCGTCCCCATCCCCGGTCCACTTGGGGATTCCCCGGTCAAACCGGGTTTGAGGATCGGCTCCCTGTTGGGTAAGGTTTTTTTCCCCACCTCTACAGTGATATAGTTAAAACAAAGCACTTGTGGAACGATGAAACCGTCAATATCTCGTGATATATTGATAGTGAGGGTACATCTTCACAATATGGACACCTGCGTAGACAACCCAAACCTACTAATCTCCTATCCGAGTTGAGCTCACTGTTTCTATAAGTATCAACCCCCTCTTGATCTTGGTCTTCAGATACAACATTATTATCCAACACCAACAACTAAAAGCCTATAACATGAGTTTTATCACACGTGTATGCATGGCAGCTGGTGTAGCAGCAGTCAATGGACACACTGATCAAGGTTACAAAATGAAATCACTTATCAACTCATTTCGACATGGCAAGAAAGTTTTTGCTTCATCCTCTGGCGTTGATTCCCATGATGCACGACCAGTTTCTAGCTTCCTAGAATCGAATGTCAATGTTGGAGATAGTAACACGACACATTCTGATGAATCTATCCGACAAGTTATGTACTTAAACTGCTGGGGCCCCAGTTAAACATACAGTCACTTTTTTGTTTTGGAACTATAGCTAGGAATCCATGATGGCATGATGTTAAGAGTCAAGCGTAGAAGATGCGAGTAGCATTTTCACAAAGAGAAGGCTGTTAATTTGTATATTGTGTGGGAATTATACTCGCACCACAAAAATTGATGCGCAAATCATAATTATGCACATACCATGTAACATATCATTAGTGATATGATATTGCGATGTGTGCATCAATTTATGTTGTACGAGTATCACGTCATATTGTATAGGCTCTTTGTAAACAACTAAGTAATATTTAACCTCAAACTGATTAGTCGAAATATATTTCATTTGGTTATTTCATAATGAAAACCTTTTAAGGACATGAATGATACAAAATTTTGTTAAATCTGTTAAGCTAGTATAATGCCAAACGTTCCTAACTCGGTCGTATAACAATATTGTTCTAGCTGACCTGATAGGTATATATAAAAAAGTGGTAATTTGTACGTTGATGTTAGTTTATCAAACCCGCTAAACTAACATATTTATTTCTTCATTAACTTTAAAAGTGACTCAAGAGACTCGTGATATGTTAAATGTTTTTCTTATGCCAACTCCTTTAGATAAAGATGACTCATATAAACTCATCTAGACCCAATTGCTAAGTTTAGTTAGTTCTAACACTGATCAAACCACTTAAACGAGATATGTAACTCATTTATCGATTTAACTTATATATAGTTCAAGTGTTCGTATTGAAAATTTGACCTTCGTAACAAAATAAAATTCTGGCTATAAACAGAACTTGTATTACCAAAACAAATATCAGTGATTCAGTTTATATATAATTTCGCTTTTTAAGTACGGAATATAAAATTACGAATAATGGAAGACAGAAAGGATAAGAATGGAGACACTTTGTATTATTTGATATGGATAAATGATGGGACTCTAATATTCTTCTTCACGATCGTCCTGTCTAGCGTGTAGCGTGTAGCTCTATCCACTTGCATATTCTTTTTTGGGATGTACTATTCAAGCCCCCCTATAGGGGGGGTGTTGACTTTCCATGTGCTGCCGCCGCTTGTACGGTGTGCTTTAAAATTTGTACATGTTAATCAGAATAGGCGGAGCCCACATAGTAGGGGGGGCTTGTATAGTATAACCACTTGCATCTTCTTTTTTAGGTATGTATCAATCTTCCTTTTTATATGGAGTGTCTTGGTTACTCTACTCAATTTTATGAAATGTGTAAGAGATTATACAAGTCACTTTCCAGTATTGGATAAGCTAACTTGAAAAACAAAACACTTTTGCTTTCGAAAATATATTACGACTATTTATGAGTTATAACCTATATGATATTCTTTCAGTCTCACTTCATCTTTTGAAAGTTGATTCTTCTTTCATTCGGACATAAGATATTATTGCGTTCTGGAAGCAGTTTTTGGGCCTTCGGATAATTATTATTAGTTATATAAGTCAGCATATATGATATTTCTTTTAGTCTATAATTAATACTTCTCATTTCATTTTTTCGTAGCTGATTTTTCTTTCATTGAGATAGTAGATTTTATTTCGTTTCTGAAGCAGTTTACTTAGATCAGGTGTACTGGTAATTAAAATCACAACTGACAACTCAACGTTAAATCACTTTTCACTTCATCACCAACAAGATATAATAAGAGGACCAACTTTCTCATTTAAACATACCCCGCTTAAATACAAATATCTCATAAAAACCAAAATCACATATATAACTCTCTCACAAGTCAGTCTTCGATCACCTTCTCCAACTTGGTGGGTGGATAGACGGACTTCTCGTTTTTTCTGTCGTAGACTTGTGGGGGCGTGAGGTATTGTAAGGTTGAAGCGTCTTTAGGGTGACCAACGCGTTAGTTTCGAGTCCTATTACACGGTCCTACTTTTGTGTACTTGTGTTATATACATGCTAGTTTCTTTGTATCTCTCATCGTATGAGAAGAATATAATTAAGATTAGAAGAAGGGATGTACTAACCGGACCATTTCTACCATGGGGGTCCACCTACTTTAGTCAAATTGTACAAGTTTTAAAGCAGACAGTACAAGCGGCGGCAGCTGGTCAAATTAACACACCCTCCCTAAGGCTATGTGTAGTGGGCGCCAATTTGCCTCTTTTTTTGCCCATTTGGCGCCCAATTGGCGCCCTCCCCCATTACATAGGGGCGCGAATTTGCAAAAAAATCGAATGGGCGTGAATTAATTCGCGCCTTGCCCCATGTTGTTTTCAAGAAAAATTCGACCGTTTCTTTGTTTTTTTTTTATGTTTAGCGCCCAAATTTGCCCCAATTCCACTACACACTATTTTTTTTGTTGGTTTGGCGCCCAAATTTGTCAATTCCACTACACATAGCCTAAGGAGGGTCCGGTCAACATCAGCCTTAGAAAAGAATGCTTCATAGAATTGAATACTGAAATTACTGTTGAGCAGATATCATTTCGGGGTTGGGGGCATATGAAAAGAATATAATTAAGGGTGGGTTATAATGACCCTCTCAATTTGGTTATAATGACCCCCCCCCCCCCCAATGTTAAACGCTTAAAACTGTCAAAAATACGGAACAGAAACTGACAAAAAAATGTGCTGTGCAGAAAAAAATAGGGGATAAGTAGGGAGACAAGGGGCCTGCCACCCTTGTCCCCCGTCCATATAACATATCCTATCTAAAATTGATGATTGCGGTTACTTGTCATTCTTCTGATCTTAAAGGGTGGGTTATAATGACCCTCCCAATTTGGTTATAATGACCCCTCAATTTTTTATTTTTTTATTATTTTTTTTATTTTTATAATTTTGTTTATATCAAAAAGCTATAAACCTGAAAGTGCGGAACAGAAAATATAAAGTTTAATATGTCAAACACTTAAAACTGTCAAAAATACGGAACAGAAACTGACAAAAACTGTGTTGTGCAGAAAAAAAATAGGGGACAAGTGGGGAGACAAGGGGCCTGCCACCCTTGTCCCCCGTCCATATAACATATCCCTTTTAGATACATCCAGGGGCGGAGGGAGTGTATTACTAGGGGGCGGTGCCCTCAACAAACTGGCCCAAAAAAAATTTATATAGTGCAAAATTTTGGGTTTTACTCGACTTTTAGGCTGTTTGCCTTCAGCCAAAATCCTAAATTGCCCTCAACAAAATTGAGAACAACATGTAATCTTTTTCTTTTGTAAAATTAGGGTGTTTGGATACTGAAATTAGAGTGTTTGGATGCTGAAATTAGGCTGTTTAGCTGTAATTAAGGTGTTTGGATACTGAAATTAAGCTGTTTAAATGCTGCTGTAATGCTATTTTTTGTGGCTGATTTTGCTGTTTTTACGACAAAATTTTTTTGCCCCTCATATGCCAAAATCCTAGCTCCGCCACTGGATACATCCACGATGATCATTTAATTATTTCTCTCTTCCATTTTGCTACAATTCCTTTCATTTTTATTCATTTAGATAATTTTTCTCCCCAGATTCTTCCCTTTCATTTCGATCAATATATTTTTTTATATTAAAATTGTAAAAGTCCTGACAAAATGGTATAGAACTCTAGAGTGAGCTACTTAATTTGATTTATTCAATTATGTAGGACATACATGGGTCACACATGTTCATTTTTCCATACATCACTATCACAAGAGACCAATTTACGTGGTTAACAATTATTATTACCAAAACCATTATTACAAAACAAGACTTTTCGCTAGCTGGGCCATGGCGGCTTGCATTCTTTATAATTGTCTTGGAAAAATATTTACATTCTAGTTCCAAAACTTATACATCTATTACAAATATACACCCTCATACATCAAGTTTTTGTCACTTTCACCCCTCTACTTTTCATCAACTCACATCATCGATCCTCATTAACCGAGGTAACTCCGATCACAGTCAAATCTTTTCCGACAACTTTAACTAGGTCCCCAACAGCTCAAGTACATAACTTGTCGGAGAGAATCATCGGACTGCTTAACTTTGTCCTGACCGCCGACAAAACCACCAACATCAGAACCTAGGTTTCCTGAACTTGAGCAACCGAAGGCTTTCTTACCTTGTTGGAAAGATTTCATGCCTGACTTGAGTTTGTGGCCTTGATCTGTGTGGCTGTTCACGACAGCTACACCTGCTGACATCCATGCACGGTTGAGGTAGCTCATATTTTGTTAGTTAGTGTCAAGTTTAGATTAAGGTTTTGTGTTTTGGAAATAAGGTTTGGGTGGTTTAGGTTAGTCTGTGTGTGTTTTTGTGGAGGAAAAAAAGGATGGGGTGCAGGGTTTTTTATAGAGGAGTGGCACGAATATGGGAATATGAGATGTATTCTTCTCGGTAATATATCGTGATAAGTTATTGATTTTTGTTTTCTAGTACCTTCCATTGTTATTCATTTTTTTATCCTTTATTGTGTAAACGAGTCGGGCGTCGGTGCGCCGCGTTGCGGCGGGGAGCTGTATTTGACAAAAAATTTAATTAAGATTTTAAGATAGAATATTGATGTAAGAGGCCGGCTACGGATAACCGCGTTGCGATAGGCGCGTTGCGGCAGGGCAGTGATCTTAGCCTTAATTTACGTTTAAAAAAAAAAGACCCCTTTTGCAAAGACCCGCGAATTTTGAGGGTATTTTTTGCCTATTTTTTGAATTTTTTTTGGAAAAAAAGACTACTTTTGCAAAGATGCGATAGATTCAGGGGTATTTTTTGCCAATTTTCGAAACTTGATTTTGGGGAAAAAAAATTTTTTTGAAAAAGGACTACTTTCGCAAAGATGCGTCAACTTCAGGGGTATTTTTTGTCAATTTGCGAAACTTGATTTTGGGCTAGTGTTAACCGGGCCGGGCCAAATCGGCCCGTTACTGTAGCAAGTGATGAACCGGCGTCGTTTCACACGCCTTTTAATATATATATATAATTTGTACAACTACTGGAAAGGGTGTTGATACTCACACCACTTTATTTGATAATTACACCACTTTATACAAGTTGTACAATACTATAATACACAGATTGTGATGAAAGTATAAAAAGTTGTGTTGTGAGTATCAACACTTTAGGGTAAAAGCTATAAAATACCATCGTACTTTCAAAAAAGTATCAAGTTGAACCATTTACTTTTTTATTGCTTACTTGACCAACGAACTTTCAAATTTTAATTCGACTTGAAACATTTCTTTAAACCGTTAGTCTTCATGTGGCAACGTTAGTCCTATTAGCCAATGAACGTTTGCAAAATTAGTCCTTTTATACTAACGATTGTTTTTAATTAACTAAAAATTTGGAAAAAAATTTAAAAAAATTCGAAAAATTTTTAAAAATTCAAAAAATTTAAAAAAAATTCGAAAAAACTTATAAAATATCGAAAAAAATTTTAAAAAAATCGAAAATTTTTTAAAAATTCAAAAAATCTATAAAAGTTCGAAAAACTTATAAAAAATTCGAAAAATTTATAAAAATTCAAAAAAATTTTAAAAATTCGAAAAAACTTATAAAAATTTGAAAAATTTATAAAAATTCAAAAATATTTTAAAAATTCGAAAAAACTTATAAAATTTCAAAAAAATTTAAAAATTCGAAAAGTTAATAAAAATTCAAATTTTTTTTAAAAATTCGAAAAAACTTATAAAAATTCGAGAAATTTATAAAAATTCAAAAAATTTATAAAAATTCGAATTTTTATAAAATTTTTTATATTTTTCGAATTTTTATATTTATTGAATTTTTATAAATTTTTTTGAATTTTTGTAAATTTTTTAAATTTTTTATAAATTTTTTGAATTTTTATAAATCTTTCGAATTTTTAAAATATTTTCGAATTTTTATAAATTTTTGAAATTTTTATAAGTTTTTTCGAATTTTTAAAAAACTGGGCGAATACGTGAAAAAAATGGATGAAAATGTGTAAAAACAGACTAAAACGTGTAAAAACCGGGCGAAAACGTGTAAAAATGGACGAATACGTGTAAAACGGGGCGAAATCGTATGAAAACGGACCAAAACGTGTAAAACCGGGCGAATAAGTATTAAAACGTTAGAAAAACCAAATTTTTAGTTAATTAAAAACAATCGTTAGTATAAAAGGACTAACTTTGCAAACGTTCGTTGACTAATAGGACTAACGTTGCCACATGAAGACTAACGGTCTAAAGAAATGTTTCAAGTCGAATTAAAATTTGAAAGTTCGTTGGTCAAGTAAGCAATAAAAAAGTAAATGGTTCAACTTGGTACTTTTTTGAAAGTACGATGGTATTTTATAGCTTTTACCCCAACACTTTATTGGAAAACTAGGTGAATTAAAGTCGGAGGCGCCAAATAGTTATGGTTACAATTTTATACTCCACTAGTAAAGTGTTTTGTGGAATCGTTTGGCACCCCTAAAAGTTAACATTCTCGGGTGGCGACTGGAATTGAACCGAGCACCTACTAGAGACCAATTACAACTCAGGCAAATCCCTCTACCATCGGCTGACTGTCCTATGAGCAACAACCAACCCGAAACAGCAACTCACCTTTTCTTGCTATGTCCTTTCGCGGATTCTCTCTGGAAACACTTACTTCAATGGTGCAAACTCTCTCCGGTTAAGCCTTCCAACATGCAAGAGCTATTCACTTTGCACCAGAATCCCAACATCGTCCCGAAGAAACGAAAATACATCAACCTTGTTATCATATGCTTCTGCTGGGTAATATGGAAATCCAGAAACGAATCTGTCTTTTCAAGCAAGACTCCATCCTTCCGCTACGCGGCCAAAGAACTTAAAACACTCAGCTTCTTCTGGCTTTCGAACAGATCCCAGCAAACTGAAATGGATTGGAACAAATGGTGTAATTTCAGTTTTTGATCTCACTTGTAATCTCTTTATTTTCAATTATGTATGCTCTCTAGCCACTTGTTAGATCTTCATATCAATAAAAATCCTTGAATGTTCAAAAAAAAAAGTAAAGTGTTTTGTGTATGTAATTGACGAATATTGTTTATGTCAAAATTTTAACTTATAAGCAGTAATTTTTAACTTAACTTATTGTGAGTAACATATTAGCATAGTATGTCTTAGTAACATTGACATATTATAGTAGTTGTTCCAGTTATAGCCATGTTTTACAGTATAGCTTCCGATTCATTCGACATAGTCATGTTTAACATGAGTTCAAAGGCGCATTGTAGCATACAGTTCAAAGGCGCATAGTCGCATACAGTTCAGAGGCTCATAGGAGTCATAGGGTGATCCTAAGTACCGTTGGAAACCTGGGAATGCATCCGTGCATGAGGGTAAAGGCAGCATATGAGTACTCGCAACCTATAGTTTCTGATGAGATTTGGTTATAGCCCCATAGTTTTAGTATAACTAGTTCAGCTATCAGTTCACGATACAGTGATTAGAACTCAGTTTTAGCATAGACCGAAATACCTTATAGATATGGGTTCCGTTTAGCATAACTCAGTATTCAATTCACGATAGAGTGATTATCATTTAGTTTCAGTTTAGTATAGCTCTGTTTTACTCGCCAAGCCTTGTGCTTACATAGCTACGTTTATGTGTTTAAGTAGGGATTTCATGAGGCCAAGCAATGTCATGATGTGGGGCATGTAGCGGGTCAAATGGTCTAGCTCGTAGGTTAGAGTCACGAGCTTCTTGTCACCATCTCATGTTAATCGATTTAGAATGCCCTAAAAAACTATCAAAGCTGGATCAAGTGTTTATGGTAAATATTATGTATTTTCATAGTTTATAGATTATAAAGGAGTGTTTTGGTTAACACCCATTTTTATAGAAATATCCACACGTAATAAAAGTGAACTTTGTATTTAGACATGATGTTTATGATAAAAGAAATGTGGTTTCAAGAGTTGAAGTTTTGGATAGTCGGTTAAGTTCAGTTTTCATAATATGAAAAAGTGCAGGTCAGAAAGTGTATGCGGTGTAGAGGCTAGAATCATGTATGGTGTAGAGGCTATACGGCGTAGTGACTTTTGTCCTCTACGACGTAGATGCTAAACGGTGTAGAGGATCCCCTCTTCTACGGTGTAGATAAGTTCCGTAATAAAAAAAATTCTAGGTGTTTCATTACATTTTTGGTGTAAATGCTTTCTTTTGGTTGCTATGAAAAAAGAAATCTTTCATGAAACAAGTTACAATTTGATGCAACTTTGTCAGACTTGGTGTAGTAGTAACCAAAACGTCGTGTGCTTCCTCCAAAAGAGGCATGCTCCTTAAAACACTTCCCTTCACCCACGCGTTGGTGAACAATTTTGAGCACAAGTCAACTATGCATATCGACTGAGTTGTGGGGAGAAAGAGAAGTTGATTTTGTGTGTGTCTGAGTGTACTGTGTGGTATGTTTGTGCATAACTGGATTATGTTTGAGTGATGAAGTTGGTGGCCATACTACACTTTGTTGATGGCGATGTTGGTGGAGTGAAAAAATGATACGACGCTAAGTTAGTGATGAAGATTTTTGTTACCTCGACACCCAGCCTCATGTTTGCACGGATAAGGATAGATTTTTTTTGGGGGGGGGGGGGGTTGAGTAAGCATGTTATACCTAGCAAAAAATTATATTGTAAATCTATCAAATTTAATAGTTAGTTTTGTAATTATACTTTACTAGCAAAAAGATTATAAATAGCGCGAGGCGTGGCGTGGCGGCATGATGAAGCCTCAAGCTTTTGCGTTTTTAAGGCGTGGCATAAGGTGGCACAAAATATGAAAATATTTATATATTTATATCATATTTCATATATATCGAGTTTACAAAAAGCGTTGTACATAATGAATAAGGTTAAGAAACTATCCTTGCATGTAAAATTCTTCATTTTCTAATTTTTTTTTTTTTTTTTTAAATCGGAGTTGAATTAAAAAAAACTCGCCACGCCTTACTTCAAGCCACGCCTAGAACCAACGCCAAGGTCTATTTGATAACGTCGAGCCTATGCCTTTTAGTAGGGGTGTAAACAAGAATTGTAAGACAATGTTTAAAACCTATTAAACATTGACCTTTTGGATCACCCATTTTAGTAGGGGTGTAAACGAGCCAAGTCCGAACTCCGTAAAGCTCAAACCTAACTCGTTTAGTATTTGAGAAGATCAAGCTTGGCTCAATTCGAGCCTTACCTATAAAGCTCGAGTTCAACTCTGGCTCGTTCATGAACATATTTATTTATATTTTACTTTTAAAATACTTTTAAAAGTCAAAATATTAAAATGTGTTTACACATAGATTTTAACAAATGTATTAAAAATATATATATATATATATATATATATATATATATATATATATATATATATATATATATATTATATATAGGGTAGGGATACAATGAGAAGGGGCTTAAAATGAGAAGGGTAGGAAGGATTGTGGGAGTGACATGTGTCATCCCCATGCCACATCATCATGCCGCATCACGGTTACTGCATCGTGATGCAGTAAAAATTTTGGCGGGAAAAATTTTTTTTCCCGCCAAAAAAAAAATTTTTTTTTTGGGCAAAAAATTTTTTTTTTTTCCCGCCAAAATTTTTACTGCATCACGATGCAGTATAAATTTTTACTGCATTACGGTTACTGCATCACGATGCAGTATATTTTTTTACTTCATTACGGTTACTGCATCACGATGCAGTATAATTTTTTACTGCATCACGGTTACTGCATCACGATGCAGTAAAAATTTTGGCGGGAAAAAAAAAATTTTTTTGCCCAAAAAAAAAATTTTTTTTTTGGCGGGAAAAAATTTTTTTTCCCGCCAAAATTTTTACTGCATCACGATGCATTAAAATTTTTGGCGGAATGATGATGTGGCAAAGTGACACATGTCACTCCCACAATCCTTCCCACCCTTCTCATTTTAAGACCCCTTCTCATAATATCCCATCTCTATATATATATATATATATATATATATATATATATATATATATATATATATATATATATATATATATATAATATATATATATTATATATAGATTATTTGATTCGTTATCGTTATTTATTGATATATTATTATGGTTATTTATTTCGAAGGCTATATGATATATTATTTCTTTAAGCTCGCGGCGATCTCAAATACCTTACAAGTAGCTTGACTTATTTATGCCCTGCCACTGTTTGTTCGAATGGGATAACAAGACATTACTCGAAACACAATTCTAAAAAGGAACGGTGCAATGGTGAATAACACGTTATTCGACCATTTTGCTACCTATAACGATCGCATATGTATATGCGTTATAGTTGCACTATGCCTCCAAGTTAGATGAGCAACGCCAACTTTTTAACGGATGTTATCGGTTTTTTTTCCTTTTCTTTTTGAGTTAAATACAGATAAAATTTATGGGTAGTATGAACCTATAACTTGAGTTGTATTAGGTATAACGTTTATATATATATTATTGTTATGTGTTATATGTAGGATAAAACATAACATGGTGAGTGGATAACCCCTATAAGAGCATTTTGTATGGTAACATGCCAAAATTTATTTTTTGGTGTCGCCTCAGCTTCATCTCAGCATCCTCACTTTCATAAGCCCAGGTACCCTGCGCCAAGCCTCATGTTTTCCCCATAAACACCACCCGAGCACGCCACAACCACACCGGGCCTCGGGTTTTCGTGCCTTGAGCCGTCACGACCAGCCCAAATGGTCCCGGAAAACGCTGTGGGACGACGCGAGCACCGTACCATGCCTCGCGTTCCTTTTTCCCCCCCTATTTTAACACGAAAGGAAGTAGGACAGTGGGGGGATGAACCATTTTTCTGGTGGTTTTGTTTTGTCGGAAAACGTGAAAAAAGAAAAGTGGATATGGAATAGAAACTAGGAAGAGGAAAAGAAGGAAAAGGTAGAGGTAAAGTGAGACTTTAACCATTGGGAATGAGTTTAGAGAATTTGTGATGTAATAGAGAGAAAAGTAAGTAATTGTGTGTATAGTTTTAGTTACAATGGCGTCATTGTGCGATGGTGTGGTGGCGCGGGAATGGCAGCGCCATTTCCCTTGCTGTGTGTAAATGGCGCAACCTCTACATTATCATACCTCTTACTCTAAGAATAGTGGTTACTTGTATATTAAAATTGCAAGACCAAATATGGACATACTTAGCTTGAGAGTTGAAATAGTAACTAATATATTTAATACTTAGATGATTCATAGTCTTTTTAGATTATTAGAATTTAAAATGGATGATTACTATTCTTTGTTTTTAATATGTTTAGGCGACTATTAAATATATATATTAATAATTTCTCATTAATAGTTACGTAATATAATAAATGTAAGTTTAATAAAAAAAAAACTTAGGTTCACAAGTGTTTTGATAGATATATTCACTGATGTTTTAAAATAGGTACGACGGGTTACTCACGACGGGTATACATTACCCATCCCGCTGATGGGTTCATTTTTCACCCACGACCCAGTCGTAGATAAAAGTTGACGAAGTTATCCACCAATTACGATACGAGTACCCACGAGTTATGGGTTTTTTCTAGCCCGTAGGCGTAGCCATCCCTATCATTGAGAATTAAATGACCACGGTAAAAGTGGGGACAGGTGGATGCATACTACCAACATGACTCATCCTACCGAACCCAATAAGCACACCAGTAGCCTATCACTATAACCAATAGCCAATTAACTTGTCAATCTTAATGGCCCACACTCTTTGTTTCGGAATTAAGGAAGAACGGGGATGGGTATCACATGCGACGTTAAACACCATATACATGTGTCGCAGGGATCTTAAGTCTATGAATATATATATATAAACAGATACAATTATACACGAATCATCTCACGTTACACATTTTTCAAGCATTTGAAAAATCATCTCGTATATATTGTGAAAACAATAATTCTTTAAAGCTATTCGTCAACTTTAAAACTATAGTTTATATAAGTTCGTTAAATTACCATCAAACTTTGATTAATACCCCGTTTCATGGCGGTAAGACAAGGGAACAGTAGTGGCTAAGGCCTCACGTGCTATGTGCATACGTGTTGTTCGTTGAAGGCTGAATGGCTGATATGCAACAATAATTTGCATAACAATATTAAATGATGGGCTACCAGAGGTTGCAGTTGGATTTTTCCATGGTGACAAACTGAGGGTAAAGTAACTTTTATTTAACTATAACTAGTACCAACGATAATAACAGAACAAGAAAATCTTGTTAAGAAAAAGAACATACTCTCAAAAGAACGTTTAATCCTTGTGCGAGCGTTCTATTGCTAAAAGTAAAACTTGAGTAGCACAAACGCAAACTGGAAATTTTGAAAAATAACAAGAGTAGCTAGAAATGTTTCGGTTTAAACTGGAAGACAAATATATTAGACTGGTTAGATCAACAGTAATATATAAAGTACAACATGCGAAATGGGGTCTAGTAAAAACGGGCCAAAACATGTTGCAGTAAGTAAATGTAAGAAACTTTGTTAAAATAAAGTATATGCAAGAAACTGTTCGATTTTTATTTGTACATATATACTCATGTTGGTGCAATGGTGCTAGACAGGTTTACAGTTTCGGTAAGATTCTGTGGTGAAGCATGCACTTAAGAATGTATGGGTGTTTATGCGATAAATAAATAGCACTGCGTCACAATAATGCGTCAAAATATGATACGTATCATTTGTTGGCAAAGCAAGAAAGGGGGACAAAGTGGAAGAAGATTTGGCTAACAAAGAACAATATTATAATTAATTATGTAATATATATAGTAAATATTAGTGAACACAATTATATGCAAGTTGGGCCAATATTATATGTTTAAGGCTTTAGGTACATGCCTTCCAAAAAAAAAAGGATTTAGGTACATGATAATACCATTACTTTATGCTCACAAATCCGATTTAATATATTTGCTTACCATGTGGAGGCAAGAAGGGGAGGTATCATCTAGTACCAGTTGTAGTGATCATTAATTAATAAAGAAAACAAAATCTATTACTTCAAAGTTAGATTAACATACTACATTATCCCTCCGTCCCAATTTTATAGTCCCACTTTCCTTTTTCATCTGTCCCAATTTTATTGTCCCATACCAAATATAGAAAGTGAATAGGTAGTGAGTTTGGTAAAGTTTACTATATTACCCTTGGTTGAAATTAATATTACAAACTTTAATTAAGTGTTAATTAATTGGTTAAGGGTAAACTTGTCATTTGGCAAAAAAGTAAGAGAGAGAAAGTAGTGATAGTGACATTTTTCTAAAAGAATGTGTTTTTTGTCGTGGGACAATAATTTTGGGACGGAGGTACTACATTATTGTTTAGTCCGTAATATTGTGAAAGGGTTTTTACAAATGATCAGGATGCTTGAACATGCATCCTACGGATTGAGCTTTTCCTAGTAAAAAATATTTCCAAATTTCATGGTTTAATTACTAAGACTCTGAAGGGAGTGGGGCTATCCAACTAAGGGGCGACTCGCGACACGTGGCGCTGAGTCAGCATGTTGGGTAGCCTAAAAAAAAGGGAGAATGAGGCTACCTCAGAAGGGTGAGGCGACTCGCGACACGTGTCACATGTAATGATTGTTTTTTTTTTTTTTTTTTTTTTTTTTCTTTTTTTTTTCACTATCTAACTTATTAATAATAACTAAAATACATTTTAATAGAAAGGTTGGACATTATTATAAAGCAAGGCCCACACATACACAGTCAAAAAACACACACACTCAAAAAACACACACTCCTTCTTCTTTGTTCGTCTTCTCCACTGCAAACACACACACATACACAGTCAAAAAACATACACACACTCAAAAAACACACACACATTAAAAAGGTTTAAAAAAAAAGAAAGGAGAAAGCCGTTTGCCAACGGCCATAATATTCTCGAACAAATAGCCCAGCCGCCGAGCCAAATATATTGCCCAGTAACCAAATCGCCTAGGGGGGGCAGTGTGGCCGGCAATCCAGGGGCGTTTCAAGGGTGGTTCGCCTGAAAAACCGCCTCACCCCCTTCAGCCTAACTTTGCTTCGAAATTTTTATGGCGCATCAAGTCATCAGCATGTCTACATCTGGCACGTGAAGTATCCATTTGTTCTCATCCCTATACACCAGTCAATGACTCGATAAAGTGTCTACCTCACTCACGTGCACCCCATGCCCATGACTCCTTCCACTATTTTCATTTTCTACTAGTATATCTTAATTTTCAAATTGATAGATCAACCTTAACTAATTAGTTGATCAAGTTGGAGGATAATAATTACCCTAAAAATTATCTAGCTTGTTCATTTTTATTAAAACACAAACTTTTCAAATTTTTATATTTATGTGTGTTTTATTCATGTACAATGACTATTTCACTTTTCGATGTTAACAGAGTGGTTATAAAATATAAAGGTAGAATGGTCACAAAATAAAAGGAAGAAGACACGTCCTTGACTTCTTACCACACCTCGTTCTTATTAGCACCACTCCCACACGACGCTTCGTGGGTGCTTATTTGGAAGAAGTCGGTCATTTCTAAGACCGACTTGTTGAAAGTGTGGGTGTGGGTATAATTTTGATTTTTGTAAGGTATATTTATGTATAATTGAAGTATATTTGAGTGGTGACATTATTCCTGTTATTACATTATGTCAGTAGTGATATTGATTGAAAAAAGAAAAGTTGATGTGATGTTTTAACTAAAATGATCAATTTTTTTTTTTTAGTAAAGGGGTTTTCACCCGAAAAAAAATGATCAATTTGAAACTAGGGCTGAGCAAAACCGCCCGCCGCCCGATTCCCGGCCCGATTCCGACCAAACCGCCGGCCCGATTCCGATCCCGACTAGTAAACGGTTCGGGAGTCGGTTTTCATTTCCGGCGAACTCGGGAGTCGGGTCGGGACGGGATCGGGTCGGGACGGATGAAAACCGAGAAATAACAAGCTAATCCCGACCGATACCGACTAACCGATACCGACCGACTCCGATACCGACTAACCGAACACAATCGGGATCGGGAGTCGGTTTAGAATTCCGGCCACAACCGGGATCGGGCTTCGTCGGGACGGGTCGGGACGGGATCGGTTCCGGCCCGATGCTCACCCCTATTTGAAACACATAAATCTATAATTACTTGCATGGTCGATGACTCATAACTGTGAATTAGTCAAGACAGAAATGGATAAGGCTGCACACAGTAATAAATATACAATCGATCAATCCACCAAACGATCGATATGTAGCACATCGATTGATTGCAAATGTTGGGAGTTTGGGGTCGTCTAAGCGACCTAGATCGTTTGTTTCTTTCGTGTGTATTTAATTAAATATAAAAGGTATTTTTTTAGGGTATGTTTTTTTTAGTATAGGTCGTCTTACTGTGTCAACCAATCGTCGGAGAAAGAAAGCTGATGTGGCGGATAAAATGAGGGTCAATCCCTCCCCATGCTGTGTTTAGCCTAAGATTCCTAAGAAACCTTATTAATTCATGTTTGAACGGGTGTTTACGTTTAGGAAATGACAGATTTGTTTATAAAAGAGTAAAGAGACTATGTATTATTATTTTGGGGCAAGTTATTTGGACCCTCCTATAAGGAGGGTTTTCAATCATTGCACGCATCGCTGATTTGTACAATGTGTATTGCGAGTTGTACGATTTGATCAAACCCCCCTGATATGACAATATAGGAAGGGTTTGTATAACACAACCCATTTATTTTAACTAAAATCCTCAATTATTGAAGGGTCTTCAATATATAACGGTAAGTTCCTAGTCTTTTCCTTTTCGTTTAATAATATCTCCTTTTTATAAATAACTTGTCACGATATATATCACACGAGAAATATCTGTATCTAGAACATGTCGACATATCCACTTATTATTTCCTTTCCATACCACTTTTGGTTTCTTGTTTTAAAACCACTAACCGACCTTTTAGTCTATAAATAGTAACCGTAATTCATTCATCCATTTTCATTTCACAATCCATACATCACTAGTCGAGAAACTATATAAAAGAACTTTGTAAACAACTATGAGTTTCATGAGCCGAGTATTTATGACAGCCGGTGTGGCTGTCGCTAATGGCCCTGATCAAGGACATAAACTTAAGTCAGGCATCACTGGGGCTGATGCTGCTGATCTCCGTCCACTTTCCAGCGTCCTTGGTTCCGATGTTAGTGGAGAACAAAGAAGGAACCAGTCTGATGATTCTATCCGGCAAGTGATGTACATGAACTGCTGGGGTCCCAGTTAATATATGTTTGATCTGAGAAACGAGTTGACTCATAAATGTAACTGTAAAGTAGGGAGTTTTAGAGGGGGTGAGAATGAGTTTAAGTTGAAAGATGAGGGGGTTAATGTGTATATAGCTGGTGGAACATCAATGTAAATATTTTTCAAATAGGACTGAAACTATCAATCTATAAAGTAGGAAGAGCTTTTTAGCAAAATTAGCTTGATGGATGATATTTCTTATGAATTTTTTTTGGGACTTGATAAATGTGATTTGTTATCAAACATTAATCGGTAAACATGAAGCTTATTTACTGATTGAACTGATCGATGATAAAATCCAAATGCACAAACCCAATTCCCCTTTATGAAAAGCATTACTCGGTTTTTTTTGTGGTTTAAAATTTGTTTTGGTAATCACGTTACGTAATAGTCTTAACTCTTAAGTATTACGTGTAACTGAAAAGTGAAAACTATTCTAATGCTTTTTTGTAAATATTAACTAAAGATTTATTTATTATTATAGTTCTTATTTTTGACAAATGCTACTAGTAATAGATTAGGTTACAAGGGCTAGCTTGTAGTATTATTAGAAAGCTACTTATACGTGAAAAACAATAAATTTTGCAAAGTGTTTTTCCTAGAATCCAAAATTAAGTTTTGGAAGTTAGGCATGTATTTGACACGAAGGTGTCCATTAGTATGTGTTGTCAAATTATTCGTGTAGTCCCATTAATCCATTATCATGTTTGTAAATCAAGTTGATGGTCCGGTCGTTCAAATTTATTTATTGAAGTTGGAATATCATTATATTGTGTGTAATTTATGAAGCGACAGAGTGAGTAAACTTACAAGTTAGGTTATGTGTAAGGCTATGTGTAATGGGACGTGAATTGCCCAAATTTACCCCATTTAGCACCCAATTCGCGCCCTTTACCATTACATATGGGCGCCAATTGCCAAAAAAAATGAATGGGCGTTAATATAATGGCGCCCCGCCCCTCCTTTTTACCAAGAAATTTAGCCGTTGGTTTGTTTCGATCTATGAATTGAATGGGTTATTTTCAGTTGATGGGTTTTTGTGTGAAGAGGGTTGTATGAAATATTTAAAAGGGTTAAAAAAATGGAAGTGTGGAAAATGGTTTGCTTGGGTGAGGGTGATAGATAAAAGACGGTGAAGAGGATGAGGATGAATGAACAGGTTTATAAAGAAGTGTGGAGTTAAACACTAATTTTGTTGAATGGCCCATACAAACGTGAGGTGGGTTTTCGCCTTTTTGGGCTTTTGGGTTTGACAAAAATGTATGGATTTTGAATGTAATTTTTTTTTTTTTTTTTAATAAAATAATGTTGTCTTTTTTATTTATTTTTAATTATATGTCTTGTTAATTTAAAATGTATTAATTGGTTGAATTTTAAAAAAAAAAAGAAAAAGAAAAAAAAAAAGGTGACACGTGTAAAAATTTGCCCCACCCACCATTACGCACCTAAACAGTTCAAGCCCCTTGCTGACTGGGCTGACACGTGTCAAATTTTGCCCCATGTACACCATTATACCATTACACATAGCCTAATGGTAAAATAAGAAGATGAGGCATTTTCTGACACATGGCAGTCCAGTCAGCAAAGGGGCTTGATGAGTTTAAGTGTGTAATGGTGGGTGGGGCGTTTTGCGACACGTGTCACCATTTTTTTTTTCTTTTTTTTTAATCAATCAAAGAATACATTTTTTATTTAAAACAATATAATTTAAAACTAAAACACACTTTCATTAAAATAAAATAGAAACATTACATGATTCTAAAAAAAAAAAAAAAAAAACGAAATATGAAAAAAAAACAAAAGATTACATAACTTTATTTTTAGAACCCGAAAGCATTACATAAACTCATATTTCTTTGCAATGTCTTGTTTTTTTTCTTGTGTGACCTTTTTTTTTTTGTTTAGAGGGTTCGGCAACCCGCTGCTTTTCCAGAGGCGTCTCCGGTACCGTCTCGTCTTCTTCAACATTGATAGTTGTCCCCGAGCCTTGAGACGCGATGGGTTGGTTGAAATTTGCAAACCCGTAATTTGGACCATAACCGTAGTTTTGAAAGGTTTGCATCGGATGCATCGCTTGCGGTGGTGGCATCGACGGCATTTGTGGCATCGACGACATTTCTGATAGCAAATTCCAAAGTTGCGCATTTGTGATTTGGTCTTCGCCTAAATCGTTATTTCGACGAGGTGGTACGAAATCGGGATTGTAGTTGTGTGGAAGGTTTGGACGGTTAGGAAACATATTTGATTTTTTTGTTTGTTAAAAGGGTGTTTTGTGTGAAAAAATGGTAAAAAACTTTGGTTTATATAGTTGAAAAAATAAGGGGAGCGGTATTTTTTTTTTTGGTTTTGAAATAGAGCCGTTTGGTAGTAATTACAAAAGGTCATTTTTTTCTTGAATGTACAAATGGGCAGGGCGTGAATAGATTAACGTCTAGTGGGTTTTTTTCATTTTTGGCGCCCGTATGTAATGGTAAAGGGGACGAATTGGGCAATTTTTTGGGCCTTAGCGCCCTATTACACACAGCCTTACAAGTTACAACACAATGAGACTATGAAACTCACCTTTGCATTGATGAATATTTTGATTTCAATTTAGATTTAAATAAACTAAATAAATATGACTGTTGTGATTTTTGCTAGCTTAGATTAATGTGATTCATGTTGTCTCCACCTAGATAAGGGGGGAGGGAGTGGTCACTCCAACCCCAATCTTTCCCAAATTGCCACCTCATCATCATCCAATAAAAACCCTCCAACTCATTTCACCCCAACCCTTCCCCAAACTTCCCCAAAATGGTGGCAATGGTCCCCAAACAACCCCAAATCCCACATTTTCCACATCACATTTTTTTTTTCCATTTATTTTTAATACATAAACTATTTAAAAATAAAACACATATCATTTCATTAAAAATAAAAATAAAAATCCTACAATACTTAAAAAAACAAAAATACTTAAAAATAAAAATCCTACAATACTTAAAAATAAAAATCCTACAATACTTAAATAAAAATAAAAATAAAAACGACATAAAAGAAACTAGATAAAAGAACTAATCATCGAGATACGGCAAGTCTTGAGCCGCTACGTGCTCCGTGAGATCAAATCGAAGGCGGTGATGGACGTCTTCATCTATTAGCTCCGCCACAACGTTTTCGTCATACACCGGTTCCACCGGTCCATCCATAATATGAACCGGTGATATTGCCCTCCCGTCGCCTTTTATTACCATGTTGTGCAAAATAATAGCCGCGTGCACAAACTTTCCAATCTTCGCTTTAGTCATAGCCCGGATAGGTCGAGCTAGAATTTTCCATTTTCCCTTTAAAACACCAAATGCTCGCTCGACATCCTTTCTTGCCCCCTCTTGCAACCTCTTGAATTTTATTTCCTTTGGGTCGGTTGGATACGGGTATGCCTTAACAAAGGTTAACCACTTGTTGTAGATTCCATCGGTAAGGTAGTAACCGCGTTTGTAGAAGCGCCCATTCACGTGAAATGAGGTGTTCGGAGCCGTTCCATTTTTCTCCGCAAGATACAAGTCGGACTGATTCAATACGTTGATGTCGTTGTTTGACCCCGGAGCACCAAAATACGCATGCCAAATCCATAAATCCTGTGACGCTGTAACCTCAAGCATAATAGTCGGGACACCATGGTCACCTCTCGTATATTGCCCCCTCAAGCTTCTAGGACAATTTTTTCCATTCGACATGTGTGCAATCGATGCTCCCAAGCATCCCTGGTATGTGATGTCGAGCCTCATGGGCCTCGAAAATGCGTAACACATCGTGTTGAGTCGGCCTACGTAAGTACTCTCGACCGTACAACTGAACGATGGCGTCACAAAAATTATCAAGAGCTTCGCGTGACGTTCTTGCGGCCATGCATAAATACTCATCGTACTCATCGGGCGGATTACCCGTTGCGAGTTGCTTAATGGCGGAGGTGCATTTTTGTAGCGCCGTGAAACTTTTCTTGCTACGAGCGTCATAACTTTCTTGAAAATACGGGAATTGCGCTTCAATATCAGTCACTATGCTCAAAAACATGGTTTTATTCATACGAAACTTCTTTCTAAAGTATGCGTCATTGTACTTTGGTTCTTCAACGAACCAATCATTGAGTAGAGTTTCAAGACCAACTTCTCGATGACGCTCAACGTGTGTACGAGGCCGAACGGTGCTAGAGCTTGCCGTGTCTACAACCCATTGATACGAGTCGTGCCAAAATTGCAAAGAGCTACCAATGGAATCGTCGGTTGAAGACGGGTACATGTAATCTTCGGACGAAGTAGACATTTTTTTAGAATAAAAATTGTGTGGTGATTTTTTTAATAAAAGTGTTGGATAAGAGATTTTTTTTGGATATGAAATAAGTGTTGTGGTTGAATTGTGTATATTTATAGAGTGTATAATTTAAAAAAAGGGTAATTTTTTTTTTTTTTTTTACAGCCAAACGGCTATAAATCTCGTTTTCCAATATTTGCCTGTTGCAAAACGTTTACATTCTCACTTTTCTTCTTCGGTGAACTTCACCGAAATAACCAACATTTGCTCGGCGCCGATCACCGGCGGCGGTGTGCCCGATCGGCACCGAGCGTCGCCGATCCAAACCCCGACTCCACTCCCTCCCCCCTAATAACGATCGGTAAATTGACTTCTTTGACATTTTTTATTTTAAAGGCCTTATTTTTCTTATATGATCTCAGCATGAAGATTCTAATAATATTAATTACAAATACAAATATATTATGAAAATAACTAACATAAAAGGATTAGATGTATATATTTGTATATGGATAATAATACACTCACTATCATATACGTATATAACTTACTCGTATATTATACGGACTACATGCATTTAGTGGTCAAAAAGCATCATATTCCATAAATAGAAAAGCTGAAAATGATTTGCAATAATTTTTCCATTGCATTAGGTAAAGGTGTACCTAAGGCTGGACAAAATCGATTGGAAATAATTGATCGGTCGAGTTAAGCGACCGATATTCACATCGGTCGAATCGAGTGTGGAGCCTTGGGCAAACATCGGTCGCCAACAAAAAAAAAATACTATCGGTCGAATTTTCGACCGATTTTATACACACAAACAAAGAAAGAATGAATGGGATTTGGAGATTATATGTTGAAATGAATTAATTAATTGTTTGTTGCAATGCTAAATTTAGCCATTGTTGAATAGTTGAGAAGGTGTAGATTTATGAAGAAGATAAAACCGAGAAGAAAGAATGAGTGAGTGAGTGGTGAGGGTAACTTGTTTATTTCTTATCTTTAGTTGATTATTTTATATTACTTGTACAATTCTTTTATTTTGTTATAATTGAGCAAACAATTACTCCATATCTCTTCTTAACTTTTTTTTTATTAATGTTTTTTGTAGTTGTATTAATTAAAAAAAAAAAAAAAAAGTCGGTCATCGACTGTGGTATTTTGACCATATCTGATCGCCGGATAAAGAAAACTGACGTGGCAGCCGATGACTCAGGTCACTTTGGTCATCCACCGTGTCCCGCCTAAAATAAGAGATGGGTTAAACTCGTTGGTTAAGGTTGGCATAAAGTAAATATTTCTCTTTCATGATGTTGTTCTATGATTCTTTTTTGTCTTCATATGATTATTGGTTTTTCATTTACGTGTTCATTGATTCAAAATATATAGTTGAGTAAAATGATCCTTTAGTTTTAGTCAAAAAAGGTAAACCTATCCTGTAGTTAATAATAATAACACGTAAATATACGAAAAATGGACATTATAAAATATACTAAAAATAATTTTTGATGTGACATAAATGACTACACTTAAGACTCTTAATCTCAAATGTTATTGGCCCAAAAATAATAAAAAAATATAGTCACAGTATTCTTAATTTATGTCTGCATTTCCTATTGGTTGAAAGGTAGTGGTAAATTTATTGTTCACTTTAATCTTCACTTAATTACATCTTACTACAGGGTCAGCATGTTTATTATATCTCTGTTACACCGCCTTCCACATCTTCTATAACCTTCTACACACAACTTCAGCTTGGAAAAAAAAAACACACACACACAGACAGGTACATCTATACTATCCGAAATTGTGGAAGCCGTTTGATAATATTCCATTCCTTAAAAGGCGATGAACTCACCAACATCAAACTCATCTGCCACAACCCCCGTTACAAAACTACCGACGAAGGTCGAGATTTTTGTAATCCATTATCACTTCAAGAAGCAGTAATCCAGCAACAACAGATGTGTTAGACGATTTTAAATCACGTGTATGTTTAGTTTATATAATTTAAATAAAAAGATTACTAATTTTATTATTTTGTCATTATTGATTACGTGATTGTTGGTAAAATTGAATTGCGTGTTTTGTTTAATATTAAGATCTTTGGCCCCTCTTCATTATCTTATGGGTTTTTGATTTTGTGAATTGGTTGGATTTAATTTTGTGCTTTGATTAATTTAACCTAATCTTTAAAGAATCCTGATATATAATTTAGAGGTTTAATGATTATGCCACATAATTTAACCTAATCTTTAAAGAATCCTGATTTTTAATTTAGGGGTTTAATGATTATGCCACTGTAATAAGATGTTGAAATAGGCTATCTAAACAACCGATGATTTACTAAATTAGTAAGATAGCTTGAAATGATAAGGTCAAGGTATATTAATGGTTGTAATAAGCTATCCAAACAACCCATACTTACAGTAGGTTACTGTTAATTAGCTACTTAAATAGGCTATCCAAACAGGCCTTAATATCAACAGGTGAAGGTTATTTAGGTACTTAAGTAATATTTCCAAGCAGCCCTAATAAGCACGATTCAAGGTTAATAAGTTATTGCAATAAGATATCCAAACAGTCCAAAATAACCACAATTAAATGGGCATCAACTGCTGCAATCAACTATCCAAACAACCCTTAATTAACCTATAATATATCATTATTCTGCACAAGTTTTAAACCTCATTTTTACAGTTATATTTATTAGTCCGTGTCACTTAAGTGTAACTCATCTTCGTCCCAAAATATAAAAAGTTTGTAAACTTCAATTTCATAACCACTGATTCTAATACTATAATGTTGTAGCAGTGAAGCAAATGGATACTATACTCCTGACAGAAGTTAGCATTGCTGCAGACCGATTCAGGGCGGCTTCTTTGTCTTTGTTAAGAGACCGCTGGATCCAAGCTTCTAACGAGATGGGTATTAGATTTTGTCAAGGTGGAATTGAAGCTTACACCATCGTTTTGCAAAGATTTTAATGAGTTGGATCGTTGTAAATAAATCTGATACCCAACAATATGCAGATACGCTAAATATGTGAAGGACTCATTGTCCTTCGATGTTGTGTCTGGTAATCATATTTTTGGTTGGTTTGTAATCGTGTTTAAGATTTTAGATAATTTACCGTTGTAGGATAGTAACTTATTGGAACCTAATCGTGTTTCTGATTTCAGTATATGCTAGGCGAGAAGGGAGAAAATAAACAGGAAGATGCACTTCCCAATGGTGGCTGTAAAAGGGCAGCGTACTACTCAAGTGGTGGAAGGTTATATAACCGATAATAATATAAGTTTGTTAAAAAATGAATATACGAAATAGCCAGTTAAAAAAAAAAACCAGTTTAAATGGTTCAATTATTTATAATGTACTTTTATGGTTGCAGGGATACTCTGTTCTCCTTTCCTGGATGCCTGTTTATTTTAAAACTGTAAGTGTTGTTTTCATTTAGCATTTTCGGTTCTTATGTTTGAGCTACACTTCATACATGTCATCTCAATGTGGTTTTTTTTATCAATGAAACATTTTATTGATGAATAGGTATTTAATTTTAACTTAAAGCAAGCAGCTTGGGTTAGTGCAGTCCCATGGGGAACAATGGCGTTCTCAGGGTATGTTGCCGGTGCTGCTTCTGATTATCTAATCAAAGCAGGACATTCACTGACCTTTGTCCGTAAAGTCATGCAGGTAATTTCCATACATGAACACTAAGGCGATTTTCCTTTGTAATTCTCATTAACTGATATGATACACGTCTAAAATCTGAAGTTGATTAAATCATACTGAATGTGCAGTCAATTGGTTTCATTGGGCCAGGGTTAGCTTTACTTTGCTTAAACTATGCCAAGACACCAGTGGTTGCATCGGTACTCATTACGGTGGCACGCAGCTTCAGCGCTTTCATTCAAGCCGGCTTCTTGTTAAATGGTACAATTTCATCATTATTTGTATTCATTTTTTTAACAAACTTATATTATATTATTATCGATTAGTCATACCAAACTATAATAACCAATTTATATTTAGTCATTAAAAAAAAAAATACAATATATGAAATAGCCAGTTAAAATAAGCAATCCAAGCCAACTGCTTATTGCATTTTAATACACTAGATAACCAATTTTTATGGTTTTCTGGATTATATATATATATATATATATATATATATATATATATATATATATATATATATATGTTATCTGATTTTTTCTGCGAGAAATATCAGGTGATGGGTTGACGACCTCAGGCAATAATACACTCACTATCATATACGTATATAACTTACTCGTATATTATACGGACTACATGCATTTAGTGGTCAAAAAGCATCATATTCCATAAATAGAAAAGCTGAAAATGATTTGCAATAATTTTTTCATTGCATTAAGTAAAGGTGTACCTAAAGCTGGACACAATCGACTGGAAATAATCGGTCGGTCGAGTTAAGCGACCGATATTCACAACGGTCGAATCGAGTGTGGAGCCTTGGGCAAACATCGGTCGCCAACAAAAAAAAAGTACTATCGGTCGAATTTTCGACCGATTTTATACACACGAACAAAGAAAGAATGAATGGGATTTGGAGATTATATGTTGAAATGACTTAATTAATTGTTTGTTGCAATGCTAAATTTAGCCATTGTTGAAAAGTAGAGAAGGTGTAGATTTATGAAGAAGATAAAACTGAGAAGAAAGAATGAGTGAGTGAGTGGTGAGGGTAACTTGTTTACTTATCTTTAGTTGATTATTTTATATTAGAGTAAACTACAAAATACATCCTTGTGGTTTGGTCAATTTCACACGATACATTCCTCCCAAAAAAGTTGCGCCACACACATCCCTCCGTTAGTAAAAGTCAGACACAATACATCCCTCCGTTAAAAAAAGGACTAACGGCGCAAACCATTTCTCCGTTATCTCCTAACAAGATAGAAAATGTTTACACCGTTAGTTCTCTGGGTTAACTCTATTTGCACCATTAGTCCTTTTTTATGTTTTCGTCCGTTTTTTTACGTTTTCGTCCACTTTTTTACGTTTTCGTAAATTTTTTTACGTTTACTTCCGCTTTTTTACGTTTTCGTCCATTTGGTTTCAAGGATTGACTTAATCAGCTGACTCGAATCATTTATAAAAATTCGAAAAAATTTATAAAAATTCGAAAAATTTATATAAATTCGAAAAAATTTATAAAAATTCAAAAAATTTATAAAATTTAAAAAAATTAATAAAAATTAGAAAAAACTAATATAAATTCGAAAAATTTATAAAAATTCAAAAAATTTATAAAAATTCGAAAAAACTTATATAAATTCGAAAAATTTATAAAAATTCAAAAAATTTATAAAAATTTCGAAAAAACTTATATAAATTCGAAAAATTTATAAAAATTCAAAAAACTTATAAAAATTCAAAAAAACTTATATAAATTCGAAAAATTTATAAAAATTCAAAAAATTTATAAAAATTCGTAAAAACTTATATAAATTCGAAAAACTTTATAAAAATTCAAAAAATTTATGGAAATTCTAAAAAACTTATATAAATTCGAAAAATTTATAAAAATTCAAAAAAACATATATAAATTCGAAAAATTTATAAAATTTCAAAAAATTTATAAAAATTCGAAAAAAATTATAAAAATTCGAAAAATTTATAAAAATTCGAAAATTTTTTTAAATTTTTTAAATTCGATTTTTTTTTTAAATTCGAAAATTTTTTTAAATTTTTTCGAATTTTTATAAATTTTTTTTTCGAATTTAAAAAATTTAAAAAAAATTTCGAATTCGAAAAATTTTTCGAATTTAAAAATTTAAAAATATTTTCGAATTTTTATAAATTTTTTCGAATTTATACAAATTTTTCGAATTTTTATAAATTTTTCGAATTTATATAAGTTTTTTAGTATTTTTATAAATTTTTTGAATTTTTATAAATTTTTCGAATTTATATAAAGTTTTTTCGAATTTTTATAAATTTTTTTGAATTTATATAAATTTTTATAATTTTTTTCGAATTTTTATAAATTTTTTGAATTTTAATAAATTTTTCGAATTTATATTAGTTTTTTCGAATTTTTATTAGTTTTTTGAATTTTTATAAATTTTTTCGAATTTATATAAATTTTTTGAATTTTTATAAATTTTTTCGAATTTTTATAAATGATTCGAGTCAGCTGATTAAGTCAATCCTTGAAACTAAACGGACGAAAACGTAAAAAAACGGACGTAAACGTTAAAAAATGGACGAAAACGTAAAAAAGTGGACGAAAACGTAAAAAAAGGGACAAAAACGGACGAAAACTTAAAAAATGACTAACGGTGCAAATAGAGTTAACCCAGAGGACTAACGGTGTAAACATTTTCTATCTCGTTAGGAGATAACGGAGAAATAGTTTGCGCCGTTAGTCCTTTTTTTAACGGAGGGATGTATTGTGTCTGACTTTTACTAACGGAGGGATGTGTATGGCGCAACTTTTTTGAGAGGGATGTATCATGTGAAATTGACCAAACCACAGGGTTGTATTTTGTAGTTTACTCTTTATATTATTTGTACAATTATTTTATTTTGTTATAATTGAGCAAACAGTACTCCATATCTCTTCTTAACTTTTCTTTTTTATTAATGTTTTTTGTAGTTGAAAAAAAAAAAAAAAAAAAAGAGGTTATCGACTGTGGCACTTTGGTCATGTCTGATCGCTGAAAAAAAAAAGTTAACGTGACAGCCGATCACCCAAGTCACTTGGGTCATCCACTGTGTCCCGCCTAAAATAAGAGATGGGTTAAACTCGTTGGTTAAGGTGGGCATAAAGTAAATATATCTCTTTCATGATGTTGTTCTATGATTCTTTTTTGTCTTCATATGATTATTGGTTTTTCATTTACGTGTTCATTGATTCAAAATATATAGTTGAGTAAAATGATCCTTTAGTTTTAGTCAAAAAAAGTAAACCTATCCTGTGGTTAATAATAATAACACGTAAATATACGAAAAATGGACATTATAAAATATACTAAAAATGATTTTTGATGTGACATAAATGACTACACTTAAGACTCTTAATCTCAAACGTTATTGGCCCAATAATAATAAAAAAATATAGTCACAGTATTTTTAATCTATGTGTGCATTTTGTATTGGTTGAAAGGTAGTGGTAAATTTACTGTTCACTTTAATCTTCACTTAATTACATCTTACTACAGGGTCAGCATGTTTATTATATCTCTGTTACACCGCCTTCCACATCTTCTATAAACTTCTACACACAACTTCAGCTTAAAAAAAAAAAAACACACACACACACACAGACAGGTACATCTATACTATCCGAAATTGTGGAAGCCGTTTGATAATATTCCATTCCTTAAAAGGTGATGAACTCACCAACATCAAACTCATCTGCCACAACCCCCGTTACAAAACTACCGACGAAGGTCGAGATTTTTGTAATCCAATATCCCTTCAAGAAGCAGTAATCCATCAACAACAGATGTGTTAGACGATTTTAAATCACATGTATGTTTAGTTTATATAATTTAAATAAAAAGATTACTAATTTTATTATTTTGTTATTATTGATTATGTGATTGTTGGTAAAATTGAATTGTGTGTTTTGTTTAATATTGAATTTCATATCTGAGTTATTATGGGTTTTTGATTTTGTGAATTGGTTGGATTTAATTTTGTGCTTTGATTAATTTAACCTAATCTTTAAAGAATCCTGATATTTAATTTAGAGGTTTAATGATTATGCCACTTAATTTAACCTAATCTTTAAAGAATCCTGATTTTTAATTTAGGGGTTTAATGATTATGCCACGGTAATAAGATGTTGAAATAGGCTATCTAAACAACCGATGATTTACTAAATTAGTAAGATAGCATGAAATGTTCAGGTCAAGGTATATTAATGGTTGTAATAAGCTATCCAAACAACCCATACTTACAGCAGGTTACTGTTAATTAGCTACTTAAATAGGCTATCCAAACAGGCCTTAATATCAACAGGTGAAGGTTATTTAGGTACTTAAGTAAGATTTCCAAGCAGCCCTAATAAGCACGATTCAAGGTTAATAAGTTATTGCAATAAGGTATCCAAACAGTTCACACTAACCACAATTAAATGGGCATCAACTGCTGCAATCAACTATCCAAACAACCCTTAATTTACCTATAATATATCATTATTCTGCCCAAGTTTTAAACCTCATTTTTACAGTTATATTTATTAGTCCGTGTCACTTAAGTGTAACTCATCTTCGTCCTAAAATATAAAAAGTTTGTAAACTTCAATTTCATAACCACTGATTCTAATACTATAATGTTGTAGCAGTGAAGCAAATGGATACTATACTCCTGACAGAAGTTAGCATTGCTGCAGACCGATTCAGGGCGGCTTCTTTGTCTTTGTTAAGAGACCGCTGGATCTAAGCTTCTAACGAGATGGGTATCAGATTTTGTCAAGGTGGAATTGAAGCTTACACCATCGTTTTGCAAAGATTTTAATGAGTTGGATCGTTTTAAATAAATTTGATACCCAACAATATGCAGATACGCTAAATATGTGAAGGACTCATTGTCCTTCGATGTTGTGTCTGGTAATCATATTTTTGGTTGGTTTGTAATCGTATTTAAGATTTTAGATAATTTACCGTTGTAGGATAGTAACTTATTGGAACCTAATCGTGTTTTTGATTTCAGTATATGCTAGGCGAGAAGGGAGAAAATAAACAGGAAGATGCACTTCCCAATGGTGGCTGTAAAAGGGCAGCGTACTCCTCAAGTGGTGGAAGGTTATATAACCGATAATAATATAAGTTTGTTAAAAAATGAATATACGAAATAGCCAGTTAAAAAAAAAAAAACCAATTTAAATGGTTCAATTATTTATAATGTACTTTTTATGGTTGCAGGGATACTATGTTCTCCTTTCCTGGATGCCTGTTTATTTTAAAACTGTAAGTGTTGTTTTCATTTAGCATTTTCGGTTCTTATGGTTGAGCTACACTTCATACATGTCATCTGAATGTGGTTTTTTTTTATCAATGAAACATTTTTTTGATGAATAGGTATTTAATTTTAACTTAAAGCAAGCAGCTTGGTTTAGTGCAGTCCCATGGGGTACAATGGCGTTCTCAGGGTATGTTGCCGGTGCTGCTTCTGATTATCTAATCAAAGCAGGACATTCACTGACCTTTGTCCGTAAAGTCATGCAGGTAATTTCCATACATGAACACTAAGGCGATTTTCCTTTGTAATTCTCATTAACTGATATGATATACGTCTAAAATCTGAAGTTGATTAAATCATGTTGAATGTGCAGTCAATTGGTTTCATTGGGCCAGGGTTGGCTTTACTTTGCTTAAACTATGCCAAGACACCAGTGGTTGCATCGGTACTCATTACGGTGGCACTCAGCTTCAGCGCTTTCATTCAAGCCGGCTTCCTGTTAAATGGTACAATTTCATCATTATTTGTATTCATTTTTTAACAAACTTATATTATATTATTATCGATTAGTCATACCAAACTATAATAACGAGTTTATATTTAGTCATTAAAAAAAAATACAATATACGAAATAGCCGGTTAAAATAAGCAATCCAAGCCAACTGCTTATTGCATTTTAATACACTAGATAACCAATTTTTATGGTTTTATGGATTTTACATACATACACACACACACACACACACACACACACATATATATATATATATATATATATATATATATATATATACACATATATATATATATATATATATATATATATATATATATATATATGGGCTTTATTTTCAGAACTCTCTTAAGTGCGGGAACTGCGAGAACCATCTTTTTACAACTAATAATACACAATGTACATCATTTAATGCTCCATAGCATTTTGTTATTTTTATTTAATTCAAAAGGGTATAATAGTAAAAGACATTTTCATATTACTTTTTTTTAATTCATGTTTTTTATAAATAATAAAATTCGGAATTTTTATTTTATTTTAGTAAAAGACGTTTTTTTTTTTTTTTTTTTTTTTTTTTTTTTTTTTTTAAGAAATGTTATTTTCCAGAAGTAGTGCATAGGTGTTTTTATGTACTAATTTTTTCATTTTATTTTCCAGATGTAGTGCATAGGTGTTTTTGAATAATTTTAGAACATGCATGTTTTTCAAATAGTAAGGTGCATATGTGTTTTTTAGATAATGTAAATTTATAACAAAACAAGAACATAGATGTTACATACAAAATTCAATATCAATTGAAATACAAACATGCCCAAAAACAATTAAACCTTAACCAAATAGTGTAAGTAACTTTTTAATCATAATAACTAGCCTTACATATATGCACAATCTAAAACATATATGCATCCATTTAAAACACACATGCACCATTCCAATGAATTTTAAGTTAACTTTAAAACACGTATGCACCATTCCAATGAATTTTAAGTTAACTTTAAAACACGTATGCACCTACTTACGTATTTGCACCGACTCAAAATGTGTACTGAATAACATGTATGTTCTATGAAAACCAAAATGTGTACTGAATAACATGTATGTTCTATGAAAACCAAAATGTGTACCGAATAACATGCATGTTAATAACATGAAAAACAGCCATGTTCAATGTAAAAACAAATATGTTCAATGAATAACATGTATGTTCTATGAAAATCAAAATGTGTACTGAAAAACAAGTATGTTCACCCAAAAAACAAGTATGTTCAAACACGAATTCCACGTTTAATCTAGACATGTATTATCTACACATGAAAAACAGCCATGTTCAATGTAAAAAACAAGTATGTTCACTGAAAAACGAGTATGTTCATAAAAAACAAGTATGTTCAAACACGAAGTCCAAGTTTAATCTAGACATGTATAATCTAGACATGAGAAAACAAATATGTTCATCATCGAAATCCAAGTTTAATCTAGACATGTATAATCTACACATGAAAAACAAGTATGTGTACTAAGATCATGCGTACAACAATCAGACATGTATGTTCATCCAAGTAAACAAATAAGGCTGGACTTGGGTTTTCTTACTGTAAACAATATTTGTTGAATCCCGGCAAGTTCGAGAAAAAAATAGAAATTGTCAAAAATTAATTACTTGGCCACTGTACCTCATTTTATGTGAAATTTTTTGCTCGCCAGCAATATCAAGAAAACAAAGATAGTTGCCTCGAAAAAAAATGGACAAAAGTCGATTTAACTTTAATATGATTACCCCTATATTAGAATAGCAATAAATAGATATTTTATTAAAAAAGAGTTTAGTCATACAAAGAAGATTCCAATTGAATAGCAATAAATAGATATTTTATTAACAGACATTGTTATTTACGATCATATCATCATCACCATATTACGATTATATGGCAAAAACTACCACAAATATATTGGCTTGCATATAATCACTTTCTATTTTTCTTAAATAAAACATACCCATCATAAAGAAAGCGACTTGCCCCATCATTAAATAATCGTGAATTTTTTTCAGCAACTAACAACAGATCATCACTTAACGATTTTTCAACTTTGACGGTTCTTGGTGGCGGTAATGGCTCTTGGCGGTGGTGACGGATCCAGACGAACCATCACAGGTGGTGACAGATCTTGGTGCGGTGGCGGTTAATATGATGGTGGTAGGAGGCGGTTACGTGAGAAAGAGAGAGGGTGGCTTCTTCATTTTTTCAACCGAACAAATAATAAGAGAAAGAGAGGCGGCAGCTTTTTGGGTGAGGGAGAAGAGATGCGGCAGTTAGGGTTGAAAAAATGAATCGTGTATTTTTTTTACCTTGTTATATTCCTTAATTAGTGGGGAGATTTAGTAATAAGCAGATTACTATAATACCCTTTGTGCTTTACAAATGACTACCACATCTTTTAATTAATTACATTAATGTCACAAGTTATCTTATCCATTGATGAAATGATCTAATGGCTAAAAAGTGGTTCTCGCAGTTCCCGCACTTAAGAGGGTTCTGAAAAGAAAGTTACACTATATATATATATATATATATATATATATATATATATATATATATATATTTATATATATATATATATATATATATATATATATATATATATAAGTTGCTTATCTGATTTTTTCTGCGTGAAATATCAGGTTATGGGTTGACGACCTCAGTCGCTTGAAAGGCATGCAAGTGGTGTTCGAACTTGAAAGACAGGAACTTATTGCTAAGTTGAGTTATAGTTTACAACACTTGCATCTATACATAATATGTGTAGGATATTTAGTTACGTACAAGATTAGTTAGTTTAGAATTCACCTATTGCCCTTGATCTTAATTTATGTTTTCGTTTCTCAGGGAGCTAGACGTAAAGCTGATAAAGCTGCTATTGTAGCTGACATGGATGGGAAGGTGTACGAGCCATGACTACAAGTACAGCTAATCCTGTGCCTAATCAGGAAGCATGTAAGCAAGCTTTTAATTTGGATCCAGTTTATATTAATTTGTAGTATTTGACAAGTACTAATGCGTTTGCATACATATGATGGACAAAGTATGAATATTGCAGTAGTGTTAACATGATTTATATGGTGTTTGGGATTCTCATTGCAGGTTGCTTCCAGCTGGTCATGCATTCGAAATGAAGATGGTCTTGCACACTGATATATTCTCATAGGTATGCCAGCTTGAACCATGTACTTATATATGGATCGCTTTCGGGCAGTGTGATTTATTTAAGACCATATAACGTTATGTTAGGAATATGAATATTCAGCAGAAGACTCGGTCACCCCGAGTACTTATTAGATCATCATAGCTCATAAGATTATTAGTAATATTATTAGTAGCTTAGTTATCAATTAGTATTGTGGAGTGGGTCGGGTCTTTACCCTCTGTCAGCTCGCTCCACAGTCCACTAGGGACATATTATGTAGGACTATATATACTCCCTTCCCACCCATGGGAAGGGTTGGACCTTTTCAATCTAATATATCACAAGTTCATTTCTCTCTCTAAAAGGCTCCCACTTCTCTCTAGAACTTCTTCCATTCGATCCATAACAAGCCTCAAACTAGTGTTTCTTGAATTGTGAATACCCTACAATTGGTATCAGAGCCAGGTTGGGTCCATGAGAGTTGGTATTCACGGATTTGTGTAGTTTGTGAGGTGTTTTTACTTTTGGTCGATTTGGAGTTTTCAAAGTTTTTTTTTTTGTTCGGCTTGAGTAGTAGCATACATATCATTTTGTGCTTTGTTTAGTGATTAGAGGTTGTTTTATCTTGTATTTGTGTAGTTCTTTAGGCTTTTTCTTGGTTAGATTTGTAGGTTTTAAGTTTTTAGTTCGGTTTGTTTAAGTAGCATAAATTTCATCTTTGTACTTTGGTTAGTGATTAGAAGTTGTTTTACTTTGTACTTTCTTGATTAAGATTAGTATTATAGTGGTATTTGGTGTTTGGATTCACAGATCCAAGAACCGTGTGGTGATTTTGGAGCAATTTGTGGGTTTTTTGTGGAAGTGTTCTTGAATGCGGTTTGTGTAGTTTGGACGTTCTTGAATGCGGTTTGTGTAGCATCGGGTACGCGGTTTGTCTTTATACTAGTTTAGGCAAAAGGACAAACGGCATTGATAGTGACAGGTTTGGAAGTTTGTGCCAACGCGGTTTGTCTCTACGGTGCGTACGCGGTTTGTGTCTACGCGGTTTGTCCTTCCAGTGTGAACTCGGTTTGTCTCTAAGGCGCACACGCGGTTTGTGTCAACGCGGTTTGTATATCCGGTGTGAACTCGGTTTGTCTATTTGGCGCATACGCGGTTTGTGTCAACGCGGTTTGTATCTTTGGTGTGAACTCGGTTTGTATCTCCATTGTGAACTCGGTTTGTCTCTTGGCACATACGCGGTTTGTATATCCGGTGTGAACTCGGTTTGTCTATTTGGCGCATACGCGGTTTGTGTCTCCTGTGTGAACTCGGTTTGTCTCTTAGGCACATACGCGGTTTGTGTCTACGCTGTTTGTCTAGGCGGTTTGTGTCTTGGTGATTTTAGAAATTCCCGCGAAAGATTCGATTTCTCGGTTAAATCACAAGATCAGTAAAATCCCGTAGTTACTATGGCTACCACATCAAGTACATCATCAGATGATATTCAAGCAGCAGGATCTGACACTCGTCCACCTATGCTAGATAGGACGGATTATGAGTCTTGGGCACAACGAATTAGACTTTACTGCTTGGGAAAAGATAATGGTGTTAACATTCTTAAGTCAATTGACGAAGGACCTTATCAGATGGGTACCACCAGAGACGTTGTTACAACTGGTGAAGATGGTACTGTAACTTGGGGCATCGACAGACCTAGAAACTACAATGATCTTAATGAAGAAGAAAAGAAGAGGTATGATGCCGATATTAGAGCCTCCAACATAGTTATTCAAGGTCTTCCAAAGGATGTATACAAGCTCATCAATTTTAACACTGAAGCCAAGGCTGTGTGGGACAACGTTAAAATGTTGTTGGCAGGGTCAGAACTCACAAAGGAAGATCGTGAGTCACAGCTGTATGATGAGTTCGAGCATTTCAAAATGAACCCAGGAGAAAATATCACAGATTACTATGTGAGATTTCATAAGTTGGTGAATGATATGAGGATGATCAGAATGACTATGCCCAACATCCAACTTAACTCAAAGTTTGTGAACAACATGACTCCGGAATGGGACAGATTTGTTACTGCCGTCAAACTCAACAAAGGTTTAAGGGAGACTAACTATGAACAGCTGTATGCTTACCTGCAACAACATGAGAAGCATGCTGCCTATGATCGGGTGCTGAGAGAAAAGTTGAATCCTTCAACTACGAATGACCCACTGGCTTTCATGACAAATGTACAACCAACAATCCAATCATCATCCAATCCAAGCTATCACCAACTTCACTCACAAGTACCTGCTATGAGTTCACAACTTGACTCAGGCTACTCTCAGACCGACAAAATGATTGACAACCTCACCAATCAAGTATCTCTACTGGTTCAACAGTTTCAAGCATCACTCCCTCAGACCAACAATCAGTTAAGGAATTCTTCCAACCCACGCAATCTAGCAATGGTAGAGGACGGGAAAATTGTGGTCCAGAATGTGCAAGGGAGAGCTGGTAGAAACATGGGTCAAGGTTATGTGCAGAACAGAGCAGGGAATGCCAATCAGGGGCAAGGGAAACAGATCAAGTGTTATAATTGTGGGGGGCTTGGACACATTGCTAGAAACTGCAATCAACCTAAACGTCCTCAGAACTCAGATTACTTCAAAGACAAGATGCTGTTAATGCAAGCTCAAGAAAATGGTGCTGTATTGGATGAGGAAGAGTTATTGTTCTTGGCAGGAGATGGAGGAAATACTTTTGATGAAGATGTGGATGAGAAACCTGTTCAGGATCTGGCACTTAATGATCCTAACATCTTCAAGGCAGATGACTGTGATGCATTTGACTCTGATGTGGATGATGAACCTACTGCTCAAACAATCTTCATGGCCAACTTGTCTTCCCTGGCCTCATCTCGTCAAGCTGGTTCTTCTAATGCATCCGTGATTTCTGAGGTACTAAAAATTTATGACACATATAATATTGTCGAGGGACATCAGATTCCCGAAGAAGTACATCAGGCAGTTGTTTCTGACTCAAGTGATGTTGATATGGAAAATAGCAATATTGTCTCATATGAACAGTATTTGAATAGCAACAACTCGCCTGATGTACCAAATGGTGAATCCTTTGTCAATAATGATGTGTGTGCTATGAATAATGTATGTGCCTTAGATAATGCGAGTAATGTAGATAATGCTTGTGTGTACCATGAGAACCAATTGCCTGTCCCTGATAATAACTTGATCACTAGACTAAACATCTATAAAGAACAAGTTGCTATGTATGAACAGCGTGCTAAGTTTGAGCTTAATGATCGTGAGCAGAAATTAGAAGGTCAAATGAGTACACTTATTAAAGAGTCTAGAGTGCGAGAAGAAACATTAAAATTAGAGTTAAGTTCTCTGAAAAGTCAGCTAGAACAGTCTGTCATACAGAAACAAGAAGCACAAAAGTGTGTAACAACACTTAAGCAAGAATTCAAACAGAAAGAAACAACTCTTTTAAATAATTTCACTAGACTCAAGACGTTAAAAAATAAGCTTGAAGACAAGTTGTACACACAAAATCAAACCATACAAACTGCTCAAATGATTCATAAGCACAGAAAGTTGAGTGATAAGCACAGTAAAATCATGATAGGTGAACCTAAGTCAACCATCCTTAGGGACATGAAAGTACTTCAACCATCCCTATATGATGGTAATGTGATGCTTAGGCCTATACATGACCAACCTGAGCATATCTACACTGATGAAGAGGATGAGTTGAGTGATAAAACACAAAAGAAAAAATGAATGAGAAAATGAGGGATCCTGAGTGCATAGCCAGACGAATAATAATCAAACCCCATGATTATTATGAAGAAAATCGTTTGACTGTGTTTGCTCCTCAAAAGAAGTTAACACCTGAGCAGATATTTTGGAAACAAGATAATGAAAAACTTAAGGAAGAAAAACTTAAGGCCAACACCCCCCTCATTAGAAAAGTTGCGTCCATAACAGTGTATCCTCCCAATACACCTAGGAATTTGGTGCCATTGTCTCTTCCCACAGAATGCAAAACCTTTATCAGCTTATATGTGCTTTGGCAATTGTTTGCTGACTTCGATAAAACATGTAAGAAGAGAATCACACCCACTGGCATTACGGAGGGGGAAAGGTGTTTTGAACATGCAAAAAGGTGTTACTTAACTGAGGTCATGCCATTCTTTAAACTACTTAAAGAACACTTTGAAGGGTTGCAAACTGCCCTTAAAGCCGAAATAAATGAAATGAAAGTAGTGTTTAAAGATATGGAAAATGAGGTGAATGAACATGCAATAGAACTTAAGAGTCGAGAGATTGAAAGAAAAAACATACTCATCACTAATGACAACTTGATTGCTAAATGTATTGCACAAGATGTATTTTACACTGTCACTGATTCTGCATTGTCTGCTTGTCAATTTCATGAGTATGCTATTGCGTTAAATGTCACCCAGAATCGTGTTGTTGAGCTTGAGGGGGAGAATTTGAAATTGCTTGAAAAAATTCAAAATGATGACCATGATAACATGGTTAAACGTTTTTTCGAAACTAGAAGTTGATTATCTGAACTTGCAACTTAAACATCAACACTTAGAAGAAAAATGCAAAATATCAAATGTCAAGACATCCACGGATGCTCCTGAGTTTGATACATATTTTGAATTAAGCAAACGTGATGAATCAATTCAAGCTCACACGAACACGATTCGACTGCTGAGGGCCCAAATTGCCCAACTGAAATCCAACAAGCATGAAGTATATGGCACCAATAAACCTTCGTCTTCAGATTCTCAGAATTTTCAATATCAAAACACCATAAATAAGTTACATTATGAAAATGAGTGTTATCGAGAAGAAAATTCAAAGGTCAAACAACATTTCAAAGAGTTATATGATTCTATAAAAGTTACAAGAAACAATCACAATGATCAAATAACATCTTTGACAAATGAAATTGAGAATCTTAAGGCTCGGGTGAAAGGTAAAATGCCATGCACCACTTGTAATTGTGATGCACCAAAGGCTACTGATAGTAAGAAGTATGATGTTGATATTGGGCGCATTTCGATTAAGCTTAGAAATAACAGCCTTGTCCATCAAACATATCTAGATCATCTTAGAGAAGGCCTTGACACACTTCGTGAGGTAGTTGAAGAGGATAGGAATGATAAGCCACTTGATCAAGCAGTTGTCTATGCATGCAAACTCACGAAAAGGATTCAGGAAAACTTAGAATATGCCATAGGCTCAATTCCTAAGTTTAGAGGCCATAGAAATAGATTTGTTGCATCATCATCCAATGTTGTGAACAAGCATGTAGCCTTTGATCTACCAACCAAAACATCAGAACCCAACACATCATTATCAGGAAGGCATGTGACAGAAAAACAAACTAATGTTACCTTCGATACTTCTACAGGAGTAAAAAGTGACACCCAAGCTAGCGGGTCAAGGTCTAGAGGAAATGAAAGAAAGGATATGACTGCGCCAGCTAAGAATGATCACTTGAAGAATGTAGAAGCCCAACCTAGGAACAATAAGTTTACAATGAGTAGAATGAATTGTGTTGATTCTAGTATCAAAAGTACTGTAATTAATTCGAATTCTAATGCTATCTGTAAAACTTGCGACAATTGTTTAATTTCTGCTAATCATGATGAATGTGTTGTGTCTTTCCTGATGTCTTCTGCATCATCCCATGTTAAGAATGGTAGGATAACTGATGCATGCAAAAAGGTTTGGAAAGCAACAGGAAAAACATTTGCTAGCATAGGCTATCAATGGAGACCCACTGGAAGGAAATTCAATTTAGGAAAACAGTGCACGTTACCTAAAATGAATAAGCATAAAATTGTGAAAGTTAAGGAATGGAGACCCACTGGAAGGAAATTCAATTTAGGAAAACAGAGACCATTACCTAAAATGAATATGCATAAAATTGTGAAGAAAATGGAATGGAGACCAACTGGTAGAATCTTGCCTTTAGAATCACAATGCCTTCCATCTAGGTCTTGTCCTGTCTCAAGTTCTGTCTCCACAGTAAAGATAGTAGCATCTGTGAAATCTGTGATTCCTGAATATGTGTGTGCTGACCAATTGGACCCCAATTGCACTTGGGGATCCACATTTTTCAATTATCCATTGTTGTCTGGTTTCAAATGCAGGTCGTACAAATCGTCCTGTGGTATTTGGACTCAGGCTGCTTAAAACATATGACTGGAGATCGCTCACGGCTCAAGAACTTCGTGAAAAAGTTCATCGGGACAGTTAGATTTGGGAACGACCACTTTGGTGCTATTATGGGTTATGGAGATTATGAGTTTGGTAATAGTGTAATCTCAAGGGTATATTATGTGGAAGGACTAGGACACAATCTGTTTTCTGTGGGTCAATTTTGTGATTCAGATCTAGAAGTGGCTTTCAGAAAGCATACATGTTTCGTCAGAGAATTGGATGGTTTAGATCTCCTCAAGGGCAGTCGGGGCACCAATCTATACACCATCTCGATTGAAGAAATGTTGAAGTCCTCTCCTATATGCTTGCTCTCTAAAGCCTCTAAAACAAAATCATGGCTGTGGCATCGTCGTTTGAACCACTTGAACTTCGGTACCATTAATAATCTTTCCCGTAAAGATCTTGTTAGAGGGATGCCCAGACTGAAATATGAGAAAGATCATCTCTGCTCTGCATGTCAACTGGGTAAAAGCAAGAAACAAACCCACAAGCCTAAAACCATCAACACCAACTTGGAAGTTCTTCACACCCTCCACATGGACTTGTGCGGTCCAATGAGAATACAAACCATAAATGGAAAGAAGTATGTTCTGGTGATAGTAGATGATTATTCTCGGTTCACATGGGTAAAGTTTTTGAGAACCAAGGACGAAACTCCAGAGGTTATCATTAAACTGATAAAACAGCTGCAAGTAAGGCTAGATAAAACTGTCAGAATCATCCGCACAGATAATGGTACTGAGTTTGTTAACCAACAACTCCGTAATTTCTATGAAAATATTGGCATCACGCATCAGAAAAGTATCCCTCGCACGCCTCAACAGAACGGGGTGGTTGAACGAAGGAACCGTACTCTGGTGGAAGCTGCAAGAACCATGCTTATATTTTCAAAGACACCGATGTTTCTCTGGGCAGAAGCTATTGCAACAGCATGTTACACTCAAAACCGATCCCTAATTCATCCGGCTCATGAGAAGACTCCCTTCGAGTTAATTCATAATAAGAAACCAGATCTCTCCTTTCTGCGTGTGTTTGGTGCTCTTTGCTATCCAACTAATGATAGTCAAGACTTGGGAAAGTTAAGAGCTAAAGCAGATATAGGTATTTTCGTTGGATACGCACCTGACAGTAAAGGGTATCGAATCTACAATAAAAGGACCCGTAAAATCATGGAAACCATTCATGTTACGTTCGATGAGCTGAGTGAGCTACCTGTTTCAGGACAAATCAGTTCTGGACCCGATCTTCACCTTTTGTCTCCTGGACCCATTAGTTCAGGACTTGTACAGAATTCCACGCCTGCAGATTCTTATGTGCCTCCTACATGTGAGGAGTTGAAGAAGTTATTCGATCCTATGTTTGATGAATACTTTGAGCCAACGAATGGAACCATCCCGAGTGAACCAGATATAATTCCTATGGATGAGGTTCAAGCCCCACAAGGCTCAGAAGGCCCTGCAGCTTCAGTATCAGTCAGTCACAATGCTCCTGCTGCCAGTCAATCGCCTTCGTCATCAAACACTCAAACTTCTCCAGTAATGCAAGAATCTTCAGATAATAATCCTTTGGGAGTTAATCCTTTTGCTCCTGTTGAAGAGGCTCCTTTTGAAAACATATTTGCTCCTGAACATTCATCAGGCACATCCTTACCTGAGGAACACAGCACTGCTACATCTGTTCATAACCATCAACCTCACGATCATCTCAGGAAATGGACCAGTGATCATCCAATCGACAACATCATTGGCAATCCCTTACGTCCAGTATCTACACGTAATCAACTAGCCACTGATGCACTATGGTGCTTCTTCAATTCCGTACTGTCTAAAGTCGAACCAAAGGATGCCAAAGAAGCAATGACTAAAGATTGCTGGTTCCAGGCCATGCAGGATGAAATCCATGAATTTGATCGACTTGAAGTTTGGGAATTAGTGCCTCCTCCGGAGCGTGCAATGATCATTGCGTTGAAGTGGATCTTCAAAGTGAAGCTTGACGAGTATGGTGATGTCCTAAAGAACAAGGCTCGGCTAGTTGCTAAAGGGTTTAGACAAGAAGAGGGCATTGATTTTGAAGAATCGTTTGCTCCGGTTGCTAGAATTGAAGCCATAAGAATCTTCCTGGCAAATGCTGCGAGTCGTAATATGATAGTCTACCAGATGGATGTCAAAACGGCATTCTTGAATGGTGACTTAAAGGAAGAAGTTTATGTGAGTCAACCTGAGGGATTCGTGGATGCTGAACACCCTACTCATGTTTACCGCTTGAAGAAGGCTCTTTATGGGCTAAAACAGGCGCCAAGGGCATGGTATGATACATTGTCCAAGTTCCTCCTAGCGAACAGATTCTCCAAGGGTGTTGTTGATCCTACACTATTCACCAGGAAGTCAAGAAACCATCTACTGCTAGTTCAGATATATGTAGATGATATCATCTTTGCTTCAACGGATCCTGGTGAATGTGATAGTTTCTCAAAGGAGATGAATTCCAAATTCCAAATGTCCATGATGGGACAAATGTCATTCTTCTTAGGACTACAAGTTTCTCAAAGTCCCGGAGGCATATTCATCAATCAATCCAAATACGCCAACGAGATCCTGAAAAAGTTTGGATTCCATTCAAGTGAACCTGTTGACACTCCCATGGTTGATAGAACGAAGCTGGATGAAGATCCTTCAGGGATTCCAGTTGATATAACACAGTATCGAAGCATGATTGGATCTTTGATGTACATCACGGCTAGCAGACCAGATCTTCTGTTTGCTGTGTGTATGTGTGCTCGGTATCAATCCAGACCAACCAAGAAGCATGTTGAAGCAGTGAAAAGGATCTTCCGATATCTTCAAGGCACGGTTCATATGGGTCTCTGGTATCCTAAGGACACTGCAATGGAGTTAACGGCATACGCAGATGCTGATCATGCGGGATGTCAAGACACTCGTCGAAGTACTTCAGGAGGAGCTCAATTTTGAGGGGAAAAGTTGGTTAGTTGGTCTTCTAAGAAACAGATGAGTACTTCCATATCATCTACTGAAGCTGAGTACATTGCTATGTCTGCTTGCTGTGCACAAATCCTTTGGATGCGATCACAGCTTTCGGACTATGGATTCTCATACAACAAAATTCCCCTATATTGTGACAACAAAAGCGCCATTGCTCTTTGTTGTAACAATGTTCAGCACTCCAGGTCAAAACACATCGACATCAGGCATCACTTCATCAGGGAACAGGTGGAAAAAGGAATTGTGGAGCTATACTTCGTGAGGACTGAGTTTCAGTTAGCTGACATCTTCACCAAGGCACTCCCAAGAGAAAGGTTTCAGTTTATTCTCCCACGCCTTGGCATGAAAAGCATGACTCCTGAAACCCTCAAGTGTCTTCAGGAAGAAAAGGAGGAGTAAAGGATTGTCTTCTTATATCCTTGTACATAGTTGTATATATCTTAAATCAAAAAGAAAAATACAAAAATATAAAACCTATAAAAACCATAAAAATCGAAAAATCAGAAAATACCAAAAATAGTTCTACCTAGGCATGTCTTCTGTTTATCGATAACATTTACGTATCTAGAAATGTCATTCAACAATGGCACGGATTCTTAAATGAAGCTCGAGCAGAAGTTATACTAATCAGTTAAAACATGTCTTAATGGCTTGCAGTTACTTCATACTGCAACCCGCACTGTACAATGGGGAAAGCATGTCGCCAAAAAGACAGCTGTTTCTCCAACCGGGTGATGTTCACCTGGGCATGGATTACTTTATATCCATGTTCTCCCGACTTGATGTACGTTTCAGTGCGTCATTTCGTGTATTAGAAGAGAAGTCTTCTTTACATCAGACTATTTATCTTGTTTGATTCTTCAAGAGAGTCTTGATGTTACACAAGGTGGTCAACTGACTTAAATTTTCAAATTTCTGACACCTTACCAAATTTGTGCAACATCAGCAGTGACACTCTCTCGTTGTTTCAGGGGGAGCATCGTATGCTCCTAAATCAGAATACATTTAAACCTGACCACATTTTCTCCCGAATTTTTCTAAACGTATTTAAATCAATTGGGATCACAAATCTCAAATGGTTTGAAATTTTTGATCGGGGGAGAGAATGTGATTTAAATAGGAAATTCTGATAAAATGTGATGATTTGGTAATTAATGTAAGCTCTCCCGTATGTGCTAAACCATTTTGCATATCAAGGCACATATTGAGGGGGAGCAAAATGTTTTGGTCATAAAAGCAAGCTCCTCCATATGTACGAAAATCTTTCTTATATCAATGCATATATTGAGGGGGAGCAAAATGTTTTGGTCATAAAAGCAAGCTTCTCCATATGTACGAAAATCTTTCTTATATCAATGCATATATTGAGGGGGAGCAAATGGTTTTACAAAACAATGGATTATGGCATCTTGTGTGAACAAGGCTCAGACTTCACCTAAGAATTGACGAAACTTGAATTGTCATCAATCGAAAGGATACGCCTTGGCCGGGTAATAATTTCAAGCTGGTCTAACCAGTGATGTAAGCGTGTCTCGAAAAAGATGTATCTGAGTAGAGTGTACCGTTTCGAGAAACTTTCTATGGACTTGACCAGGACGGGTAATAATTTCAAGCTGGTTTAACCAGTGATGTAAGCGTGTCTCGAATCGGTCATGTTCACTGAAAGTGGATCAATTCAAAAAGTGAGAGCTCTACCTAACATGTGCAAATTTATAAAACAATCAACCAAGCACATGTTGAGGGGGAGCATTTGAAAAATATAAAACTCTCAAGTGTTTGCAAAAATGTGTTTCAGAATCATGAACACTTTGAGAGATTTTTCAAAGATTTGGTTTGGCAATTGTGGATGAATACCAAAGACCGACCATTTTAATTAATGCATGGAGTTATAAGGATGGTTAGGTTAGGCTCAAGTTCCCACGATCCCGCCAGAGCCGGAGGGATCTACCCAGGGACAATCCACTAGTTAGTGTAGAAGTCCTTAGGTATGATTAAAAAGGAGAAATGTGCATAAGGGAATAGTGCCGACTGAGATAGAGCTAACACTGGAACAAACCCAACAAGGTGTTAGTTTTGAAGTCTCGGTAAGCACTGAAGGGGTTGAAGAATGAAAAAGAATTGTAAAGAGAAAGGGTGAAAAGAAATAGCCCTCCTTACAACTTAGGCAGAAACCGGGTCAATACATATGCTGTCAGAATCACTTAGTTGATTGCTGGCATTGAAGACAAAGTATCATGGACCCAGTGATACGCTGCACAACCCTCCCTAGCCACTCAAGGTCCCTCAAAGGATTCTTGTTTCAATTGTCACGGAGTTCAATACATTCCTATCGTCTCTCTCACTCCGAGTTAGATGATATTGAAAAGGTGGCAGTCCTCTCCAGCCTCCGCTCACTAAACCAAAGCGCACTATTGAGTCTAGAGCCACGAGATGCATAATAAGATCTCTTAGGGACACGAATTACTTCTACACTGGTTGTTTAACATTAAGGACACCAGTTGTAAACTTATGAGTCCTACGCAGATCTTAGCAATCTGCCAGAACATTTATGAGAGAATTTACTAATGAAATTCTCAATGATTGAATGGAAATTCCTGCCAGGGTCAACATCAAGCAGCCCTGAAAGCAGGTCACTTCGGTAATTCTTTATGGATTACGCTTAGTGGTCACGGCGGTTTCAAACGGTCTACAGTCATGGAGTGATCTCCAGCGACTCACCTAATCGTTGATTTACTACGGTAAAATCTTAAAAAGCCCTATGTGGGTTTTCGATTAGGAACGGTCTTGGTAAGGATTAGAGAGAGTTTTCACAATATGCTGTTGACTGTCTCGAAGTCCAAACTTGTAAGTACCGGTCGAATTTTTGCTAACTGTCGTATGCAGGAACTTCTGGCGATTGTAGCTGTGGAAAGCTGTAGCTGGTTGCTGTTGTAGCTGGTTGCAGAAAAGATGCCAATCCATCACCACATGTTCACACCTCATCATCATCAAAGAAGTCATGATCACCCTAAAAGACCTTAAACACAGCTTCTGCTAACTCTGATGCTGAAAATCATGACCCCATATCGTGTGAGCATGTCGGCTCTAAGTATATTTCATCACATGGAGTATTACTACAGAAAGATGACTTGGAGACTCAAGTGGGATGATACGTTCAGAGATTATTCAAAGTTCATCCAGGACAAAAGAGAAGTCATCTTCAGATCACTGATGTTTGCACAGCAATCTATGACATTGAAGATTCAATGAGTACAAGCTATGATGTCAAGATCCAAGGAAGAAGTGCTGAATTTCAGAACATTACTTCTGGGGTGACCTCCCTTAGGGGGAGATTGTTAGGAATATGAATATTCAGCAGAAGACTCGGTCACCCCGAATACTTATTAGATCATCATAGCTCATAAGATTATTAGTAATATTATTAGTAGCTTAGTTATCAATTAGTATTGTGGAGTGGGTCGGGTCTTTACCCTCTGTCAGCTCGCTCCACAGTCCACTAGGGACATATTATGTAGGACTATATATACTCCCTTCCCACCCATGGGAAGGGTTGGACCTTTTCAATCTAATATATCACAAGTTCATTTCTCTCTCTAAAAGGCTCCCACTTCTCTCTAGAACTTCTTCCATTCGATCCATAACAAGCCTCAAACTAGTGTTTCTTGAATTGTGAATACCCTACACTTTATCTGAAAAAAAGTACTTTTGTTTCTTAATGTGGGCCAAGCAGGTTCATATGCTACTGTTTGTGGAGGGTTAACAGTTTACATGTTGGTTTAGAGATTAATTTTTTTCTTACTCGAACGTTTTGCAGTTTGTGATATCGAATCAGGAGCATGTGGAAGTTCATACAACCTTTTTAGTTGATGTTTCACACAGACAAGGCTGAGGTATGATCATAATTACAATATACTCTTACAAAAGCAATGAATGATAGATCCTTCAAATTTAATTTTATTGGTATACTTGCACAAAGAATCAAACTTTGTTGTTAATTACCGTAAAATTCAATTTTCCAGTTCTAAAGTCAGCAAAAGATCAAGTAACCATCACATGGGGTTTTAACCAAACACCCACAAATGTGTCAGTTTCAACTAAAAGAGCGGGTGATGGCCTATAAATGCGGGTACGTAAGAAACCATTTTTTGACAACTTTAATAAACTAAGTATTGGGCTTTATGCTAATTTAGTAAGATTCATGTCAAATAATTAGTACTGTAGGGTATTTGGGATTGCTTATATTTAACTGTAAGGAAATACTAGCCACTGAATTAAAATGCAGTTTTAGATATCAGTATATAAGCTGTTTGGACCAGGCTTCCTATTTGAATGTCAACCTATTAGCAATCGTAAATTATTGATCTTCAGAAGTAAGCGACCTCATGTTTTTTTGTTACTGTGATACATATTTAACGCATGATTCTGCAAGTGTTTTTGGCTTATTTGATTATGTTGTGTCAAACATAATGCGCGAGATAGTATCTGGCTTTGCTTTGCACAGTTTATATTGAAAAGGCTTATGCTTTATTTAGATAAGATGGTCCAAAACAACTTAGATACCTGATGACCCTAAGCTGCTTGGGTCTATCCAGACACTCTAAAGCTCTTATTGGCCAACATATTGAGGTTCGAGTGTGTGTAGTTCAGCAGGTGTGTTCAGGGGGTGTGGGGTCTGTTAAGGGGGTGAGTTCAGTGAATCGATTGAGTGTTCAGGGGGTATGTATTTACGAGGTGGGGTCATTTTCAGGTTGACAGTTTGACACAATCACTTTCTGCCATATGGATATAAAAGAACTCATGTGTTTTTTTCAGGTTGTCACAAGCTGCAGCTGACCATCTTCAGAAAGTGACCATATAGTTTGCTATGACTAATCTAGAATGTTTATCAGGTATGAAAGTGACCATATAGTTTGCTATGACTAATCGAGAATGTTTCACATCACGGAGTCAATATAGTTTGCTATGACTAATCGAGAATGTTTATCAGGTATGATTTTAAAAACTATATCATTGCAGCAATAATCTGTCATTAGGGATATGCAGTTTACGATTTATGCAAGTACTACATCTTCAGTTTACCTTAGTACATATTTCTAAATCAGTTTTGCTTATTGATTGTTGACATATGTCATTGATTGGTTTACAGGTTTTAAGTGACGGAGCTGAAAAGATATGCAACTCATTACGACAGGACTGCCTATCCAAGTGTAAATATTAGGCATGTTACGCTTTTTATAACAGGTAACGAACTATTTCACCACCACTATTTTAATTGTTTCTTTTTACGTTGGTTTCTTCAGCCATAAATCAGTAGTTCTTTAGTTGAGGTCAAATAACAAATGATTATATGTGTAGCAAAACACTTTGGGTATTTTGAAAAGTTGCGTTCATGTTTTACGTGCACTAAGTGTATATAAGTGTGAATAATTTCTGCTTATGAAGACATTTTCCAGTTTTACCCAATTTTGTTAACGAGCGATTATCCCAAACATTATCCCGGACTAATGTTATTGAAACTTATGTTCTTTTGTTACCATATCCTAATTAGATTAATTTGATAACTGTCACTAGCTTACTGTCATATTCTGGTGCAGATATCAAGCCTGGAATATGTACAAACACAACTAAGCAAGTCTTTCTAAACGACGAAACTGATATTCATGAAGGTTAATCTAGTAAACTCAAATAAGAATTGATGGAATTTAAGAAGAAGCTAAAGAGAACTGCAACAAATTTTGACTTGGCGTGAACTTCAGCTGCAGGCAACACTGCCCATACGTGGCAACTTTTGATTTATCTGGATACAGGTTAAACGGTTAAATTAAAAAAATAATGGTTAAAACGATATGAGTCAAAATGGATAAACATGTTAAATGCTCCAGATTCAAATGTTTGGTTATTGTACATATTCATTTAGATAATTGCCATACATACTAAAGTTTCTGTTCTTTGAAACACTATCCGCGTCTAAGATTGACACATGGTCGGATGCTTTTAGAGGTTTAGCCTATGGTTAAGTAGGACAAGGGGAAAGCTGTTGAAATTTCGTGTAAATATGGTCTATTTTTACATATTTGATGACTGACTAGCTAAAATTTGATTATTTGCAAACTTTGAAGCCGGTTTGCTGTAATTCATAGAGGTTTCTGATTATTTGTTAATATTTTTGTTTTGTCAGTGTGTTGCTAATTTCTTCGATATATTCATTGAGATCATATTTGATTAAAGCTATCAAAATTTAGATGGGTGTTTAAAGAAAGGTGTATGAAATTTTTGGGTCTATACAGGAGGGTACATTAACCCAGCCGTGACTTTCGGTCTGCTACTAGCAACAAATGAGCTCATATGCATAATCATTTGCCATTCAGGTATGTATGTGGATCTTTCCTTGATTCGAAGTTAATCTTTTTATAAAAGATTTATATTTGTATTCATTGGTGTTTGTTTAATTGCAGTTTCCAACTCCAATTATAAGTGACCTCTTCATAATTTGATTAAAGGTATTTAAATTTGGTAAGCAAAGCCTTTTATATGTTGGAGGTAAATGATTTTTAATAGGTGTTTGTGGTTGCTTATTCTCTGTATTATGTGTTTACAAGGCCTGAAAGATCGGTACATCGGCTTTTAAACCAGGCAGCTTAAACAGCCTGCCAAGTTGTTAAGGTACGTTAAATATGATCGTAAATCTCTGTCAATCATCTGTTATCATAGATTGAGAATTTACATCGTATAATCATAAACTTAAAACCAAGATATCAAAGACATCATATTCTATATCATTATATTTAAGTAAGTAGATAAGCTTATAAGCACTTAAATAAGTTGATAAATATGCTGAATTTATGGTAATTTGCAGGATAGCCTGATGCGAAAGATTTCGAAAGGAGTCATTTTTTTTGGCCGCTGGAGCTGCAACAAATGCACTTGCTGAAGCAGACAAGAAAACAAAGGTTGATGCTGCTGCAGTTGCAACCGCAACAATACGCTGCGTTGCGGGCGGGCCTGTTTTTTGGCGGAGGCGATTTTACATAAATAAAATAGAATATTTAAGCGTTACATGCAAACTGTAGCACAGCAGGTTGACATACAAATAGTTGATTCAAAAATTTCTTGTATCACCAAAGGTTTTTGCTTTATATAGTCACAACTAACAAACTGATGATCATGAAAATGTAAAACATGGTAAGAGAAATGGCATGAATAGCAATGAACATGAAAACATGCAACCTGGTTAATCAATTGAATAGTTGCCATATGCATCCTCTTTCCCAATCAGACTAATAGCAACAGTCAATTATTTATTTGCTTATTAAAAAGACAAAGTATGTAAATGTCAAAATATAATTTAGTAAATAAAAAGTTCAGAACGTATATTTTTTAATATCCCATTTGCAGACTGATTTTGAGGTATGTGCAGACTGTTGTGAGGATATGGTGGCCATATGCATAACTTTGTCAAGCCCACCACTGTCTTACTCAACACTATTACTCTAACGGAACCTTAACCTTGACCACAAACCACTGTCTTACTCAACACTATTACTCAACACTATTACTCAACACTATTATTCAATCTATATAACAAAATGCAAAAGTGTCAAAACAAAAGTACCTCAACGTTGACCACAAATGATGAAGCACGCATTCCATCACTTGCGACATAACCATTTATAACTACTAAAAAACATCATCTACTTAGTTAAATTTAATATGCGCACGTGCTATTCTAACTATAATCACTTTACAATGATATATACTACGTCTTACCCGGGTGCATGCTGTAAGCCACAACTATTCAGTTCGCTTTCTTGATGTCCTCACTGGGTACATTGACGGATTACTTTTGTTTCTTAAGTTCATCACTTTGGTCTGCAAGATAACAAAGAGTTCAGAAAATTGAGGAATCAAGATGCCTGTACATAAGAGATGATATATTTGTACCTAATGCTTTGAAAAGAGTTCTTTTAGCAGATGCCTGGCGAGTGAGCAGTGTAAAATCTTACTTGCATTTACACAAAATGGTAAATGCCTACTCATTCAACTATAAAAGATCACTAAATTCAGTATTTAATAATATCCAAATATTCCACCCTTAAATTTTTTTTGCTGCAGATACCATTTTCCTAAAGTTTATATAGCAAGCACTTATCGGGCATAAAGATCCCATCAAAAAAGACACCATTAATAAAACATAATGATGTATAAATAGACCACATATAGCTTATTCATTTGCATGACAGACCTTGTGAAGATGTTTGACCAGTGGATTTATGAGCATTAGTGGAGCATTTGTGTCAAGGTCCGCTTGAAGAGGACGATGTGGCAACAATATCTTGCTAATTGGTAACAATTTGCCATGAGCATAAAAACAACAATTTGTTAGCAGAAGAAAATTATGATAAATATACCTGGTATTCTTTGCTCTTCACATATTGCTGATTTTCTATTTGCGCGCTTGGGCTGCAACCACAAATGCAGTTGGTCCACCAAGGAATGCACGCGACAACAAATGTAACCGTACAATAATGTGCGTGCAAATTTATATTTCAGAAACTCAAAAATGTAAAAACACATGTGAACACATTGTGAGCTCAAACTTGCAAATGGGGATAGGATTACAGAAACAAATGAAGTTCATGGTGGCTGCAAAAGACTTCCCACAATTATATCAGTCATCATAGCTCATTACAAACAGTAATCGCATATTCACATCTAATTAGTTTGCTAAGCGTTTTTTTCCCATCCCATTTAGGAATTGCAATTTAAGATTATACAACATGCTGGTGCGTGGTTCAAAGACTCATTTTGTTAACATTAGATGAAAACCTGAAACGGTGTCTGCAAAGCAAAGGCGGTTGCTTAGTTACCATTTATGCTATGCCTTCCGGCCATAATTAAATTCACCCTTAACTTAGGTTACTTGAAACAAAGCATATACCTGGGAAGCATCGGGAAACAATGAAGTACTTTGATATCCAAACTTTAGAATGAACCACATCTGATTCAAACGAATTACTAATCGGCAAAGTTACATTCTTGACATTTGGCCTTCCTGGATCGATACTGTATACAGATATTCATTAACACATTCAACCTGTATCAAAATAAAATACAGATGGAAATCAGTGACTTGTTGTATGCATATGAATAACACTCTTGACTAACATGCGCTGAGATATGTTAACCTTAACAAACTAACCTTATGAGGTGCAACAAAACACTATAAAAGCACTATAAAGAACATAAAAACAACAAATTAAGAGTTTTTTTTTTCCCCTAAAGCAAACCACTTTAAGGCTGGGTTTGTTTTGCACACCCATGTACAAAATAATGTTATCTAGAATAATGATTAAAAAAAGTCAGTATATAGATGCAAGTAATGTTCATTCAGAAATTACATGTATTTGTTTCTCCTGAATGTTGCAAAACAGGTTTTGAACCTCTCAACAGGGCGAAATGGAACTACCAAATTCGGTGTTGCAGCTTAAGCTGTGATGACGTCAATTCTGGCAGCTATTGGTTCTGTTTCACATCATGCTCAAATTAGTAACGTTGGTGCATAAAAGGTTATTAACGACAATGTCAACAACATACGCTTAATAATAATCAAATGTAGAACCTGGATGTTTTCACTTGATTCAGCTTACATGAGATATTTCTTAATTGCCCCCATAGCTTTTTAGTACGTTTCATTTCACATGTCTTCAGTCTGCAAAGTTAGCAAATGCACTCAATTATATCATATCGAGCTTGCTTAAGATGGTTTAATCGTGATAAAACTTGTGAACCAACTCAAGAGATTGATGAAGAATTTGGTAGTAATGGTTCGTGTAACAGCAACAGCAGTGCAGCCTGCATAGGTATCTGCACAATTCAATGGAAAAATTTACCGATAGCAATGTGAAACAAATTAATTATAGTATAATTAGTGCTATTAGAGACCCAGTGAATCCATCTTACTAAAATTGTTCTCTTTTTTTATATGCACTAAAACTCTTTAGCAAAGAAAGAACTACAACTACCATTTTGTCTTAAATTAACTTAAACCCCAACACTATACTTCACTTCATTTTCATACCTGCGCTCAAGCTACTGATACATCTTAACATAAGTAAGTTTTTCATTTTAGGTGGAACAAAACATAACTCATTCCTTCTCAAAATGGGTCTAGCAGGGATGTTGTAGTAATATCCAGAACAGTAGAACATATTTCGTACTTGGTTAAAAACGACCGATATGTCAAGATCAAAATTCGAAAGGTACAAAGCTCTTAAGGGAATGGATGTCTATTATAATAACTTGAGGAATTGGTCATATACAAAACAAAAACAGTTAACTTTACCTCTTTTGTAAGCTGAACTAAAGAGGATTGTTCTTCGATTTTGAAAACATCCAACTTCTTCCTGGTAATTTTGCAGTTGTTTCTTCATACGCTGATTTCATAGATGGCCATGATACATGTTGCTAGGAGATCAATAACATCCTTTCACAGATACATACATTCCGTGCCCGAACTTTTTTATCCTGCAAATGATCCCAATTGCGCCACTGATGTTTAGAATAGTATTATTGCATTAAAGAACTAAAGAAGTAGCTGTTTTTTCTTTTTCCACATGAGCGGAAAAGCATTCTCAAATAAGCAACGGAAATTGATATACAATCCATACAGCCCTTACTTTAGTATCACAAATATCTATTAAATTATGTAGTCTTAGAAAGAAAGAAAACGCAAACGTACAGCAGTTGGAAGACCAGCAGCGTGGGATGAAAAGTATATGTAATTGAAAAAATATCTTTGTTAACATGTATAACATGTTTCTGTACCTTGAGGGCAGACATTGCATATTTATCAGAACTTTAAACATACTAAGCACATCCAAACACTATCTGTTGCACCCCCGCTTTATTTTTAATCATTACATAATCCAAACACCATATCTCTCTAATGAGGCTTAAAAAAGTATAAAGAGGCAATATAACTTACATGTTAAGGTTTCCCTTCTATCACATTCCCAGTTAAAGCATCTTTTGCCGCCACGAAAACCAATCTTCTGTTTCAATCCTCCCACTCCACCTGTTCCACAAAATAGCAAACACTATTGGAAACTGTATAAACCAATAAACAAATAAAACACTTCCTAATTTTTTTAAAAGGCAATTTACCAACCTCGTATGGCTCTCGGTATCCGAAACCGCTTCTCATACATGTACCTAACCCCTAAATCAGCAAAACAAAACATCAATCAAATCACCCAAAACCTAAATGACATTAAGAACTCTAAAATTAGGGCAAAAGGGATTACGAAATTAAATCACAAATTAAGAACCCTAAAATCAATGATTAAACCATAATTATAAAAGTAACTTACCATTTTCTTCCATCCCTAACTCAAAGCAAAATTATGGTTTAATTATTTTGATGTTCTGGATTTGTGGATTTATGGTTTTGATGTTGTTGACCTAATTATAATTAAAAGCTTGTACATACCTTTGCATAATCGGCAACCAATCATTCTTCCCCATCTTCTTCATCATCTCTGCTACGCAACTGTGGGTGTGTGTGTGTGTGAAGTTTCTGGATCTCGCTATCGTTATCTAACAATTTTTTTTTGGACCGGACATCACAGGAGGGAAGATGGATCAGTGGAAACGGATCAAAATAGCCCAAATACTGGGCCGTATTTTTGGCGGGAAAAAAGCGAGCAAAACGGCGTCGTCGTCACCGGTTTTAATATATACTTATAATGTTGGTAAGAAAAACCAACTTCAGTAAGAAAAAAATGAATTTGATAAGCAACATCTTAATCATTGAAAAAGTAGTTTTGACTTTTGACTCATACAAAACAAGTGGGCCGGGTGGGTAGGATGATTGCAAAATGGTAAATATAAAATTGGCCCATCTCTTTCAACAAACTAGAGCCATGCTTTTTAATAATTGTTTTGATAACATCTCAATATCTATATTACATATAATGTAGGGATGAATCTTTCTCATTTTAATCTTAAAATTAAGACTTACAAGCTATAATGCTTATTGTACAATACACAAAGCATTATTAATGATCTTTCTCATCAATCTTAATTTTAAGACTTACAAGTCTTAAAGCTTAAAGTACAAAATACAAAGCACGATTAATTTGGTCAAGATATTTAATGTAGTTAATTAATTAACTGGTCAATAAATACAATTAATGTAGTTATTAAAACACCCCTTACATAAGAAATACAAATTATTAAGCATATTGTACAATCAACTTAAGCACAATTCTTGCATTAAATGTTACTAATACAAATAATAAGTCACATTATACAAATATTCAAGCACGAACGGGCAACGGGCCAAATGGGCTCGAGCCTGAACGGGCACGGGCCAAACGGGCATGGGCTAAACGGGCTCATGTTATACGAATGACTTTAAAAAAGACCCAAAAAGACGACATATATTCCTTAGTTAATATCCGTAAATTTATTATCAAAAAGAACATAATAAACTAAAATACGGAAAATATTATTTCAGGGTACCCGCCGCCGCCGCACCGCGCGGGTACCCTGCTAGTCTCGGCAGCGGGTACCCTGCTAGTCTATACATAACTCATCCATGATATATATACTTGTTCGTATTTTCCCACATTTCACGTATTATCTGACAATTTCAATTGATTAAGACCTTCGAAATTATCCATAAGAATGTGGTAGACATAAATAAGATAACACAAAATTTTCAGAATCATACATATATGGACCTAGCTAGCTAACGGTGACAGACAATTCTAATGTTTACAAGTATTATGAATAAAATCGTTGTTCAAAAGAAAAATAGTGAGTTTGGTCTTAGATGTTAAAGAATCAGTTCCTAGATGTACGTGGTGTTAAGAGACTCTGTTTATATAGACATCGTACTTTAACAAAACAATAGCAATAGCACTGTTTTTTTTTTTGGTGTTCAGAGTTATAGTTCATGTTTTTCAATAACGAGCTGAGAACAATAGTAAACTTTTATTTGGACATAATAACAACTCAACCATATTTAAATCCTCAAAACTGTCTTAACTAATAATTTGTAATACTCTTTCCGGACTAAAACATGTTTATGAAAGATGTAATTATGTGAATTATATCATGTTTCTCATCATATATCATAGGTTCGCCATTTATAACAGCTTGATTATTCATATATTTGGAAGCAATTCAGCAAATAGTTCCAAGAGCCAAAAATAAATAACATTGTTAAGAGTTTAAGACCCTCTTGTTTCAGAAATTAATTGCGATTCTGAACCTAGCTATACATTTTTTACGACTCCCTTCTTTGAAGATCATATTCAATATATTTAGCTAGGGCCCCAGCAGCTCAAGTACATGACTTGTCGTAGAGAATCATCCGCTTGTGTTTTCTTATCTCCGCCCGTGACTTTGGACTCATTGAAGCTAGAAAATGGGCGGAGATAAGAAGAAGAATCAGCACCATTAGAAGAAGTGAACGCTTTCTTGCTTTGGCGGATAGATTTGACTAGTGATTTAAGTTTGCATCCCTGATCAGTGTGTCCATTAACAACCGCGACACCGGCTGCCATCCATACACGGCTTAGAGTCCTCATTTTGTGTTTTGGTTTAGCTACGTTAGACGAACGTAAAGGTTTATTTATAGACAGAGTTGGGTGGTAAAGTAGTTGTAATGGAACAATGCATAATAATGCTTTTGCTTTTTATATGTTGGATACCAACTGGAATATGAAAAGTGCAATATGATCGAAAAGAGTGGAATATATTAAAAAGTTCGTAAATTATTTTATAAAATTAGATTACTAATGGTTTATATTCGGCTTTAGATAATCGCTATCAGCATTATATGTCATTAACGAATATATCTTCGCTAGTATTTATTAAAGAAAATTAGGTGTTCACTCGAGGTAAGCCTTTTAAAAGAAGATTTGTCTTGTGTCCCATTCTGGGTGAAGTTCCATGATGTACCATTAGTTGCATATACATCGGATGGCTTGAGCTTGATCGCTTCTAAGATTGGTACTCCTATGATGCAAGACTCGTATACGAATAACATGTGTTTGAATTCATGGGGGAGGAGCAACTATGCAAAAGCCTTGATTGAAATCAATGCGTCAAATGAGTTTCGTGATAATTTGGTTTTGGCTGTTCCAAAGCTTAATGGAAGTGGATATACGAAAGAGTCTATTCATATTGAATACGAGTGGGAACCCCTCGTTGTGGTACTTGCTTGTTATATGGTCATTTTCTCGATGATTGTCCTAAAGCTGCTCCTAAACGTGTGGTGAATGTGATAGATAAAGGCAGGGTCAGAGTTCGGGTGTATAAAAAGAGGTCTCAAATTCTAATGATGGGTTTACGGTTGTGAAGCGGAAAGGAGCTAATCCAAAGAAGTTTAATGGTGTTCCTATGAAAAAGATTGAGTATAGGCTTGTTGCACCAAAGAATACTAAGGCTTCTAATTCAAAAGATAACACAAAAGAGGCTTCTACGTCTAGACAACCGAAAATGGATACTAAAGTGGTATGTACTTCTAATGCATTTGGTGTTCTAGGTTAATTGAATGAGGCTTCGAATGCTAATGTAGAACCTAGTGATAATGTCCCTTCACATTTGGTTGGTACGACATCTAGTCCAAGTAATACACCTTTGGTTGGAAGAATTAATGAACTAAAAAGTTAGATGCTTGATGAAAAGCTTGTGCTAATGGGTGATGATGGGAAGCCGTTAAGACCTTGTAAATCAACGCTTCCGAGTTCTAAAAATGTTGTTGATTCGGATAATACGGATAGTGATGATGAAGTGCTTGAGGTCTACGGCGAAACTGCTACTTATATGGCATCTACGAGTTCTAAGGTTAATGAAACCTCTAAGAGTGGTGGTGGAGTGGGTAGAAAGAGTTTATACGAGCAATGGAAGGAGGAGACCTATGATGACAACCCGTATGCTGATGATGATTTTGATGACTGTGGTTTGACTGAAGCACAAATGGAGTTTGCTAACGCTTATGATATTAGTCTCCGTGGTCAAATTAGATAGGGTTTTTGTTTAGGTCCCATAAGTTTGACATGTCATTCTTATGCTTGTTTATGTGGTAAGCACAGTAGGAGCGTTTGTTTTGCCTTTTTGGGATGAGATGTAGGACTCACCCACACAGGGCCGGCCTAGACATGGGACGAAGTGGGCGACCGGCCGAGGCCCGATTTTTTAGGGGGCCCGATTTTTAATTTTTTTTAATGTATATATATATAAATTGTATATGTAATTAACTAAGCTCATTACAAATCTTAACAATCATACAAAAATTAAACCATATAACTTAACCCACATAAAAAAGCCCACTTACATATCTTTTAGGGGGCCCGATTTTTATTTTTTTTAATTTGTTGCACCTAGCCTCCGGGCCCTTTTTTTTTTGCTCGACCTAGGTCCATAAATCCTCAGAGACGGCCCTGCACCCACATCCATTGTACTTATTTGTTTTTTGACATAATAATATTTACCAGTGGTATTGAATCCCTTTACCAAAAAAAAAAAAAAAAAAAAAAAAAAAGTTGATAAAAGGAAAAAAAAAAAAAAAAAAACAAGAAAAGAAAAAGAAGCCATTATCAGTGCATTTGTTAAATTACTACAGTAATATATTTCTTCCATGAAGTATCTAAAAATGGCTTGAATTCAAAACTCTTTAATTAAAGAGTTTCTCATTAAAATGAATATAACTTGCGTCTTATTTTACCGGACAACATATTTACAAATGTGATATATGAACTCATATATATGTGGACATTTGTCAAGTATACGATCACCGTACAGTGACATATATTGTTTTTGCATCAAGTACCAATTATATACTATATACTAAAAATTGTTTGAGCGCGGGCTCCACAGCAAGGTCATTAAGAATTGGTTAACAACCTAATTCGGCCTCCTATTGGTTCTTCGGGACAAGAGGCAAAAGCCTATTGGTTGGAGGTGTTAATTACATAGATTAGCTACAATGCACGATGAATAGTGCCCCCGCTTTGCCACTGTTTGGCACTGTTATGTACTTTGCGTTTTCTGCTATTATCCACACACTTCCGGTCCTCCCTCTCAAATTCTAGATCCCACACAGTTATTTCCCATATTATTTTTTGCTCATTTTTTTCCTCCCTTCCCGATTCTTCTTCACACCAAACTAAACACACACATTATTTTTTCCTCTACATCTCTCACGCCGAGAGATCACATCATATATCCGGTTAACCGGAAAAATCCAACAAACATATCGATCGCAGTGTCTTCTACAAATCTGTAACATAAACAAGGTATTGATTTAATTTCGGTTTTGTTTATATGATCTTAAAGTTTGAATCTTATTATAAAAAAGATGAGTCTTTATTTAATATTTCACCTGGGTTTTGTTTGAATCATTAAACTTGATGTTTTAGGTGAACTGTTTTGTTGTTTTAGCTTGAATTGATTGAATCTTATGTTTTTGGTTGCAGTCCTTATGTGGATTTTATTAGATGATCATAGGAATTGAATCTTTATTCGGTTTAAGTGAAATCCGACTGCTTATCGGCTTAAAGATATACAGATAAGCATAAAATGTAAACAATGCCAAACACCCTCTGAATGAGATTTTCTTAAATTATGAAAGTTAAGAAAGAGCTTTGATTCTTAGTAGAGTTGTTTTTGCATACATTGTTATGCAATCTGTGTATCCAGTTAAAGGGTCTGGGATTGCTTATATATTGGCTTACTTATTTATCATTAAGCTGATTAGTGGATTCAAGCATGTGGCAAAAGCTATTTATTTGGTCTTTTTTTACACTCAAAATATCAATTAAAATAAGCAGCTTCATAAATGATGAGAATGATGATGACGTTGTTTGTAAGAGGCTGTTGTGACGAGTTTTGGCCTGTTCGATTGAAGCTGAGATTGTCTCCGTCTTGGCGGGGCAACTTATTATAGTTGCAGCCATGCGGGATGTAACCTCTTTGTTCTTTATTTGGCAAAAAAAAAAAAAAAAAAAAAAAAAAAAAAAAAAAAAAAAAAAAAAAAAAAAAAAAAAAAAGGTCATGTGCCAAGTGACACATTTATGTTTATGAGATGCGAGTGATGGTGATAACGATTGTAGTGGGCTGTGATGATTCTTACTTTCTTAGTGAATTCGCTAAAGTTGTGATTCTCTGCATCTTGGCATGGCAACTTATTATGGTTGCAGCCATGGCAGGCGTATCCTCTTTAGTCGATTGTTCACGTGTCTGAGCCGATGCTTGCCTTTTGGTCTTCGGCTTATACAGCCGTTTCTCATGAATAGAAAAATAGTTTGAGTTTGAAAGGTGTGCACGTGTGGCCTGTGATGCACCTAAGTGGAGTCGATAAAGCTGAGATCACTCGTATCTTGGCAGGGCACCTTATTACAGTTGCAACCATGGCCGGTGTATCTTCTTTAGTCGATTATCTACTTGGCTGAGCTTCCTGAGTCGCGCCATTCTATCTTCTTCAAGCGTGGTACATCTGCACTTGCAGCATGATTTGCTTATACTTGCGTGATGTACAGCCGTGATCCTATGCCTACAGTTGCCAACATAGTAAGATTGCATGTAAGTGATTTCGATTAATTGTCTATTATCAACCATTTGTTTCAATTGTTGGTAGTATCGATGTAGAACCATTATGATTGTCAGTGTTCAGTTCCAAAAAAAGATACAAGTTAAGCATCTGGATTGTCAGACTTGCATCTTTTTTCGAGGCCGAAGACTGATCACTGATTATGAGGTTTTATACGCAAGAATTCGGTAAACGTTTAAAAATTCAGCGGCCTTAGTTGAAGAAAGAATTTACTAAACGTTGTTTTCACGTAAATGTGTATAGGTTTTGTAGCAGCCATATTATTTACGACTTGGACGCGTAGGTATTTCTCAGTTTTCGGTGAAATAATTTACTAAAAGTTATTTTCACGTAGATGTGTGATGAACTCAAATAAGTACATTTTATTATCATCATTTATCCTATTTATTTGACTTTTTTTATTATATTATATATGAGAATCGATACATTAATGTTTACTTTAGTAATTCTCAGGTAAAAACAAGCATTATGTGAAACTTGGCGATTTTGGACTAATTATGGAGCAAAACAAGCGAGATGTCAAAAGTCTACTGAAATCCAGAAGATGCGCCGTATATCACTCAACAGATACGACGCAATATCATACTTAGATGAATTCGAAGACCATTGCCTGACTTTGAAGAATGCGCCGCATGCAATTCTGTCATGCGCCGCATATGAAACTTTGGTCAAAGAAGAAGATCAAGCTCGTTTTACTCCAGATACGCCGCAATATACTTCTAACATACGGCGTATCACTATCAAGATTTCACCAGTTACAATCCAAGACAGCTAAAGTACATGCGCCGCATACAAAGATCAAGTTACGCCGTATCTGAAGACGGTGTACGAATATTCCAGAATATATTAATCTTGGACCCCACGCGAAGTTAAGTCAATGCGCCGCATCTATCAATTCAATGCGCCGCATCGATCCCTCAGACAGAAACTATAAATACCCCAAGGCCAGACGAATTTGAGAGACCTTTGGATATAACCCTAGAGCCGAATTCAGACGACCAAGCAGCACAAGACACACCTCAAACAAAGATACAAGAGCTGTAAGAAGGTCCTGCATGTATTCAATTCATTAAGTAGTTTTGTTTTTATTGTTTTAGTACGCTTTAATTCATCAGGATTGATGGGCTTGTGTCATGTGACTACGGAAGATCATGCATCTCCCCTTAATATTGCTTTCCCATTAATTAAAGTTTATATGTTGATGTCTTTGGTGACTTTTATTAGTGCATTGATAACCTCTGTGTCTAGCTGAGTCTTGCTTGGGTCGCCATGCCCCTTCCTCGCCTATTTATTCTAGCGTCTTTAGAAAAGTAGGATAGACATAAGTAATCATTAAGGGTTTACTCGCCGATAAGATTAGAGCCAACGAGAAAGGTTTAATTATATACACTTCATATAAAACTAGCAATAAAACAAGTGACAAGCTATTTAATTATCAGGACAGGTCTTCTTATTGTCTCGAGTATCTATCTGTGTACGTGTGTGCTAATCGTTGATTCGTGCTCATTAGTTTAGTTTTCTATTTAATTATAACCAAACTGTGCCAGTCTCTCAGGCTGAACCCCCTTGCGTTAGATTAGGTTGTATAACTAACTTAGGATATTAAAATACTGATTAGAATAACTAGATAATACGTTCCACTCTTAGTGATCGACACTCTGCTTACCATTATATTCATACTGACCGGGTACACTGCTCGTTAAGTGTGTGTGTTATTGATAAGTCGGCTAAATATAAATTTAAAACTTGAGTAGGAATTAATACTGCTAAACCGCAACGACACATCACGCGCATCAAGTTTTTGGCGCCGTTGCCGGGGAGTGAATTGTTATTATCTGTTAATTTGATTAAGTATTTTAATTAGGTTTTTCTTTTTAGTTTTTTTTTTTAGATTCTAACCACTAACCCTGTTGTATATTAGATAGATTGCATTCATTGTATAATTTGCATATTTACTGTTTTTGTTTTCTGTAATTTTTGTTTCTTTTTGTTTGTTTTTATTTTTGTTTTTCTTTTTTCTGTATTTTTTTGCATTCTGCTGTCGTTGTATTTTGCTGATACAAACGATACGGCGCATCTGTTTTCACAGATACGGCGTATTGCGTTTAATTTTTATAAAATACAACGCGTTTAATAAATTCGAGTACGACGCATCTTTCCCCAAGATACGGCGTATTCTGTTTTTAATAAGAAATTTTTCTAAACCCTAACGCCATACGACGCATCTGTTTTAACATATACGGCGTATTTTCTATTTAAATTAAAAACAGTTTTTTGAATTATTAAACAAAAGCGACGCATCGATCTTTATCGATATGGCGCATCTACTAAATCAAAAATCTTGTATTTTGAAACGTAACGAAACTACGGCGCATTAGCTTTTGTTAATACGACGCATTTAATTTTAATAAATATAATCGATTTTTGAAAATTTAAACTTGATACGGCGCATTCTAATTCATAAGCGGTGTATCTGTTTTCTGAATAAAAGTCTGATTAAATTTTAACGTAATAAGACACGGCGTATCCAACTTTCTGGATACGTCGCATCGTTTGCAGATATCAGCCATTTTTATTCTTTATATTCGTTTCTAAATTCATTAATTTCTTTTCTAGCGAACAGATCCTACTGACGATTTTACCTATGATGACAGGTTTTGCTATGGAAGATATGTCAATGAACGGATATCTTGCTAAGGAACTTATGAAAGATAAGCACAATGAAAAGTCCCGCACAAAAAAGCCGTTAATTCTGGAAAGTGATGACGAGTGTGATAACTATGAAGTTAGCTTGAGCAAGTTCCCAGCATTAAGCATTACTAAAAGCTCAGAATTGGAAAAGGAACTCTTGCTTTCGGATTCATTCGAAAATTTCGATGCTATTACTTGCAACTTACCTACGATCGATGCATTACTCAAATCCGTATCTCAAACCAACACGCCCTTCTACTCAGTGGAAGTTTATGAAGATGTCAACTTCAATGTACTCACGATTGATGCCGATTTATTTTCTTGGGAAACTCCTCTTGAAGCTACGTATATGGAATTCAAACGCTTATGCAATATTGAAGATGGGATATTCTCTTATGATTTACTAATGAGCTACACTGAAGATGAATTGTTACTCTTATGGCCTATCATTGAATCTAAATGATTGACTTGGACGACTATCGAAGAAAAATATGGGAAATTCCAAATTGAATACATGAACTCAGCAAATGCAGTCAACAAATCGAGCAACAAAAGCTATGGTAGAGGAAATATCCAACCTATACAAACTTCTTATATGCCTTATTCTTAACAGTATTGGGGATTAGATAAAAACAATCTGGATGATGAAAGAATTTATGCTGAATCGGAGATACTGTTTCATAAAAAGTTGGTAAGGTTGATGGATATCTCTTTAGAAGAATGGCTTGAACTTAAATACGGTGATCCCAAATTTGCTCCTACGAATGACGTCAAACGGATTGTGACCTCATGGTTGACACGAAGTTTTAAAGAACAATTTAATGAGTTCATGGAGATAAGGAGGAAAATGATTGGTAATACTAGCTTTGACGTTAACTACGATCCTAACAATGTTGATTTTTCAGATTGGTTAGCTAGTAAGTTCAATAACCATAAGATCATGGACCGAGCTACTAAATATGTGTTATGGGTATATTGGATGAGAGGGGAAGATGAGGAAGTAGAAAGCAACAATGGATCATCACATGACGATTCAACGATCGAGGAAGGCATTGAAGAATTGTTCAGCATAGACATTAATGTGTTCAATTATGAGACACCCTTGTGCAAACAATTCAAAGAATTTAATTACCTCCTTCAAATCGACGCTGATGTGTTAACTGGAGATCTACCAGGATTCAAACTTATGATGAGTTCAAAAACACCTGGTACTACGAATGGAAGGACCAGATACTATGGGTTTGGGATAAACCATGGGAATTTGGGCATATTAATCACACTTGTAAACCTTTCCGTTTCAAGGATGGAAGTAGTGAATGGCCAACCTGTGATTGGAAAAATGATGGAACCTGCAATGGGGGAAGTATAATTGGAATGAAACGAGTTGGAAACGATGTATACTTTGAAGACTATGATTGGTATGAAAAAGTTGAAGACTCCCCACGTAGAGCAGAAGCTTTGCAAGAAAAAGGTAGAATCAAATACTTAAAAGAACTAAAGGGAGCATCGAATACTACTTTCTGGGAATGGGTGCATAGAAAATGTGATGATTGCACAAGGCTTAATCGACGCTTACAATGGGAATTGAAAAGAAAGTGGGACGAGACTTAAGATTATTATCAATCCATTAACTTGGTTAATTATTATCCCTATGATAATAACGATGAGTCACGAGGAAAATTAATTGATGAACTTGATGACAATTTGAATAATGATCCTTATTTCAAGTTTGTTGATAAAGACGAAGAAGAATTCATCGAGAGAAAATGTTGACTACTTGGGATCACTTATAATAACCCACCCATGATAATTTCTGAAAAATTTGAAGTCATCAAATACTCTTTGGGACCATATGAGGAATATGTTGCGACGAAGACCAAAGAATATATTAGATTAAGTCGAACAGAAGAAAATGTTGCGGAGCTATACGGTAACATCTTTCGGATGAAAGAAGAAGGATGACACGTAACAAGAACAAAATAAGGAGCTGAACGTGAGTCTAACTTGAAGACTCTGGAATAAAGACAAGTGCTGACCGGGAGACAACCCGAAGGAAAATTTTTTACTTTTCTGTTCTATGTCGAGTCTGTCAGACCTGCCGAAGATGCGGCGCATCTCCATCATAAGATGCGACGCATCACCTGCACTGGTCATATCTTATTTCATTTTCTGCATTTTTATTTTTGACTTTAAAACTTTCTGTCAGTTTATTTAATGCGGCGCATCCCTGGTTAAGGATGCGACGCATCTTTTATTCTGATTCGTATTTATTCCAGGCTCGATACAGCGTATCTTCTTCCATAAGATACGGCGTATCGACTGACCTGATGATTTACAGTTTAATTTTTTAGGTTTTATTTTTACTAACTACTAATGTATTATGCAAGTTTGAACCTTCTTAACTCAGGTGTGTTAAAGTCTAAATGGTATTATAGATTCCTGCATTTTTGTGGATACATCATTTATGAAGCTTAAACGTTCTCATCCACAAGAAAGTTGATTTTTGCTCTTATACGAATAATGGAGGACCATACCGAGCAAATCTCAGGGGAGTTTTTCTGTTCTAATTCTTTTATTTTCCAGTTTTTAACCTTTGACACAAACAACGAGGACGTTGTTTAACTTAAGTGGGGGGATGGAGAATTAGAACACTTAAACACTTACTTGTCCTAAACTTTTTCAAAATATGCTTAAAATGCGCTTAATATATCAAAATTTAAATTTTTTTAGCATGTTTTTGTTTAAAGTCTAAATTACATAACCGCACACATAACTCTATTCTTTCAAAAATATTAAAACTTTAGTGTGCCGGTGACTTGTAAACTTTAGAACTTGGCTTGTATACTATTCGAGACCACCATAATGAGTATTATCTATATAATTGGAGTGACTTGTCTAAATTGGTAAATTTCTAGGATTACACCCAAATAGCCTTTATATGTTATGTGATATTAACTAACTACACTGGTTAGTTAACCCCCGTATAAACCCTTTGTTTACTCTCACTTTTAGAGTAAGATACCCCTAGAAAAACCCTCAGAGCCATTCTTTTCGTTTCTTACACCTTTGTTATAATGTTTCGATACACCCTTACACCTTAGCCTACCCTGTAGATTAAAATCCGTGGTTAATTGCTTTAGGCAAAGTGTGTTTCCTTACATTACCTGTGTTCGCATGCGTAATTCATTATCTTTGGTTAGGTCGGGAAATTGCACAATGCAATTGGTATGAAAGTAAATATTGTATAACTTTTAGTTTATTTTTCGTGTGTTTGCTACTTTCACTATTACATTTATTTCTGAAAGTATGAAGAGTATGGAAAAATTATTCGGAAAAATAGTGATAGAAAAGTTGTGAAATTTTACACATATATGTTAAAGTTTAAAAAAAAAAAAAAAAAAAAAAAATCGAAAAAAAAAAAATAGAAAAGAAAAAGAAAAAGGAAAAGTTGGAAGTTTGTTTTAACCAACTTATGTAAAGTTTTGTATTAAGTGGGAATTATCACCACTATTTGTTGTTGTATATTATATTTATGGATTGAATGGGAGTTGACCGTTATGGGAACACCAACTAAGGTTATTCTTTGATTGAGATTTTGTTGAGTATAATTCGTGTCTACCTAAAGCGTATGTTTCAAGTGTTAAAGCGTGAGTTATTCAATGATATGAGTCTTATTCATGGGATGGTTGGGAAAGTGATTAACCACATTTAGGATTTTAATTTATCTGTTTTGTTTATTTTTCATTTTACACCAATTTGTATCCCAAATATTATCCATACCCTATATCATTCTTCATCCAAACCTCTGATTTATTGAGATTAGGGATTTGAGCAATCTTAAGTATCGTAGTCGTGGATTCGGCTATGTATTTATTATTTTGTCGCCCTTTTTGATATAATATTATTGGTGAAGATTACTTGGTCCTATCTTTAGCCCATTCGAGTTAAGGAATTGAGCAATTGCAAGTATCGTGGTCGTGGATTCGATCATGTATTTGTAATTTTGTCGCCTTTTCTGGAATATGAGATAGATAGAGATTAAAAAGGATGATCAACCCTTAACCAACAAACCCTTTCTACCGCTTTAGACTTGTTACTCCTTGGCTTTAGTGGGGGAGATGCGTATACTTGCCAAGCCTATGATAGAATATTCGTCACGACTAAGCAACTAAACGATTTAGAATTGTTTTACATTAAAAATTATTTTGGTTTCTACTTCGTTAAGTGTTTGGTTTTGTGATTATGACAAAACGAATACGTGCTTAAATATAAAAATAAATCCTAATATCTTTTAGGATACATTTTCATCTGATTAATTCTAAGGTTTACTTGGGGACAAGTAAAGTTCAAGTGGGGGGATATTTGATGAACTCAAATAAGTACATTTTATTATCATAATTTATCCTATTTATTTGACTTGTTTTATTATATTATATATGAGAATCGATACATTAATGTTTACTTTAGTAATTCTCAGGTAAAAACAAGCATTATGTGAAACTTGGCGATTTTGGACTAATTATGGAGCAAAACAAGCGAGATGTCAAAAGTCTACTGAAATCCAGAAGATGCGCCGTATCTCACTCAACAGATACGACACAATATCATACTTAGATGAATTCGAAGACCATTGCCTGACTTTGAAGAATGCGCCGCATGCAATTCTGTCATGCGCCGCATATGAAACTTTGGTCAAAGAAGAAGATCAAGCTCGTTCTACTCCAGATACGCCGCAATATACTTCTAACATACGGCGTATCACTATCAAGATTTCACCAGTTACAATCCAAGACAGCTAAAGTACATGCGCCGCATACAAAGATCAAGTTACACCGCATCTGAAGACGGTGTACGAATATTCCAGAATATATTAATCTTGGACCCCACGCGAAGTTACGTTAATGCGCTGCATCTATCAACTCAATGCGCCGCATCGATCCCTCAGACAGAAACTATAAATACCCCAAGGCCAGACGAATTTGAGAGACCTTTGGATATAACCCTAGAGCCGAATTCAGACGACCAAGCAACACAAGACACACCTCAAACAAAGATACAAGAGCTGTAAGAAGGTCCTGCATGTATTCAATTCATTAAGTAGTTTTGTTTTATTGTTTTAGTACGCTTTAATTCATCAGGATTGATGGGCTTGTGTCATGTGACTACGGAAGATCATGCACTCCCCTTAATATTGCTTTCCCATTAATTAAAGTTTATATGTTGATGTCTTTGGTGACTTTTATTAGTGCATTGATAACCTCTGTGTCTAGCTGAGTCTTGCTTGGGTCGCCATGCCCCTTCCTCGCCTATTTATTCTAGCGTCTCTAGAAAAGTAGGATAGACATAAGTAATCATTAAGGGTTTACTCGCCGATAAGATTAGAGCCAACGAGAAAGGTTTAATTATATACACTTCATATAAAACTAGCAATAAAACAAGTGACAAGCTATTTAATTATCAGGACAGGTCTTCTTATTGTCTCGAGTATCTATCTGTGTACGTGTGTGCTAATCGCTGATTCGTGCTCATTAGTTTAGTTTTCTATTTAATTATAACCAAACTGTGCCAGTCTCTCAGGCTGAACCCCCTTGCGTTAGATTAGGTTGTATAACTAACTTAGGATATTAAAATACTGATTAGAATAACTAGATAATACGTTCCACTCTTAGTGATCGACACTCTGCTTACCATTATATTCATACTGACCGGGTACACTGCTCGTTAAGTGTGTGTGTTATTGATAAGTCGGCTAAATATAAATTTAAAACTTGAGTAGGCATTAATACTGCTAAACCGCAATGACACATCACGCGCATCAATGTGTATAGGTTTTGTAGCAAGCGTATTATTTACAACTTGGACGCGTAGGTGTTTCTACCTCATCCTGTTATATTGTGATTATGATATAATTACACGTTCTCTACTTCCTTTTCAGTTGGTGAATACTGGGAAAAAAATGCAATAGCTAAGGCTTGGTATTGGAAAAGATATGCACTGGCAAGCGAAAAGCCCTTAACGATGCAGGTTGCAGACTTCCTGCGTGAGAACAGCGGCGATCAATAGCATCAGTAAGTGTGGTCAATGGTCAATGGGCTTGAAATCTATACTTTCAGAAACAACCCGATAGTTTGCAGTGCGCTTAGTGTATTTTTGCTTACCAGAAGATTAGTTTGTAACAAAGAGTGAAACGTTACTCTTTTTTAAGAGTTATGGTTAAAAATCTGTAGCAAGTTGTAACTGAAATTGTATGTCGTGCAAAGAGTAACAGGTGGTGATTCTATGGAAATTTAATTCCATATAGATTGTTAATAAGAGAGTACCAAATATATAAAATATAGTACATTGAGTAAGGTATACTAATGGTGCATGTTGCAGTTTTCGTTCGTGTCTTTTTAGGCATGAATGTTTTATGGCAAGCGTATCATGCTTTGGGTCTTTTCTTTTACTGTATTTTATCAAATATAGGTTTGTTAATGTGGCTTTGCTTTTTACAGGTCTGGTAGAGGTATTGAGAGAAAAAAAACCGACATATAGGGAAGATAGGCATCCAAAGATTGATGATGGTGTGACGATGTTAGGCAATATGAAGATTGGTGAAGGGGTAAAGATTGGGGCGGGGTCGTTGGTTATGATTGATGTCCCTGCTTGGACTACAACAGTTGGGAATCCTGGTTGGGGGAAAAGAGCACCCAAAGGTTCATGAAGATGTGCCTGATGAAACAATGGATCATACGTCGTTTATTTATGTTATTGATGCAGCAGGAATCAGATATGCAAAGCCTTGAGGTTGAAACACATTATATAAGCCTCATTCTATTATCGATCCAACTCATCCAGTCTAATGCATTTCAATGAGACTGAATAATTATGATATCATTAGATGGATGTACACATTGATAAATAATTTAACTGAAATCATATAGTACTTGGCGTTATCGATTTTTTGCATATTTACTCATTAATGGCTAACTTACTATACGTAAATAGTCATTGGGTAATCTTTTCATTTCAAATTTAGATTTAGCACGGCATTCCCGCAGCAACGCGCGAGTTCACCCACTCGTTACTAGTTAATTACGTTCAACACAAAACGTTTAAAAGTAAAGTTGGGAAGTAAAACCTGTTGCGTGTGGTAAATAGGTGATATACGCAAATCGCAATTGATACTCTCATATTTTATATAGCTTATCTAAGCTCTAAAGCTATTATAATAGTATATATAAAGCAAATTTGAATGTGACATGCAACTATATGTTTCCCATTAACAAAAGAAGATATTGATTCACACTTTAAAATATTTAAGTGGTCGTGTAGGATGATAGTGAAATGCAATATAAAAGCGTGTCCCTCTTTCTCGTAAATCTTTTAAAGTGTAGTTTGAGTTTTCAATTATTGATCTTTGGAATTCTTTATGAGACGACTAATTATTTTGTACTTTCACTTAATGAAAATGTTAATCAAAAGATACAATTTACTTTTCGCTTTTAAGAGACCGCTTAATTCATGTGTTATGTATAGATATTGAGATGTTAGATTTTTTGTTCTGATAAGTGAGTTGGTCAAGGCAGTTTTTATGAAAATGTGACATCCATATTGTGACCATAGACCCATCGTGGTCCGATTAATAAAGCAAAGAACTTTTTTTTTTTTTTTTTTTTTTTTTTTTTTTTTTTTTTTTTTAGAGATTAAGTATATATTAATCACAAAAATTGATAACACTTTACAAGTGACTATTATGGATTGCTCAAAGACAGTCCCAAGAACAAACCAGTTCATAGACTAAAGATTATCTCAGAACCCAAATGATGTTGTTTTGTGTAGAAAGGCGAAGCAAATTTAAAAAATGATTGTAGTATCTAATAATCATGCTTACTTATGTATCTAATGATTTGATTGGTTAATTTGAAAAAATGATTGGTGAGAATTTGAAAAGAGAAAATAGATGTAATATACTTGTACAAGTGATTTATAAATTAAACATGTCTTTTAGGTCTAAATATCACAGCTCTAATTATTTACTAGGCACATGGTATAATAAAATCATATCGTATCTTGCAAGATTAAATGAATAACATCTGAATCATATCGTATCTTGCAAGATCAAATGAATACTATAACATCATAGGAATATTTAATTGCTAATCTGCTTTCGATCAGGTAGCTTCTTAAAAAAACAACTTAATAAAGTTTAGCTTATATTGTAGGGTTAATTCTACATATAGGTAACGAACTTACCTAAATTTCTAATGTTAGGTAGTCGACTATCGAAAATACTAAGTTAGGTAACAAAACTTGTTGCATCGTTCAATGTTAGGTAATATGATGACGTGTCGGTTAACTCCTAACGAGATACTAAGTTAGGTAACAAAACTTGTTGCACCGTTAGTCCTTTTCTCCGTTATCTCCTAACGAGATAGAAATGGTTTACACCGTTAGTCCTATGGGTTAACTCTATTTGCACCGTTAGTCCTTTTTTACGTTTTCGTCCGGTTTTTTACGTTTTCGTTCGATTTTTTACGTTTTCGTCCAGTTTTTTACGTTTTCGCCCGTTTTTTTACGTTTTCGTCCTGTTTTTTACGTTTTCGCCCGCTTGTTTACATTTTCGTCCGGTTTTTTACGTTTTCGTCCGGTTTTTTACGTTTTCTTCTGGTTTTTAACGTTTTCGTCCCCTTTTTTACGTTTTAGTCCCGCTTTTTTACGTTTTCGTCCGGTTTTTTACATTTTCGTCTGGTTTTTTACGTTTTCGTCCGGTTTTTTACGTTTTCGCCCGCTTTTTTACGTTTTTGTCCATTTTTTTACGTTTTGGTCCGATTTTTTACGTTTTCGTCCGGTTTTTTACGTTTTCTTCTGGTCTTTAACGTTTTCGTCCGGTTTTTTACGTTTTAGTCCCGCTTTTTTACGTTTTCGTCCGGTTTTTTACATTTTCGTCTGGTTTTTTACGTTTTCGTCCGGTTTTTTACGTTTTGGTCCCGCTTTTTTACGTTTTCGTCCGATTTTTTTACGTTTTTTTCAGGTTTTTTACGTTTTCGTCTGGTTTTTTACGTTTTGGTCCGATTTTTTTTAACGTTTTCGTCCAGTTTTTTACGTTTTCGCCCGCTTTTTTACGTTTTTGTCCATTTTTTTACGTTTTGGTCTGATTTTTTACGTTTTCGTCCGGTTTTTTACGTTTTCGCTCCGGGCGATAAAAAACAACCGTTGGCGGACGAAACGTAAAAAACCGAAAACGTAAAAATCGCTGTTACGTAAAAATCGGACGAAAACGTAAAAAACCGGACGAAAACGTAAAAAACCGAAAACGTAAAAAAATGGACGAAAACGTAAAAAATGACAGGACAAAACGAAAAACGACAAAACGTACATTAAAAAACCGGCAACGAAAACGTAAAAAAAAACCGGACGAAAAACGTAAAAAAATGGACGATAAACGTAAAAAAAAGTCGGCGAAAACGTAAAAACGGACGAAAACGTAAAAAATCGGACCAAAACGTAAAAAACCAGACGAAAACGTAAAAATCGAAAAACGTAAAAAACGGACGAAAACGTAAAAAAACGGACGAAAACGTAAAAAACCGGACGAAAACGTAAAAAAAGACAAAAAAAAACGAAAAAGTAAAAAACAAAACGAAAAAACGCGAAAACGTAAAATAAAAAAAAAGACAAAACGTAAAAAAAACAAAACGAAAAACGAAAAACGTAAAAAAAAAATAAAAAACGGACAAAACTAAAAAACAGAAAAAAAAAAAAAAAAAATAAAAAAAAAAACGAAAACGGGACCAAAACGTAAAAAACCGGACGAAAACGTAAAAAATCGACAAAACGAAAAAAATGACAAAACGTAAAAAACGCAAAAGTAAAAAACGACAAAACGAAAAAAGGGACGAAAATGTAAAAAAACCAGACGAAAATGTAAAAAACCGGACGAAAACGTAAAAAAGCGGGACTAAAACGTAAAAAAGGGGACGAAAACGTTAAAAACCAGAAGAAAACGTAAAAAACCGGACGAAAACATAAAAAACCGGACGAAAATGTAAACAAGCGGGCGAAAACGTAAAAAACAGGACGAAAACGTAAAAAAACGGGCGAAAACGTAAAAAACTGGACGAAAACGTAAAAAATCGAACGAAAACGTAAAAAACCGGACGAAAACGTAAAAAAGGACTAACGGTGCAAATAGAGTTAACCCATAGGACTAACGGTGTAAACCATTTCTATCTCGTTAGGAGATAACGGAGAAAAGGACTAACGGTGCAACAAGTTTTGTTACCTAACTTAGTATCTCGTTAGGAGTTAACCGACACGTCATCATATTACCTAACATTGAACGATGCAACAAGTTTTGTTACCTAACTTAGTATTTTCGATAGTCGACTACCTAACATTAGAAATTTAGGTAAGTTCGTTACATATATGTAGAATTAACCCTATATTGTACTTATATCAATCGAGTCATTGATGGGCATTAGGGGTGCAAGATCATAAAGTTATGAGCTACTTTACAAAAGCGTCTATTGCAATGAAATAGTGTGCTTAATAGCATAAATCAATGGACAATGGATCACTTATTCACTTTTGCATACGAATATTGTTATAGAATGCTCATGATAACAAGTCTCAAAACACATGAAATGTGACAAATTGATAATACACAACTCTTTTTCATAAACATATATAAAGGTTGCACATCAGACATATATAATGACATGTACATTCGATACTAGGTACTTTCTACATTATCTAGCTAACTAGTATAACAAGCGAAGAAAATATATGATCAGTTGGGACCCCAGCAACTTAAGTACATAACTTTCCTCAATGACTCTTCTGATTGCTCTATGCCTTTGCTTGAAGCCACAGCTGCAGGAGCAGACAGCTTCTTTGACTGAGCGACTGATCGAATGTTGGACTTTGCATGGTGGTGGATGGTCCTGATGGTGTAGTTCCACCTTGCAAATCCTTGATCTTTTAGTGCTTCCACCAATCCAAATGTTCCTGCCACAATCAATGATCTTTTTCTTGAACTCATGGTAATGTGAAATGTGTTTCTTCAGTACTGTAAAGAGCGTGTAATGTAAAATGTGTTTGATATGATGAAGAAGCACATGATGAATGAGATATAAATAGATGTATGGGGTGGCCAGAGCACCATGTTTTAGTAACCAAATCAGTAGGAAATGCCAATGGTTTTTAAGAAATATATTTACCATAGTGCCCCTCCACTTCATTCTTTATCTTTATTTTATTTTTATGGGGGCATCACATGCTGGAATATGGTGAAATTTAATACTGGCCAATGTAGAATGCTAATGGTCAAGTGTTTCGTATATTATTCGTTAACACCAAATCAAACATATATGGTGTACAAACCCTAACAAATAATACTCAGGCCTTAGCCCATACAAACCAGACTCGGGCTATAACAAATATACGACTAACAAGAGGATGGTTGGTTTTGAATGGAGGGATTGAGGCCTTTCATTGATGGTTATTTCTAATCACAGCTGCTAAGATGATGTAGCTTTAGCAGAGATTGGAATGATCATGATGGAAAGGAAATGTAAATCCTTGTGAATTGGTGAAGTATTCTTGATATCTTGTATTGACAGATCGATGTACTAGTATATGGCATTTGTATGATTTGCTTGTATCACAACCTATTAGTCTGTTATGGCACAGGTGTGTTAAAGGTGAGTTGTAAGTTGTTTGGTATTAATCTATACTTCACAATTCAAAAAAAAAAAAAAAAAAAAGTTTATAAATTTAAGAAAAAAACATTGTTGCTTTATATATATGTAGTACATATAACTATATAAGGATATAACCAATGAAAATATTATTTCAAGAAAAAAAAAAAAAAGAAAGAAAAAACAGTTGTTATACTGTAGCTTATAAAAATAAAAAGGTACGGAGTAGAAATTTTGACAAGTAACATTATTATTGGTGTTGAAAGTGAATGGCTAAAAAAGAGGCATTTTCTTTCCTTTTACCATTTTCTTGATGTTATTAGTTTTCCTTTCTACAATTTCTACTTTCTAATGAAATGAAAAGAATATTTAATTTTTTCTTTGCACGAACTACCCGAATATTGTTCACTTAAGTTATGAGTTTCATAATTGAGATAAAGATTCTGTTTGAGGTTATATCATGTATGGAGGGGACAGGCTTGAAACACCACATCATGAGTCATCAAATTCTTATCTTAGGACTCGCAATAATATGTACACTGGCTTATAAACCCGTGATTTCCTATAAACCCGTGATAAATCATGGGTGGCTTATAAAATTTATAAAATAGACATTGTTAAATACTATAAAATCGAATGAACATGTAACAGTCATGGGATAACTTATAAAAAGTTCAAAATTAACATTGTTAGATTTCATAAAAGCCTATAAACCCGTCGAAAGCATAGGTTAACTTTTGAGTAAACATAGTAAATGTCTCGTATACACAAGCTAGGTAGCTGTAAGTAGAGAAAAAATCAAGTTCACGTACACCTAGAAGGGTATTTCTTGAACATTGACCAAAATTCCTGTTATAAATAAATTTAGCTACCATGAACCTATTCCTCTACACAGTGCACACCCGATGAGGGGATGAATAAAACGTTATATTGATGAATAAGATCAAACCATCATTCATTTTTTATTGCAATAACCATGACCTATAAGATACAATTAAATAAGAAGTCAATAACCAAACTTAAATACCATATGTGTGGTAATTAACCATTCTATTTTGATTTCCACGTCACATATACAGAATACAAAGAAGTATTGGACTTGAATTCGCGTTCAAGAAAACACTTTGTATTATAACCACTTGAAATCTCAATTAAAGAATCCATAATGCTCGGTATACTATATCTTTTCGATGTAAAAAAATCACTACCTTTCAATAGAATAAACATGAACACTTCCACTCTTTATAGTCCATAAATAGCCAATTTATAATCTTCTAAACGACACACTTATCCCATCATTGCAGTGGATAACATTTAAGGTAATTATTAATCTAACATTGCCACCAAATAACCAAATAAGATAAGTGTATTGAGATATCTAAATACAAGTGCAAAACAACACCATTAAATCACAACCAAACTAACTGCTACTTTGCACTACTCTACATTGCAACTTCAAGATAAGCTTTAATAAAGAGAACCCATCTCACAAATAGACAAGATTCAGTTGTATTTTTGGCTAAACGCTATAGACACTAAAATATTCTTGGAGTCACATACATACCCCTGCAACATAGTTAAACTCAAGTTCGACTCGTCACCGCATAATTCTAAATCCAAACTTTTAGATTACTGTCTTAAAATTCATTATAACATTTAATCGAACACCTTATATGCACTCCTTAATTCACTTGACTTATTCTACACCTCATAGAAGAATTCAATTATCAATGACAACATCAAATATATTTAATTATAATAGATTAGTATATACCTCAAAAATAATGATACAGTTACTTTACATGAAGTTAATGAATAAACTAAACTAAACCTGAGTTGACATACTGAAATTCAATCTCCAATCGAAACTTTCTCAAGACATCTCTAAATCAACCCATCAAAATCTAAGGACGCATCACGTTGACGTTACAATTTAAACACAAATAGCGAATGATAATACTTATGAGATGAAGATCATCATAAGAGAGGAATGGTATGCAATCGTATAGATTTAATGGGATGATCGAGTTTCCTACAATAAAGCAAATGACTCGGCTTATATTACGTTGTTAGCATTTATAAAAAGTGATGGTCATTTGTTATTATTATATTTTTTTAATGTGTCATTGTGTAAGTAATTAGAATAGTCAATGGGCTTTTAAGTTAATCTAATAGGCTAAGTGTAAGTCCATAGCAAGCCCATCTCATGTAAACTATAAATACCCTTCACCCTCCTCACTTGGATGTGGTTGCTTCTAGGGTATTCTCTCTTGTATCTTTCATTCTCTCTTAATCTAATATCTCTCTTTCTCTCTCTAGAAGTTACCATCTTTCTCTATCTTTTTCTCTTCTTTAATCTTATGTGTGTGTGATAAGGATTGATATAAGGCGACCTACAAGTGGTATCAAGAGCCAAACAAAGATTTAGAATTGTTTTTTTGGGCGACGTTACTGTTCATCAGGAGATTTAACCGAGTTTCTGTCACTTTCTCTCGAGTTAGAAAGTTGGTGGCTAGAAACCCTCGAGTTTCTGAAAGACTCAGTCGAGTTTCTCAAGGTTCTACTCGAGTTTTTGATAGACTCAGTCGAGTTTCTCAAGGTTCTACTCGAGTTTCTATCAGCTCAGTCGAGTTTCTCAAACTTCCTCGAGTTTCTTGACAAGTTAGTCGAGTTTCTCAAGGTTAGTCGAGTTTGTTCAAGACCTCGAGTTTCTCTGTTTAGTCGAGTTTGTTGATGACCTCGAGTTTCTCTGGTTAGTCGAGTTTGTTCAAGACCTCGAGTTTCTCTGTTTAGTCGAGTTTGTTGAAGACCGCGAGTTTCTCTGGTTAGTCGAGTTTGTTCAAGACCTCGAGTTTCTCTGTTTAGTCGAGTTTGTTGAAGACCCCGAGTTTCTCATACCCGAGTTTCTTTGTAACCGACTTTGTCAAGATAACTGAGTTTGTGAGATAACCTACTTTCTAAGTTATCAACTTTGTGAGTTCTCGACTTTGTGACCACACTTCGACTTTCTTAGACCTCTTCGACTTTCTAAGTAAGGATTTAAAAAAAAAAAAAAAAAAGTTTTTTGTCGGGAAAAGTTGAGTAAAATTTATTTTTTACCAGTGACTAAACGTTCAATTTTTACGCAAAATTCAAATTTTGGTATAACAGTGAAAATTTTGGCCCCAAATTCAAATTTTTAGGTCAAAATTCGAATTTTTCGGTAAAATTTGGCGTTAAAAAATTTAAAACTCAAAATTTTCCAGTAACCTTAGAATAGCATTTTACGGTGTATTTCAAATTCTAGGTGTTTTTTTTTTTCAGATTCGATTTTTAGAGGGAAATAAGAAATCACCAATATCCTTACCGTAACCAACACCAATCACAACTCCTAGATCTTTGCAACGATCCAACATCATCTTTATCATACAACTTCATCAATGGCAACTCAACAAGCCAATCTCGCAACAGATTTGGCAAATGCTTTTGCTTTATTCACCAAGGCATTAAACTTCAAACCACATAACAACAACCAATGGATTTCACCGTACACTGACAATACACAGTTATATATGGGTCAAGAAGGACAAATGGTTGAGGTTATTGGGAATAAGCAAGGAAATGCTATGGGTATACAGATGGGGAATCAGATGCAATATGCAGGGCAGTATGCTGGAAACCAAATGGATCAGTTTGTGAATCAGAACGGGGTCAATCAAAATGAGAATTATTGTTTTATGACTTCATCTGAAATCCACAGGAGTGATATAAGTAGAGTTTGTAATGTCAATGCAATGACGAAGCTAGAAAAGCTCCAGTACATGTTGATGCTAGCCAAAAAGGAAGACTCGGGAATACCGTTAACTGCTGAGGAATATGACTTCATGGTTACAACAAGAGTTAATGATAATACTGCAGAACACACTGGAATCTCCAACTTTATGGCTAATCAGTAAGAAACAACATCATGCAGTGATTCTGACATTCCTCCTACTTATGACACAGAACCACTCCATGAGGTACCAAAACCAAGTAATGATGTTAATCCGTTTGCTCAGGAAAAGCCACATTCTGTGCCTCTTGAACCTACTTATGATACATATATGGACACGCCAAGTTGTAGCAATATTATTTTGGCAACTCCAGATATAAATCCTAATGAAGTTCAAGTTGCACAAGATGATGCTAATGATGAGGAAACCCGTGCTCTCTTTGAATCATTACTGAATAATTGTCGTATTGAGATTTGTTGATGCAAATAATGTTCTAAAAACGTTATTTATATCTTTCGATTACTTCACGTTTTGAGGATGACAGAATGTGAAATCACGTTACGTTAAAATTAACGCTAACAAGTTTTTAATCGGAAGATCCCGTTTCTACGCAAATCACTCTTGAACAAAGTTACAACTTGGACTAGTGATCAAAGAAGTGAATTCATGTTTTGAAAATTCACATTTTAAATGGGACAAAACATTTTTTCAAAAATACACATGACAAATTATTTTTGAAATATTAAGAAATGTTTTAATGGAAAAATAAGTTTGAAAATCACAACAGCTATTTCCCCCCCCCCCCCAAAATCAGCTCCAACCTTCCCCAAATAAGTTTTCACCAGAAAAGACAAAATTTGGAGCGTCCTAGTCTACCACGGCTCCACAGTACCGTTAAATTTAACGGAGCCGTGGGTCATTTAGTGGAGCCGTCCGTACCATTTTGAATTGTAACGTTCAGATTTTCTTTGCCTATAAATACCCACCTCTTTCACAGGTTTAGGCACCCTTCACACACAGAAAAATCCCTTAGTTAAACCCTCTCACACCTTTCACTTCTAAGGGTCAATTAGATTAGTTTTTCTTTGTTTCAAGAGTGATCCAATCATCCTTCAAGTGATCCTCTTCATACCTCTTCACTAGCAAGAGAAGAACACAAGTATCCAAGTTGATACAAGGTGTTGTCATCCCTCTTCATTAGCAAGAGAAGAACTCAAGTAATCAAGAAGATACTAGAGTTATAGTTGATAGGTTTTTTGTAACTCTTGTTACAACCTTGTTGTGTCTTAGCATACATCAAGCTTATTTTCTTTTTGTGAGTGAGAGTGAAGATCAAGTGTGATCTATAGAGATAGTGAACATCTCTTGAAGCCATTGGGCTTGTGTGATTGATCAAGAAGATCAAGGGTCATTAGGTTAGTGTTAGTTAAGTAGAGTGAAGTGAGTGTTGATCGTTGTGATCGTGTTGAGATCTTGGTGATCTCTTGAAGCCATTGGGCTTGTGTGTTTGGTCACGTGGACCTTGGTAGATTGGTGCTAGCTAAGATTAGCACTCGACATCTAGCTTAGTGTCAGAAATAGGATAAGCGACGTGTACGGTTTTCTCCGCCTTAAGGGAGGTTGTTGACATAGTGCTTGAAACTCTCGAGTGTGGTGCTCGGGGAGTGGAGTAGGGCGAAGAAGAGCTTCGTAGCCGAACCACTATAAATCCTCTGTCTCGGTTTGATCTTTCCAACTCTACTCTTTACTTTTATTTGTTATTATTACGTAGCTTAGTTTGTAGTTCATATTGGTGTTGTTTGATTACACATAGAGTTCGAATCAAAGTTTCCAATAGCATACTTTTAAAACAAGTTTTTTTAAAAGAAGTTTTTTAAACCGGTAAACTATTCAACCCCCCCTTCTAGTTTCCCACAATTGGTATCAGGAGCCACGTCAGTCAAGTTTTTAAAGTATATTGTATTTTAAAGCTTGAACCGATCAATGGATTCCGACAAATATCTAGAAGGGCAATCTATGCAAAAACCACCACTTTTCGAAACCGATTGTTTTATTTATTAGAAAACAAGATTCGAAACGTATGTGAAATCAAAAGACATTGATCTTTGGCATGTTATTACCGAGGGTGACTTTCAACCTATTCAAAAGAATCCGGAAACTAAAAAGGATGAAATAGTTTCTTATGATAAACAAAGTGATGAACTTAAAAGGAAATTAGCCAAAAATAATGAGGCTAAAATGATGATTTATAATGCTTTGCCTAAAAAGGAATTTGAAAGAATTTTTATGTGTAATACGGCAAAAGACATTTGGAAAACTTTGTTAGTCACTCACCAAGGTAATAACCAAGTCAAAGAGAACAAGATAGATCTTCTTGTTCAACAATATGAACAATTCTCCATTTCGGAGGATGAGTCAATAGATAATGCTTTTGCTAGATTTAATACTATTATCACTAGTCTTAAAGCTCTTGATGAAGGTTATTCTAGTAAGAACTATGTTAGGAAGTTTCTTAGAGCTCTACATCCTAAATGGAGAGCAAAGGTCACCGCCATAGAAGAATCAAAGGACTTGGCGGCATTGTCACTCGATGAACTTATAGGAAACTTGAAAGTTCACGAGATGATAATTAAGAAAGACTCCGAATTAGTCAAAGGCAAAGGCGAGAGAGTTAGATCTCTAGCATTGAAAGCCAAGAAGGAGTCTAGTGATGAGGAATGTTCGAGTTCCGATAGTGAAGATGAGGAATATGCACTAGCGGTTAGGGATTTTAAAAAGTTCTTTAGGAGAAGAGGTAGGTTCGTTAGGCAACCTCGTGATGAGAAGAAGACATCACAAAAGAACCATGTTGAAAAGAAAGGGACAAGTGATAGGAAATGCTTTAGATGCGGAGATCCTAATCATCTCATAGGAGAGTGTCCCAAGCCACCGATATTCAACAACCAACGAGCTCTCATAGGAGGCGCCTGGAGTGATAGCGGTGATGATGAAGAAAAGAAGCCCAAGGACGAAACGTGTCTAATGGCTCATGCTTCAAATGAGGTACGTTACAACTACCCTGATTTCATAGATGATAATTCGTCAATAGATGATAACAAACTAAATGACGAACATAATAATCTATGCAAAATTGTCTCAAAAATGTTAAGTAGAAACAAATTACTAAAATCAAAATTGCATGAACTAGAAGTGAAAATGTTAGAGCTAAAGAGTCAAGTCAAAGGACTTGAAAGATACAAAGAATTAGACATAGGATGTGAGTCATGCATGAATCTTAAAGTAGAAAATGAAAAACTCAAGGAAAACATAATTAGAATTACTAGCCTTGAAAAGAAAACAGAAAATGCTTTGACAGATAAAACTAATCAAGCAGAATCTGTTAAAATCTCAAACTCTGTCAAAAGTCCAGACGGCACCACTAAAGGTACCGACGGCTCCATTAAAGTTAATGGAACCGTGGTACCGTCCGACTCTGGAGACAGAACTGAGTCAAATTTCAAAAATAAATCAAGTCCTAAACCAACTCACATTGTTGTTAATGGTACAAAAGTCTCTATTGCTAGTATAGAGGAAGTTAAACGATTCTACAAACCTATGTCAAAACCCAAACCTAGATTTGTAAAATCCGACGCTAGGTCTAAGACTCCTCCACCTAGAAAAACAAACACTCCCAAACCTCGGTCAAGAACTCCTCTACCGAGACGTAACTTTAGAAGACAAAACTTTCCAAGTGACTATCCCGTAACTTGGAATGACCGTCAACTACAAAGTTACTTGCCATGGGAAATTTGCCCACCATTCCAACATCCTAACCACATGCAAATGATGCATGGGATGTTCAATGCTAACCACTTTGGACCCATGAGATATTGGGGACCAAATGTTTGAATGTTTATCTTATGCAATAGATATGCTTGGGAATCGACTTGGAGCCTGACGAATGGGTCAAGGATAGTGGATGCACCAACCACATGACGGGCAACCGAAGTCTATTCTCATCATACAAGGCATACAACGGAGGTAATGTCACTTTCGGTAGCAAACTTAAGGGCAACATTATTGGCAAAGGTACGATTACTCATAACTCCCTCACTATTAGAAATGTTGAGCATGTAGATAACTTAGGATTTAATTTGCTTAGCATTAGTCAAATGGTAGATAATAAGTGTAGAGTTATATTCTCTGAAGAGGGTAGTGAGATCATTAAGGATGGTAAAACCATAGGCAAAGGAGTTAGGAGAAATGGCCTATTCGTCATGAAAATAGGAAATAAGCCTCAGGATAGGATATGCTTAGCAACCATAGATGATAACTCCACTCTATGGCATAGGAGATTAGGTCATGCCAATATGCGTTTAATACAATCATTGGCATCTAAGGAACTAGTTAGAGATCTACCTAAGATTAAGTTTGATCAACACTTTTGTGACGCTTGTAAAGTTGGAAAACAAGCCCATTCTAGTCACAAAGCTAAGAATATAGTCTCAACCTCTAGATGCCTAGAACTCCTTCATATGGACTTATTCGGTCCATCCGCCGTACGGAGCTACGGAGGAAACTACTACACCTTAGTTATAGTTGATGACTACTCTAGGTACACTTGGACTAGATTTCTTAAGAATAAGACTCAAGCCTTTGAGGAATTCGAGGTTTTTAGTAAGAAAGTCCAAAATCAACTAGGATGTACAATAGTTTCCATTAGGACGGATCATGGTCGGGAATTTGATAATGAAGTGCAGTTTGGAGTATATTGTGATGCTAATGGTATTACTCACAATTTCTCAGCTCCACGCACTCCACAATCAAATGGGGTAGTAGAGCGGAAAAATCGTACTCTACAAGAAATGAGTAGAACGATGTTGAATGAACAATCAATTCCGCAAAAGTTTTGGTGTAATGAGGTGGACACCTCAACTTACATACTTAATAGGATTTTAATTAGGCCTATCTTAGGAAAAACCCCATATGAAATCATGAAAGGTAGAAAACCTACTCTTGATTACTTTAGAGTGTTTGGAAGCAAGTGCTTCATACTAAACACTAAAGATTACCTCACCAAGTTTGACCCAAAGTCTTACGAAGGTGTCTTCCTAGGATACTCCCAAAATAGTAAAGCTTACATTGTCCTAAATAAGGAAACAATGAAAGTCGAAGAGTCACTCAACGTGACATTCGATGAAAGCCCTCCTCCAACTAAGACATCACCCTTGGTGGATGATGACTTAGATGAGGAACAAGCCATTGAGGTTAATGGCAAGAAAACCTTAGATGATGACATTGAGGATGAAATAGCTGAAGTTGACGAAATTGTCAATGTTAAGGAATCCAAGAACCATCCTATTGAAAATGTCATAGGAAACCTAAACCAAAGAACCCTTAGGTCACAAGCACAAAACAAAAGTAATTTCTTTTGTTTTATATCTACTGTAGAACCTAAGAATGTTGGTGAAGCGATTAAGGATGAAAGTTGGACACTTGCCATGCAAGAAGAACTTAATCAATTCACCGCCAACCAAGTTTGGGAGTTAGTACCTCCTCCTAGGAATCAAACCATCATAGGAACTAAGTGGGTGTTTAGGAATAAACTCGACGAAAATGGCGTCGTGACTAGGAATAAGGCAAGGTTGGTAGCACAAGGCTATAACCAACAAGAAGAAATAGATTATGATGAAACATATGCACCTGTAGCTAGATTAGAATCCATTAGAATACTCCTTGCCTATGCGTGTGCCTTAGACTTTAAATTGTACCAAATGGACGTGAAAAGTGCATTCCTTAATGGTTATATCAACGAGGAGGTATATGTTGCTCAACCTCCGGGATTCGTTGATTTTGAATATCCGAATCATGTTTATAAACTCAAGAAAGCACTCTATGGTCTTAAATAAACTCCCAAAGCTTGGTATGATAGATTGAAAGCATTCTTGATTGAACATGAATATACCATGGGAGTGGTAGACAACACGCTTTTCACAAAGAAACGAGATTCACATCTCATCATTGTTCAAATATATGTTGATGACATTATATTTGGCTCAACTTGTCCAGAACTGTGCAATGATTTCTCTAAAATCATGCATGACGAGTTTGAGATGAGCATGATGGGCGAATTAAATTTCTTCCTTGGTCTACAAATTAAGCAAATGGAAGATGGTATCTTCTTTAATCAATCTAAGTATAGTAAGGAAATGCTTAAGAAGTTTAGTTTAGAAGAGTCTAAGCCCATGAAAACTCCCATGTCCACGGAAATAAAACTCACGAAGGATGAAGAAGGTGAGTCCGTGGATAACACTAAGTATAGAGGTATGATAGGTAGTTTACTATACCTCACGGCAAGTAGGCCCGACATCATGTTTATTGTCTGCCTTTGTGCTCGCTTCCAAGAGGATCCCAAAACCTCTCACCTTGAAGTGGTTAAGTGTATCTTCCGATACATGAAAGGCACTATACACTTGGGATTATTTTATCCCAAGGGGACCGGTATAGAAACTGTTGTCTATGCCGACTCTGATCATGCGGGAGATTATGTGGATCGAAAAAGCATGAGTGGCGTTTGTACCTTCATGGGTTGTTGTCTAACTTCTTGGTTCTCCAAGAAACAAATGGCTCTTGCTATCTCCACTACCGAAGCCGAGTACGTAAGCGCCGGAAAGGCATGTCAGCAAGCACTATGGATGAAACAAGCCCCTAACGATTATAGCATATACTTAGATGATGTTCCCATTATGTGCGACAATAAAGGTGCTATTGACTTGAGCAAAAACCCTGTCCAACACTCCCGTACTAAACACATTGAAATTCGCCACCACTTCCTTCGCCATAATGTTCAGAAAGGAAACATTTCCATTGAGAAAGTTCCTTCTCAAGACAACATCGCTGACATACTAACCAAACCTCTCAAACGAGAATCCATTAACTACCTCCGTCTAGGTCTAGGAATGATGGAACATATTCCATAAATCTCATGACTCTTGAAGTCATCCCGTGTATCTCGTCTAGTCAAGTTTAGGAACCCCTAGTCATAAGAATTTGTTAGGTACAAATTCTTTCCTTGTGTCATAAGATCTCACTAAAACAGCGAGACTTAGTCGTCAAAAATCAAAATGGGATAGAAAACAGTCCCAGCAGATCACGGCTCCACTAAATGTGGCACGGCACCGTTAAATTTAACGGTACCGTGGAACCGTGCATCTGGAACATTTCGTATTTCAGTCCCCTTTTCCCACATTACTCATTCAAAACCCTCACAACCTCAGCAATTGCTGTCATAACCTAACCTCACAACCCAAAACTCAATTACACCTCTTCAAGATCATATTCAAGACATTGATTTCAAGATCCTCAATCATTTTACCCTTTTCAACATAATTTGTAAGTTTTTCTCATTCTAATTTATTTCTAATTTTGAGTCTAGGGTTTGTTCATTGATGAAAATTGAATTGGGGATTTTCACCTTTTTATAGGAGTGTTTCAAAATTAGAAGTCATCAACACTAAAACACCCCAATTCCATCAATTTTAAAATCTCACAAAATTAGGATCATGAAATTATTACTTTTCATGCATTGTTGATGCAAACTAAAAACACTTTCTCATGCATTCATGATCTCACAAATATTATTCGAATTACATAATCAATATGTACTCTTCGACATATTTGTTTGAGCTAAAGTGAAATCAGGAGTGTTTGGGTAATCTCATTATTTTTCTTTTGAGTCGAGATTACCGCACCTCCACATAGTCTGCATATAGGCACACACTAGGCACGTGTTGTATGCAACTAGTTTTTATTCTAATTTTTTTTAAAATTTTCTTATAGGACACAAAAATGTCTCATGAATATGATTTTGATCATCTCCTAACCCATACCTATACACCCGAAATCTCACATGAACCCACTACACCCGGTAACCACATTCGTGCCTATGTCAATCTTGAAACCCGTCGGTTTCATGAAGGCCGTGTCGTTGATCCATCCCTAGTTTACCACCGGGATATCAACACTTCCTTTAGAGCTATAGGATTCGATTGTCTACTCCACATTAACGAGTACATTTGTCCTCGCTTTGTGTTGGAGTTCTTCCGACAAGTTGAACTCGTACGTAATGAGGATCAATCCTTGTCACTTTGGTTTTGGGTCAAAAACTTCAAATACGTTCTAACTCTTGAGCAATTTGCTCAAATCCTTAGTATACCCAATCATGGGCAATGTGCCTATACTGAAGATTGGTGTCTTGAGTCTCTCTTTCACTATCGTGAGGAGAATAGTCCGTACTATTCGTACATACCCTCTCCAACCGAACTAACCAAAATCATCCGTACTCACCCTCACCCACATCCAACAAAAATTCGTCTGGAAGAAGTGCGTCATGAACTACTTTCTTGGGCAGTCATCCTGCGAGAAAATATTCTTAGTCTCACAGGAAATCGTGAGCAACTCCCGGCGTGTTGTGCTCATATGATTTACTGTCTCTTAACCCAACAACCTTACAATCTTGCTTACTTCTTCGCTAAGCGAATTGTACATCTCAATGGTAACATGAATAAATTGATACCTTATGGGATGTTCCTAACCCGTCTCTATCATCACCTAATAACCTTTCACCCTTACCTTCATGGTCCTCAATACTCCCTATTCACACCTGTCATGAAACCCATAACCGAGTCATATGTCTCAACCATCCTCACTTCCGAACTCACCACCCACTATGCACCCTTTGATGATCCTATTCATGAGAATGAGACAAATACTCAAGACGAGAGTGTGACAAGAAAGGGGAATGCTCAAGTCATAGGTAGTTAGGAAGAGATTTATATCTCTCACTAGGGTTTATTACTAATAGATAATATTAGGAATTAATGCTCAAATTATCTAGCATGATTACATAAATGTTTTATTTGACATTTGGATGATACCTTATCTTGTTCTTTATGCTTGCATGCTTATGATTCTTTAAGTATAATGTATGATCATCTTTATGTGCTAGATGTAGCATTGTATGGATATATTAGGAAAATAAGTACCTAGTGAGTTGAGGCTCTCTCATTTCCAGGAATTAGTTCCCCTAGAAAATTCCCCCTAGCTGCCCAAAACTAGCCTGCAAGGAAAAGTTCGTGCCAACAGTGTCACGGCACCACTAAATAGAGACGGCACCGTTAAATTTAACGGTACCGTAGGGTATTTAACAGAGCCGTGACCCTGTATAACGGATTTTTCCTAATGCTCCTATTTCCCTATCACCCTAACCTCAAACCTGCAAACCTTGCACCCTCACATTCACCCTAGGATTCCCCTCTTACACCATAGGATTAACTTTAATTCAAATTTCACCCAACTTGCCTATATAAGGCCTCACCCTTGCAAGCTTATCTTGCACTTCACCTTCAACCTCACATCACACAAACACCATGTCCTCCACACATGGTTCAACCTCTCAAATCTCCAAGAAACCTAGGATAACTGTAAAACCACCCTCAAAACCACTCTTTGTGGATCTCACAAGAGATGATGAAGCTATGACACCACCTTCCCAAGCCACTCCATACTCACCATCACCACCTTATGCACCATCTAAAACATCTTCTACCTACACAACATCTTCATCATCCTATTACACCACATCATCAATGGAATACACACCATCTCATTTCACCCCATTGGACAATGCCATGCCAATTTCACCTCCAACAACCCTACCACAATCACCATCTCCTATCATGACACAACCCAACCAACCACATCCCTTGGAGTTACATAATGCTAATTGCCTATGTTGTCTCCACAACCGTAATCTCATCTACTTCTTAAGAGACGAGATTCATTTCATGTTCTACTTTATAGAACATCTCTTGACACCTCCACCACCTCAAATGGGGCCCCAATCTCCACCACCTCCTAACCAAAACAACTAAACACTTGCTTGTTTAGTCCTCCACAATAAACTCTTAGGACCCCTCTTGGAAATGAAGCTTGTCTCTAGTCATTAGGAATTTAGGCTTCTTGTTATCTTTCTTAGTGCTTTCTATGTAGTCATACATTACTATGACACTTATTTGTTTTATGAATGAATGCTTCTATGTGGAGGTTTTTCTTTTTAAGGGATTGGTTATTTGTCACAAATGTGCTACTTGTTAGATATTGTATATTTGTCGTCTAACTTTGTTTTGTAGCACGATCCATTGCTCGATTCCTTTGTGTTCTCCAAATGAGGGGGAGAACACATCAAGGGGGAGCCTTAACCACTTTTTTGATTTGACAAAAAGGGGGAGAAATGGGAGTAAACTCATTAAAAACTTGTTAAATTTAATTTTAACCTAAAATGAGTTTATATTTTGTCATCATCAAAAAGGGGGAGATTGTTGATGCAAATAATGTTCTAAAAACGTTATTTATATCTTTCGATTACTTCACGTTTTGAGGATGACAGAATGTGAACTCACGTTACGTTAAAATTAACGCTAACAAGTTTTTAATCGGAAGATCCCGTTTCTACGCAAATCACTCTTGAACAAAGTTACAACTTGGACTAGTGATCAAAGAAGTGAATTCATGTTTTGAAAATTCACATTTTAAATGGGACAAAACATTTTTTCAAAAATACACATGACAAATTATTTTTGAAATATTAAGAAATGTTTTAATGGAAAAATAAGTTTGAAAATCACAACAGCTATTTTTCCTCCCAAAATCAGCTCCAACCTTCCCCAAATAAGTTTTCACCAGAAAAGACAAAATTTGGAGCGTCCTAGTCTACCACGGCTCCACGGTACCGTTAAATTTAACGGAGCCGTGGGTCATTTAGTGGAGCCGTCCGTACCATTTTGAATTGTAACGTTCAGATTTTCTTTGCCTATAAATACCCACCTCTTTCACAGGTTTAGGCACCCTTCACACACAGAAAAATCCCTTAGTTAAACCCTCTCACACCTTTCACTTCTAAGGGTCAATTAGATTAGTTTTTCTTTGTTTCAAGAGTGATCCAATCATCCTTCAAGTGATCCTCTTCATACCTCTTCACTAGCAAGAGAAGAACACAAGTATCCAAGTTGATACAAGGTGTTGTCATCCCTCTTCATTAGCAAGAGAAGAACTCAAGTAATCAAGAAGATACTAGAGTTATAGTTGATAGGTTTTTTGTAACTCTTGTTACAACCTTGTTGTGTCTTAGCATACATCAAGCTTATTTTCTTTTTGTGAGTGAGAGTGAAGATCAAGTGTGATCTATAGAGATAGTGAACATCTCTTGAAGCCATTGGGCTTGTGTGATTGATCAAGAAGATCAAGGGTCATTAGGTTAGTGTTAGTTAAGTAGAGTGAAGTGAGTGTTGATCGTTGTGATCGTGTTGAGATCTTGGTGATCTCTTGAAGCCATTGAGCTTGTGTGTTTGGTCACGTGGACCTTGGTAGATTGGTGCTAGCTAAGATTAGCACTCGACATCTAGCTTAGTGTCGGAAATAGGATAAGCGACGTGTACGGTTTTCTCCGCCTTAAGGGAGGTTGTTGACATAGTGCTTGAAACTCTCGAGTGTGGTGCTCGGGGAGTGGAGTAGGGCGAAGAAGAGCTTCGTAGCCGAACCACTATAAATCCTCTGTCTCTGTTTGATCTTTCCAACTCTACTATTTACTTTTATTTGTTATTATTACGTAGCTTAGTTTGTAGTTCATATTGGTGTTGTTTGATTACACATAGAGTTCGAATCAAAGTTTCCAATAGCATACTTTTAAAACAAGTTTTTTTAAAAGAAGTTTTTTAAACCGGTAAACTATTCAACCCCCCCTTCTAGTTTCCCACAAGATTGAAAAAGTAAAAAAGGTCAATAGCGAACTTAAAACCGCGAAAGAAAAATTGACCGCTGAGCTTGAGAGATATAAGATTAATGAAAGAGCTTTTGAATTTAAGAGTAAATTGCAAAAATCGTCCTTGTGGTTTGGCCAAATTGCAGATTTCGTCCGTACTGTTCATTAAGTGCAGAAATGGTCCTTATTTTCCACTGTTACATTCACTTTCAGTCCCCCACGTGTACCTCCGTTAACTTCTAGCCGTTACCTTCTTCACGTGATATGCACACGGGGGTAATTTAGTCTTTTTCCATTATATCAATTAAATAATACCCCACCAACTAATAATATCATCACACATCTGCTCCAAATGACTCCTTATATCTCCATCCTTGCAACACATCTTTACCCAGAAATTCATAACACAAACACAAACATAATTTAAATCAGAAATTCAGCTACAAGAAATCAAACATCAAACCCAAACATCTTTACCCAGAAACATCAAACACAAAACATCAAACAAAACAAAACATCAAACACAAACATATTCATAACACAAACACAAATATACCGATACACTGATTTCATCATCTAATATCCACTCACCTATTTATTATCTATTTGTTTCGAATATTAATTGTACCTGAGTGTTCAACAATTTGATCTATGATGATTTTTAATTCGTAGTTTAGACCTTGAATGGTTTTGATGTTACTTTGAATACCACAAATTAATGAGCTGAGATCGTTTGATTTTTTTTTTCATTTGCGTGAGTCTTGAGGTGTAGAGGTTGGTTAGATATGTGATAGGTAGTCATGGATTTGGTTTTGTTTTGGGAATTGATGTGGTATGGCAGTCTTGAGGTGTAGGGACCTTTGTCTTTAGATAGGTTAGCTTATTCTGGTCTTTCACTTTGAAAAGCTCAAAACAGCCCCCATTAAGGGCTGTTTGGCTAATGGGTCAAAACGGGTCAAATTGGCTTATCACTTTTCTTGGTTAGGAATGTGCGAAGAGTTTTAGACATGTTTACATATTGTGGAATGAGGGAAATATAAAACATTTTTAAGTTTTCTATAGTTGTCCTGTTACAAAATAAACGGTTAAAGTTAATGCAGATTTAATATATCTACTTCTTAATTGATTCCCTATTGTTTTGGGTTATTTGGTTGTAGCCTTCTAGAGATTAATAATCCATAGCCTTGAGTGACATACAACCTAGTCGATATCTGCATATTCCAGACTTCTGGTCTATGCATGTAATAAAGATGTAAGAATGTATCCTACGCAAGGAAGTATTTGTCTTTTTATTTATTATATTACGGAATAATGATGATATTTATTGCTTGCAGTGGCATGCCTGAATGTAAGCTTGGTCTAAATGATAGAGTTTTATTGGAGGCACAAGGACGAACGACTAAAGGAAAATCCATCGACTTGGATGACATCAAGTTCCACCAGTATGTTTCCAATCTTCTGTATCAAATATTTCTCCCTGTCGTCATTATTATATTGCAAGAAGTGCCTTAAGATAACATTATCTTTGTGACCGTTTAAATTGGAAAAATGGTATTCTGCATATTAGAGGTAGCACTATAAAGTTTAGCTACGAAGGAAACATGTCAAACAGGTTTAAAGTTAGCCAAAGTGGCTTTACTATAATACTCAAAACCTTCCAAATGGCTTTATTATAAAGTGTTGCTGTAATATATCGTTTTTAATCACATTAATGCATTAGAATATCTATTAAAGGGTTTGATAAAGTGATTGCTGGTAAACCCAATTGACCCGACGAGTTGTGACCCGTACAAAGCATTACCTATCTCGTCACATCTACCACATATATATGGGTATATTTTATATGGTTTTCAGCCAATGTACAAACTTGGTGTAGATGTGTGCGATTGGCCCATTTTGAAAATGATCGGACGATATCATTTGTCCCTCCTGATGGAGCTTTTGACCTCATGACATATCGACTTAGTACTCAGGTTGATCTCACATGGGTAGAAGCTCTTCGCCCTTATAGTGATTTATATAGATATGAACGGTTTCTTTTCATGTAAAACGACTGTGCTAAGCATGGTGTAAAGTTTGATAATGTTGAGGTTGATCTTGCTGCAATGATGGGCCAAAAAGATAAATCTGTCTCGGCTCTTACAAAGGCAAGAACATTATAATTGCTACTGGGTCTGATGTCAAAGGACTACCCGGGATCACAATTGATGAAAAGAGGATTGTATCATCTACCAGTGCTTTAGCTTTAACAGAAATCCCTAAAAAGTTGATTGTCATTCGGGCGGGTTATCAAAATGGATGGTGAGATCCGCAAGCAGTTTCAACGCTCCCTTGAGAAGCAAAAGATGAAGTTCATGCTCAAAACCAAGGTTGTATCAGTTGACACTTCTACCGACATTATCAAAATGACAGTTGAACCCTCAGCTGGTGGTGACCAAAATGGGGGAAGAAGATGAAGGAAACATGTAAATTCGTCATCTTTTACATCAAAAGCATAAAAATTTAGGGTTCTTAAGTTCAATCTCTCTGCTACACATGAGGTTTGACTTTTTAGTCAATTTTGTTGGTAAGTTTGACCTCAGCTTTTGTAAAGTTTCTTGTTCTTGTTTCATAGTTCTGGGTAAGATCTGCTACACATGAGGTATAGACGGGAAAATAACGGATCTGTTTCTTGTTCTTGTTTCATAGTTCTGGGTAAGATCTGTTTCATAGTTCTTATTTAATTGATATAATGGAAAAAGACTAAATTACCCCCGTGTGCATATCACGTGAAGAAGGTAACGGCTGGAAGTTAACGGAGGTACACGTGGGGGACTGAAAGTGAATGTAACAGTGGAAAATAAGGACCATTTCTGCACTTAATGAACAGTACGGACGAAATCTGCAATTTGGCCAAACCACAAGGACGATTTTTGCAATTTACTCTGAATTTAATAACAAACGACAGTCAGAACTAGAAACTGGTTATAGAGATTATGTTTTAAGAGAAAAGCATTTGCAAATCAAGTATGACACACTCGATGTTAATTTGAATATGAAAATTAAATCCTTAAAAACAAAAATTTCAGAATTAACCAACCAACTTTCTAAACAAAAATCAACTTGTTCTGATCTTGAAAAAGAAAAGAAAGAGTTGAATGCAAGGTTTTCAAAACGTGAAAATGATCTTCTTGATGAAATCATTGACAAACAAGAAACCATTAAAAAGTTGGAAGAGTTGCTTGTAAAAAGGGGTCATTCTGCTCAAACTCAAAATATGCTAATCAAAGATCCAAACCCGATTTTACATACAATGAAGAAAATGGCTATCAGTTGTGAAAACCCTTATAATCTCAAGAAAGCTCAGAAAGAACAGAATGTGTTATATAATGGTAGTGTGCTAAATGATAAACATGATCCTCCCGAGGTTCGGGATTATTATGAAATGATTGAGCTTGCCGAAGAGAGTAGAAACAAAATGAGACAAATGAACCTAGAAATTAAACCAATTGATTATAACAAGCTTAATACAATTTCTGGAGTACATCTTGTTCAAAAAGAGTCACCAATGTTTTTCAAAAAACCAGTTATTGTTTCAAAACGAAAAGTTGTTTCAAAACATCTTTCTAACATTGTACAAATGTCCTCTAGTTGCCCTTTTAACACAAGTGACGCTAGACAATATTTGGATGATCTTAAAAAGCGAGTTGAAATGCTTCAAATGGTTGTGGCATCCAAAACAAATACTAAGTTCAACGACTGGTATTCAAGTTTTCATACAGAACAGAAAAAGATGTTTGAAACAGAAATTACTCCTATATTAACTGGAATTCATTCAAGAGTAATCCATGTTGAAAATGCAATTTTAAAAGAAACAGCCGACTTTGTCAAGGACCACAAATCCCTGGTAAAGGAAGCAAATGAAAACATTGAACACATCAAAGTTTTGGAAAAACACAATGACACTCTCTTCGAAGTAACTCTGTCAACTGATATTATGTCCATTATTTATCAAACATATTCTATGGAAGATGATGAAAGACTTCGAGCTGAGACTTCTCAAATTGTTTTAAAATATGAAAATGCGCTTGCTAAGCTTGAGAAAGAAAATGTAACATATTTTAAACAACTTGATCAGAAAAAGGAAGAATGCAAGTATGACAAATTGTCGTATGAGCGTGCTTACAAAAACATGAAAGTGCAAAATGATCTTTTGAAGTCTCAGCTTGATAGTCAAAAAGGGAAGGGTGAGGAAATTAAGTTTGCAAAACCATCAACTTCGGACAAACCGGTTGCAAAACCAAAAATGTCTATTTCTCAATCTGTTCCAAAAGTTGCTGTGAAAAATGATTTGACAAAACCAGTCACTCCAACACCCTTGCCCAAGTTTTATGCAAAAGAAAAAGGGAAATCAGTTGTCGAAACACAAGAAGTGATAGCACCTCGCCTTTCTAGGAATAGCTCACCGAATGTGACCACAATAAGAATCTATTGGTTCAAACGACATGGTCCACAATCCCTACCTAGAAAGAGCTAGGCAAAAGGCACAGATTCGAAAAGATGGAATTTTAGGTACAAAACCTAGGGTGATGAATTCTACAACATTACAAGGCACTGCTAGTAGTAGTCAACCATTACCTAGGAACACTCAACAAATGACTAGGGATTGGCTTGCATCTAAGAGTAGGTGCACAAAAGAAAATGTTATCCACGTAGAATGCAACACTAAGAATTCCTCTTCGAACACAATGCAAGTTCAAAATGACAGTAGTGACAAAATTAAGGTTGCCGTTTTAAACAAGAATGTTGAATTTTTCTGTCCTACATGTCAAAAATGTGTCTTCTCAGCTAATCATGATGCATGTGTTGCACTGTATATCAAGAAATCAAATTTACATGCTAAGGCACAATCAACTAAGACAACAAATAGAAACAAACCCGTTGATAAGAAGCAAGAGGCTAAGAAACCTAAGAGGTGGATATCTACAGGACGTAGGTTTTCTCAAAATGAGACTTCCGCTGCATCTGAAAAGAAAACAACTCCTAGATCTTGCCTTAGGTGGATTCCCACGGGAAGAGTTTTTAAAACAGTTGGTCTTAGATGGATTCCCACAGGAAAGATTCTTGATTGTTGCATCAAGACAAATAATAGTGAAAATCATCAGGATAAGGATGTAGAAACCGCTACAACCGTTGATAGTCGACACCCTCAGACTGATGATTCATGTACTTCTAACACTGTTATTTGTGAAAATTCTCCTTCTGTGGATTCTGTGGATGCAGGTACTTGTGAAAGTGTTGAGGTTTCATACACTCGATGTGGAAAAGAAGAACTTTATGCCAACATTGCATGTGAATATCCTTGTCTTGTTCCACTCTTAACTCCACTTTTACTTGTTCAAACCTAATTCCTCTTTGTGAATATTATTTTTTGAAAAAACAAAAACAAAATACAAAATTTGAAAACAATCAAAAACAAAATACAAAAATAGAAAATCTTCAAAAATACAAAAACAATATAAAATATAAAAACCAAAAATATTCTTCTCACGAAATGTCTCTCGTATAATCGATATTTTGTACGTACCTAGAAATGTTATTTAACAATGATACGGGCTTATATTACGTGAATATTTAAAAACTTTCAGTATTTAGCAGAATTTGAATGCCACAATATGTCCAGCTGGCTTTTACACGTGGCATTTATGACATGGCAGTGTGTCCACGTGGATTAAATGACGTATCTACTTTCAAAAAAAGTTTCATTTATTATATATATAGATATTTTAATAATTGATCGGGGTGCACGTACATATTTCAGTTTTATATAATATTATACGTATTCAACACGTGATACAAAACAAGCAGACCCGATACTCTTCTGGCTTTTCTTCCCTTTGTCCTTTTTGTTAGTGTATATTTGTATGCATAGACGGATCTTAGTGGAGACTGGGGAGGGCCACGGCCCTCCCAAAACTTTGAGGTTTTACTTATATTTGCTTAAAGGAAATTTAACTTTGGCTGTCCCCAATTAACTGATATTGCACTCGGCCTTCACAATAAATTCACCCAAGTTTCGTCTATTTTTGTATGGTTAAGTCGTATATAAAATAAAATTAAGAACATTGATATATTGCTGTAACAATGTAACAATTGATGGTAGAATACATATTGTAAATCACCACTCGTTTTGTGACAGTTTATTGGTTAAAATATAAAGTGTATAATTATTTTGAAATAACTTAAACATAGAAACATTTGTTGGGTAATCTTGATGGGTTAAGCCCATGGAGCGGGTTAGCGGTTCAATGGGTCATGGATCATGGATCAGCGGGTTCACGTGATCATATGAATGTTGGGTAATCTTGATGGGTTAAGCCCATGGACCGGGTTTTATGTAGAAGAGGTTTCATATTATCTGGTCTTTAGGTAGTAGGGTTAGTGTGTAGTATTTTATTGGTAGTTTGTTATTCCACGTTGTAGTTACAAGGCTATATATAGCATTTCTAATATGAGTAAAATACAGTGAGTTTGGGTGAGTTTTGATCCAAACGTCTTTCATATTCTACATTTGGTATCAAGAGCTGGGTTCAATAAAAGGGCTGGTTTGAGAGTCGGTCTCAAGAAAAGGCGTAGCCCTTCGCTGCAGGGCAAATGCAGCAAGGAACCAGGTTTTGTGTTTGAAGGGGCTGTGATGTTATGATCACAGGTTCGTGGAAGGGGGTGTAAGCTACCTTTGATCAGTTGTTCCGTGTTGAAGAGACTAACCGGCAGAGGTGCGTGAAAAGAGAACGGAAAGGGTCCGTCAAAGATGGTGGCTTTGTATTTGGTTCATTTTTGCAAGTTGAAGAAGACGGTAAAGCTTGGAGCTTGTTATTCTTGGTCGGTGGAATAGGGCTCTTGGAACGGCTTGATCGGAAAAGGGTTGAAGCTGTCATAAAGTGAAGACATAGAAGGCGGTAGGTTGTAGGTCACCAGAAAATGGAGAGATTAACCGGTTCGCGGGATAAACAGACGGGAAGAGTCGGGAAAAGCAGGTAGCTTTGATTCGGTTCGTTGGGCGGATGAAAGAAAATGGTAGAAGCATGTGGCTTTGTTTTCTTGATCGGTGGAATAATGCTCTCGTGTGACAGAACTGTTATGAGCAAACGGGTTCTGTGTGGTGACAACAACAGTCGGGTGGTAGGGGACTTTGGACGTGACCGAGGTAGAGGTCGTGAGTCCGGGAAAATTCAGAAACAATGGAGAATCAACACGGTGTGAACATAATGGCGGTGGAAGTTCAAACCAAGATGGCTTTGGATGTCGCTGAGGAAGAGGCCGTGGATCCGGGAGAAGTCGAAATGGAAATGAATGTGTCCAACGGGATGCCATGTTACATGTGTTGTGAACAATCAAAAGAGGTTGAAAGCAGACTTTGGATGTGACCGAGGTGAAGGTCGGGTAGCCGAGAAAGGTCTTAAACGCTGCTGTGATGAAGAAACGGGTCAAGATCATCAAGTTTACGGGGGTGAATGTTGGGAAATCTTGATGGGTTAAGCCCATGGAGCGGGTCAGCGGTTCAATGGGTCATGGATCATGGATCAATGGCTTCACGTGATCGTAAGAATGTTGGGTAATCTTGATGGGTTAAGCCCATGGACCGAGTTTTATGTAGAAGAGGTTTCATATTACCTGGTCTTTAGGTAGTGGGGTTAGTAAGTAGTATTTTATTGGTAGTTTGTTGTTCCATGTTGTAGAAGAGGGTAATCTTGATGGGTTAAGCCCATGGACCGAGTTTTATGTAGAAGAGGTTTCATGTTTTTATTGGTAGTTTGTTGTTCCATGTTGTAGTCACAAGGCTATATATAGCATTTCTAATATGAGTAAAATACAGTGAGTTTGGGTGAGTTTTGATCCGAACGTCTTTCATATTCTACAACATTGACTTATAAATTAAGACATACGAAGTATTACTAAAACAAAGGAAGAGATTTAGTGTGAAAAATAAAATAAATAAAAAGGTTTTCCAGCAACACATAAAAGGGTGAGTGAGATATGCAAGTGTACAAGCCTCCAAATTATTAGTGCAATGTAAAATGAGCCTCATTGCATCTTCTTTGAAGATTATCAAGAGAAGGCTGATAATTAATCATCTACTTACTCTAAAGTCTAACCTCGTCAAACTATCATGGATTTCTTAATTATTTGAATCTGGGTCTTCTAAAGCTTATAAAATTATACGGGGTGTATCTGAAGTCAAAAGACTCAAAACACATTCGAAACCTATATATGCAGAATTTTGGGAAACATATAACTCTAATGGCATTTATATTATCATGTACAAGTACAACCAAACTACTGTCTACAAAGATGGACATTTAACTAGGACCCCAACAATTCAAGTACATAACTTTTCTCAATGACTCCTCTGATTGCTCTATGCAGCCTCCGCTTGAAGCCACGACTGCCTCTGAAGACAACTTCTTTGACTGAGAAAGTGACCGGATGTTGGACTTTGCATGGTGGTGGATGGCCCTGATGGTGTAGTTCCACCTTGCAAAACTTTGATCTTTTTGTGCCTCTACTAATCCAATTGTTCCAGCTACCATCCATGCTCTACTTGTTGAACTCATGATGTTTTTGAAATATGGCTTAATCAAATGTGCTTGTATTCCAAATGTTTATTAAAGATGATATGAAAGATTGAAGGGAAAAGTTGTGCTTTAAATAGATAGTTCGACATAATATTCCCGCACGTACGAAAAAGTAACCAGCCCCAAGTTTCAGGGACAAATACAGGAGGAAATGCCAATGGTTTTAGCGCATTTAAATTCTCAATAACGTTAATATAACAATAATGCAATAATGCGACAGAAGTCGAGCTTTAAGATTAGCGGGCCGGTAATGGTCCAATGCAATGTACCTAAAATCCTAAATAATACATCTAGTGTTATTTTTTAGTTTTTATGGCTTGATTAAGGCCTTCAAGTTGCGCTTGACAAAGACTTCCATCATTTATAAAAAATATATACGGATGGCAAGATCATTTGTTCGAACAACAAGAACGATATGGATATTTATAAGCAGCACCCCATTTACTAAATTACTGTATTATAACATTCATAGGTTACATCTTTCCCCCCCCCCCCCCCCCCCCCCCCCCCCCCCCTTTTTTTCCCAAAAAAAAAAAAAAAGAACACAAATGAAAACGAAGCAAACCGAGAACATAACGAGATCCAGTAAAAAAAATCCAATATATATCAGGCACAATGGTGTTTTTATGCATTGTCTAGGAGAAAGTATTCCTGTTTTACAAGGGTCAAAAAACATATACAAATAGCAACCCTATTCTTTCAGGACATGATAATCCCAGCCTAATACATTTTACAACTTATTGTCAAACAACTCCGAAACTTAACGTCGAGTCATCTCGCATCATCGATTGCTCATCCTTCGAGACTCCCATTTACCAACAAATTAACCAGTCTTCAGCTTTGTCCCCAGCAGTTCATGCACATGACTTGCTTAAGAGAATCATCAGATTGTGTAGTTTTCACATCTCCGACACAAACATTGGATCGTAAAAGGCTCGAAAATGGACCGAGATCAGACACATTAACACCATGTCGGAAGGAGTTGGCTAGTGATCTAAGCTTGTAACCTTGTTCTGTATGTCCGTTAACAACGGCAACGCCAGCAGCCATCCATACACGGCTTGTAGAAGTCATCTTGTACGAAAGTGAGAACGTGTTAACGACTTGGTTTGTGTTAATGTTATGGAATACGGTTGTGGTTTGAATTGGTATGTTGTGATATGGAATGAAGGGAATATTTATATAGCAGCTCGTAATTGAAGTTTTTGGATTTTTGCATGTGCATTAGTCATCATAAGGTGGCCAATAGCAAGCCAACAGGTTTCTTACCATGCAAACGAGGATCAGTACCCATAGCCCACGTAGAATCGATGCCCTAGGCTTGTTTGATGTATTAAACTTTTTTGCAATTTAATAATGGGTAGTCTCCCGGTAAGGGTATGGGGGCATCGCGTACACACAATGGCACATGAGATAGGGGCACATGGGCTTACATGGTCGTAGCTCATGTATCATTTTCACTCTGTCGTATTTTGGATTTTTAGTAGTTTACCAAAGTATTGTTTTCTCTTGTTTTGTTTTTACCTGTTTACTTTTTTTAATAATTTTCTTAACATGATTTTATTTTTTCTGTGTATATGGAATAGAACACATGCATCATGAGTCATCAAATTTTATATGTCTCATTTTAATTGTGCATTACTAAATATATAAAAATGTTTGATCAAATTTATTATAATACTTTTACTTAAAATTATTATTAGAAATATCAAGAAAATATTAATTAATTAGTAAAAGATAAAATTGTTAATTTTTATAAAAGTTAAAAGAAAAAATAGCAATCAATATATTTTTATTAAATTATCTGTTATTTTATTGAAAGTTAATTATTTTAAAATAAAAGAAGTATTTTAATAGCTAGGGTTTACATGATTCATTACTTCCACGCAAGGTTGTCAAGATCGGGATCCTACATAGGATCGTTTTTGGCTTTGTAAGATCGTAATCGTAAGATCGGATCGGGATCGTCAGATCCTATGAAAATGTATATATTTTTGTATAGGGGTTGTAATTTTATATTTCGATATAATATTTCATATGATAAACGAATCTAAATAGATTATAAAAAAAAAGGTTATATTTTCAAGTACCTTAGTAGTAAAATATTAGATATATTGCAATGCATACTTGCACAAAGTTACTATATACGTGCACCAACTTCTTGTTTCAATGTTTTTTTATTGTAGGTTTTTCGTGATAACATTTAGATTAATGCAAAAATATAGTGTTAATTTATTGGTACGTGATTTTGTGACATTTTTGTTACAATATATAGATAAATGTAAGAAAATAATAATAATAAAAAAATAAAAACAATAAAAAATTTAATAATAGGCGATCCTAAACGATCTTACGATCCTACGTGCAATCCTACAATCCTGATACGATCCTACTTGAATTACGATCTTGTTAAAATCCTGATCATTTTTTGTGGGTAGGATCGTAGGATCGTACAATCAGGATCGCGATTTTGAAAAATATGCTTCCACGTACATACTCTGCATGTGTATTACTACACCAACCGACATATTTGATACTCGATCTTTTGGCTTTTCTTTCATTTGTCCTTTTATATGATAGTAATTCCCATAAAAAAGTGTATATATGGTCCGTTTGGTTTATAGATGGGTTTAAGATTAGGATTTTGATTTGGATTTAAATTTGGATTAGGATTTGGATTTGGATTTGATGTAAAAGAAAGAAAATAATATATTTAATTAAGATTAATTAATTTATAAAAAAATAAATGAATTTTAATTTAAAACGATTGGTACGACTCCGCCGCGTTGCGACGGAGCTATTCGTTAGATAATCTTAAAACAACAACAATGATATTAATTTAACCTATTCAGTTTTATTTTTTAACTTGCAAAACAAAAATTACAAAGCTACTTAACAACTTATGAACCCGAAGCATCCAAACCTCAAAAGATTATCCAGTAACAAATATATGTATCCCGGATTGTATTATTGAATAGTGAAACAAAACGTATTTGTTTTGACCCGTTATCCGAAGTGACTGAAATTCTGCTCCGACTTCTTCCTGTAGATCTAGTTAGCCTGTTAGCCTCTACAAGTTTCTCAAGCCTCGGCCATTCCTGTTTCCGTTTGTTAGCCGATTCAGTAGCATTGTCCTAGTTGACGGCTCATAAAATAGCGTAGCCATTACATAGCCTTGCAGAAGCTGGTTACCACGTGACTTCTTTTTAATCGTTTCCATTTCACGTGAGTGTGTATTGCTGCCGCTTCACAGTTCCCCTGGTGCTTATATTCTTTGACATACTGAACCATCACCAAAGCTTTAGTTCTTTTCTACCATGTTGGAATTGCATCTGCTGAAGTGAATGATTGAAGCAACAATTCAAGAAAGGAAATAAGAAACACATACTAGCAGGTCGAACCTACCTGAACTCCAAAACTCATGTGCTTTGATCAAAGTTGGGAGCCCTTTTTTTTATCCATTCCATCGGTAAGCCGCTAGTATGTCTCATCCACGATTGAGCCCAGCAAATAAGCCTGACATGATTGCATATAAACAAATAAAAAATTACCCATAATCCATTTTCATATAATGACCATTAAAGGATGCTCTCAATGATTTGCAGAACTAAGATTTTCAAGTTTCCCATTAAAAATCCGTTCTACACTAAAAATCCGTTCCTGAAGGTAGCTGCACAGGTAACGGATGAATTTTTAGTATCCTTTTACCCCCTTACTCAAACTTAAGCGAAACAGACTAACATAATGGTCAATCAAAACAAAAGAATGTGCCAAACAACTATTTGAGGTCAAAATGACTGATACAGTTATGAATGAATCTTGACACAATCAAGCCTACCAATCAGACATGCATTAAACATCTTGAAACGTAATTTCATAAAAGAGCAAAGAAATAGATGATATTACCTACTCATTAGCTTATGCAATCACGCCGACCCTATAATCCCAGATATACAATGAATTCCTGTGAAAACCCAAAAACAGATTTACGCCTTCATTTTTCATAGAAAAACATAACAATTAAATTAAGAAAATTTACCACAACCTTATTCTATTTCTTTTGCAAAAAAAATAATAATTCATTAATCTCTTCAGTAAAGAAAACAACAAATATAATTTAAGTATTGTACCAAATAAAACTGCACAACCAAATCCACATCACGTACCTCCCAATTTTTTTTTGTCGGTGCAGATCTGAAACTTTGTTATGATGTGTCTCTAATCTGTACACGTATCAAATTTATGATAAGATGTCTGTGCAAAAGGCACGTATCTTGTGCAAAAGACTTTTACCTGTAACTGCTGGTTGTTTGGTATCGTTATGACTATGAGGGGTGACATATACATTTTGCTGTGGTCTATTTATATTCATCGGGGCCCTGCACAGATACAAAAAATTATAAGACAATTAAATGAGTATAAAAGGGAAAAACACAAACTAATAAATCAATGTGGTTGGAGGACTGATTTATCGTTTTTAGTATATATTTTTTTCCAAAGGAAAAACTCAACGGATGCGTTTTCCCCGGGTCGTGTCCCAACGAAGGTTGAATTCGAGTTTTCGTTCCAGTGTCGAATATGTGTGGTGAATAAGTGTAAAAAGAGTGATTGATTGGTGATTTTACACTACGGACAATGAAATATAGAATGAAAACAACTACTTAAGCTAAGGAAACAATTAAGCTACGCATACGATCCTAAAAACGAAAATTGAATTTAAAAACGTTACGCGACGAAATTTAAAAACGTAAATAAAAAGTGATTTTCTAAAATTTAAAACCTAAAAATATAAAAATAATTTTCCTATATTAAAACTGATAAAAGAAAATTTTTGGAAAAAGAAAAATATTTTTTTGACTTTTTAATAATTTTTTATGAATTAAAAACTAATTAAAACTATTTAATTGATTTAAAAATATTAAAACACTTTGGAAAAATCTGAAATTTTTTGAGTAATTCTAATTTTTAATAAGAAATCTAGGAAAAATAATTTGAGAAACTAATTTTGCCTAAATAAGCTGTAACAGAGAATAAGCTAATGAGAAATAAGCTAAAAATAAGCTACAGCTAACCAAAAATTCCAAAAAGCTCAGATATGATTCAACAGACTAATATAAGCTCAAATCAGTCAAAGGAAACCAAATAATCACAATGAATAAGCAGAAAAATCAGATAAGCAGTTGCAATGCTAGGTAATAGCAGTCACCAAACACCCACTTTGCAGCTTAATAATAAGCTAGGCCAGATCTAATTGGGTGAATCCAAAAGAAAAACCTCAAAGTTCATATGAGATACTACTTAACTTCCAGTAATGCCCAAATTTAGACTTCAAATGCTATTCTAATTGAGGCTTAAAACATGTTAGGTTGGGACTGAATGTTTTGTGCAGGTCTGCACAGTAGTGAGGAGCTTAATTGCAGACCTTAAAACAGCTATCTAATAAGCTTAAAATGAATATTACAGATATTGCACCTTTAGCCTACCAATCAAACTACTTACAAACCAAAATTGAAGGCCTGAGCTTAATCAAATAAGCCACAAAATAGCTTAGAACAGCAGCTTAAAAACCCAAGTCTGCACAAAATGAACATGTGACAGCAGATTTGAAAAGTGGCGCAAAAGTGGTGCAAAACTTGAACAAGGCAAACTAGACTTCAGAATCTGACTTAAACTACTTAAACTGACCTAGAAATGTTAAATTTGGATTCCAAATAAGCTCAGCTTATTGCTGAGCTTATTGAGGCAGTTTGAGCTTCAAAATTCCAACAACAAGGCAAATTCAAATAATGAGCAATTAAACCTTAAACACCAACTGATTCTAGCTTATATAACCTCAAATCAGCTTAATCTAATGTGGCTGAGGTGCAAAGGAACAGTAATGAGCCACAAGTCTTATTTACCAAACACCCTTTATAAAACTGAAAAAGCAATTCTACACTACAACTAACCACTATAAGCTGCAATCTTAACTTCTACTGATAATCTAATTTATTTAACTACTGAAAAACAAATATAAATCCTAACTAAGCACTTAAATAAGCAGTAAGCTATAATAAGCTAATAGTGAACCAAATGAAACTTACAATTAAAGACTAACTGAGTGCAGATCTGAACCATTCAACCTATACCCAGGCTTTTCAGTAGCCAAAAACACACCCAATAAGCTCCTTAGATCCAGCTTATTCTTCCTGAGCTTATTTTGACCCAAACAGTTGACTGTTTGACCAGAATATTGACTTATTGACTTTTTGATTTTTGTGAAGTAAATACAATATGAAACCCAACAAAAGCTTATATTAAGCTACAAAACTTATATAAGCTTTAAAAATCAGAAAACAGCTTATTTGAAGCTGGAATTTAAAACTATTTTTGGATTTTCTTTTCAAATTAAAGGAACAAGGTATGAAAACAACAATAGACAAACTGATAATCCTTATAAGCAACTGAAAACAAACTTTGATCAAAACAATAAGCAGAATTAAAGTGCACTTTAAAATAAACTTTTCATTAATTAAAATATAAAAAACTACAAAGTAATTCCTCAAACTCAGAAAATGCTTAAACCCTACTACAAACTAGGAAATTATAAAGACTGAAAACAACAAACTAAATCAGAAAATTACAATACTGAAATTCAAATACAACTGAAATAGAAAATTTTACACTACGAAAGCTTTTTAAAATGACAAGAAAAAATGGTAACAATTCTCTAAAACATGAAAATTGGACAACCTTAGCTCTTGAGGAGAGCTCTCTTCTTATAGCCGTGAGTTGAACCTTCCAGACCTGCCACCTTGGCAATCCGTGTGCACCTTGAGCCAATCTTCACCCTTAGATCAATTCTTGAGCATCACTCCTTCAATCTTCACCGTATGATCAAATTTGTGATGTGTTCGGTCCAATAAGAGGATGTCATCTGTCCCATTCGTGCAGCACTGCTCCTCTGACACTCCTGACACCCAATGATTTGACACTTATACCCTTAATTGGGTAATTGTTGTACGGGTAATTTCTAGGGTTTATGGGTGCAGTAAAAAATCTGGGTTAAGAGAGGATTGGGGAAAAACATTGGCGGGTTTGGTTTGTTTATTTATTTTTTATTTTTACCGTTAGTTATAATAGTTGACCGGGTTTGGGTTTTGGGTGTGGATCGGGTAAGGGTAGAGCTTGGACTGGGCTGGTTCTTGTAGTGGGTTGGGTTAGAATTTGGGTTGGGATATTTATTTAATTGAGATCCGGGTAGATTAGTTTTAAAGGTTTAGGCATTTAAGTTTCAAGGACCAAAAATGTAAATTCTGAAAATCAAAGGACTGAATTTGACAATATTTCAAAGTTGATCTAAGGGTGATTTTTGACATTTGATGAGACTCTGAGGGCAAATTTTGACTTTTGACCAAAATATTTCTCTCGGCTCCGGCTCTGAGTCTTCTCCAAATCCCGTGCTCGTTTTCCCGGATTTAGCTCGATTTTGTCCCTTTTTCTTGATATCCGTGCCTGCATATGTAAAAACACAAAAACACAATATATTTGGCATAATTGGTTAGTTTTTGGTCGTTTTGGTCCGGTTTTGGTAAATAAAAGGTATGTGAATAAGCACATACCAAATTCCCCCCAGACTAAGCTATTGCAATGTCCTCATGCAATGTTATAAAAACACGTTTTTGAAACCGAAAATTTCTAATCTCTTTTTACTAACTTTGAGATGAAGCAAAATTTTCAAAAGAGATTAAGAAATCTTAAGTTCTAAAAAACTCCCCGATTTTCCTTTTATTCTATTTTTGTATTTTTCCCATTATTCAAGTGACGACTTTGTCGACAATCATTATCTAACGATAACTTTTAGGGTCATCGAGCAGGAAACACGACTCATAAAGAAGTGACCATACGGATAAAATTCGTCGTTCCTGATTTTTCACGAGTCCCCAAACTAAGCTTAAAAACGAAATCATTGTTATTTACAAGTTAGATTGCCGACACTACTCATAAAAGCTAATTGTGTATTACTTTTCGTTCCCAAATTCCTATTTTCCTCTATTTATTTTATTTTTGGTGAGAAATGAATTTCTTCAAATTCTCGTTTCGATAAGTTTTAGTCCGATAAAGATACTTAGTTTAGACGCTAAGTAGTTTCCAAACCTTCTCTCGAAAACCGTTGCATACAAAAATGAGGTCCACATCAAGGTCTCTGATTTAACACGATTTTGAGGATATCCCTTTTATATACGACAGAAACAACTCATCTACGAGTCCAGAGACAGAAGCTTTTATTAGGATACCTCCGGAGTCGAAATTTGGCATTTTTAATATTATTTAAGCACATTAACGTATTTAATCCTTGGCCCTTTATAACAATCACAACATCGGCTGCGAACCGGCAAGATGTGATAGTCTATTATGACCTTGGAATTTTTCCTCTGCCTTTATTAGAAGTCTACAACATCGGCTGCGAATCGGCAAGATGTAGAAAACTTTTTATGGCTTTGGATTATTATTATACATTATTATATTCATTGATTATTTGTGTTGCCAAACCCCAAGTCCTACGGCTTTTATAACAATCCCAACATCGGTTGCGAACCGGCAAGATGGAATAGTCTATTACACCGTAACACTGACAGTACCTTGATGTGTACCCAACTTCCATAAGCAAGGATTCTCTAAGGAAGAAATAAAAACTAATCATCGCCAAAACCAAAATAGCTTTAATTATTCCTAAATTACTATTCTTGAGTGAAACAAGCTTATGGGAACAAAAAGCCACAAATAACTTCGATGAGCTCTAAAGAGATCCAACTACTCCACGTTTAGCAATCTAACTTATAAACAACTCTATCATTTCTCGTTCTTCGCAAATTTAAAATCTTAAATAATAAGATCCGCGAATGCTTAACCAAATAATCAAGCCATGCATATATAAAGTCAATTATGGGAACTTGCAAACTCTTAAAAAGAATTCGCGTTTTCTAGCTCCTTGTATAAAAGACTAGCACGAGCTTATAGATTATAAATGGTTAAGGGGACAAGCTAGGGCTCAACACGCCCGATCAAGTCAGAATTTTATTCCTACTCTCTCCAGCGAAAAGTCAACAAAAATGTCAAAATTTATTATATTTTTGCAAAAATTTTAAAATTTTTCTCATTTTTTTGGATTTTTTCAATTTTGGAGGAAAAACGGGGTTGCATGAGAAAACGGCAAAAATGCAAGGCAAAAATCAAATCGCAAGATTACCCCCCCAGACTAAAACGAGACATTGTCCTCAATATCTTAAAGGTAAGGGTTCTGCTACATAAATCTAAGGCCGTTTATTAATTATGCCAAAGATAAATGTAAAACGATAAGAGTTTAGGATATTGATAAGCAGCGAATGATGAAACTCGAGTAGCGTGAAGGAAACTACGAGCACGAGAGTCTTCAAAATTCGGGCAAATCCTGGACACAGCACAGAAAACACGAAACACAAGATATGGAAGAGGAAGACCTCTTCATGTTTTATTAGAAAAGAGAAAAGAAGATAGATGGATAAGCATGGGGTGCCTCCCACGAAGCGCTTGTTTTTGGTAACCGAGTCACATGAGCTTGACTCGACCCCGAATTTATTTGTCCTTGGGGGAGCAAGTGGAAGAGATAATCTCAATCGGACTTTCGTTCAAGAGGTTTGGATAAACACTGAATCATACGAAAGTTCCACTCCGATGAGATACCCACGGTATTTTTAGAAAGAAGAACCAGAAATGGTAATACCGGGGTCAAAGATGGTATCCTCACTCCCAACGGAGTGAAGGATAGGAGAAGTCACAGCATATGTGATGAAGAGCATAAAGATTTTGATAATGATCATGAAAATCTCTTCATCATCAGCAGAAATTTTGTCAAAAGTCTCGGGCGGGAGGGTCGGGATAAAATACTCATGAGAAAGTACACCTCCCCCCAGACTAATATCTTCCTCCAGATTAAAATAGAATTTATCATATTCTGGAGGAGATAGAAAGAAAGAAAGTTCATCGGAGAACTTGTCGAGATAAAGATTATTCATATCAAAATGAAATGATTCATATTCGGGAGGAGAGATATGAGCATGAGAAGTGGTACTGCCACTACTCGTCTCCTCCGAATGATCAATATCAAAGAAGAAGGTTTCAAAAGATGGGATAGAAAGATTGAGATCAGAAGTGGGATTGCCACTAGCCGTGTCAAACGTAAAACTATCATATTCGGGACAAGCATCCTCGAGCTCGAGCTCCAAAGGATCTGACAGCTTCGTTTCAAGATTAACTTCTTTATAAACTTCCTTCGGGGGAAGGGAATGGAACGGTTCATCAATTATTTTTATTGAATCATCTTCCCCCGGATCACTGTCAGTCTCAACAATTTCCGGAGAAATTGGAGTTTTATCAAAGAACACCTCGACCTCTTCCCTAGAGATAACATTTTCTTCAATCGTAGGAGAAAGATGGGAAGAGTCGGAATCACGAATCTCGATGTGATAAACTTGTTCTGGAGGTGGGACAAGTGGTGTGCTCTTAGAGCTAGCAATTTCCACCACTTCCGTTGTAGTCTCCGATTCATCTTCATCATCGTCGTCAAGAACACTCTTAGTATTTGCAGCACAACACTCAAACCATTTGCTCGATCCAGGATTGATTTTCATGGCCTTGAGCTCAGCACGTTTTTCTGACATACTCTTGACCGTGAATCTTGAAAGGTTTGGATCAACTCATTTAGGAGTAATTACGGGATCGGACTTTTGATCAACCGTAGCGACATTGCATTTTTCGGTTTGAGGTTTCGAGTTTGGATTAATATTGAACGTAACTTTTTCTTTATCGACCCGCAAAGTAATTTCTTCACCATAGACATCGATCAAAGCACGCCCGGTCCTCAAGAATGATCTTCCGAGAATGAGAGGAACCCGGAGGTCGGCGTCAAAATCAACTACCACAAAATCCGCTGGAAAATGGAACTTCCCCACCTTTACAAAGACATCCTCGGCTATTCCACGTGGACGAGTTATGGAACGGTCCGCAAGCTCGAGGGTCATGCAAGTGGGGGTGAGATCGGGTAGAGATAATTTTTTCCAAACTGACAATGGCATTAGGTTGATGCTTGCACCAAGATCGGCCAAGGCGTGGCATTCAACCATTCCCGGAAATTCACATGGGATGAGAAATTTTCCAGGATATCCAAGCTTTTCCGGAAGCTTTTTGAGAATTGCCGCTGAGCAGTTTTCGTTCACTGGGGTTTTTGCTAGTTCCGATAATTTTTCCTTATTTCTCAACAAACTTTTGAGGGTAGAAATGAATTTAGGCATCAAAAGCAAAGCATCCGCGAAGCTTATGTCGAAATGTAACTCTTGAAAAATTTGGAAAAATTTCTCCATTTGAGTTGAAGCTTTCTCACGGAGCTTTTGATCACTCAATCTCGAAGGATACGGAAGGTTTTCTTTGACGGGAATTTCTTTTGGTTCAACATTCTTCGGTTCAGATGGATGGATGACCGGAGGTTGGACGTCGTTGGTTCCTCCGTTGTTAGTAGGAGGTTCCGTGTCCTTGGTCACCTCGGTCTCACGGACGACTACCTTGGGAGGTAGAGAAGAAGTGGTAGCCGGAGCCGTGGGTCCATCATATGAAACACCGCTCCTGGTAGTGATCGCCTTAGCATCGCCCCTCGGGTTGGCGATCGTGTTGCTTGGGAGAGAAGTAGTACCCGAACCCGAGGGTCGATCATTTAAAGATTTTTTCATCTCAGTCATTTCCTTAATAAAAAACCTAGTTGTTTCTTCTTGGTTTTTGTTAAATTTTTGTTGTTGTTGACTTTGAAGGAGAAGCTGTTTCAAAATCTCATCCGAGGGCGATTGGTTTTGCAAAAATCCTTGATTTTGATTATTGTTAAGATTTGCCCCTCGGGTGTTTTGATTAAAACCCTGGTTGTTGTTTTGAAAATTTCCCTGATTTTGAAAATTTTGCCCTTGATTAGAATTCCCCTGATTAGCCCGATTTTGATTTTGATTGACTTGATAAGTACGGTTTTGCACATTCTGATTCTGATTTGGAGGGAAACCGGGTGGTCCGAGGAAGTTGTTAAAATGGTAGCTGAGCAAATTACGGTCACCTTGGGGTTGGTAACCGTTACCTCCCTGATTAAAGGTTCCCGTTGCAGCGTAAACGTTTTCTTGAGTGTAGCCACCGGCGGCTGGGCACTCGAAATACTGATGTGGACCACCACATGTCTCACAACTATGGTTAATAACATTGACTTGATTGTTGTTGTTTTGATTCATAGTCTGATGAATTCTCAAGATAACCGTTGACATATCATTCATTTGTTTAGAAAGAGCGGCTATCTCGGAGGTATAAGAATCAGTGCTAGATCTTGTTGACTCATTCCTCTCGGCAGAGGAATCCCAAAAATTATGGTGGGTGGTCATGTTTTCAATAAGATCATAGCACTCTTCGGGTCGACGTTTCATAAACATACCACCGGTAGCAGCATTAATCGTATCACGGTGTCGTAATGTCAAACCGTTATAGAAGGTATCTATAATAGTGACCAATAACATATTGTGGTTCGGACACCGATCAATCGATAACTTGTAGCATTCCCATGCCTCAAATAAGGATTCATCGGGAAGCTGACGGAAATTGCTAATCTCATTCCTTAATTTCGTCACCATCGACGGTGGGAAATATTTCGCCAAGAACTTCGTAACCATTTCATCGAAACTACGAATGGAGTTCTTGGGAAGACGATCAAACCAAGCGGTGGCATGATGCGTCAAGGAATAAGGAAAGAGATATAGACGGAGGGCGTCATCGGAGACCCCATTTTGTTTCATACTTTGGGTGACGGTTATGAATTTGTCAAGATGCTTGTTCGCATCGTCACCCGGCAAGCCATGAAATTGGCACGAGTTTTGGACTTGTTGAATCATATGATGCTTAAGTCCAAAATCGGCGGTTTGAATATTGACGGGGGCAATCGGGCCACCACGTCCGTGCATTGTGGGTTGACACAACTCCTCCATCGTTCGGAGATCGGGAGTTGGCATGTGATTTTCACCACCCATCGGCGGGTGTTGATTGTTTGGGTCGTCGGCCATTTCCTCAACGGTTGAGAAATGAACACGGTTGTTATGACGAATAATCCTCTCGGGATTTGAGAGCGGTGAAAGAAGAGGGTGAGAAGTAGAAGATCGGGTGTGCATACACCAAAAACAAACACAAAATCAAAAAGGAAAACCAAATTTGAAAATAAAATATTTTTGGATTTTTATTAAGAAAAAATTAGAATTATTATCTTTTTGGTGATCGTTTGATCAACCGTACTCGTTTCTTTCAAAACTACGCGCAGCGTGGCGGAGAAGCAAAGGTCCACTCGAAGGTGATTAAAAACCCGCCTCTTTCGGTCTGCAATTTAATGTCAAGACCATCCTTAAACCCCGTGTATAGGTTGTAGCAAAGAAATAATCCGAGTAACGTTTAATTTCACGATCTCTTTTGTTGTTTATTCGGAATGGTTTACAACGCCCTCTCGAGAGCGAGGATATATTATTTTTGGTATTTTTGAAAACACTTTTTTTTGAAAACACTTTAGGAAAAGTGTTTTATTTATATATATATATATATATATATATATATATATATATATATATATATATATATATATATATATATATATATATATATATATATATATATATATTTTTTTTTTTTTTTTTCTTTTTATAAAAACGAGAAACTTCCGAGGAAGGGTCTTCAAAACACGATTCAACGAACGAAATTCAAACTCTTTTCAAGCCTTCCCCGGCAGCGGCGCCATTTGATTTATCGTTTTTAGTATATATTTTTTTCCATAGGAAAAACTCAACGGATGCGTTTTCCCCGGGTCGTGTCCCAACGAAGGTTGAATTCGAGTTTTTGTTCCGGTGTCGAATATGTGTGGTGAATAAGTGTAAAAAGAGTGATTGATTGGTGATTTTACACTACGGACAATGAAATATAGAATGAAAACAACTACTTAAGCTAAGGAAACAATTAAGCTAAGCATACGATCCTAAAAACGAAAATTGAATTTAAAAACGTTACGCGACGAAATTTAAAAACGTAAATAAAAAGTGATTTTCTAAAATTTAAAACCTAAAAATATAAAAATAATTTTCCTATATTAAAACTGATAAAAGAAAATTTTTGGAAAAAGAAAAATATTTTTTTGACTTTTTAATAATTTTTTATGAATTAAAAACTAATTAAAACTATTTAATTGATTTAAAAATATTAAAACACTTTGGAAAAATCTGAAAATTTTTAAGTAATTCTAATTTTTAATAAGAAATCTAGGAAAAATAATTTGAGAAACTAATTTTGCCTAAATAAGCTGTAACAGAGAATAAGCTAATGAGAAATAAGCTAAAAATAAGCTACAGCTAACCAAAAATTCCAAAAAGCTCAGATATGATTCAACAGACTAATATAAGCTCAAATCAGTCAAAGGAAACAAAATAATCACAATGAATAAGCAGAAAAATCAGATAAGCAGTTGCAATGCTAGGTAATAGCAGTCACCAAACACCCACTTTGCAGCTTAATAATAAGCTAGGCCAGATCTAATTGGGAGAATCTAAAAGCAAAACCTCAAAGTTCATATGAGATACTACTTAACTTCCAGTAATGCCCAAATTTAGACTTCAAATGCTATTCTAATTGAGGCTTAAAACAGGTTAGGTTGGGACTGAATGTTTTGTGCAGGTCTGCACAGTGGTGAGGAGCTTAATTGCAGACCTTAAAACAGCTATCTAATAAGCTTAAAATGAAGATTACAGATATTGCACCTTTAGCCTACCAATCAAACTACTTACAAACCAAAATTGAAGGCCTGAGCTTAATCAAATAAGCCACAAAATAGCTTAGAACAGCAGCTTAAAAATCCAAGTCTGCACAAAATGAACATGTGACAGCAGATTTGAAAAGTGGCGCAAAAGTGGTGCAAAACTTGACCAAGGCAAACCAGACTTCAGAATCTGACTTAAACTACTTAAACTGACCTGGAAATGTTAAATTTGGATTCCAAATAAGCTCAGCTTATTGCTGAGCTTATTGAGGCAGTTTGAGCTTCAAAATTCCAACAACAAGGCAAATTCAAATAATGAGCAATTAAACCTTAAACACCAACTGATTCTAGCTTATATAACCTCAAATCAGCTTAATCTAATGTGGCTGAGGTGCAAAGGAACAGTAATAAGCCACAAGTCTTATTTACCAAACACCCTTTATAAAACTGAAAAAGCAATTCTACACTACAACTAACCACTATAAGCTGCAATCTTAACTTCTACTGATAATCTAATTTATTTAACTACTGAAAAACAAATATAAATCCTAACTAAGCACTTAAATAAGCAGTAAGCTATAATAAGCTAATAGTGAACCAAATGAAACTTACAATTAAAGACTAACTAAGTGCAGATCTGAACCATTCAACCTATACCCAGTCTTTTCAGTAGCCAAAAACACACCCAATAAGCTCCTTAGATCCAGCTTATTCTTCCTGAGCTTATTTTGACCCAAACAGTTGACTGTTTGACCAGAATATTGACTTATTGACTTTTTGATTTTTGTGAAGTAAATACAATATGAAACCCAACAAAAGCTTATATTAAGCTACAAAACTTATATAAGCTTTAAAAATCAGAAAACAGCTTATTTGAAGCTGGAATTTAAAACTATTTTTGGATTTTCTTTTCAAATTAAAGGAACAAGGTATGAAAACAACAATAGACAAACTGATAATCCTTATAAGCAACTGAAAACAAACTTTGATCAAAACAATAAGCAGAATTAAAGTGCACTTTAAAATAAACTTTTCATTAATTAAAATATAAAAAACTACAAAGTAATTCCTCAAACTCAGAAAATGCTTAAACCCTACTACAAACTAGGAAATTATAAAGACTGAAAACAACAAACTAAATCAGAAAATTACAATACTGAAATTCAAATACAACTGAAATAGAAAATTTTACACTACAAAAGCTTTTTAAAATGACAAGAAAAAATGGTAACAATTCTCTAAAACATGAAAATTGGACAACCTTAGCTCTTGAGGAGAGCTCTCTTCTTATAGCCGTGAGTTGAACCTTCCAGACCTGCCACCTTGGCAATCCGTGTGCACCTTGAGCCAATCTTCACCCTTAGATCAATTCTTGAGCATCACTCCTTCAATCTTCACCGTATGATCAAATTTGTGATGTGTTCGGTCCAATAAGAGGATGCCATCTGTCCCATTCGTGCAACACTGCTCCTCTGACACTCCTGACACCCAATGATTTGACACTTATACCCTTAATTGGGTAATTGTTGTACGGGTAATTTCTAGGGTTTATGGGTACAGTAAAAAATCTGGGTTAAGAGAGGATTGGGGAAAAACATTGGCGGGTTTGGTTTGTTTATTTTTTTTTTGACCGTTAGTTATAATAGTTGACCGGGTTTGGGTTTTGGGTGTGGATCGGGTAAGGGTAGAGCTTGGACTGGGCTGGTTCTTGTAGTGGGTTGGGTTAGAATTTGGGTTGGGATATTTATTTAATTGAGATCCGGGTAGATTAGTTTTAAAGGTTTAGGCATTTAAGTTTCAAGGACCAAAAATGTAAATTTTGAAAATCAAAGGACTGAATTTGACAATATTTCAAAGTTGATCTAAGGGTGATTTTTGACATTTGATGAGACTCTGAGGGCAAATTTTGACTTTTGACCAAAATATTTCTCCCGGCTCCGGCTCTGAGTCTTCTCAAAATCCCGTGCTTGTTTTCCCGGATTTAGCTCGATTTTGTCCCTTTTTCTTGATATCCGTGCTTGCATATGTAAAAACACAAAAACACAATATATTTGGCATAATTGGTTAGTTTTTGGTCGTTTTGGTCCGGTTTTGGTAAATAAAAGGTATGTGAATAAGCACATACCAAGGACATTGTCTAGATTATGTTAGAAATAAGTAATTGAATGACCTGGCCGAGTTCAGTGTGCGCATCTCCTGCTAGAGCACATGTATTATAAAATTATTAGTTACTACAGTATTTTGTAAGTTTAATATGTTGCAGCACTTTTATTCAACAGGTCCAATCAAACAGCCTTTTTTTTTGGGTCTAATATTGAGTAAACCTTATAGCATAACTAATAATTTTACTGAAGACACGTATTTTTATTAAGTCAGATGTAAGGTCAAATGAATCTGTAGATTGTATAGGAAACACAAATGCATCAGGTAGAATACCAGAAACACGCATACTATATAAACCATATCCAAACCCGAAAAACTCACATAAACCATAAACTAAAAAAGAAAGAATAATGGCTCAAATCATGATAACGTACCGTTTGAAAACCTCCTATCTTCCTCCGGCATTTACATATTGTTAGCGGACCCGTTCATATCCAGCTTTCATTTGTTCTTCCTCTTTATCAATACAATCTATAATCGAAAAGTAACATAAAGTTTACCATTCCCGAATATAACGAAAATCCAAAGAAAACCCATATCTTAAAAATAGACGAAAACCAATAAATCATAAAACTTAAAAAAAGATGAAGCTGAGGACGGAAAAAAACAAACCGATCGTCACGATTGAATAGACATAAAGTTTCGATATTCCTGAAAGTAGCTGCACAGGTAACGGATGAGTTTTTAGTATCCTTTTACCCCTTTACTCAAATTTAAACGAAACAGACTAACATAATGGTCAATCAAAACAAAAGAATGTGTCAAACAACTATTTGAGTTCAAAATGACTGATACAGTTCTGAATGAATCGTGACACAATCAAGCCAACCAATCAGACATGCATAAAACATCTTGAAATGTAATTTCATAAAAGAGCAAAGACATAGATGATATTACCTACTCATTAGCTTATGCAATCACGTCGACCCTATAATCCCAGATATACACCGAATTCATGTGAAAACCCAAAAACAGATTTAGGGCTTCATTTTTCATAGAAAAACATAACAATTAAATTAAGAAAATTTACCACAATCTTATTCTATTTCTTTTGCCAAAGCAACTAATTCATTAATCTCTTCAGTAAAGAAAACAACGAATATAATTTAAGTACAACCAAAACCACATCACGCACCTCCCAATTTTTTTTGTCGGTGCAGATCTGAAACTTTGTTATGATGTGTCTCTAATTTGTCTTCTCATCTGTACACGTATCTGCATGCCACTATATTGAGACTAAGAATTGGGCTTTTGCTGGGCTAAGCTAACGGGCTAACATTAAATAATTTTTTAATCCAACTTTTATATTAAAATATACCACCGACACTCAGTCGTTTATTTTTTGACTTGACATCCAAACAGCCCCTATCAATTGTGCCTGCAAAACTGAAACAACCAAGTGAAAAGAGGCGAGTAGGACCTGCATCACAGTAAGCAATTCTTCGCCCACAAAAATTGTTTAACTGATATTATGCCCGAGCACGCACGGGGCTTTGGCATACAGATTAGTTAATCAAAAATATATCATTCTCTACGTAAAACTTACTGATTATGTACTGGAAGTAAAATGTTCGGGTGAACATTTACACGGCCAACCTGTGCTGTAAAATATGCCGATAAGGTGCTCGAAGAAGTTTCTTCTTGACCATTTACCCGCGAAACCTGCGCATAGCATGTCATGTGAATACATCAATAGAAAACAAAGTAGCAGAAACTTCAAGTTCATGTTGTTGTATTTTGTTTTTCACATACAAACAAAATCAAAAATCAATACTGAAATGAAGGAGCAAATAAAAAACTGTATACCATGTCTCTTCTCTACATCCATTAAAGGTGTAAATATACTAACGTAAGTGGTAGACAAACATGTATCAACATTTGTTGTAAACCATACCTACTAACGTCGGACATTCGGAAAGGATCTCATGTCCATGACAGTCAACGGCCGTGTAACGACGAACATCCAAAACGGTATCTGTTCTAGGCTGTTAACAATGCGCGCGCGTAACCTGCAACTCTGGCAACCGGCTCACATCATCAACTTACCGAGATTGAGCTGCATGCAACATACGAATATCAAATACAATTTCAGGCGAATGTAGATACACAATAGATATCATACACGTACCACAACTTTCGACATTAGTATGTAAAGTATTCCTTAACCTTTTGGATCCGCTATTTAACGACATTTGACTACACTCAGCGGACTCTCTTTCGCAAGTGTTACGAATAAATGGGACCCCCAATCCATGACCATCAACTTGTTTAGACCCATCTCCATGAACATTAACACCCCTACCAAGGGAATGACCAGCTGGACCTCCGTCAGATCTTTTTCTTTTTGATTTCATTTTGAAAAACAACAAAAGACATGCAACACAACGAAATGGAAACTACAAAGACATAACAAAGAAGGATTTCTACACTATAGGCATACAACTTATGGCAAGAAACATGAACAGGCCAATAAACAATTAGTAAGTATATGAAAAGGCAGTAAACATGCAAGAGCATCTTAAGCAGAAAAACATGACATAAAATCTAGCGTGCATCATAAAATCCTAGGAGAATAATAGCCAAACATGCAGGCAAGCAAAGCTGTCTCTAAAAAACACACAAACAACAAACATAGCACTCTTCGTCACACTATCCAAAAGAAAGTATTTAATAAAAAGGAACCAAACCACTTATAAAAGCAAAGAAATTTATACCAGTCGTAGCCTCTTATAAGAATTCTTGACTGCAACAATGCACCTCTTCTTTAACTCCAAAACTTGATAAAATTCATTCATTTCATTAGCATCTACAACCATTTTTGAAACCTAATATTAAAAAAAAACTATAAAATTCACATCTTTGTGTTCATGGGTTCGACAATATATACGTACACTCGAAAACAACAACAATAGATAGACTGGAAAATAAATGTAGTCGTCTTTGGCGTCATCGTCATCCTCTTCTTCAGCTTCCAAATCAACATCAACCAGCAATAAAAAAAATTGAAAATTATCAAAATTAACACCAAACCCATAAATTGATAAACCCCACCCCCCAAATATATTCTTATAAAAAAGTAAAAAACAAACCTCATAAATTCTACTGATATGAACACCCTCGGCTAGGGTTTATAAACTCACAATTTGAATTAGGGATCAACCTCTTACATACAATTAAATCTTTGACGACTTCTACCGAAACTGAGCAGCCTGCATCCATTTGCAAAGGGAGACGAACGAATTGTGGAGAGAAGGTTCGTGTAGATAAACCTCAACCGGCTTCTAGAGATTGGTAAGGCGGTGAAGGTAATAGACGGGCGATATTGAGACTAAGAATTGGGCTTTTGCTGGGCTAAGCTAACAGGCCTACATTTATTATTTTTTTAATGGGACAGATATACTAAAATATTCCACCGACACTCGGTTTTAGTATATAGTGATAATAATACATTTATAATGCTAAAAAAATAGAAATAATAGAAAAAGACAACAAGAAAAAAGAGTAGGTCCCAAAAAATTTGAAAAACCTTCCCACCACCCCTACTTTTACACAACCTCAATTTTGTGGGTCTCACTCCCAAATTCAAATCCTAAAAAAACTCAACCAAACAACTAATTAATGTCTTGTCAAATAAAAACCCATGCCAAAATACTAAACCAAACGGGCCCATAGTAAGATAGGTACAATATTTTGATATGTTAAAATCATTTTGGAAACAAATTGTAATGAAAATTATCATTTTAATTATTGCCTGGAGCTATGTTTATGAAACTTTTGTCTGAAATATTGCTTATGATATAGTCTTTGAGATTACTTTTAGCATTTCCATGTAATATAAGTTTGTAAACTTTTAGCTTAATCTGTACACATATATATCGTGCCATTGATTGACATTTGGGTTGCAAGATCACAGTTTTGAATGACTTTACCATAAGGTTATTAAAATAGAATTTTTGTCCTAGTTTAATATAGGCCAATAAGCCCCCAATAGTTTAACTTATTATCAATCTTGTTTAGCTTCTAGGGTTCTCGTTTCCTTATATAAACCAGTTATTTATAGGCAAATAATTAAAAAAAGTATCATACTTGCCATGGTTTTCTCTTCAGGGTAGCGAACAAATTTTTTTTGCTTTTGTGGGTAATTTTCTTTCAAATTCATCATTTTTAGAGTACTATGTGACATTTTTACCCTTCGGGAAAAAAAAAATTCTATTAGCTAAAAGGGGCAAAAATGTCCAAAAATTTCACAAAATACTTTAAAGAGGATAAATTTGAAAGAAAAATACCCACAAAAGCAAAAAAATTTGTTCGCTACCCTGAAAAGAAACTGGTAGCAACTATGGAAACTTTTTTAATAGTTAGCACTATTCAATAATGCAGATATCAATCTTGGCTTCTACAGTTTGTAGTTGATAAATGCTCACAAGTGGCATGTATTGTTCTTGTATCTTGACAAACAAATAACAGCACACACAATCAAACACTTGGAATGTGATGATAATCACTATTTGATTAACATAATTACATGTACATTAGATATTAGTTTCTACATATCTAGCTAATTCTAAACAACAGCAAAGAAAGATCAATTTGGACCCCAGCAAATCAAGTACATGACTTTTCTTAATGATTCTTCTGATTGCTCTATGCCTTTGCTTGAAGCCATGGCTGCCGGTGAAGACAGCTTCTTTGACTGAGTGACTAATCGTAAATTGGCTTTTGTATGGTGATGAATGGTCCTGATAGTGTAGTTCCATCTTGCAAAGCCTTGATCCTTGAGTGCTTCAACCAATCCAACTGTCCCAGCAACAATCAACGTTCTAGTTCTTGAACTCATTGTATTTTTGAATTTGTGTTCTGAATGAAAAGAGTTTGTAATGTAGGATGTGTTTGATATGATGATGAAGCACTAGATGATTGAGGTATAAATAGATGCAATGTGTGTAGAAAAGCAGTTAAGCACCAAGTTTTAGTCACCAAAACAGTAGGAAATGCCAATGGTTTTCAAGTAGCAGTAAAAGTCGATACTGCCCCTCAACACTATCCTCGATCTTTATTTTCTATGTAATATCGATTTACTATTTTAATAAGACTTAAATGTGTGTGTCGCTTTCCGAGTGGGGGGGGGGGGGGGGGGGGGGGGGGGGGGGGGGGGGGGGGGGGGGGGCACCTGCTGGATTATGGTGAAATTGAATAATACTAGCCAAATGCATATTCATGCATCACATGATCATAATTTAATATCATCAAATACAAATTGAAATTTCTTACCATATCTATTGATGTTATACTGGTCACTGTGGTGGCGAAGCACCAGTGGTGGCCTTCATCACGTGCCATCGCCATAAAATTTGCTCTCAACCGCGCGCAAAGGCCGCACCACCAAATAGTTTCTCATGTTTTTTTTTTTGTGTATTTGTGATATATTATGGGGTGTGATTGTATAAAACAGGGGTATTTTTATATTTTTAGTTTGATAGTGACCATAGCATTTGTTAGGTAGTGAGTTTGATAGTGTGTTGAATGTTGATATAGTGCTGACGTGAAAGTGATGAATTTGGTAACCATAACATCAAGTCTTAACGGCTAGTGACTACCTTTGCCTAATATATATATATATATATATATATATATATATATATATATATATATATATATATATATATATATATATATATATATGGATAATTATCAAAATAGACCAAACACCAAATGGTCTATCCCATACCTCGGTTGCCCAAAAAATGTCCTCAGTTGCCTAAAAAATGGCGATTGTTGCCCAAAAAATACACTGAAAATCCTTCAGTTGCCCAAAAAATTGCCGGTTTCCCTGGGCAACAAAATTATTTTCGAATTTCGGGGTAGATAGGGAACCGCCCATTTGTGTTTTGTCTACTTTAAGAATTATCCCATATATATATATCTTAACATCTAGACTAATAAGATGAGTTTGCTATACACAATCTATTATTGTAAGAGTATTTTTGTATGACTAAAGGTTAGTTACCAACAGTCACTAAAAATTACATAGGTATGGCTAAACATTGAAAAATTGCTAAAGTTAAAGTTGCTCAAAATATCACATGTGTCCGTACACTTTAATATAGTAACTAAGGGTGCGTTTGGTTGGAAGGTTTATAAGGAGGTTTTGGGTTCTTAAAAAATTGGTGTTTGTTTGACGGGGGTTTGTTTTTTCAAAACCACCTTACATGGTGATGATGTACCCTCCGAACGGGTCGAAGGACTCCCATTCGAGCCTGTAGAAAGCCCTCCCTTCGGAGGCCCAGGTTAATATCCTAACACGTTTCATTGGCGTAAAACCATTCGCATGCGAACTGGTTACCATTTGAGAATCCGCCAATCGAAGCCTTAAGCCCATCGGGGTATTCCTATCGAAGGGACTAACACGAAGGACCATTCTGACCTGGTCAAACCCACGTCTCCTCTTCCCTTTGGCTTTCCCGCCAAAACAGAGATCGTGGACTACAAAGCCCTAGCGGTTACCACAAAATCATGGGACGCCCCCATGATCTCCGAACAATGTGCAACCGCCCACTATGTCCTATTTCTCCCCTATAAATAGCGTTGTCGGGCATGAACAATGTAAGTTAACTTCACTCTTGTCATTTACAACCTACTCAAACAATTACACATACTTACTCGCACGCCGGAGGTGGTTCGCAGGGTCCAACCCCTGCGCAATCACTTAACGTAGTGTTTCGGTATTTCTTATTTTCAGGTTAAGAACAAGCTTGGCGCAATCTCAACACCCCATTATTCCTTTGATCACCATCGAAGGCTTGGTTGTGCATTTATTTGTTCAATCAGTGGCGCCATCCGTGGGACTGCTACAATTGGTCTCGTTAATTTCGAGCTTATAACCAACCAACCACTTTCACTATTATTCCGGCATGGATCAAGGAAGAGAAGATACTGTTGGTCCCTTTACACGATTAGAGTTAACTAGAAAGTTAATCTATTTCGTGTTATGACTAATACAATGTTTAGGATTAATTCTAACAGTTATAAAACGTGAGTATAAAAACAACAATATTTTTCAACGTTTAAATTCTTATTAGAAATAATTCCAAGAATCTATACCCAAGTGTTTTGCGGAACAAACACTTGGGATTGAATAGACAAGGGTATGGGGTGTCTCCTATCGAAACTCAAGTTTTGCTTGAGTGGTAACAATATACCCACTGAGCTATCTCAGTGAGTTGTATACTCTTTGTAGGAGAGAAGTTCCTTTGTAAAAGTTCAAGACTTTAATTATACAAAGCACACTTTAACTTCTCTCACATCTGCTCTATTTATACACAAGTAATCTAAGTATAAGTGATTAAATATAATACAAGTTGTTGAGGTTGCGTGTCTGACAATTACAAATAGTAATTGTCATTTCCAAGAACCAATAGGAAAGGACTAAGAAGACTTTGGGAGTTGTTGGCTGACACTCCATGACTTTTAGCCGCAATAGGGAAGGTAGGATCTGACAAGAGAAGAGTGTTGGGCTTACACTAATATCTTCTCAGATCTTTTCCCTATTGTTCCCGCCTTTTCTTCAGGCGTTGGTTCCTCAGTCCTTCAATCACTTTGTTGGTTGAGGAGACTGGGGTTCAGTGAGTTCTTGTCCAACACTCACTGAATCCATCATCTTCTTCTTTGGCTTAAGTCCTACTCAGGGAGTACCGCCTTCCTGAGTAGTGAATCCTTCTTCTTGAATTCGCCTTAAGCATCCTGAAGATGACTCACTGAGAGGCTGTTCTCTCAGTGACTTGAATTGTTCTCGGTTTAAGTTAACACTTAGTTAATTTGTGTCCAAATCATGTTTGAAGCATTCTTGGGTTATACATGACCCAACAATCTCCCCCTATTTGGATATAAATTATTCCTAAGTGTTTTGATCAGATATGAGTGAGCTAAGGACTTCTGCTCATACTGAATGTACTAGAATGTAAATAAGGACACTGAAATATTAAAAACATCATCTTATTAATATCATTTACAAGTCCTAACAAAACTAAGTACAAAAGGGATAGTGGTGGGTATTCAGGCAGGTCATCAGTTTAACTTGATTCCAAGGGCTTCAAGCTTGGGCTTCTTTGACTGCAGCTCATGTTGGTCAGGATGTTCATTGATTTTTCTTTTCAGGTCTTGACAAAACCTCACATTCTCAGGACTCTTGAGTGGAGAGGCCATCATTAGAAAGCCAAGCATTGCTTTAATTCCTGACAAATCTATATCACTCCACCTCTGGAAGGCTTTGTCGCCAAACTCATCAATGAAGAACAAACCTCTTTCAGGCTGTTTAATGACCATATTGTTCCTGAAAGGAACACCTTCAGGGAGAGCCCTATTGCAATCAAGACCAGGAACCTTGATCTCAGGCTCAGTTTCTATCTTCTTTCTTTTCCTTGAAGAAGACTGAGAGGAAGCAGGTTGTGCAGATTCAGGAAGAAGAGATGGAATGCCAAGTTCCTGAGGTGCTGCTGCCAATCTTTCATACCTCAGACTCAAAGACTTCATCAGATTAGGGACCACAACATTTGATTTCTTTGCTATTAATGGACCCAACTCGTCCAATTCAGTGATCCCGAAGTCAGCGAATCTGAAAGGTTTATGAACATCAAAGTTTCTCTTGTCAGCACCTCTGTAGACAGTGACAACGGCAGGATTGGTGTTTATTTGAATATGAACATCAGTGATTGGTTCTGGCTTCAACCTTTCAGTCATATACCACTGATATTTCTTAATCCTATTCTGCCTGATCTCTTCAGCCCGTTTATTTCTTTCCTCCCTTTTCTGCCTGAGAGTGGTCATCTCCTCAGACTGAGCTTTCATAAAGGTAATACCACCTTCTCTTCCTGAGAGATCCTTAGCCTCAAGACCAATTTTCTCAGCCTCTTCATGAACAAACTTGATTAAGGCAGACTTGCTTGCCTTCTCCTCCTCCTTTAACTTCTTCTTTGCTTCCTCTTCCTGAAGATAAGCACTGAGTTCATCAGCTGAGAAGTGGTGAAGAACTCCATCAATTTCATATGGGATCCTGAGTGGTGATTCAGGATCCTTTGCAACCGTGATGGGTGCTGGTTGAGGCTCAGGTTCAGTGAGGATGCCTTTGCCTTTATCTTGACGGGAGGAAGAGGCTTCAGGAATCTCCCCCTCAGTGTGAGAAGGAGGTTGTTGGCTTGAGACTCCAGTGTCTTTCTCCCCCTCAACTGTTGCTTGAGCCATGGTGATAGCAAGAGTTGGAGTCACTGGAGCAGTAGGACCTTTGAAGGCCTGATAGATCTCAGTCATCATGGATTTGATGTCCGAGGTGTCTTTCTGAAGACTTGAGATCTGATCTGCCAGAGAAGCCTGAGAAGCTTCGATGCCTGACATCCTTGACCCAAGAGACCATGCCAAGGATGTTGAAGATTGTGCCCAAGTACCAAGATGTTTTTCCTGAAGACCCATGGAAGTCCTGATTGAGTCCATTGAAGAAGTAAGACCCTGAAGCTTAGAATCCTTCAGTAAGCTGAGAAGCTCACTGATTTCACCTGATTGCTTCTGATAAGTCTCAGCAGCCTGAAGGATCTTCGTGGTGAGTACGGGGTCATCCTTGACAGCTGTCTGAATAGTTCCAAGGCTTTTGGTAATGCCTTCAAGAGTAAGATTGAACTTCTGGAAATGAAGATCAATAGCTGTCAGGGAGTGGTTGGTACCTGATTGGATTTCGATCACATCATCATGAAAACTTTCAACATCTGCCTTCAGGTTGGCATAGTGAACAGCCGCTTCAGTGTGATGATCAAACATCTCATCAGTGAGACCAGTGAAAAGAGCATTGTTGGTCTTCAGTAGGAATTTGACCAATTTTCTTTCAGTGAGGGGAAGAGAGTTATCATACTTCTGGAGGATGTCCACAGTAGAAGAATCAGAAGATTGAGAGCCTGACTCTTCACTTGGACTTGGAGATGACTGATGTGATGGTTCAGGTTGTTCAGTTTGTACATCAGTTTCCATATCCTCTCCTGCCTCAAAAATTTCCTCTTCACTCTCTTCCCTGAGCTCTTCATCAGACTCCATAAGAGCCTGAAAGTCCCCCATGGACTCAATACCCAAAAAATCAACCGGCTCCTCTTTATAAAAAGATTTGCCTTCGGTTTGGTCAGGTCCTGACCCCGTTGTCATAATAACTGAGTGGGTTTTCTCAGCCTGACTAGCCATAATAACTGGGGTAACACCAGCCTGGCTTTTGGGGGCAGTTCCTGAAAGACTGGATCCGCCTGAGGGGTTGATGGGTTCCATATCAGCGGGTTGTTTCTTTCCCTCTGAGTCTTTGTCCCCCTTAGCACCTTCAACTACTGATGGGTGCTTTCCAGTAGTATCACTAGGTACTGATTGTGAAAGTTTGTGGACCCCCTTCCCATCAGGATTGTACTATCCTTCAGGGGATTTAGGGTCCTTTTCTCCCTGAGATCCTGAGGGTGATTGCTCAGGAACGTTAGCGGGATGTGAATGTTTGTGGGTCCCCTTCTCAGTAAGGTAGTGCTGCCTTACCGAGGATTTAGAACCCTTTCCTCCCTTGGGAACTGATTGTTTTTTGACAGCTCCTTCATCGGGATGTGAGGGGGTGTGGGTCCTCTTCCCAGTAGGGTGGTGCTGCCCTACCGAGGGTTCAGGACCCTTTCCTCCCTTGGGCACTGATTGTGATTTATCAGTACCTTCATCGGGATGTGAGGGGGGAATGCTTCCTGATCCCTCTGACTTGTTTATGTCAGTTGAACCATGTGGAATGGGTGTGCCCGAGGTCACTGAGGATGATTGCTCAGTGACTTCCGTTGGCCTTTGTTTTGAGGTCAAGAGGGTCTCAGAAATGGGTGTCTCAGAGGTCTCAGCCTTTTTCAACCCCTTTTTAAGGTTGAGTTGGTTTTGAGGATCAGTCTCAGTGGCGAGTGGCTTGGGTCTAACCACCTGGCTGGACTGACCCTTCTTTGTCTTCTTCACCTTTTTGGTCGGTGAAGGAACTGGAGAGATAGCGTCATTACCCTGAATGATTGATTGCATTTATTCAGTCAGGGCAATATGTGTAACCTCACTGATGCTACTAGTGAAGTTTGACTTGTGCAGTACCTCAGGCTTCGTACCTTCTGCATCAGTCCTCACATAGTCAGAACCGAGTAGGTCCTGAAGCACACAGGAAACAAATCTAGGATAGGACATGTGCCTTTGCCTATGTTTTCCTGAGAGCTTAGCAACGAGGTCTCGGAAGATTATTCCTCCGATGTCTATTTTTGTACCCTCAAGGAGACTGAACAACATCAATTGTTGTGATGAGTTCAACTGTTCCGTAGAGGATTTATTTCCACCCAGGACCTGAATGACAAATGTCATCAGTATCCTCCAAATAGGGTGGAACCATGTTTTGACTACTGGAGCCTTTTCCAGTAAGCCTCCCACAGACATTGTTGGACGTCTGGGGTCATGGGGTGCAAGAAAGATCAGTTCATTCTTTATGTCCTGATCAGTAGGGTTGGGAGAAAAGGCTTCAGCAAAGTCAAGGCCTGTGGCTTTGATGAATGCTGAGTAGTCAAAGGAGAGGGTTCTACTCCCATTCATCACCGTAAAGGTGATGATTGACTCTTTGGTGTCTTTGGGGCTGGTTGCCACAGCCGTACACCAGAATTCCCTCAAATAGTCATGGTAGATGACTGAGGGAGAGTGGGTGAAAGCCTTTGCAAGAAAACAATTACGAAGATATTTCATAACGTTCTTGTAGGCTGGGTAGATTTGTGGATATGAGAAATTTCCCACCACATTATTTTTGGTTAGGTCTACACCCTCCATTGTGAAATCCACGTTGGGGGCATATTTCACAGCTTTAGAAGAAGCCATTTGTGGGTAAGTCTGGGTTTGACTAAGGTTAAAGGGGTTCTAAAGCTTAAGAATGCACACACATTTGTTTTTGAGAATAAAAAATGGCAGAGTTTTGCTTAAAATTCTATAAAAACATGTGTATGTATTCTTCTGGTTGGGGTATTTATAGGAAAGAGGAGATGGGGGTGTTTTGGTCATTTGAGCAAATCTTAATTTATTCAAAAAGAATTATTTGGAAATTGTTTTGAATAATAAGTTTTGGGATCCGCATTTAATGCCAACACTCCACTTTCCTGGTTTGGCGCAACAGTCGAGGTGAACAGTTGAGCAGTTATGCAAAAGTGCAACTTGCAGAGATGAGTCATCACATATTTGAAATGTGATTGGAGAGGCATTTAATGCCAAGTGGGAATGTGGTGGCCCAGAGGTGGAAGCCAGAAAGGCAAAAAGAACAATTATTCTTGAATTAAATATGTGTTCAGTTACCAACCTCGGACATTTACTAACTAGATACTTAGAGCATTTAAGTCAGTATTTAATGTCCTTTTCAGGGCCCTGAATGACTCTTCATTCAGTGATAGGTTTTTCAGGGACTTGGGATTAGTCACTGATGATTCAGGAATATGGAAGGATTCCTGAGAAGCAAGGATTCAGAAACTTGGGTTTAGTTTCTGACCCATCAAGATTTCAGGAACTTGGGTTTAGTTCCTGAGGTGATGGATTTAGTGAAATAATTCACTGATGAACACATTGAGTCAGGGACCTGAGATTTCAAGAATTTACACTTTAGTTGGAAATAAAAGTTAGTCAGTGGACTGATTCTCTATATCCAACATTCCTAATTCAGCTTTCAGTCTTGTGAAAGTTGGTTCATCCAAAGGTTTGGTGAAGATATCAGCAAACTGATATTCAATAGGAATGAAGTGTAATTCAATGTCACCATTTATGACATGGTCCCTGATGAAGTGATATCTGATATCAATGTGTTTTGTTCTCTGATGAAGAACAGGGTTGTTAGAGATTGCAATTGTACTTGTGTTGTCACAAAAGATGGGTACCATCTTGTACTGAATTCCATAGTCACTGAGTTGACTTTTCATCCAGAGTACATTTGCACAACAACTAGCTGCAGCAACATATTCAGCCTCAGCTGAGGATAAGGCAACTGATTGTTGCTTCTTAGCACTCCAACAGACTAATTTCCCACCAAGAATTTGGCAAGAGCCTGAGGTGCTTTTTCTATCCATGTTGCATCCAGCATAGTCAGAGTCTGAGTATCCTTTGAGATCAAGTCCTGAGCACTTTGGATAGTATAATCCAAGGTTAGGAGTGCACTTCAGGTACCTGAATATCCTTTTCACAGCAGTGACATGAGATTCTCTTGGGTCAGATTGATATCTGGCACATAGACATACTGAGAATTGGATATCAGGCCTTGATGCAAGTAGGTACATCAGTGATCCTATCATTCCTCTAAAGAGAGTTAATTTACTGGTTTACCAGTTAGATCAGGACCAAGGTTGTTTGGGGGAACCATGGGAGTTTTGACTGAGGCACAGTCACTGAGATCATACTTCTTCAGTAGATTCTTTACATACTTCTCTTGACTGATAGTGGTTCCTCTATCAGTCTGCTTGATCTGAAGACCAAGAAAGTATGTCAGTTCTCCCATCATGCTCATTTCAAACTTCTTTGCCATTAGTTTTTCAAATTGTTTGCAAAGTTTGAAACTTGTTGAGCCAAAGATGATATCATCAACATACACTTGTACTAGTATGACATCATTATTTGTCTTATAGATAAACAATGTGTTGTCTATCTTGCCTCTGAAAAATTTGTTTTGGATTAAGAAGGCTGAGAGAGTCTCATACCATGCCCTGGGAGCTTGCTTCAGTCCATAAAGGGCTTTGTTAAGCTTATAGACATGAACAGGAGACTCATGGCTTTCAAATCCAGGAGGTTGCTCAACATAAACTTCTTCTTTCAGTGAACCATTTAAGAATGCACTTTTAACATTCATTTGGTACACCTTGAAGTTCATGTATGTAGCAAAAGCAAGGAAGATCCTGATGGCTTCCATCCTTGCTACTGGTGCAAATGTTTCTTCATAGTCAATGCCTTCTTGTTGATTATAGCCTTTGGCTACAAGTCTGGCTTTGTTTTTAATGACTATGCCATTTTCATCAGTTTTGTTTTTGAATACCCATTTCATGCCAATGACTGAGACATTCTCAGGACATTTGACCAAGGTCATTACCTTGTTTCTGTCAAATTGTTCTAGTTCATCATGCATGGCCTGAACCCAACTTGGATGTTTAAGTGCTTCTTTAACACTTTTGGGTTCAATTGTGGAAATGAAGTCCACAAATAGGCATTCATTGGATGAGGCTGCTCTTAGTTCAGCAGCCATGCTTCTTGTAAGCATGCCTTCAGAAGGCTCACCAATGATATTGACAAGTTCTATATCCTGAGATCTGGTCCAACTATCCTGAGGTCTTGGGAGTGGGTTAGAACTTGTAGAAGCCTGATGGGTATGATCAGGATTAGACACAAGATTTCTATTTCCTTGTGTGTCTAAGTGGGTTGAGTCATCACTGAGATTGTTTGGGTCCTGAGTATTTTGTTCAGACTGAAGGATATCATCAGTACTTGTATGTGCTTCAACAAACTCAGTGATGGTTGGGTTTGGTAGGTTGTGAGGGATAATGTAGTAGGAGAGGTTAGCATCATCTTGATACTGAGTAGATGGATTGTTCTCAGACAGATATTCATCAGGAGGATATCTTGAAGAATTATCAATTCCTATCTCTTCTACTGAGGCAGTTGAGAACTTGATTGCATCAGTGATCTCATCAAAGGTAAGATGAAATGTTTCCTCAGTCTGCTGTCTCCTTGTGTTGAACACTTTGAAGGCTTTTGAGACAAGTGAGTATCCCAGGAAGTATCCATCATCAGCTTTTGCATCAAATTTCCCTAGGTGATCCTTGTGATTATGAATAAACACAGGACACCCAAAGACATGAAAGTAGCTGATGTCAGGGATTCTTCCTTTGAATAACTCATATGGGGTTTTCCCATGTCTCTTGACAATTATGGATCTGTTTTGTGTGTAACAGGCAGTTTTGACTGCATCAGTCCAAAAATGGTTGGAGAGGACTGATCCATATAGCATTGTCCTAGCAGCTTCAATGAGTGTTCTGTTTTTCCTTTCAGCAACACCATTTTGTTCAGGTGTGTATGGAGAGGAAAAGTTTTGGGAAATGCCTTTCTCATCACAGAAACATTCAAGTTCATTATTTTTGAACTCAGTCCCATTGTCAGTTCTAATTTGCTTGACCTTAATGTCATTTTGATTTTCAATGTTCCTGACAAAGGACATGATTGTTTCAGCTGCCTGACTCTTTTTGATCAGGAAGAATACCCAGGTGTATCTTGAGTATTCATCCACTATGACCAGAGTATACTTCTCATGGTTAATAGACCTTGGACTGACAGGTCCAAATAGATCCATATGGAGAAGATGTAGGCAGTTCCTGATGGAAAAGTTGGTTTTGGTTTTAAAGGATGCTCTGTGATGTTTACCTTTTTCACAAGCTGAGCATGGTTTATCCTTAGAAAACACAAGTGATGGTAAGCCAAGGACCTTGTTTTGTTTTACAAGATTGTTAATGTTCTTAAAGTTCAGGTGGGTTAGTCTCTTATGCCAAAGCCAATTGAGTGTATCAGTGGCCTTAGCAAAGAGACATGTTCCATCCTGAGTTAGACTTGACATGTCTAATACATAAACATCTTGTCTTCTTGGTGCAATGAGGACAATTTCCTTATTTGCATTGAAGATGGTTCCTTGCTTATCATCAAACTGAACTATGTACTTTGCATCACATAGTTGACTGACACTGATCAGATTATACTTAAGACCATTTACATATGCTATCCTAGTAAAGACAATACCATTGCAGTTAACTGAACCATAACCTTCAGTGAGACATGATGAATTATCAGCAAATATCACTTTGGGTCCTGGTTCTTCCACATATTTGTGCAGAAACTCCTTAACACCAGTCATGCTCCTTGAACATCCACTATCTAGATGCCAAACAGGATCCCTAGCATGTTTCTGCAAAAATAGTAAACTAGGTCAGTTCTTTCTAGGACTCCATTTCATGGAGGGTTTGGTATTGTAGGTCTTTATGAAAGTATTAATTGATTCATGGTCAGAGGTTGAGTGGACTGAGCTACCACATGTTTTGCATTTGGTTGTAGGGATAGCCTCAGTAGTCTGAGAGGATTGTTTCATTCCTCTTCTTGACTGAATGACCTTCTCTTTTCCTGAGGATTTCTGAGTGGAACTTCCACTAGATTCACAATGTTTTTCATATTGAAAATCCTCAGGGTGGTGGTCATTGAATCCACACAAAGGGCAGGGAGGAAAAGGTTTGGCCTTTTGCTTCTGTTTCTGCTTAAAATCAGAAGGGTAGTTCAGGCACTGAGCCTTGAGTCCTGAAAAGTTTGACATGACTGAGCATTGTTTATGATCAGAGGTCCTGTGATCTTCCTTTTTGCAAATCATGCAATAAAGGACTCTATAACAATCATCAGTGAGATGATTTGTATAGTTGCATAGCTCACATCTTTTCAGGGGTTTTGTGGGTTTGGATTTGGTCTTTGAGGAAGTAGGTTTTTGTTCCTTCTTGGATTGAGAAGATTTCTCAGAAGATGCAATCTTCTCTCCTAGCTTCCTGACCATTTCAGCCAACTGATCAAATTTTGAGTCAGGGCTTTGGGTTGTTACTTCAGAAGGGACTGAAGTTGATGAGTCATCAGTATTTACTGAGACATCAAGGTTTGCTCTCTTCAGGATGGTTGTTCCCTTTCCTGATCTCTCCTTTGGAGAGTGTGGTGAGAAGACCATAGGTGGGAGGCCTAAGTTAGGTGTAGCACCCTGAAGGGTATTCAGTGGAGGAAGTGGAGGGTATGATTCTGATTCAGACTCATCCAAGGACTCAGTGAGTGGTTCAGTGAGTTCAAGCTTACTGAGTTTTTCAGTGAGTCCAAGCATATTTTTCAAAGCCTGACTTTCAGGAAGCAAGATCTTTCCAGTCTCAAAGTTTGGTAACTTACTGACTGGGTTGTCCCTGACAATCCAGTCATTTGACTTGGGAAGTAATTCTTGCTCAAAAGATATGCCAGCTGGAACAAAGTTCATTTCATTTTGACACACAGTTGGATCAACCATAAGAGGGTCAATACCAATGGTTTTCTGAGAGATTAATCCCACAGTGTCAAAAACCTTAGGGTTCTTCTTGGTCCAGCTTTGGATAATGGCCTTTTCTTTATTAAGTTCAGTTTGAAGGACTTGGTTTTGTTTCAAAATCTCAGTGTTCTGAATTTGTAGAGTTATTGTTTCTAGTTTGGCTTGCTTAAGTACAAGCAGTTCATCTCTACATTTGTTCAATTCTGACACAATATTGTTATATTTTGAAAGCAAGTTAAGCCTTTGTTCTTCAACAAACTTTAAATCAACACAAATATAATTCATGTAAGATTGCCAATCAGAATCATTATCCATAGAAAGTAAAGTAGTTACCTTCTTCATGGTGATGTTGACCCACTCTCCATTTCTAGCATGACCTTTTCCCACAGCCACCTGATCCTCTTCTGAAAGTGCCATCAGTGCACTAACTCTTATTTCCTCATCTGAGGAAACCTCTTCATCATCCCAATCATATGCTTCAGCTATTAAAACCTTGTTCTTTGTCTGAATAGGTTTAGATGTTTGAGGAGCCTGAGACAATATGGGATTAGTTTCAAGAAGTGCAAGTTTAGCTTTGATATTCCTATATTTTGTTTCAAAATCCTTTTGACCCTTGTTTTGGAATTGTTGGGTGGACTGAAACATTTTAGGTTGAAACTTGCTAGTTCCTGAAAATTTGTAAGAGGGTTCTGAGATATTTTTAGAATAACAGTCCCTAGCAAAATGACCCTTTTTACCACATTTAAAACATTCAGTGGTCTCATTTGCTTTTGATTTTGTAAAGTTGGACTGATTCCTTTTGATGAAACGTTTTGAACTAGCAAGGAGTGCCCTTTCTTGGAATTCCAAGTTTAGATCATTCAGGTATTCCTCATAAGTTCTTTCATCAATTTCTTCTTCAGAATCCTCTTGAGTATCCTGCACAACACCATTAGAATAGAAAGCAGTTGATATGGGTGTGGAGGTTAAGGCCTTTTTGGACTCAAAAGCTTTTGAGTCAGGATATCTCCTTGAGATCAAGTTGTCATCATAGACAAACTTCCCATAAATTTCAGGGAGCTCAAGGGTCTGAATGTGGTTAGCATTCCTCAGGCCTTGTGAGAAGTTGAGCCACTTCTCAGGGAGACTGTTGACAAAGCCAACATTTGTCTCATGTTTGGTCAGTACAACACCATCATTTGATAATTCATTTATCAAAGTTTTGTATCTGGTGTAGGTCTGTGAGAGACTTTCAGAGTCTTTTGACCTGAAAGTATTATAGTCAAGTTTAAGGTCCATGACCCTATTTTCCTTGGTATCTGAGGGACCCTCAAAGCTGTTTACCAAGTCATCCCAAGTTTGCTTGGCTGTAAGACAGTTGATGACTGATTCCATTATATCGTCAGGAAGACATGATATAAGGATGCTTTTCAGGCGTTGGTCTTGATTGACCACCCTCCTCTCATCAATGGTCCATTGGGCCTCAGGCTTGTTTAGCCCTGTGCCAGTCTTTGGGACAAATGGGCCATCCCTGATACAGGTGATGTAGTAGGGTTCCATACCAGTAAGATAGCAAATCATACGCTTCTTCCATTTGCTAAATTTCCCAGCTTCAAGTCTGGGTGCAACAGCTGAGTAGCTGCCACCCTTTTTGTCGACTAGCTGGGGTACATTGATATCAGTCATAGTAGGATCTTGGTTTTTAAAAACCTAGAGCACTCTTGGTTATTTTAAAAGATTTTATAAACCAGAGGCTCTGATACCACTTGTTGGTCCCTTTACACGATTAGAGTTAACTAGAAAGTTAATCTATTTCGTGTTATGACTAATACAATGTTTATGATTAATTCTAACAGTTATAAAACATGAGTATAAAAACAACAATATTTTTCAACGTTTAAATTCTTATTAGAAATAATTCCAAGAATCTATACCCAAGTGTTTTGCGGAACAAACACTTGGGATTGAATAGACAAGGGTATGGGGTGTCTCCTATCGAAACTCAAGTTTTGCTTGAGTGGTAACAATATACCCACTGAGCTATCTCAGTGAGTTGTATACTCTTTGTAGGAGAGAAGTTCCTTTGTAAAAGTTCAAGACTTTAATTATACAAAGCACACTTTAACTTCTCTCACATCTGCTCTATTTATACACAAGTAATCTAAGTATAAGTGATTAAATATAATACAAGTTGTTGAGGTTGCGTGTCTGACAATTACAAATAGTAATTGTCATTTCCAAGAACCAATAGGAAAGGACTAAGAAGACTTTGGGAGTTGTTGGCTGACACTCCATGACTTTTAGCCGCAATAGGGAAGGTAGGATCTGACAAGAGAAGAGTGTTGGGCTTACACTAATATCTTCTCAGATCTTTTCCCTATTGTTCCCGCCTTTTCTTCAGGCGTTGGTTCCTCAGTCCTTCAATCACTTTGTTGGTTGAGGAGACTGGGGTTCAGTGAGTTCTTGTCCAACACTCACTGAATCCATCATCTTCTTCTTTGGCTTAAGTCCTACTCAGGGAGTACCGCCTTCCTGAGTAGTGAATCCTTCTTCTTGAATTCGCCTTAAGCATCCTGAAGATGACTCACTGAGAGGCTGTTCTCTCAGTGACTTGAATTGTTCTCGGTTTAAGTTAACACTTAGTTAATTTGTGTCCAAATCATGTTTGAAGCATTCTTGGGTTATACATGACCCAACAGATACTACCCCACCAGGTTTCTCGACCTTGGCACCAATACCAATCAACGACACTAACAACCTTCCCCCAATAACCGCTTCCACTTTCACAACACGTTCTCACCCAGAAATCACAACTAACAATTATGCTTCGACATCAGCCAATCCAGAACCTGTCATTAGCCCAGCCTTTGTCGAAGCCAACCACGAAGTGTTGGAATCCCTCTTAAGGGCTCGTAACAGGCAAGTCAGGAATGCTGAGGTGCGAAGGGAGTTGGAATACTCGAGTGATGAGTATGATGAAGAAATGGAAATGGAACCTAGGCCTCCGACCCAAGGACCAACCCTATCGGCCTTAAGAATTGGGTCTATAGTCGGTCGAAGGCTAAGCAAAAGATCCGTTGGTTTCGAAGGAGTCCCCGAGAGGGCTCCGACAAGAAGGGAAGGGGCGGTTACCAAAGGCTCTAATGGTAGGAGCCAGCGAAGGGAAGAAGTGGGGGTGACTTTGCCTCCATTGCTAGCAGCTCATCTTGGAAGGACTGAAGCTGGGGTTCCATTGCAGCCTTCTCATGCATCAGTCGTAGAAGGCAATCCGCCTACAATTAATATGGGAGGAAATCTTCCTCCCAATGGTATGTACCCCTCGTTCCAAACTCAGTCTTATCCTCAAAATTTATATCCTCCAGTAAATGGACAACCTAATAACCCAAGCTTTCCCCAAACTTATGGGAGCCTGCCCTTCAGGCATCCTATGGCGTACCCTCCGTACGCCATGGGAAACGGTTACCCGTTTGCCATGAATGCACCTTATCCGTCCTACCCAAGCCAAACTCCTATGGGAATGCCCCCAAATAGCAACCCATATAATACTGTTCCCCTGTATGCACCACCTTATAACTGTCTATACTCAGACCCTATGGGTTTAGCTACACCCTTCATTAGGTGGATCGAAGATTACCTATTGCCTGATGGGTTGAAAATGCCTTCGCACCTTGGGACTTATGATGGGAAGGGGGATCCGGACAATTTCTTACATTTGTTCGAAGGGGCTATCAAAATGCAAAAATGGGTTATGCCAGTGGCCTGTCATATGTTTACGTACACCCTATGGGATTCTGCTCGTATCTGGTGGAATGGGCAAAAGCCCGGCATCATCGTCAATCTTGATGATCTTAAGGCTAAGTTCCGGTCACACTTCAGTCAGCAAAAGAAGTTCACGAGGACTCATTTAACGGTGCACAACATCAAACAAAAAGATAACGAAAGCACAAGGGCCTTCGTTACTAGGTACACCGATGAGACTTTGCAGATTTTGGGTCTTCATGAAGATCAGCGTATTTCGGGTTTCGTACATGGTCTTCGAAATCGGAGTTTGGTAGAATTCTTGTCCACTGACCTTCTGACAACTTACAAAGGGTTAACGGAAAAGACATATACTTGGATCGAAGCAAAAGAGGTGTCCACTAATGGGGCTCCGGTAGACAGAGATGGCAACAACAAGTTTTCGAAGCATTCTTCATGGGAAGGGTCCAAAAACAAGAACAAGAACAGAGATAGGTTTTCTCCGTACAACAAAGGCCCCAACCATGGTTTGCTAAGCAGTCTAACGAAGTCTCCAAAGGAAATACTTGCTACGGAGAGGGCTGCCAAGGCTTTCGAAGCACCCCCTCGTATGACAAGTAAGGGCAAAAACAGGGATACCAGCAAGTACTGTCACTTCCACGAAAATTACGGTCACGATACAAACAGTTGTAGAGAACTGAAGAAACAGATAGAGGAAGCTGTGAAGTCCGGGCAATTAGCACATTTGGTGAAGGGTATAAAGAAGGGAAAGGAAGAGATGACCGACACTCAATTGGCTAAAGATACTGCTCCTCTCGAAGCCCCAATACTCTTGGTCCGTTGGGGCGAAGCCAGCTTGAAAAGAAAGGTAACGGAGGGTAACGAAGTAGGGGAGGTAACTTTTCCTCCTCTTGCAGGCCAAGTCCCTTCAAATGATTCGGTAGTCATCAAAGTCCTCATTTCTAACCGGGAAGTAAATAGAGCCTATATGGACTGTGGGAGCTCCTGCGAAGTCATCTATGAGCATTGTTTCCTTAAGCTTAATCCTTCGATCAGGTCGCAGCGGATTGATTCGAAAATACCCTTGGTAGGATTTTCTGGTGAACATTCGTGGCCTCTGGGAGAAGTTCCGTTGGAAATAACGATTGGAGAAGGCAAGCTCGCAAGGACAGAAACCCTCATGTTCGCTATCGTAAGGTCCAACTCTCCTTACAACTTGCTGATAGGAAGGACCGCCATGCAAAAGATGGGTATCGTAGTCTCCACTATACACGCAGCGGTAAAATTCCATACACCTTATGGGATAGGCACCGTATTCTCCACTTACAACCAAGGACAGACGGGAGATAACAGCAAAAAGATTAAAGAAACTCCGAAGGAGCCTCCGAAGGCCATTTTAAGTTGTACAGATGCCGAAGAACGTATCGTGGTGAATGAGCTCTATCCGGAGCAAACGGTGGTAATCGGAAAGCAACTCCCTGCTAACTTCAAAGTGGACTTGGAGAAGCTACTCAAAGCCAACAAAGACGTATTCGCATGGACCTACTCAGATATGACCGGGGTTCCCAGGACTCTTATGATCGACGGCAAGCCCTTCGGCACAGAGCATAAGCTTAACGAGTTCAAGCACATTGAACCAATTAAGCAAAAGTGACGAAGCCTGGCACCAGAAAGAAACGCAGCTGCTTGTAAAGAGGTGGATGAACTTGTGCAAGCAGGAATTCTCAGAGAAGTGAAATACCAAACTTGGGTCGCTAATCCAGTTATGGTAAAGAAAAGAGACAGAGGGTGGCGCATGTGTGTCGACTTTACCGACATCAACAAAGCCTGCCCAAAGGATTGCTATCCTCTACCAGAAATTGATTGGAAGGTCGAATCCCTCTCGGGGTTCCGTTTGAAATGCTTTTTTGATGCCTACAAAGGATATCACCAAATACAAATGGCAAAGGAGGACGAGGAGAAGAAAACCTTTTACACAGGAAAGGGTGTCTATTGCTATAAGAAGATGCCATTCGGCCTAAAGAACGCGGGGGCTACTTATCAGCGTTTAGTAGACAAGGCCTTCCATAAGAAAATTGGAAGGAACTTGGAAGCCTACATTGATGAAATGGTAATAAAAAGCAGAACCGAAGAGGACCTCCCCTCCGACATTCAAGAGACCTTCGATCAATTACGGGCTATCAACATGAAGCTTAATCCCAAGAAGTGTTCCTTTGGCATGGAAGAAGGGAAGTTCTTGGGGCATTTGATAACGAAACAAGGGATTAAAGCTAACCCTTCGAAGGTTAAAGCCATCACTGATCTTCAAGCTCCGAAGTCACTCAAAGAAGTTCAAAGCCTCAATGGGAAGCTGGCGGCACTTAGCAGGTTCCTATCAAAAGGGGCAGATCGGTCTTTACCATTTTTCAAAACACTCAAGGGGTGTACAGATAAAAAGACTTTCCAATGGAGTTGTGAGGCGGAAGCAGCCTTCGAAAAGCTAAAGGAATTTATGAAAATTTTACCAACACTTACGGCCCCAATCAAAGGCGAAGTGTTGTTCATGTATATTGCGGCATCATTCGAAAGCATCAGCGCGGTGCTCTTAGCCGAAAGAGAAAAGAAGCAAGTCCCTATATACTTCATTAGTAGGGTCCTACAAGGAGCTGAACTGAACTATCAGGAGTTAGAAAAGCTAATCCTAGCTTTGGTTTATGCTGCAGGACGCCTTCGAAGATACTTTCAAGCTCATCCCATCACGGTATTGACTGACAAGCCTATTAGGCAGATACTGTCGAAGCCTGAGAAATCAGGAAGGGTAGCTAAATGGGCTATCGAATTGGGAGAACATGAGATAGAGTACAAGGGTCGAAACTCCATCAAAGGTCAGATACTTGCAGACTTTCTCGCTGAAACACCCTCCGGACCTAGCCAACATAAAGAAATTCCTAAGGAGAAATCCCAAGAAACAAAGGAAGGGTGGAAACTGTACACAGACGGAGCATCAAGTTCTGATGGTTCAGGAGCAGGTTTAATGCTAGTTAGTCCAGAAGGAAGGGAATACACTTACGCATTGCGTTTTGAGTTCGAAGCTACCAACAATGAAGCCGAGTATGAAGCTTTGTTAGCCGGTCTTCGACTTGCAAAAGACATGGAGGTTCGTAACATCTCCATTTTTGTAGACTCGCAGTTAGTCGCTAACCAAATTAAATGCTCCTACGAAGCAAGGCAACCCACCATCAAGCAATATTTGGAAAAAGCTAAAGAACTCCTCCAGGGCTTTGAATCATATGATATAGCCCATGTTCGCAGAAATCAAAACAAGAAAGCAGACGCCCTAAGCAAGTTGGCTTCGATGGCATTTGTGTGGAAAACTAGAAGGGGGGTTGAATAGTTTTACGTCTTTTTAATTTATGAAAACTTTTGTTTACTTTTTAAAAGCTTCGATTCTATCTTATGTGAATTCAACTCTTGATCAATATGAACATATATAAACAAATATATATAAGTAATGCAAGTAATGTAAATGTAATGAAATAAGAGAGAGAGATGGAAAGATCAAACCACAACACGGAGATTTATAGTGGTTCGGCTACAAGGACACCTTCCTTGCCCTACTCCACTCCTCGAGTCACCTACTCGAGAGTTTTCTTCACTATGTCAACAAGCTCCCTTATGGCGGAGAAACCTTACACAACTTTAGCTTACACCGGCTTAACGACACAAAGCTAGATGTCGAGTCCTAATCGTAGCTAGAACCAATCTCACAACTTATACACAACTTCTACACGACTTAATCACGACTTCTTCACAACGGCTTCACGACTTCTTCACGACTTCTTCACGACTTCTTCTTCACGACCACTTCACGACTTCTTCTTCACGACTACTTATTCACAACTACTTCACAACAAATTTACAACACAACTACGTAGTTACACTTAGATCTACTTATCACAACTACACAACACTTTACACAACTACACAATTGAATGAGATAAGTAATAACACTTCTTCACTAGTTGAAGTAGAGTTCTTCTTTTGCACTTTTGGTGGTGGAAGCTTGGATCACTTGGAAACCAATGCTTAAGAAAATATGATCAAAGGATTTACAATGTTTAGAATGAATTTAGAACAGAAAGTTTTAGTGTGCAAAAGGTGAGTAAAAGTCCAGGAGAAGACTGGTATTTATAAGAAAAAAATTGGACAGCTGGAAGTCTACTGGAGCGGGGGCGGTCCCCTTAATAATTAAGGGGGCCGCCTAGTAAAATTAAGGGGGCCGCCCCTTCTGTCCGTTGGCCAATTTTGTCCTTTTGTGGGGAAGGTTTTTCTGGAACATTTTAACTGATTTTGGTTAAAAATTTGAATTCATATTTTTATAAAAGATTAAACATTTTTATTTAATGCCAAAAATGTTTTTCAAAAATATATAAAATGTTTTTGATGTTTTATAAAAAATCTAGTTATTAAGAAAATGTTCCTTTGATCATATAATGCATTAAGCATTAGTTCATTCATACCTTAAGTGATTTGATTTGTAGAAATAGATATTTACAACTAAATACTTGTTTACGTCATAATTTTCCGATTAATGATTTTACATTTTGTGATTATCAAAACGTAGAGATATCGAAAAATATTAATAACGTGTTTAGGCATTATTTATATCAACAATCTCCCCCTTTTTGATGATTACAAAATCTAAACTCATTAAATCTAAAAAATAGTTTTTAGACAAGTATTTAGTGAGTTTACATCTATTTCTCCCCCTTTTTGTAGAATCAAAAAGGTTAAGCCGACAATTTTTAGAATTGAATTTGTCGGGACGAGAACTCCCCCTTGATGTGTACTCCCCCTCGTTTGGGGGCACCAAGGAAACGAGCTATGGAATGCTTGCAAAAAAAATGTTAGAAGCACAAGTATATATAACAACAAAAAGCAAGCATATAAAATCATTCATTCAATAAAGGTGTTGTGTATAAATACACAACCAAAAGATTACAACATGAAGCATGCAAGCATACAAATAAAAAAAAACTACTAATGAAACTACATAATTATCTTAGAGGTACATGGTCTTCCATGGAGCTTGCTTGCAAGAAGGGTTTGAAAAATTATTTTTAAGCATTGCATATGCTTAGTTGGGTGAAAATGGAGGTGGTGGTGGTGTAGTGGGTGAAGGAGGTGGAGGAGGTAGTGGTTGTGGGTTGGCAATCATGTGTTCAAGAGATGAAAACATGTAGTGTATCTCATCTCTAAGACCAAAGATTAAGGTCCGGTTATGGACGCAACAAAGACAATTATCACCATGGGCTTCAAGCATTGCCCAAGGTATAGGAAAGAATGGTGGTGGGGTTGGTGATGGTGAAAAATGAGCATCAAGAGGTGTGATGGGTGATAGGGAAATGGCAAGTTGGGTGTATGAAGGTTCTTGAGTGGATGGTGGTGATGATGCTCTTGGTGATGATGTTAGGTGAGTGTGGATGTAGTCATTTATGGAGGAGGTGGATGGAATGGAGGAAGATGAAGCTCCATGGGTGGATGGTGTTTTTGATGGTGCATTAGGTGCACTTGGGGATGAATTTTGAGGTGGTGGTGATGGAGTTTTGGTGTCATCTTGGGTTAGGTCAATGAAAGGTTGTTTTGGTGGTATGATAACAAGTCTTTGTTTCCTTGAAGGCTTAGAGATGGAGGATTTAGGTGATAGCATTGTGGATGACAATGGGTGTTTGATGAAGGTGATGGTTGATGAAGTGAAAGGTAATTGTAAGGAGGGTTTTTATATTGTGAGAAAGTGGTTGATTTAGGCAAATTGTGGAGATATTGTGGTAATATTCCAAGTCCAGTTCGTGCATTAAGGGTAATGGTAGCTGGGGCTAGGTAAAAGTGGTCACAAGATGCAAAAGGAAACAGTAAATTTTACTGTCCAGATGGCCGGTCCCCTTAATTGTTGGGCGGCCCCCTTAAAAATTAAGGGGACCGCCTAAGGAATTAAGGGGGCCGCCCATCTGGTGATTTCCTCGGCGACCAAATTTGAAAAATTTCCAGAAAAAGGTTATTTTTAGGGTGTCTTTGCAGCAAGTTCCATTTGGATCATGTATATCAAGAATGATTAAATATTATCAATTGCATATTTAAAACAATATCATGAAACAATTATATTAGAAACATAGTCATATAATTTTAAATAAACTAGTAGCTAGGTTCTAATAAGTTTATCAACTAACATGATAAAAGCATGGCAAGCAAGTGTCAATATAATAGTACAACATATAAGTGTCTAATAAGAATCAACTAAACAATCATCAAATATGTTTATTTCTTCTTTTTCCCAAATAACTTTCCAAGTGACTTTCCGATGGACTTGAAGCCGCCTCGTACTTCATGGTGCATCTGCCGTTGTGAGTTGAGCATCTCGGTTTGCCTTTCGAAGAGTAGTTCGTCTGTCATGTCGGCATGAGGAGGAACTTGATATTCGGTGTAATCAAGATCCGGGAGATTTTCAACGAAAGTCCTTGGTGATGGGGTACTAGCACGTGATGTGCCTTCCTCCGCATCATCATCATCATCATCATCATCATCATCACCTTGATGAGACGTGGAACCACGAGGTGGAAACGAGACTGACTTACGAGATTTACCCTTATCACTACGAGGGCAACGGGTTCGGATTTGAGCAAGTGGATTGAGGGTCGGTTGCACAGACTCATAAATGGGACTCCGAAGATGTGGATAGTGTATCATGACATGATTATAGAGACGAGTGAGAAACATACCATATGGTAGATTTGCATTGTGAGTGTTTTTGGCGGACATGATACGGTAGACAAAGAGATATGCCAAATTGTACGGTTGTTCAGCAACGATACAATATAACATGTGGACTATGCTTGCCGCGACATGATCACGGTGACCACTGGTACCGAACGCATTCTCACGAATGAGTTCTTCCCAACTCTTCATGTCGCGACGTAGATCTTTGAGAAGGATTTGGTTTTCAGAGATTTCAACATCTTTTGACTTGATTTTTCGACTAGTCGTACCACGAACTAGCCCAAGATATTGACGAATCTCTTCAGGAGATGGAATCTCGGAGTAGTAAGGACCCATTTGAGGTCGATTAAGCTCAAGAGAGGAATGGTCCCACTCATTTGAGAAGACAGCTTGACCGGAGGAGGGAATTCCTAGAATTTGCCCGAATTGAGCAATAGTAAGAGTGATGAGTTGGTGTTGAATCATGAAGGATATGAGGATGGTGCCAAAGGGATCGGTTTGCAATACCACTTGACTATAGAAGTCAAGGACAAAGCGCAGAATGATTGGCTCATTAATTTTGTAGAGACAATTAAGACTTACGTTGGAAAACATACGTTCTATGTAGTCAGATTCATAGAACGAAGGATGGACAATTCTTCCTTCGTGAATGTTCCTATCCTCAATGGGACGATAGAAACAAGCAACAGAGGGAGCCATGCCCGGAGTGGAAGAGACTTTAGGAATGTATGCTTTTGATCTTGAGACATCGCCAACTGTCACTTTGGGCATTTTCACCTATACAAGATAGCAACAAAAAAAATAAGAAAATGACATGCATATATTATATATGCTTCTTGTGTGGAACGTAAACATACTTCGACTCTAAAACATAAATCCTAAGAAGTAGTTTACAATGTTCCTTAGTTTTAATTTTTAACTCGCTTAAAGTGTGTATTATGATGTTAAAGAATAGTTATAGGGATATTATGATAAGGAATCAAAAGTATCCAAACGTTCTTTTATACGTCATAAGCTACTTTGAAATGTGACTAGACAAACATTGGATTGTATATCTAGCTATTTCTTACGAGTGTTTATGTTAAGTAACTTAGATTTTGACTCAAAAACTTCTTTCAAAATGTTGTGCCAAACGCTCCTTTAAATAAGAAAATAACTAGTAAAATTTCAATATACATATGAATTATGTATCTTGATGACTTAAAACAACTAATTGTATGTTTGTAAACTTGACAAGTAGTTATGAACTTAATTTGATTAAATTTTGATTATTCTAGCTCCTAATCCAAACACTCTCTTATATTTAACAAAAACATTTTTTATGATTCGAAAAATATATTTTTAGGATTTGTGAGTTGTAACAAACCAATGTGATTAGTTTTAACATATGTTTATGGCATAATTCAACAATATGATTAGTTTTGAAAAGGAGTGATTAGTTTGACATAATGGTTTTTTTTTTTTTTTTAATTACTTAGTTTCTAGGTTGTTTAAGCATTCTAATCCTATAGGGAGCATTTGATTACAACATTCTTAGACTCAATTTCAATAAAAATTAAAGTTTGGAAAAGTTTAGCAAAAGACCTAATTAAGATTAGACTCAAAATTGAATGAAATTAGATGAATTGTATAAAGAAAAACTTACTAAACGTGTTGCTAATCGATGTATAGATGTTTGCCCTTTGTGAAATTGACTCGAAGAGGTGATTTGATGATGGATTTGTGATGGCAGTTCGTATACAGCAGAGTGGGAGTGAAGTGAGTTTGAAAAATGGGGTGTTTGGCAAAGATTTCAAGGAGAAAAATCGTTTTGGCAGCAACAGTAGGCCGGCCCCCTTAAACATTAAGGGGACCGCCCCCGTTTACTAGTCGGTCCCCTTAAACATTAAGGGGGCCGCCTGCCAAATTTCTGAATTTCTTGATTTTTGTTTCTGACGGCAAAATATTTATATGTATATATTTGCAATATATCAAAAATACGTTTATTGGCACGAAGAAGGAATACTTGACACATTTTATTAACATTTTGTTAATAAACTTAATCTTGATAATTTTGGACAAAATGCTTAAGACGTCAAGTCGACAGGAGGTTTAAGGATTGGGAAGAAATGTGTGTGTATATATATATATATATTAGTATTATGTGTAAGTGTGGAATGTTAAGTAGATTATGAGGAATGGTGAGGTAATGACGGAAATAGGTGCTGGCGGTGACGGGAGTTTGTTTCATCCATAGTTTTCTTGACTCGACGGTCAAAATGCTACTTCTACGTTAATCCACTTAACTCACTTCTCTTCATCACCATGAGTTATGTGACAGTGGACACGGAAGATTTTCGTGTTGAACGTTAAAGTTCAAAAGAGGCAAAGGGGGAAGAAAAGGTTCGAGGACGAACAATTTCTTTTAGTTCTAGATAGTCAACAAATGACGTATCTAGGTTATGTGCGTATATATTTATATGTATATATGTATATATATATAGTATAGTAGTATAGGTATATATATGTATAAGGAAAAATCTACTAACTAACATACTAAGCATAAAAGATTAATGGGGCATGCAATAGGCTAGTTCATTTATCTACGCATATAATGGTGAGCATGAAAGAGTGGCGTACCTTTTGGTCTTCAACAAGTGGTCTTCAAGTTCTTCAAAGCGTATTAACTTATAAAAGTCAATTACGAAAGAGAAAACGCCTTTCCCGATGAGTATGCAATCTAGCCACTTGGTCCCCATGATCTCATTTGTCCATAGTTGTTTGGCCCAAACATGGTTTGCAATTGACTCGGATGCATATATGGTGGAAGTATTCCCCAAGGATTGTAGCTTGGTGGATTTGGGTAATTCCACATTGGGTAACTATTATTATGACGGTTTGGTATATTTTGGTTTCTTTTAGGTTGAGGAGTTTTAGGCCGAGGGTGAGGACTAGGTGGTCTTCTAGGTGGAGGTGTTTTTGACCTTAACCTTGGTTTAGAGTATTTTACTTCATTTTTTAAGGATGGTTTATAAAAGGTTTTTACTTCCTCATCACTAGCTATGGGTATTTTTCTATCTTTTATAAGTATATACTTAGGTTTTGACTCTAAAGGTTTTTGCTCACTAGTTTCACATTCAAACTTTACATTTTTAGTTTGACTATTTGAATCCTTAGTTGAATTAAATCCTAATCCGGTTTTATCACTTGATACTCTTTGAATACTTATTATTTCCCTAAGAGAATTACTACTATTTTCGAATTTGTTAAGCCTACAAATTTCCTCCTTAAGCATTTCATTTTCATTTTTTGTTTCTAGACATGTTTTACATTCAAGAATTTCTTTTCCCTTTTCTAAGTTATGTAGTTTAATTTTTAATTCTAGTATTTCTTTTTCTAACTGATTATTAATGTGTTTTAGTGATTTATTTTTAGTCATTACTTTTTGTCCTAATATACATAACCTATTATATTCGTTATCTAGGTCTTTTTCATCTAATGATAAATTTTCATCACTAAAGTATTCGGTTTCGGAACGTACCTCACTTGATGTCTTAACCATGAGACACTTCTCTTCTTTTGTGGTTTCTTTCTCGTCTTCTTCACTGTCACTCCATGCTCCTCCAATGAACGCCTTTTGGTTTTGCTCTTTTGACATCATAGGGCATCTTCCAATGAGATGATTTGGATCACCGCATTTGAAACACTTCCTCTCGCTCTTGCTACCTTTGTCGTCTTTGTTTCTTTGGAGTGTTTTCCTTTCGTCATATGGTTGTCTAACGAATCTTCCTCGTCTTTTGAAAAATTTCTTGAAGTCTCTTACGGCCATGGCATATTCTTCATCATCACTTTCGGAGGTTGAGCTATCCTCGTCACTTGATGCTTTCCTAGCCTTCAACGCGATTGATTTGCTTTGCTCTTTCTTTCCTTTGACCATCTCGAAGTCTTTCTTGATTATTGCTTCGTAGACTTTCAAGTTGCCAATCAACTCGTCAAGTTGAAGAGTTGACAAGTTCTTTGATTCTTCAATCGCCGTAACTTTAGCCCGCCATTTTGGATGAACAGCCCTAAGAAATTTCCTGACAAAATTCTTACTAGAAAAACTCTCATCAAGTGCCTTTAAACTTGTGATGATTGTGTTAAACCTAGCAAATGCATTATCAATTGATTCCTCTTTCGGAATCGTGAATTGTTCATATTGTTGAACAAGAAGATCTATTTTATTATCTTTGACTTGACTATTACCTTGGTGAGTTATTAGTAAAGAGTTCTAAATTTCTTTTGCGGTTTCGCACATAAAGATTCTTTCGTATTCTTTACGTGGTAGCGCATTATAAATAACCATTTTAGCCTCATTATTTTTAGAAAGTTTTCTTTTTAAATCATCACTTTGTTTTTCAAAAGGTACAATTTCATCCTTTTTAGTTTCAAGATTATGTTGAATAGGTAAAAAATCACCATTAGTAATAACATGCCAAAGATCTAGATCTTTTGACTTCACATAAGTTTCGAATCGATTTTTCCAATATAAAAATCCATCACTTTCAAATAGTGGTGGTCTTTGCATAGATTGCCCTTCTAAATATTTTTCAGATTCCATAGATCGTTTCAAGTTTTAAAATACAGTTAATTTTAAAAATCTTGTTTGACCTGGCTCTTGATACCAATTGTGGAAAACTAGAAGGGGGGTTGAATAGTTTTACGTCTTTTTAATTTATGAAAACTTTTGTTTACTTTTTAAAAGCTTCGATTCTATCTTATGTGAATTCAACTCTTGATCAATATGAACATATATAAACAAATATATATAAGTAATGCAAGTAATGTAAATGTAATGAAATAAGAGAGAGAGATGGAAAGATCAAACCACAACACGGAGATTTATAGTGGTTCGGCTACAAGGACACCTTCCTTGACCTACTCCACTCCTCGAGTCATCTACTCGAGAGTTTTCTTCACTATGTCAACAAGCTCCCTTATGGCGGAGAAACCTTACACAACTTTAGCTTACACCGGCTTAACGACACAAAGCTAGATGTCGAGTCCTAATCGTAGCTAGAACCAATCTCACAACTTATACACAACTTCTACACGACTTAATCACGACTTCTTCACGACTTCTTCACAACGGCTTCACGACTTCTTCACGACTTCTTCTTCACGACCACTTCACGACTTCTTCTTCACGACTACTTATTCACAACTACTTCACAACAAATTTACAACACAACTACGTAGTTACACTTAGATCTACTTATCACAACTACACAACACTTTACACAACTACACAATTGAATGAGATAAGTAATAACACTTCTTCACTAGTTGAAGTAGAGTTCTTCTTTTGCACTTTTGGTGGTGGAAGCTTGGATCACTTGGAAACCAATGCTTAAGAAAATATGATCAAAGGATTTACAATGTTTAGAATGAATTTAGAACAGAAAGTTTTAGTGTGCAAAAGGTGAGTAAAAGTCCAGGAGAAGACTGGTATTTATAAGAAAAAAATTGGACAGCTGGAAGTCTACTGGAGCGGGGGCGGTCCCCTTAAATAGGGGGCGGTCCCCTTAATAATTAAGGGGGCCGCCTAGTAAAATTAAGGGGGCCGCCCCTTCTGTCCGTTGGCCAATTTTGTCCTTTTGTGGGGAAGGTTTTTCTGGAACATTTTAACTGATTTTGGTTAAAAATTTGAATTCATATTTTTATAAAAGATTAAACATTTTTATTTAATGCCAAAAATGTTTTTCAAAAATATATAAAATGTTTTTGATGTTTTATAAAAAATCTAGTTATTAAGAAAATGTTCCTTTGATCATATAATGCATTAAGCATTAGTTCATTCATACCTTAAGTGATTTGAGTTGTAGAAATAGATATTTACAACTAAATACTTGTTTACGTCATAATTTTCCGATTAATGATTTTACATTTTGTGATTATCAAAACGTAGAGATATCGAAAAATATTAATAACGTGTTTAGGCATTATTTATATCAACAATTTGCTCATCTAACGACAAAAGTTTTGGTGGAAGTATTGACTGATAGGTCAATTAAACGAGGCGAAGTTTCCGACGTCATACTCGATAAAGGCACCAATTGGATGACTCCGATCAGGGAGTATCTAATCAGTGGTATTTTGCTGGAGGATCCTAAACTTGCTCGAAAGGTAAGGATCAAAGCTCCCCAATATAGACTTATTGGGGATAACCTATACAGGAGATCCTTCTTATCACCATGGCTTCGTTGTGTGGGACCAAAACAGGCTTCGAACATCATCTATGAGGTTCACGAAGGATCTTGCGGGTTGTACGCATGCCCTCGCTCAGTTGTATCAAAAATAATGATACTTGGGTATTATTGGCCATCCATGCATAGGGATGCAATAGAGATAATACAAAAGTGCGAAGCATGTCAGATCCACTCCAAAGTCCCGAGAATGCCTAAGCAAGACATGACCTCCGTTACGTCAGCATGGCCTTTCTGCCAATGGGGAATTGACAAAGTCGGACCCCTACCAGTTGCCCCAGGAGGGGTAAAGTTCTTAGTCGTAGCTATAGACTACTTTACCAAATGGGTTGAAGCAAAGCCCTTGGCATCAGTAATAGGAAGGCATATGGAGAAATTCGTGTGGGAACACATAATCTGTCGTTTTGGTGTCCCTCACATTATCATCTCCGACAATGGAAAGCAGTTCGCCGAAGGGGTGTTCCCAACCTTCTGCGAAGGCCTGAAGATCAAACAGTCATTCACTTCCGTTTATCATCCCCAAGGTAATGGACAAGTAGAAGTCACAAACCGGGATATTATTGAGGGAATTGAGAAGAGGTTAGGACGAAGCCATCATGGATGGGTAGACGAATTACCCCAAGTTCTGTGGGCACATAGGACGCACCCCAAGTCAAGCCACGGGGAGACTCCTTTTAGCCTTACTTATGGAACGGAGGCTGTTATACCCTCCGAAATAAGCATTGAAACGGAACGTATTGTGATCTTTGAAGAAAAGACAAATGAAGAAAGGCTTCGAGAAAATCTCGATCTTCTGGAAGAAAGACGAGAAATAGCTTCAATCAGGGAGGCTACCCACAAACAGAAGATTGAAAAGTACTATAACAACAGAGTTCGACCCTCCACGTTCAAGCCAGGTGAATATGTCCTTCGTTTGAACAGTGCAAGCAAGGCCGAATACGAAGGAAAGCTAGGGCCAACATAGGAAAGACCATACGTTATATCGGAAGCCTACGGCAACGGTGCATACAAGCTCGCAACGCTTAAAGGAGAGGTCATGGATAGAACTTGGAACGGTACTAACCTTCGTAAGTTTTACATCTAAAACTTACTACAAAAAAAAAAACACTCAGTTTGTTTTTACAATTTCATGTAACGCATTCTTCTCATCTCGGGAAAGAAGCATTAATGGTAGGTGTCTTAGTATTCATTTCTTAAAATGATGTAATCCTCCCTACCCAATTAATGACATAACGCATTTCCCTCAAATCTCTTATTTCGTTCTTTACAACAAAGATTTGTCCAGCCAAGTAGTATAAAAGTTTCAATGTCGAAGGATGTAGCAAGGCACATGCCTTGTATATAAATAACATCCATTATAATTCACATTAACTTTCCTATGAAGTCTTAGGGTATTAAAAGCCCTCAGCAACTTAAGGATAAAGACGGAGTGGGTCGCGTCCCTCTGTCGCAATCAAATTATACGATTGCTTAAAATCTTGGTCCAAAATACGCACAATAAGGTTATAACCTTAGGTTGTATGTGTACGTTCTTGAAATGAGCGTAAGAGAAGATAAACATGACAATAAAAGTGGGACATATCCCACTAAATTAGCATTAATAAAGACTACGTACAGTCTTAGGCATCATAATCACAAAAAGGAAAATTGCCTAAAAGTTATGGGTCGAAGCCCAGCAGCACGAAAGGTAAATTGTTCAAACAGGAACAAAGATAAATTGTCTCAAACAAACAACATGTTGGAAAATCATTTCAAGGTTGAGCAGAGGTGGATTTCTTTGTTGAGGACGAAGGCTGGATCTTCATAGGCTTCTTCGCCAGAAGTTCCTCTATTGGAGCCAATGGATCTCTGGTTACCTCAGCTAGGAAAGGGAACTCCGTTGACGTAAACACATTGCCAGCCTCATCAAATTCTTTCTCAGAATCAGGGCGATAGTATGGTACCTCCGACAAAATCACAGGCTTCCTTGACTGAGCAATTTCTTCTAAAGCGGAACAGGTACCATAAAAGATGGCTGCGTTCATCAGTTTCCCAATAGCTTCCCCCACCTCATCACTACGATGCAACTCCATTGCCACATGAGGAACAACCTTCGCAACTACCTCAGCTCGGTCTTTCTTCAAGCTTCGACACTGGACCTTCAGACTATCGATCTCCTCGCAAAGCTTGGCCTCCTGCTTAATCAGCCTAGACTTTTCGGGTTCCAGACTTGCACATTTAGACTCAAGCATCTCAATTTGGGCTCTGTAGATGGACACCTCCGACTCCTCAACCTTCAACCTATCACACCTTGCTAGGGATTCCTTCAATTGCCCTTCGAGCCTGTCAATCTTGGCTCGCATATCTTGAACAAAAGGATTCTTCTCGAAGTTCTCCATCACTTCTTTGCACTTAGCCTCCAATTCATCATATTCATGATCCCTAGCTTTTTGCTTGGCTAAGATAGCATCCATTTTAACTCTCACATTCAACACCGTTTGCACCAACTCCCTTGTCCTTGAATTCAAATGATTATCCAAAATAGCCTGTCTAGCATAACTTTTAGAATGAAAGTTGCAAAGCTCTTCCATAGACATGTTATCCAAGATGTCCTTCCATTTAGCAGGTGTCATTTTCTCAACCAAGTGGCAGCACGTAATTGAATTGGGTAGTTCGTTAACATCAGGAAGACCTGCGAAAGACAGAGGCACAAGTTATATAAGGAAGGGTACTTTTTACACATACATGATAACTTACCAGGAGTATCATCCTCAGGAATTGTCAGAGGAGTAGGTATAAAGGTTTTCAAATGAGAGCCTTTGGGCTTCACCATTCTTGTTGGAGGAGTAGGAAGGGATAATTTCCTCTTCGGAGGAGTCTTCACGGACATAGCAACTTTTGCTTTCTTACTTTTCTTCCTATTTGAAAGACCGGAGGACCTTCTGAGCCTTGTTTGGAATTCCTTGATGAGGGGATCATCGGAGTCTGCTACAGTCTCCACAAAATGAGGAGTCTCGTCATTATTTATTGATGTCGACGGAGAACCTACTTCATGGATCACATTATTTGGCTCTTTGGGGACAAAACTAAGCTCCCTAGTACCACGGGCTACAACGAAGTTTCTGAAGGCCATCCCTACAGAAAAAAGGAATGAGATAAATACCATCAGATAAGTCATTAATTTATTTGAATAAGTACATACATACTTTTCCCATTGCAGATTATCTCAGGCTCCAAGGGAGAGCCTTCCCAATGATCTATAATGCCCGCCAGAAATAATATTGGCTCAGGAAACGTTTGCACATCAAATGGATGACGTTCAAGACGTTGATAGAGGGGATAGCTTCTTACGAAGTGCGGCAAAGGATCATCAAAGCGTTTTTCGTCAAAACGATTGTCTTTATCCAGTAACGCTGGATAATTGGGCGGTATAATCGTATCTTGCACGTAGAAAAACAGACCTTTCCATTTTCATATATTGGCAAAGGGTTTTGTTATTAAACAAGGGACATCAGGTTCACTTCTTTTACCTAAGGTTAACCAATCACCACCAGGGCAAAGGTTGATAAAGCCTCTAAGCACGTTAAGCATGGGCTCATAACCATAAGCCTTACATACTACAATGTAGGTGGTTAGCTTGGCTAAGCCAAAGGGGTTCAACCTGGAAATGTGTACTTGATAATACTGTAAAATTCTAAGATCAGCGGGTGAATAGGAATCCTAAAGTTGGATTCTGTAAAAGCATGAACATATAACCCAACATACCCAGCGGGGGCATCAAAAATACTTTGGGTTTCGTTTGGGAGTATCACTTTATACTTCTTAGGTATGGGATACTTTTCAAGAAAATCCGCCAAATCATGTTTTGATAGGATACACTTTTGTTTCCTAATGGTCCTTTTTGCCGCCATACTCATCCTGTATTCGAAATAATGAGACTAAGGAAAGATAATTACCTTTAATCTTAGCAGAAGCACGAAGCACAAGTACTGTGTATGTGTACTTTAGGGCAAAGTAAAACAATACGATCAGTGGGAATCATAAAGGGTTTATGTATATTTTTATTTGTTTCATCCTAGCCATCCACGTGTAGTCATAGTATGAGTTTGACACGGATTCCAATTTTCTTTTGAATTTTGAAAATAAGTTTGTGGGTACCGACATTCTAGCTGATGTAGCTAGGATATGGTAGTTGCATATTTATTGGCCGTATTTATTGCGCAAGGTTGTTTAAGCATTCATCCTACTCGTACGACTTTGTGATGGAAGGACTCGCATGTAATTTGTTTTTTGAGTCGAATGCAATTTATACTTGTACGTATATATCACTTTCGACTGGGGGGCTTGATGATGTACCCTCCGAATGGGTCGAAGGACTCCCCTTCGAGCCTGTAGAAAGCCCTCCCTTCGGAGGCCCAGGTTAATATCCTAACACGTTTCATTGGCGTAAAACCATTCGCCTGCGAACTGGTTACCATGTGGGAATCCGCCAATCGAAGCCTTAAGCCCTTCGGGGTATTCCTATCGAAGGGACTAGCACGAAGGACCATTCTGACCTGGTCAAACCCACGTCTCCTCTTCCCTTTGGCTTTCCCGCTAAGACAGAGATCGTGGGCTACAAAGCCCTAGCGGTTACCACAAAATCATGGGACGCCCCCATGATCTCCGAACAATGTGTAACCGCCCACTATGTCCTATTTCTCCCCTATAAATAGCTTAGTCGGGCATGAACAATGTAAGTTAACTTCACTCTTGTCATTTACAACCTACTCAAACAATTACACATACTTACTCGCACGCCGGAGGTGGTTCGCAGGGTCCAACCCTTGCGCAATCACTTAACGTAGTGTTTCGGTATTTCTTATTTTCAGGTTAAGAACAAGCTTAGCGCAATCTCAACACCCCATTATTCCTTTGATCACCATTGAAGGCTTGGTTGTGCATTTATTTGTTCAATCACATGGGTTTTCAAAATCTTGGCTAAAGAGTAAGGTTTTTCTCTAAACTCGTGGGATCCATTTCTCTTCTCTCACATATTAATTACTTTAATATTCAAATAATAATTTTTATTTAAATTTTATCCTAAAAAATATATAAATAAGTATAATTTCTCTCTCTTAACCCTATACCGAATCCATATCCTATTCTAACACTACTTATAAACCAAACGGATGGCTAAGGATGGGTTCACTGTTGTGAAGAGAAAAGGTGTTAATACAAAGAAATTTGAGTATCGTCCTAAGAATACCAAGTCCTCTCCTCATAAAGATTACACAAAAGAAGCATCCACTTCTAAACAACCGACGAAGGCTGCAAATGTGAATATTTCTAATACTTTTAATGTTCTTAGTAGTTTAGAGGAGGATACCACTGTTAGCGCAGACCCGAGTGGTAACATGAAACAAAATGAATCTAACTCAAGTATGTCTAATGTTGTTCCTGTTGGAGTTTCAAATAGTAATCCTAATATGCATAAGGGTCGTGATTTCGGGCAGGGGAAAAGGTTGCTTCACCGTCCTTTACGGATAAGAATGGGGTAATTTGGAAAGGGTGATGATGATGATGATGAAGTTTTTGAGGTTGAAAATGAACCCTCTAGTTACATGACAAATGATGGTCCCAAAAGCGGTAGTGGAGCTGATAAAAAGAGCTTATATGAGAGATGGAAGGAGAATACCTTTGATCAAACCCCGAATGATGATGATGAGGATCATGATGCTTGTGGTTTGACTAGTGCCCAATAAGAGTATGCTAATGCATATGACATTCATCTTCATAGTCAAATTACATAGGTTCTTTCCTTGTTATGCATAAGTATGACATATCATTCTTATGCTAGGTTAGGTCTTATACTCTGTAGGAGTGTTTGTTCTGCCTTTTTAGGCTGAGTTGTGGGACTCACCCACAACCGTTGTACTTAACTATTTTTTTGGAGTAATATATTCTATCGGGGAAACCCTTTACCCACAAAAAAAAAAAAACTAAACGGACCCTAAAAATATCGTGTAAAACCTATTAATAGTAACAAAAGAGAGCCGGGAGATTTTTTCCCATTATGATACAATTTGTATAAGAGAAAGTGCCAATAACTTTCAAATTTAAAACATTTTACCAATACTAGACGATTACCTATGCATAGCCACGAGATTTTATAGCGGCATATATTTATAATAATATTTTGGTTAAGTGTTTTGTGTAACGTTTGCGTAAGAAAAGTATCACTATAAGTTTCTGCTGCTATAAAATCTCGTTGCTATGCATGAGTAATCGTCGAGTGATAATATACATATACAATACACATACAAAAATCATACAATACAATATACATATACGATAAAATCTCGATGCAGGTCTCCGGGAGTATGATTATTATGATGGTTATGATGATTTCGAGCACGATGTTGATAATTTAAATGAAGAACAACTTGCTTTCTGTGATGCGTGGGACATCCGTATCCGGGGTAGACCCTGGAAGTAGTTTTAGTTTTGTCATTGGCATTTTATTTTGGTAGATTCATAAGATAGTTTTGTCTCTCTTATGATAGTATTTGTTTGAAGCACTATGGTGAGTTTGTGTTGCCTGTACTAGGCTGAGATGTGGGATCCACCCTCATTCTATGTACTTTAATGTTCTTTTGTAGTAATATATTTAAAAAAAAAAATCATATATGAAATAGTGTCACCATAATCTTTAAAAAAAACACGTTTTGTATTTCAAAAAATACACGATTTGCATCAAAGGTCGAACCAAAATCACGATTTCGCAAGTATAATTATTTTCTGCTCTACACCATCGCGTTGCGTGGGTATACGTCTAGTAAATTACAATGTTGTAATAATATTATAATCTTTTGAATAAAACAATACAAGAGGCATATATATAGGAAAAGCACATTGGGACAGTTTTGGCCTTTTTGGCTCATCTAACCGTTCTCTTTCTAACTATATTTGTGTTTTACCCATTAGAGATAATGCATATTCGAATAAACCGAGTGAGATGTAAATTGATTAAAATTGTCATCTCTAATTGAAGTCAAAGTTACCATTTTCTCATCTCCCTCTTTATTTTTATAAGTGATAATTTTTATTTTTTTTGGAAAGTTTTCAAAGGTAGAATAAGTATGGAACAAAATTATTATTATTATTTTTATTCAGGCTTTATAAGCAGTTAAGATTATTTTAAAAATATCACCGAAACTCATTTTTTTTTTTGGTAAAACTGTTTGTATTATATAATACCTAGATGGCTATGCAGTGTATTCATACCAACCTCAAACGCGTGACCACATTCTCCGCATGATACCACTGGACCACACAAGGTTGGTATCCGAAACTTATATTTTAGATGTCACTTTAATCCTTTTTACTAAGGGTGCGTTTGGTACACCACTATCGGAATGCATCAATCACAATGATTATCATTGCAAATGTTTGGTTACTAAGTTGGAGAATGAAACTATCATTTGATACCCATAGACTCATAGGAGGGGGAGTAGTCACTTTTTCTAACTCATTCTCGTGGGACCCACCACTAACATATCAAAACCATATACCTTTATAAAAAAAATATGTGATAACCATATCTTAAAGTTCATACCAAATAATAGAAATGGAATCGGTATTCTCAATCCCATACTACCCTCTAATCAATGTCATACCGATTGTGATTCCGGATAGTATACCAAACGCACCCATAATTTCAGGACATAAGACATTACCAGACCTTATTGTTAGGGTGTGTTTGGTAGGGGGAATTGGATGTGGGAATTATAGTGGATATGATTCTAGTGTTTGGTTAGATGTAAATCTTTTAAATATGAGAATGAAATATAGATATGTTTCATACTTCATATCACTCAAAAAGAGAAGGTGTGGATCTTTCATACCTGAAGGGCCCACGTTATACCTATACTCATACCCACTGTGATTCTTGACAACATACCAGACACACCCTAAATGTTATTTTCTTTGTATAATAGATGAATATTGATATCAATTTCTACATTTTATTTTTATTTTTCTTAGTAATCATATAAGGTATTTACATGTAGAATTCATTCTTTTTATCTTTCATTTCAACTTCTTTTCTCTCTTCTCCTCAACTGATATATACTAAAGTTCAATTTACAATCAACCCAAATGTATTTAAAGATGAACATCAAACAGAAGGAACTAAAAGATGGTCGGGCTGGTTGTCGAGAAACACACTAGGCAATATAAAAGGGAAGATACCCCGTCACTCAACTAGAAAAAGATTAGCACCTTGTATATTTTATTGATGTGTGTGCAATCGATATGTTACATTCTCTCTATATATATTATAGCATGGAGTGCTATTTTGTCTTTAGTGACAAAAAAAAGGTTTCTCCAGTAAAAAAAATGTTTTCCTAATAAAAAACTACTTCCTGTTTTCAATTGGATCTTTAGCCCATTTTCGGGTAGACCTGAGGCTCAATTACTCACAAATGGTTGCATATTCTTATGTGAATTTTCTCTATGTGCTGCAAAACGAATTCGTTAACGAACATTAGCTTAAAGAAAAATTGAAGAGCAGTAGTCGTTAATAGGATTTCTTCTGCCCATTAATGTGCATTAACAACGCCCCGCCGCAACGCGGCGGGCTGAAGCCATCCTTGTTTTTGAATAAATAGCGGCTAGCATAAAAAAAAGTTTGCTTAACGACATTCCTAAAAGTTGTGATTAAGTAAATTTTATTACAATATCACCAAAGGATAATCCTGATCGGATAATAATCTCTTAAAAAAAATAGACAATTTCGTACATAGTGAATACATCTTTAACACTTGATTATGATAGGATATGATAGAATTGTTTTCTTACAATCACTTTTAGTAAAATATAAGTTTTTAACCACAATATCGTTAGCAAAACTCTAAACATAAACATAAGAACCAATTTTATTGAGAACGTAACGAGATTCAATTCTTTCCTTATAATAGGAATAATGGTGTTTTATGTTGACGGGAGAAGATAGTAATCCTAGCTTTACAAGGGTGAAAAACATTTACAATTGTGTAGGGTATTCACAATACATGAATCTCTAGTTTGAGGGTTGTATGGATCGAATAAGAGAAGATTTCTAGAGAGAAGTGGGAGCCTTTAGAGAGAGAAAGTAACTAGTGTAATATTAGCTTCAAAAGGTCCAACCCTTCCCATGTGTGGGAAGGGGTATATATACTACTACATATTACGTCCCTAGTGGACTGTGGAGCGAGCTGACAGTGGGGAAAGCCCCGACCCACTCCACAAATATAGATACTACTAATACTAATACTGATAATACTAAGCTACTGATAATATTACAGATAATCCTACGAGCTATGATGATCAAATAAGTACTCGGGGTGACCGAGTCTTCTGCTGAATATTCATATTCCTAACAATCTCCCCCTAAGGGAGGTCACCCCAGAAGTAATGTTTTGAGTTTCAGTACTTCTTCCTTGGATCTTGACATCATAGCTCGCAATCATTGAATCTTCAATGTCATAGCTTGTTGTGCAAACATCAGTGATCTGCAGATGACTTCTCTTTTGTCTTGGATGAACTTTGAGCAATTCTTGAAATTATCATCCCACTTGAGTCTCCAAGTCATCTTTCTGTGGTAATACTCCATGTGATGAAATATACTTAGAGCCGACATGCTCACACGATATGGTGTCATGATCTTCAGCATCAGAGTGAGCAGAAGCTGTGTTGAAGGTCTTTTAGGGTGATCATGACTTCTTTGATGATGATGTGGTGTGAACATGTGGTGATGGATTGGCATCTTTTCTGCAACCAGCTACAACAGCAACCAGCTACAGCATTCCACAGCAACATCCGCCAGAAATTCCTGCATACGACAGTTAGCAATAATTCGACCGGTACTTACTAGTTTGGACTTCGAGATCGTCAACAGCATAGTGTGAAGACTCTCTCTAATCCTTACCAAGACCGTTCCTAAACGAAAACCCACAGAGGGCTTTTTAAGATTTTACCGTAGTAAATCAACGATTAGGTGAGTCGCTGGAGATCACTCCACGACTGTAGACCGGTTGAAACCGCCGCGACCACAAAGCGTAATCCACGAGGAATTACCTAAGTGACCTGCTTTCAGGGCTGCTTGATGTTGACCCTGGCAGGAATTTCCATTCAATCATTGAGAATTACATAAGTAAATTCTCTCATAAATGTTCTGGCAGATTGCTAAGATCTGCGTAGGACTCATGAGATTACAACAGGTGTCCTTAAGGTTGAACAACCAGTGTAGAAATGATTCGTGTCCCTATGAGATCTTATTATGTATCTCGTGGCTCTAGACTCAATTGTGCGTTTTGATTTGGTGATCGGAGGCTGGAGAGGACTGCCACCTTTTCAATATCATCTAACTCGGAGTGAGAGAAATGATAGGAATGTATTGAACTCCGTGACAATTGAAACAAGAATCCTTTGAGGGACCTTGAGTGGCTAGGGAGGGTTGTGCAGCGTATCACTGGGTCCATGATACTTTGTCTTCAATGCCAGCAATCAACTAAGTGATTCTGACAGACTATGTATTGACCCGGTTTCTGCCTAAGTTGTAAGGAGGGCTATTTCTTTTCACCCTTTCTCTTTACAATTCTTTTTCATTCTTCAACCCCTTCAGTGCTTACCGAGACTTCATAACTAACACCTTGTTGGGTTTGTTCCAGTGTTAGCTCCATCTCAGTCGGCACTATTCCCTTATGCACATATCTCCTTTTTAATCATACCTAAGGACTTCTACACTAACTAGTGGATTGTCCCTGGGTAGATCCCTCCGGCTCTGGCGGGATCGTGGGAACTTGAGCCTAACCTAACCATCCTTATAACTCCATACATTAGTTAAAATGGTAGGTCTTTGATATTCATCCACGATTGCCAAACCAAATCTTTGAAAAATCTCTCCAAGTGTTCATGATTCAGAAACACATTTTTGCAAACACTTGAGAGTTTTATATTTTTTTTTTTTCAAATGCTCCCCCTCAACATGCGCTCGGTTGATTGTTTTATAAATTTGCACATGTTAGGTAGAGCCTGCACTTTTTGAATTGATCCACTTTCAGTGAACATGACCGATTCGAGACACGCTTACATCACTGGTTAGACCAGCTTGAAATTATTACCCGTCCTGGTCAAGTCCATAGAAAGTTTCTCGAAATGGTACACTCTACTTAGATTCATCTTTTTCGAGACACGCTTACATCACTGGTTAGACCAGCTTGAAGTCATTACCCGGCCAAGACGAATCCTTTCGATTGATGACAGTTCAAGTTTCGTCAATTCTGAGTCACAGCCACACGAGATGCCAAAATCCATTGTTTTGTAAAACCATTTGCTCCCCCTCAATATATGCATTGATATAAGAAAGTTTTTCGTACATATGGAGTAGCTTGCTTTTATGACCAAAACATTTTGCTCCCCCTCAATATGTGCCATGATATACAAAATGGTTTAGCACATACGGGAGAGCATACATTAACTTCCAAATCATCACATTTTATCAGAATTTCCTATTTAAATCACATTCTCTCCCCCGATCAAAAATTTCAAACCATTTGAGATTTGTGATCCCAATTGATTTAAATATGTTTAGAAAAATTCGGGAGAAAACGTGGTCAGGTTTAAACGTATTCTGAGGTAGGAGCATACTATGCTCCCTCATAAATTAACGACAGAGGATTACTTGTCAATATACACAGATCACACATAGAGTATTACATGATTATAGGATATTACATTGTAGCATTACAAGAACCCAACAAAAGATTACTATTACTACAGAGACCACTTGTGGAGCGGATCAGCTCATGTCGTTCTTTCCATCAATCTATAATCTCCTTCACGAACTCTTCCCCCAACGAAGCTTTCCAAGCTGCGAAAGATCCTTCTTGTTTTCAGTCTACGCTCTATGGCATTCATAAACTCTTTGCTCCTCTGTACATCCAGATCAGTCCAGAACTGAGTCTTCAATTGTGGGTTGTGGGGATTTAGTTTGTAGTCTTTAATCCTGAAATCCAGTGCTTCATCAATCATCCTCAGGGTACCATCGCTGAATTTATGAATCTCACTGAATTGCATCATCATTGGAGTCCCATGTTGGTCAGTGAACTTGACAGCTCTTGGAGACTCGATAACTTTGAAGTCGTGAAGGTACTCGAGACCCTTACGTTCCCAATATGGTCTCGTGAGATTGAGTTTGGTCTGATAGCTCTCCATCCCTAGTTGAAAATCACTCACCCTTTGCCTGATGACAAGACCTTGGATCCATAAGTTAACAGCAGCAGCAAGCGCCTTCTTGTCGCGAGGTGGAAGATGATTCAGGTGCCCTTGAAGATTCAAAAGGAAAAGATCCTCGAAGTCACTCGGAGATAGATATTTGAAGTCGCTTTCAGAAATGATATAATCCTTTTGATCAGCACGACGAAGCACTATCCTTTTAAGATACTCATATCCATACATTGGGTGAATATCAACTTTGATAACACTTAAGATTCTCAGATGTGAGCGTATACCCTGACGACTACCCTCTCCTGCGTGCCGTTCAATGTAAAATCTCTTCTTGTGGAACCACCAATGTGTGACCCCATAAGATGCAGCAAGTTCAAATTTGTATTCTTCATCTGACCATACGTGATCAGGCACCATTTGTTCCAGCCCAATGTCTGGGTAGTAAGCTGCTTTCATCTTGGAGATAGATAATGCCTGACGATCACCATTATTCCCGAACCGGAGATACCTCAGATCATTGTTAAAGAAGAGATCTGCTTGAATGTTCTTTTGACCTGGAGGACCATCAAAGGGAAGAGGTCGGTTGACGTCGTAGGCAAGAATCCGGTCATCAACTTGATCAGTAAATAGTCGATGACATTCTTCCATTTGATATTGAAGATGATACACGTCAGGATGAAACACTTTAACGATTTCATATGCAGGACCTTCCAAGTCTTGGGGAGTGAGATTTGTGATGCCTTTCTTTTTACAGAACCAACTAATAAATGCCCCCATGTCATTAGACTTTGCCAGCAATGAGTTCTCTGAAGGAGATTTATGTTGCGAAGCAATAGTAACTGCCCAATTGTTTACCGGAATGCTTTTGTCTGATGATGATGATGGTATAGACCAATTAGGTTCAGGAATTTGTTCACGATCTTCATCAGATAAAGGTTTTATCCAGGATTCCCTATCCTCCCTGGTGGGTCGCTTTCTCGAGGATTCTGAATCATCCGGTTTGTCTGTGCGCAAGAATTCCAACCACCATTTCTGATTAGGATCAACAGTTGGGATATTGGTGTTAGCTGAGACATCTTCTTCATCAGTTTGAGTAGACAGATCGTCTGCAACCGATTCCTCATTCATGACAAAATCTTCAGGAACTGGCGAGAACGAGGGCTTGTATCTGTCATCAACTGTGGTCCATGCAAGCGATCCTGCCTTTGAAACACCCTTAGATGTGTTTGGGCCAGAGGAGGTAGTGGTTTGATCTTTACCACCAGAAGATTCAGTTGGACGATGATGAGCTTGAGCTTGAGTGGATTCTGAAGCTCCTGACATCATTGCTGCTCCAGATCCACCACTAGGTGGAGGGGGTGGAGGAGGATGTGGTGGAGAGCCAGGGGGTGTTCCGGGTTTATCTTGTCTCCTTTTCTTCTTCTTCCGTTGTTCTTCAAGCTCAGCCATAAGGAAATCCTGATTGTCACGATGCATCGATTTTTCCAACGCTTCATAAAGCCGTTGATGATCTTCGTGACCTTGATACTGACCACATTCAAACATTCGGTCATATAGGATTGATTTCATATCAGCAGTAGGAAGATCTCTGAATCGTGTCTTCATAGGAGCTTCCATTGCCCATCTGACTGCTTCTTCCACTTGATCATTCACAGCTTGAGCCACTTTTTGTTCTATATTAAGCTTTTCCACATTGAGTAGTCTCTGCTCATAATTCTTCATCTTTAGTGACATGTCATCAATGAGCTTTGTAGCAGCAGTTAGTTTTGATGCTAAATTAGATGGTACTTCTGGTGGGATGGGTGTTGCTGGTGTTGCTTCTGGTGAGGGATCTACTATGATGGTTGCTATTGTGGACACTGGAGTTGTCAAAGGTCTAATACCAGTCATGTCTTGTTTAATTGGTACAGACACCATTGACTCCACTTCCTTATCATCATGTGGTATGTCAGTCTCTGTGATGTTGTCGTTGGCTTTATCCAGAATGAATTGATCACCATAGTTGAAGTCGGTGTCAAGGTTCTTCAGAGACGATAGAGTGCCAGTAGACCCTGTTGGTTCATTCAGGAGAGTTAGCTCATCCTCCTTCATTTTCAGATTCTCATGAATCCCCGGGTATGTAGAAGCCACGAATTCTTCATGCTGTATCTCTTGTGGAGGTTCTGTAGTTGTTGTTGTAATCTGATCATGAGCTTCCTTAGCGATGTTATCAGATTCAGCTTCTTTCTGAACTTTCTCTCCTTGACTCTCACCTTGATCTTGTGGATCCTTAATGTCAGTGTGTGTGCCCTTCACCTCCTCCTTCTTTTCATCAATAACGTTACCAGACTCAGCTTCCTTATGAACTTCCTCTTCTCGACTCTCACTTTGATCTTGTGGTTCCTTAACTTCTGCATGTGCGATCTTCATTTCCACCTTCTTTTCCTTGTACAACTGTTCATCGCTTTCTGTATCACTGGAATCTTGAGCAGCTTCTAAACTTGGTGATTCGTCTTGATGTCCTTCAGAGAGGTCAAGTGCTCTAGATGATCCCTGCTCACGTTTCCTGAGCACAAATCGTGTGGTTGTCTTGGATGCTGGAGATGATATGGTGAGAAGAGTCTTAGCCGCTTGTACCACTGTAGCTACTCCTTTACCTTTGCCCTCTACTGCAGGTAATGGTTTACTGCTCTCAACACCAGGTTCTCTAATGACAACTCCTTTCGTAGCAATCTTTGTTGATTCAGCGTGTTCTTTAGCACTCAGCTCCAGGGCTTGTAATAAATCCGGATCTTCTTCATCTCTTAGACTTAGTTCAGGAATCACCATCTCTTCATCATCATCTCTTCCTTTTGACTTGATTTTCTTAGATTTCACCTTCTTGCTTGAAGCCTTCCTTTTGATTTTCTTACTTTTCTTAGATTCCTCAACTTCTGTGGGTGCATCCTTTCTTTTCTTTGATTTTGACTTAGATTGGGTTTGTTTGATGGATTTTTGGGTTTCTGGTTCAGAGGTTTCTGCTTCACTTCTTACCTTCTTAGAGAGAGACTTAAGATATCCCTCTACTTTGCTCAGATATTCCTTATAATAGGAAGCTTGACGAATGTTATCTGAGATAAGAGGCTCAGGAATAAGCTTTCCAAAGACTTCTTGTTTGACCCCTTTAGCAGCCCATTTGAGGTTTCCCAGAACAAATTCTTCAGAGGACAAATGGAGAGGAGAATCAGTTCTAGGATGGAACTTGTGAAGAGAGTAGAGGTGATTGATAATCATTTTAGTGAATCTGATGCTAGGGATTAACATCTTCCTCACTGTCTTCCTGCTGGCCAGATTAGATTCCAGTTTTGCTTTGTCTTCTTGAAATGTGTGAATGGAGTGAATGAATTCTTCCCAGATCCTTTCAGCGAAGTCTATGTTGGAACGTTTAATAATTCCCCACAGAATTTGAAGCACTGGAGCCCTAGGTCTTTCATAAGCAGAAGTCTTTCCAGTAAGACATAGATTGAGGATGGTGGCGAGTGTTCTCCATGGTTGATACATTTCACTGGTGACTACTGCTGACACTTTGAGGACGGTTGATGGATAACCCAGATCATTGACAAAGTGAACGAGAGCCTCGGATGTAGGAGGTTGAGTAAAGGGCTTATCAATGATAACAGGTGAGATTTGAAGAGCCTCTCTGATGGTGTCTGATGTCAGCTCGTACCAATGTTCATCTAACTGACAATGGTAATTACCAGTGTCTTTGTTGAGCTCAATAGTATTCCAGAACTGTTGAATATATATGGACGGAACAGTTGCACATGCAGTGAATGCTCTGAAGAAGTTGGTATCCTTTAAGATATCAATAGATATCTTGTAAATAGGATTGGGTTGAGGTCTTGCCACATCGACATAGCAGTTGCTCCTTCCAATAGGGATCCATTTGTCCTTAGGAAGTATTTGTTCATCTGTACGAACAGGTGTTGAAGCTGCAGGGTTTGGTTCTGAGGACGTAGTGATCCCTGTATCTGTCATTGTATCTACACACACATTCACAGAACGATAGTATATCTATGCATGTTAGATGTGAATCAATCCATGAGGTTAGTACAGAGACTGTGTGTACAGAACACAAGACTACAGTAGATCAATTAACACCCAATCATGAGAGTCCTAAAATGTAGCAACCATCATTCCCATTATAAAGCATTGACTACACAGCTGCATTTGTAAGTATGTAGACAAACATATAGACATAACATGACAATACAGACAAAATGCATCCATGACCAAGTAGACAACAGCATCCATAATCATAGACAAACTGCATTCATGATCAATCAGACAAACCGCATTCATGACAACTTAGACAAACCGCGTTTGAGATAATTAAGACAAACCGCGTTCGTTATTGTTTATACAAACCGCGTTCGTGATGAAACAGACAAACCGCGTTTGTGATGAAACATACAAACCGCGTCTGTGACAACATACAAACCGCGTCTGTGACTAAACATACAAACCGCGTCTGTGACTAAACATACAAACCGCGTCTGTGACTAAACATACAAACCGCGTCTGAGACTTAAACAAACCGCGTCTGAGACACAACAGACAAACCGCGTCTGTGATGAATAGACAAACCGCGTCTGAGACTAATCAAACAAACCGCGTCTGAGACACAACAGACAAACCGCGTCTGTGACGAATAGACAAATAGCATTCAAGAATGATCACTCAAAAAGCAACGATGAACCAATCATAAAGCAACCAACGCCCTAGATCATGTAGAGAGTAATACTAACACATTTCATATTATGCAAGCACCACATGACATGCTAATCACTTCACACATGAGTCACATAATTCTATACCGAGATTAATCACACCACATTGCAAACTATCGACCTATGCTGGACAAACCGCGTAGAGGAATATATCATCACTTAATCATCAAATCATTCAATACAATGCGAGTTTATGCACATACGACAACAACACAACAAGGTCTTATAACAAACAACCCTATCACAGTACACATTCACTCTAACTAAACCAACTATCACACGACTTAAACGCATCTAACCATGAAAGAACTAACAATCGACATATCAATTACTCAAATCAGATTGCTCATTTGGTTAGTGATAAAAGAAACCCATTCTATCGAAACCCATTCTATCCTAGATACTAATTGATCGCACACTGATTGAACACATCCTAGACCCATGAGCGATTTTGACTTTAAGAGTCAAACATCGCTCGACGAATCACCCCTAATCCATCATACAGTTTGAAAGATTTAGTAATATGGACATGTAACAGTTATCAACACATTCATTACTAAGAATCCCATCAACCAAAACAAGTAATAACAAACTCACCTATGATCGAGTGATGAGCCGAATGGATCAATCCTAAAAAAAAACAAGTCCAACATTAAGATTCTAGGAATAGCACAGTTAACTACCTACTGATAAGAATGAGGGTCGATCATTACCTAGAAAAGTCTCGATGGAGGAATAAAATTGGCGATCGTGGGTTTGTTAAGAGATAGAGAGGTGAGATCGGTTTGATAGTGGAGGAGAGAGAGAGTGAATGAGGGACAAACCGCGTGTGATAAGATAATTAACTATCCTCACCTACTTTTGAAGTTTACCTTAATGACACTTTTGGTCCCTGTCGTTGTAGATTAGACAAACCGCATGTGTAACCATTCTAGCACCCTATTCCTAACTCTCCACTTTGTACAAAGTGACTCCTGTGGTCCCTGGCTTTCCAATCAACATACTTACTAACACACATTGGCTTTCAAACCAGTTACGACACACTAAATCCCTAAGGACTTAATAGTAGCCCAGTCAGTTACACAATGAATACTCATATACAAGTTTAAATTGCTATTGTTCTCCCCCTCAATCAATGACTGAGCTTTTGTAGAGAGATTTAGACATTGATTGAACAGCAATTTATCACTTGATGAGATCAACGGTGAATGTTTTAAGACCAACAGAAATCATCAGTATGAATGAACATGAATATGAAGTAATCCATGCTCAGGTGAACATCACCTTGTTGGAGGGACAGCCGTCCTTTTGGCGACGTGCTTTCCCCAAAATGAAGCGCGGGTTGCTATCTAAAGTAATAGCAAACCACAGAGACATGATTTACTTATTAAGATCTACTTCTGTTCGAGCTTCATTTAAAACCCCGTGTCATTATTGAATGACATTTCTAGGGTCGTAAATGTTATCGATATCCAGAAGACATGCCTCTCTTTGTCCAAGAACACATAATACTATATATATACAACAAACATGTACCAATAAAATAGGAGAAGCTATATACACCAAGAAAAAGGATACTTGAGATTTTCTTCGTAAAATCTGTACGAGTTTTGAACTGAATTGTTCAAAAGTCATTGTTCCCGTGCATTACCGGTGGGTTTTCCGAACCTCCTCTATGGGAGTTGATGTCCCCTTTGGTAGCCACACCTTGAGTTTTTTCATGATGCATTCTGAGAGAGTAGCTGCACGCGGAAACCGTCTCCCTGCACTATCATAAATATTTTGTACGCATGTATATTGGTTAGTGACTGTGGGGTCCTGTCTCTGTGATTTCTTGCAACCATTCTTAGAATCATTTTCCGTGTCAGTAGGTACCCACTGACGACCAATTTGCTTAAAGATTCTACCAGTTGGCAACCATCTTAGGCACGTTCTAAATAAGCTATGTTCCTGAGGCACCTTAGTGTTTTTACAAGAGAAAGTTTCTTGTTTTTTTGCACTAGATCTATTAGGTTTCCTAGGGTGCTTCATTGATTTTAGAGGCCTATGGTGATTGTTTGTAGACGTAATGGTTGCAGTGACATGATCATTATCTTCCATTGTTGATGTCATATGAGACTTATCCTGAAAGTGACTCTTAGCAAATGTTCCCTTATGTCTAGGTTGTGAAGTGACAGATTTAGGCAAACTCTTAGTCTCACCAACTCGGGGAGCACACCTTGGAGAAGATGTTCCCAAGACTGGTGATTTGACAGACTTAGGATTCACCCTGTTCTTGGCCGACTTCTTTACATCATTCCTACGAGAATCTAATGAGAAACTTTTCCTAATGTATTGTGCTTGAAGGTGATCATTTTCAGCCTGTACCACAACGGTGTTTGTGTCACGTAAGGTTTTATCATCATTGACTTTTTCTTGTAATACACTTAACTTGGTCCTTAGCATTTTAATAGTCGCGTTCTTGGCCTCCAGCTGATCTTTCAACTCATTTATCATGAAAAATTCCCGAAAGTCAGGTAATTCAGGATTTTTTGATGGAAGGTTAATTTGGAACTTTTCTTTTAATTGTTGCATTGAAATTTCAAGATCAACACAATGTTTTTCAAGTTTTGAAAATCCTTTTAAAAGTTCATTGTAAACCCTTTTTTCAATCATATCATGTAAATGTGATTTGGAAGAATCAGTCGTAGGCAGAGAACCCGACGAATTAACATGTACAGGTTCATTAGAAACAATATTATCTAGATAAGCCAGATGTACCACAGTAGACCGTGCTTGATGATTTTCAGATTCTTGAGATTTCTTCTCACATCTTGAGAGGTCACTTCCTGTGCTAACACTATCATCCTTCTTGTCTGATTTTGTTCCATTCCTACCCTGCTGACCTTTTTCCTCAATGAACCCATAGACATCCCTTATCCGCAGTAGCAGTGTCGTTTTGTACATTTCTATTTCAGACCCAGTATATTTAGCGAAACACTCTTTAGTCACTTGACAGTCACAATAATAGTCCCCAGTGTATTGAGAGTTGATGAACATTTGGAATTGATTGTTGATCACATTGAGAGCGTCTTTGGATTTACCTTCAGAATATTCTTCCTTGACCAGCTCCTGTTCAAGTTGATCCAGATATAATGTCATCATGACTGTGAAATCGCTAATTTCCTGACCAAAGAGTGAAGCAAATGCCCGTCTGTACCCCATCACATATTCAGAGTTACCGAACAAAGCCTTAATGTGTGATAGAAGTGAACGGAAGCATGCTACTTGACTTTCCTTTGCATTAGTCAACTGCATATCCTCAAGGCATTCATTCATGTGTAACTGCGAGTGTGACACATCAGTTCCAGCAGAATCAGTATCATTTGTTTCTGTTAGAGATGTGTAATCATAGTTCCCATGATCCTTAGCATCATCGTACAGTTTGAGAACCTCCGATATGATGGAGTCTGAGTTAGTTGTCATAGTGAATACAATATTATGCTGATCTTGTGATTTAACCGAGAAATAGAATCTTTCGCGGGAATTTCGAAAATCACCAAGACACAAACCGCCTAGACAAATAGCATAGACACAAACCGCGTATGCGTCAAGAGACAAACCGAGTTCACAATGGAGGTACAAACCGCGTATGTGTCAATAGACAAACCGAGTTCACAATGAAGATACAAACCGCGTATGTGCCAAGAGACAAACCGAGTTCACAATGAAGATACAAACCGAGTTCACACCAAAGACACAAACCGCGTACTCGCCAAATAGACAAACCGAGTTCACACCTGATACACAAACCGCGTAGACAAACCGAGTCCACACAGAAGACACAAACCGCGTGTGCGCCAAAGAGACAAACCGAGTTCACACCAAAGACACAAACCGCGTATTCGTCAAATAGACAAACCGAGTTCACACCGTAGACACAAACCGCGTACACACCGTAGAGACAAACCGCGTTGGCTCAAATTTCCAAACCTGTCACTATCAATGCCGTTTGTCCTTTAGCCCAAACTAGTATAAAGACAAACCGAGTTCACGATGCTACACAAACCGCATTCAAGAATCGTCCAGGCAACACAAACCGCATCCAAGAACATTTGAAAGAAAGGTACTCGAATCACCCACAAACACCACACGAGCCTTAAATCTGTGAATCCAAACACTAACTACCACTCTAATACTAATCTTAATCTAGAAAGTACAAAGAAAAACAACTTCTAATCACTAAACAAAGTACAAATTGAGATTTATGCTACTAAACAAACAAAATAAAAAAACTTAAAAACTACAATTCGAATCCAACAAAAACCTCAAGAACTACACTAATTCGTGAATACCAACTCTCATGGACCTAACCATGGCTCTTGATACCAATTGTAGGGTATTCACAATACATGAATCTCTAGTTTGAGGGTTATATGGATCGAATAAGAGAAGATTTCTAGAGAGAAGTGGGAGCCTTTAGAGAGAGAAAGTAACTAGTGTAATATTAGCTTCAAAAGGTCCAACCCTTCCCATGTGTGGGAAGGGGTATATATACTACTACATATTACGTCCCTAGTGGACTGTGGAGCGAGCTGACAGTGGGGAAAGCCCCGACCCACTCCACAAATATAGATACTACTAATACTAATACTGATAATACTAAGCTACTGATAATATTACAGATAATCCTACGAGCTATGATGATCAAATAAGTACTCGGGGTGACCGAGTCTTCTGCTGAATATTCATATTCCTAACAAATTGGCACCCCTATTCTTTTAGGATATGACAATTCCAGCCTATACATTTTACAGTTTATTCCCAAACAACCCTCATCACGTAATTTGCTTTGAGTCAACTCGCATCATCGATGCCTTATCTTTCGAGAAAACTCTCACTCCCAACCAAACCAATATTCAGCTTTGTCCTCAGCAGTTCATGTACATGACTTGCTTAAGAGAATCATCGGATTGTGTAGGCTTTACGTCTTCGACACTAACAAGGGACCGTAAAAGGCTTAAAAATGGACGGAGATCAGACACATTAACTCCCTGTCGGAGGTAGTTGACTAGTGATCTGAACTTGTAACCTTGTTATGTATGTTCGTTAACTACTGCGACACCAGCTGCCATCCACACATAGCTTGTAGAAGTCATCTTGTACGAAATTGAATGTGCAACGATTTGGTTTATGTTACTGTATGTTATGGACGTTGTGGTTAAGTTGGTATGTTGCAATATGAAATGAAGGGTAATAGGGTATGTTTATATAGCATACCGTAATTGCTGATTTAACATGTGCATTGAAGGAGAACTCCTATGAATTTTTGACACGTACTAGTTGAGTTATTAGTCATCATAAGGTGACCAACACAATCCTTATAGGAAACCGTGTGGGCTTCGACATGACAGGTAGAGAGGAAGAAGTAAACCTTATCCTTAACCGTGGTGATTATAATGGTAATCCATAAATGTTTTGTCACTAAATATAAGGGGCATCGGTGAAGACCATAAAAGAAGTTGGTCGAAAAGACTCTGTCTTGAAAACAAGGTAAAATTCCTAGGCCTCCAGGAAACCATGTCACATGAGAATAACTCTGAAACTTTACAATCTCTTTGGAAAAATACCCACTTCGGTTCACACTTAAAAAAAGCTGACGGTAAATCGGGAAGGATCATAGCTATTTGGGATCCGTTGTATTTCACCCCCTCTTCAACAATGGATGGGGACCGGTATGTGGCTATTTTAGGAAAATGGCTTGAGATAGACACATATTGTCTAAGATAACAATAAGAAAGATATTCTGTGGCGAGAGTTAACTAACATCATCAATCTTTCTAATACTCTCTCTATAGTATTATGAGATTTCAATGAGGTTAGAACTGCATCGGAAAGAAAGGGATCAAATTTTGATGCTCGAGGAGCTTTGAAGTTTAATGAATTCATATCTAACTCGGGGATTTGTGACCTCCCTTTAGGCGGAAAACGTTTCACAAGAATGGATAATATTGGCTCTAAACTCAGTAAGTTGGATCGAATTCTCGTCTCTAAAGATTACATTGATCGTTGGCCAAATTCATACGTTATGGCTTTGCCAAGAGAATTCTCCGATCACTCACCCCTCCTGCTTTCAAACTCGTTTGCCTACTATGGACCGATTCCATTTAAATTTTACAATACTTGGCTCTCTGACAAAGAGTTTGGGACGTTGGTCAATTCTAGCTGGGCCTCGGCTGTTGGACCATCAAAGAGACTCCCTAGGTGTAAGGTTTAAAACCAAACTTCAATTCCTCAAGTCCAAGATCAAACAATGGCGAACCATGGCCAAACACCAGCAATTTGTTGCCAATGTTACATTAAGAAACAGTTTGGATTGCCTTGATAATAAGGCTGAGATAACTCCCCTCACATCATCAGAAGCCACCGAGCATATTAACATTGTCAAAAATCTCACTGCCTTCGAACACAATAGGAACCTTGATCTCCATCAAAAGGCAAAGGCACGTTGGGTGATGGATGAAGATGAGAACTCACAGTTCTTCCATGGTATGATCAATTCCAAATACAATCGCTCAAGAATCAATGGTCTAAATATTCTTGGTTCATGGACAACGGAGCCCACTATCATAAAAAATCACATCTTCCATTCATTCCTTTCGAAGCTCAAGGAAAGTAATCATTCAAGACCCTCATTCTCTTGCAATTACTTTAAACAACTTGCTTCAGTTGACTCACTGTACCTTGACCAACCCTTCACTCATCAAGAAATCAAAGATGCGGTTTGGAATTGTGGGAGTGACAAAGCACCGGGCTGGATGGATTTACTTTTAAATTCATGAAGAAAAAAATGGGAAGTTATCAAACATGATATTTCTGCCTATGTTAAGGACTTTGAGACTTCGGCCTTTATTCCAAGGTGATGTAATTCTTCCTTCATTACTCTCATCCCGAAAGTGGATGACCCACTTGTAATTGGTGATTTTCGTCCGATAAGTCTTATTGGATGTCAATATAAAATCATCGTCAAAGTCCTCGCTAACCGTCTAGCACATGTCATTCACTCAGTAGTTGGAGAAGCTCAAATGGCATTCATAAAATGAAGGCAAATTATAGATGGACCCCTCACTGTTGTGAGATTATTGCATGGGCAAAAAAGCATAAAAAGAGATTAATGTTTTTAAAGGTCGACTTTTAGAAAGCCATCGACTCGTTGAATTGGTCTTTTCTAAACTCTATAATGTCACAAATGGGGATTAGTATCAAATGGATAAATTGGATTTCCTCTTGTCTTAACTTAGGATTTGCTTCAGTCTTAGTCAATGGATCGCCAACAAAAGAATTCAAAATAGAAAAAGGCTTAAGGCAAGGTGATCCCCTATCCCCTTTCCTATTTATTCTTGCATTTGAAGCTCTCAATGTTGCTCTCCTTCATGCTAAGAATAATAATATTTTTCATGGAATAAATGTGGGAAAAGTTAACATCAATGTCTCACACATTCAATTCGCGAATGATGCATTGATAATGGGGGAATGGTCGCTAATGAATGCTAGAAACCTTTCTAGAATATTGACTTGTTTTCATCTTGCATCTGGTTTCAAAGTGAATTTCAATAAGAGCAAATTGTTTGGTATTAGGGTCACTAACATGGAACTAAACTCACTAGCCTTCACTGTCGGTTGTCTTACTTCACACTTCCCTTGCACATATTTAGGTCTCCCGATTGGAGCAAAAATGTCACGATGTGCAAATTGCAATAATCTTTTTGATAAATTCCATAAGAGGCTCTCTAGATGGAAAGCGAAATCTCTATCAATTGGTGGAAGAGTCACTTTAATAAAGGTCGTTCTTGGTAGCCTTGGGGTTTATTACTTCTCAACATTCAAGGCTCCTACAACAATAATAGATAAACTTGAAGGAATTTGAAGGATTTTTTTTGGGAGGATCCATGGAGGGAAATAAGATAGCTTGGATTGCTTTGAACAAAGCTACCTCACCTATATCCAAAGGAGGTCTCGGCATTGGCGATTTACTTTCGAGTAACCAAGCAATGCTTTGCAAGTGGTGGTGGAGATTTCACAATGAAGACCATGCTCTTTGGAGACAAGTAATTAGATCTATACATGGTAGAGATGGTGGCCTAAATGACATATCTATCATCAAGTCTAAATCAGGTCCATGGTACCGAATTGTCAAGCTCAAGGATGAGCTCATGAAAAATGACATATACCTCCCCTCAATATTCAAGAGAAAAATAGGAAATGGTCGTGATACTTGATTTTGGCTTGATAATTGGTTAGGAGGCTCTTCTTTAAAAGAAACATTCCCATGACTCTTTCGTCTAGAAGCCAATCCATCATGCCTCATAAGTGAAAGAGCACGTTTATTTCGTCCTCCTATGTCTGTTCCTGTTCCTACAGTGTGGGAAACTAGAAGGGGGGTTGAATAGTTTACCGGTTTAAAGTTCTTTTAAAAATCTTGTTTTAAAAGTTGGCTATTGGAAACTTTGATTCGAACTCTATGTGTAATCAATGAACACCAATGTGAACTACAAACTAAACTAACTAATACAAAATAATTAAAGTAAAGAGTAGAGTTGGAAAGATCAAACCGAGACAAAGGAATTATAGTGGTTCGGCTACGAAGCCCTTCTTCGCCCTACTCCACTCCCTGAGTACCACACTCGAGAGTTTCAAGCACTATGTCAACAACCTCCCTTCAGGCGGAGAAAACCGTACACGTCGCTTATCCTATTACCGACACTAAGCTAAATGTCGAGTGCTAATCTTAGCTAGCACCAATCTACCAAGGTCCACGTGACCAATCACACAAGCCCTAATGGCTACAAGAGATCACCACGATCTCAAGACGATCACAAAGATCAACTCTCACTTCACTCTACTTAATCTAACTACTCTAGATCCTTTGATCACTCACACACAAGCCCAATGGCTTTAAGAGATCTTTACTATCTCTTAAGATCACAATGATCTTCAATCACACTCTCACAAAAGAAAGATAATCTTGATGTATGCTAAGATACAACAAGGATGTAACAAGTGTTACAAAAACCTAACAACTACAACTCTTGTATCTTCTTGAATACTTGAGTTCTTCTCTTGCTAGTGAAGAGGAATGATAACACCTTGTATCAACTTGGATACTTGTGTTCTTCTCTTGATAATGAAGAGGAATGATAACACCTTGTATCAACTTGGATACTTGTGTTCTTCTCTTGCTAATGAAGAGGAATGAAGAGGATCACTTGTAGGATGATTGGATCACTCTTGAACAAAAGAAAAACTAACCTAAATGATCTAAGAAAGAAAGTGTGAAGAGAGTATTCAACTCAGAAAATTTTGTGTGTGTAAGGATGCCTAAAAACTGTGAATGGGGTTGGTTTTTATAGGCAAGAAAAATCTGAACGTTACAGAAAGTTTTGTACGGACGGCTCCACTAAACATGCCACGGCTCCACTAAATTTAGTGCAACCGTGGAGCCGTCCTAGACTAGGACGCTCCAAATTTTGTCTTTTCTGGTGAAAACTTATTTGGGGAAGGTTGGAGCTAATTTTGGGGGGAAAATAGCTGTTGTGATTTTTAAACATATTTTTCCATTAAAACATTTCTTAATAATTCAAAAATAATTTGTCATATGTATTTTTGAAAAAATGTTTTGTCCCATTAAAATGTGAAGTCTCAAAACACAAATTCACTTCTTTGATCATTTGTCAAGTTGTAAATTTGTTCTAGAGTGATTTGCGTAGAGACGGGATCTTCCGATTAAAAACTTGTTTACGTTAATTTTAACGTAACGTGATTTCACATTTTGTCATCCTCAAAACGTGAAATAATCGAAAGATATAAATAACATTTTTAGAATATTATTTGCATAAACAATCTCCCCCTTTTTGATGATGACAAAATATAAACTCATTTTAAGTTAAAATTAGTTTTAACAAGTTTTTAATGAGTTTACTCCTGATGCGTGGTTTTGCGACCTTACAACAGGTTTTACCTCTCGAGGAATCTCGAGAAGCTTGCAATCCCCACCAGGCAGTGTACCTGACCGATGTAGTATAGTGAAGTGGCAAGTACCGGGGGATTGATCGTTCAACTCAAAGAATAGTGTTCGTTAGGATTGAAATTTATCTACTAGGTCTAGAGGTGAGGGATGATTCTTTTTGTATTTTTATATTTTATGGAAAGCAAGTAAAAATCTCGGGTTTTGGAAGGAGAGGCGGAATTAGTTGCTAATCAACTAACCCAAAAACTACTACTTAAACTAATGTGAAGGAAAGTAAACTAGGGTTCTACAAGGGAAGTGAAGCATGTCTACCTATGATATATTACTCCTTGCTAGCTATCCAATTCTACCTATTGAATTGTCACACCTTGTTTTAATTGACGGGTTGTATTCCTTAATACCATTCGTGGGGGTGTGTACGAACTTCCCCAATTCTATAAGCTCCTACTTCACACCTATGTCGAGCCGGCTAAGAAGCTCCTAACATGGGATCACTAGAATTCACTCATGCATTAAATACAACCATATAACCTTAGTACACCTTGGTTCATGTTTCTTAAGACGTTCAATCAAGTTACCGTATAGGAGGTTAGCCAGTTTTCTTAAGCCTAACATCGATATCACCCAATCAAACAAGAGACAATAGGAAACAAGAATTATAAGCTAATCCAATTAGATCTATTGAAGTGTCACACCTTTATTGATGACGATAGACACATACATCAACAAGGAATCAATAAGATCTAATTAATTATATACAAGTTTCACACAATCATAAGTAGACACAAGGTGAATTAGCAACACATAATCAATGAAGAGCAATTGACAATAATGATAATTGAAGATATAGTATAGGATTGAATCAATAAACAAACCATTACAAGATGTTTATGGCATGATTAAGACCCTCTAAGTTGCTGGAAAAACACCTACCTAAACCCTAGAATCGGACTTAGGGTTTAGGGCTTACAAAAAGTGAAGTTATGATGTTGTATTTATAGGCAATATTTCTGTCGGCAAGGCTTGACGGCCTTCTTGACGCCGTCTCCCTTTAAACTCCAAAAATACGTTCTGGCCTATCAAGGCTTGACGCTGTCAGGCTTGGGCTTGACGCTGTCAAAGGTACTATTCCAGCAGATTTTGAGACTTTGTCGTTTTCTTCACTTTTATGCTCCAAAAACGTCCAAAATGCTTCCTTTTCCAATTTTCTCCTCCAAAGTACCTAAAATGACAAAAGGAACGATTTAGGGCATTATTTGATCAAATAAATACGATTTAGGGCTTAAATGACCCCCGAAAAGCGGTACACTTTTCGCCTCATCAAATACCCTTACACTTGAGATTTGCTTGTCCTCAAGCAAATGCGCTTTTATTCTAATCAAAATACAAGTTAGGGGTCATTTAACGCTAATATAAAAGTAATTACAACAAATAGTCGTTCCACTTTAATCATAATAAGCACGGAGATTACAGACTAGCACCTCACAAGTAGTGTTTAGATACTCACATCTCTCAGGTGTCATAAAATATATCTCATAAATGAAAATGAATAATATCTCTCACTACCTGTCATAGCAAATAGATTACCATAGGCTTGGGAAAGGATCAAAAACCTCCTCCACTAGGCGTAAGCACCTAAGATAAACTATCAAAGAGGGCTTTTAAATGGGTTATAACGTTAGGTGTAGGGATATGATAAACACGGTTTTGTTGGATAAAGGATATTTTACTGGTGGCGAGTTAAAGATCTTGATTAATTACATGTACAATATAGCGTTGCTAAGCCAAGACTAGACTCGACTTAAGCTAATGAAAAAAATAAAAAAAGAAGATAAAATAAACATAAAATGAAACGGGATGGTAGTCCGTATGTTTTTTCTACTTTTTTTTTCCAATCATACACTCTTGCCCTACCATCCAAAATAATACATCGTAGGGGCCTCGGTTCTCCCCTTACACTTGAACTTTTACATAACTTTACAATTACTATTCTATCGACTCGAATTAAGATAATCGAAACACTTGGAGTACTTTTAAAATATTTAGCACATATGGGGGTAATAATGTTGTTCTTCCCCATTACTCTATTACACTAGTACTTTACCCATGCGTCCCAATCGTCCCAAAACAATATGTACAAGGATATGACTCGACTTAGCAACCATGTAATCAATTAGATAATTAACTTGGGGTTTAAACAAATGTTGTCACAATAATGCACTAAAAATGAGTGCATACAAGGTAGGCTAAGGCGATATGGGTGTACATTTAAGTGGGGTGTAAACAAATTCTTACTTTAAGTAAAATGCTTAAAGTTAGAAACGAAAAGATAGGCTCTGAGGGGTGTACTAGGGGTATCGTGTACTAAAAATTAGTACAACGCAAAGGGTGTGGGAGAATTACTTGACCAATGTAGCCAATGTAATTATAACAAAAACACAGGTGTAAAACAATGGGTTAATCCTAATGACTCTTATCATGTAGTAAATCTAACTACACGAATGTAGTCTCACTTGCGGCCTCGGAATGGTCCTAACGCAAGTTCTAGAATCTAAGTGCTACCGGTACACACATCATAGCATAAATGCTTTTCCTACCAATTCTAGGGGCGAACCTCACATATTTGGGGGTGGAAAATTTTTTAGTGGTACGGTTTTGTGCTAGTCATATAACTTCCTATCCATGAGACGCTCATTAAGACCAAAGTTTCACTCCTAAATGTTGTAAAAAATTTTAAATTTGGCACTAAAATTGCCCTAACAAGTATTTATCTCAGTTTTATTACACATCTACCATCAAACAAACAAAAATCAAGTGCAATTGTATTCTCTAAGGTATCATCATTTACCCTCCCCTTACACTTAAGCTGAACATTGTCTCCAATGTTCATTCAAAGGATGTAAAAGTAAATAAGGTAAAAGAATGAAAACAAATACTCCCCTGATTCGTTCGATGTGTATAATCCGGTAACATGGTTAAATCCTCCTCCAAGAAAATGAACTTTGAAAGCTTCCCTTCCGAAATATAAATCATCTTCTTGTCCAATATAACCTGTTAAACCTGAGAAAACAAACACAAAAAACCCAAAGCATCAAACTGAACAAAGAAAACTCACAACTAGATGTAATTCCAGACTTAGAAATAAAAACAAAACGATTAAAGATATAATGCTTGTAGAATGAATATTTGCAGATTTCTTGGAGTTTATAAAACTAAAGATTTAACAAAAACTTTACGACTCCGGTAGAAAAACAAAACTTGCAAAATTTCCAGAATTTTACACTTGACGCCGTCAGGTGTTAACCTTGACGCCGTCAGAAGTGACCTGCAGAAATTTTATGGTTAGTTTCCGGAAAATTTCTGGAAAAACTTATGCCTCACTTCCTGGAAATCCTGCAAAATATTCATTATGACTCGATACAAGCATTTGACTCTAACAATTACTAGTATGCATGCTCATTTAATATTGTTGTGATTCATGTTCAATCTTGTTCTTGTAAACAAATTTGGATTCCCTTACACTTATCTTTTGCAAAATACCTTTATATGTAGTTAAGACGAAGTTAAAAAAAAAATAAAGCATTTTCACAATTTACTTTGAAACATGAGCACAAACAATAACAATTAAACTTGCATACGGAAACAAATAAAATCAAACAAACAAACAAACAAACAAACAAACAAATAAAGCTTGGGTTGCCTCCCAAGAAGCGCTTGTTTTTGTTCGAGTCACGAGCCTGACTCTACCCTTATTTAACGGAAATAGGGGAGGTTTTCCCTACACTTAGGATTAAGTGCGGGTGGAAGTAGCGATACACACCCTTAGGGTGGAAATATGCCACGTGAGGTGAAGGGGGTGAGTGAATGGCTTCCTTCATCCTAAAACTACCCGGATAATATTGGTTTATGGGTGGGTCGGTTCCTCTTTTGTCTCCTAGATGTAAATCTAAGGATGAAAAGTTGTGTAACGGTTGAGGTTCCGGCTCATCAACACTAGGAAATTCCCTAGAACTAAGAGTAAGGTCATCACTAAAAGTGTTCAAACCTATATCCTCTAGTTGTGCTTGGTCCAAGGGTTCTACCTCCATCGGGATTCCTAAAGTCTCTTCTACTTCTTCCGGGTAAGTCACGGGCGGTGTGGGTGCCTCAAATGATGGTGGGTTTTGTGGAGTACTTGGTGGACTTGGATTTTCTACTTTATCTTCCATCTTATCTTGATTACCTATGTGCTTATTATGTGATTTGTTGAAGTCTATCCCCAACATGCACCTAGGTATCTCAAATCCTTTTCTATTCATCTCAAATTCTTGGTCCGATTCATAAGAATCATTCTCAATAACTTGATCACTATGTTCCATTTGCCTAAAGGATTCCTCATACTCATCATATGTCTTGGTGAAATCTAATCCAAGCATGCACCTAGGTAGTTCAACATTAACCATCTCACAATCTAGGTCGGGTTCATAAGAAACTATCCTAGGTGAAGGCTCATATGGTGCATAGGTTTCACTTAATGAGGTATTTTGAGGGTTTGATGGGGCTCCTAAGGTGATTTCCTCAAAATTTTTATGCACTTGGTCTCTTTTCTCAAGGTACTCACTAAAATCTATGTAAGATCCTGTTCTCATTACTTCATTCCACCATCTTGATTTATCCAAATTAGTAAAATTATATTTCTTCATGTAAAACTCTAGTCGCGGATTTGGTAGATTCACGTTCTCCATAATGGCGAACGGAAGAGTCAATGGAAAAACTTTATGAACAAAAGCACAAAGAAAAGATAGACTACGAGAAAGCTAATAAAAAGAAAATAAAAATCTCACTAGATAGGAATCTAATGAGTAGACCTAATAAAAATAAAATTTCATCCTAAGCATTAACTATTCCCCGGGCTGCGGCGCCAAAAACTTGATGCGTGGTTTTGCGACCTTACAACAGGTTTTACCTCTCGAGGAATCTCGAGAAGCTTGCAATCCCCACCAGGCAGTGTACCTGACCGATGTAGTATAGTGAAGTGGCAAGTACCGGGGGATTGATCGTTCAACTCAAAGAATAGTGTTCGTTAGGATTGAAATTTATCTACTAGGTCTAGAGGTGAGGGATGATTCTTTTTGTATTTTTATATTTTATGGAAAGCAAGTAAAAATATCGGGTTTTGGAAGGAGAGGCGGAATTAGTTGCTAATCAACTAACCCAAAAACTACTACTTAAACTAATGTGAAGGAAAGTAAACTAGGGTTCTACAAGGGAAGTGAAGCATGTATACCTATGATATATTACTCCTTGCTAGCTATCTAATTCTACCTATTGAATTGTCACACCTTGTTTTAATTGACGGGTTGTATTCCTTAATACCATTCGTGGGGGTGTGTACGAACTTCCCCAACTCTATAAGCTCCTACTTCACACCTTTGTCGAGCCGGCTAAGAAGCTCCTAGCATGGGATCACTAGAATTCATTCATGCATTAAATACAACCATATAACCTTAGTACACCTTGGTTCATGTTTCTTAAGACGTTCAAGCAAGTTACCGTATAGGAGGTTAGCCAGTTTTCTTAAGCCTAACATCGATATCACCCAATCAAACAAGAGACAATAGGAAACAAGAATTATAAGCTAAACCAATTAGATCTATTGAAGTGTCACACCTTTATTGATGACGATAGACACATACATCAACAAGGAATCAATAAGATCTAATTAATTATATACAAGTTTCACACAATCATAAGTAGACACAAGGTGAATTAGCAACACATAATCAATGAAGAGCAATTGACAATAATGATAATTGAAGATATAGTATAGGATTGAATCAATAAACAAACCATTACAAGATGTTTATGGCATGATTAAGACCCTCTAAGTTGCTGGAAAAACACCTACCTAAACCCTAGAATCGGACTTAGGGTTTAGGGCTTACAAAAAGTGAAGTTATGATGTTGTATTTATAGGCAATATTTCTGTCGGCAAGGCTTGACGGCCTTCTTGACGCCGTCTCCCTTTAAACTCCAAAAATACGTTCTGGCCTATCAAGGCTTGACGCTGTCAGGCTTGGGCTTGACGCTGTCAAAGGTACTATTCCAGCAGATTTTGAGACTTTGTCGTTTTCTTCACTTTTATGCTCCAAAAACGTCCAAAATGCTTCCTTTTCCAATTTTCTCCTCCAAAGTACCTAAAATGACAAAAGGAACGATTTAGGGCATTATTTGATCAAATAAATACGATTTAGGGCTTAAATGATCCCCGAAAAGTGGTACACTTTTCGCCTCATCAACTCCCATTTCTCCCCCTTTTTGTCTAATAAAAAAGGTGACAAAATCTCCCCCTTGACGTATACTCCCCCTCATTTGGAGAATACCAAGGAATCGAGCAAGGATTCGTGCTACAAAACAAGGTTAGATGACATATATACAATATCTAACATGTAACACCTAAGACAAATATCCAACCACAAAATGAATGACTAAGTAGCTAAGCATCCACATAAAAGAAAAGCATTCATTCATAAAAGCAAATGTCATACATAGGTATGACTACATAAGAAGCATAAAAGAGACAATAGGAAACCTAAATCCCTAATGACTAAAGGCAAGCTTCATTTCCAAGAAGAGTCCTAAAGGTTTATTGGTGAGAAACTAAACAAGGGCATGTTTAGTTGTTTGGGTTAGGAGGTGGTGGAGATTGTGGCATCATTTGGGGTGGTGGTGGTGTTAAAAGATGTTCTATAAAAGAGAACATGACATGAATCTCGTCTCTTAAGAAGAAGATGAGATTACGGTTATGGAGACAACATAGGCAATTAGCCCTATGTAAATCAAAGGGATGTGGTTGGATGGGTTGTGCCATGATAGGAGAAGGTGGTAGTGGTGAGTTTGTTGGGGATGGAGTTAGCATGGCATAGTCCAATGGAGTTATGGGGGATAGTGTGTACTCCATGGATGATGTTGTGTTGAAGGATGATAAAGATGTTGTGTAGGAAGAGGATGTTTTAGAGGGTACATTAGGTGGTGATGGTGAGTAAGGAGTGGCTTAGGAAGGTGGTGTCCTAGCTTCATCATCTTTTGTGAGATCCACAAAGAGTGGTTTTGAGGGTGGTTTCACGGTTATCCTAGGTTTCTTGGAGATGTGTGAGGTGGATCCTTGTGTGGAAGACATGGTGTTTGTGTGATGGGAGGTTGAAGGTGAAGTGCAAGATAAGCTTGCAAGGGTGAGGCCTTAGATAGGCAAGTTGGGTGAAATTTGAATTAAAGTTGATGGGAGTGTCCTATGGTGTAGCAAGGGAATCTTAGGGTGTGTGTGAGGTTACAAAATTTGCAGGTTTGAGGTTAGGGTTGCAGGGATTCAAGAAGGTACAGTAAAAATCCGTCAAACAGGGACACGGTTCCTCTAAATGACCCACGGTACCGTTAAATTTAACGGTACCGTCCATATTTAGTGGTACCGTGACACTATTGTCAGGAAAATTTCTATTGAGGCTAGTTCTGGGCAGCTAGGGGGATGTTTTCTAGGGGAACTAGTTCCTGGAAATGATAGTGCCTCAACTCACTAAGTTTTTGTTTTCCTAATATGTCCCCTACAATGCTACATCTAGCACATAATGATTATCAAGCAATTTTCCAAGATAATCATAAGCATGCAAGCATAAAGGACAAGATAAACTAACATCCAAATATCACATAAATCATTCATGCATGGTGATAGATTTAGTACTAAGCATGCAAGATAATTAGAGTATTAATTCCTAATATAGCCTATTAAGAATAAGCCCTAGTAGGAGATATAAATCTCTTCATAACTACTAATGACTTGAGCCTTCTCCCATTCTTGTTATACTCTCGTCTTGAGCATTTATCTCATTCTCATGATTTGGATCATCAAAGGGTGCATAATGGGTGGAGGATTCAGAAATGAGAATGGTTGACACGTATGACTCGGTTATGGGTTTCATGACTGGTGTGTAAAGTGAGTATTGAGGACCATGAAGGTAAGGGTGTAGGTTCATGAAGTAGTGATAGAGGCGGGTTAGGAACATCCCATAGGGTATCAATTTATTCTTGTTACCCTTGAGATGTACAATTCGCTTAGCGAAGAAGTAAGCGAGATTGTATGGTTGTTGGGTAAGGAGACCGTAGATCATATGAGCACAACACGCCGGGAGTTGCTCACGATTTCCTGTTAGACTTAAAACATTTTCTCGCAGGATGACTGCCCAAGAAAGTAGTTCATGACGCACCTCTTCCAAATGAATTTTTGTTGGATTAGGATAAGAGGAGTACTTATGAGTACGGATGATTTTGGTTAGTTCGGTGGGAGAGGGTATGTAGGAACAATATGGACTATCCTCTTCACGATAGTTGAAGAGGGACTCAAGACACCAATCCTCAGTATAGGCACATTGCCCATGATTGGGGATTTGAAGGATTTGAGCAAATTGCTCAAGGGTTAGAACAAATTTGTAATTTCTGACCCAAAACCAGAGAGACAAGGATTGCTCCTCGTTACGTACGAGTTCAACTTGTCGGAAGAATTCCAACATAAAGCGAGGGCAAATGTGCTCGTTTATGTGGAGTAAGCAATCGAATCCTATAGCTCTAAAAGAAGTGTTGATGTCCTGATGGTAAACAAAGGATTGATCAATGACACGGCCTTCATGAAACCGACGGGTTTCAAGATTGACATAGGCACGAGTGTGGTTACCGGGAGTTGTGGGTTCTTGTGATATTTGGGGTGTGTAGGTGTCGGTTAGGAGATGATCAAAATCATATTCATGAGACATTTTTATTTCCTATAAAAGTGTTTTTAGGAAAAATTAGTATGAAGAATAGTTGCATTTTATGCACATGCCTAGTGTGTGCCTATATGCAAACCATGTGGAGGTGCGGCAATCTCGACTCAAAATAATGAGATTACCCAAACACTCCTAATTTTACTTTTGCTCAAGCAAATAAGTCGAAGAATACATATTGATTATGTAGTTCGATCATGATTTGGGAGATCTTGTATGAATGAGAAAGTGTTTTTAGTTTGCATCAACAATGTATGAAAAAGAACAATTTCATGGCCCTAGTTTTGTGAGATTTTGAAAATGATGGAATTGGGGTGTTTTGGTAACCTCAATGTTTTGGTACCAAAGATTTTGAAATGTTTTGGTGTTGATGACTTCTAATTTAAAATTTCCTAAAGAAAAATTGAAAAACCCCAATTTAATTTTCATCAATGCATAAACCCTAGACCCAAAATTAAAAAAAATTGGAGTAAGATGACTTACAATTTTTGTTGAAAAGGGTGAGAATGATTGAGGATCTTGAAACTCAATGTCTTGAATATGATCTTGAAGGGGTGTAATTAAGTTTTGGGTGAGAGGTTAAGTTATGACAGCAGTTGCTGAGGTTATGAGGGTTTGGAATGAGTGGTAAAGAAAAAGGAAACTGAAATACGGAATGTTCCAGATGCACGGTTCCACGGTACCGTTAAATTTAACGGTGCCGTGCCACATTTAGTGGAGCCGTGTATCTGCAGGGATGGTTTTCTGTCCCATTTTGATGTTTGACGAATAAGTCTCGCTGTTTTAGTGAGACTCTATGACACGAGGAAAGAATTTATACCTAATAAATTCCTTTGACTAGGGAACCTAAACTAGACTTAACGAGACACACGAGATGACTTCAAGAGTCATGAGGTTTATGGAAATTGTTCCATCATTCCTAGACCTAGACGAAGGTAGTTAAAGGATTCTCGTTTGAGAGGTTTGGTAAGGATGTCTGCGATATTGTCCTGAGAAGGAACTTTCTCAATAGAAATATTTCCTTTCTGAACATTATCAGGAAGGAAGTGGTGGCGAATTTTGATATGTTTGGTACGGGAGTGTTGAATGGGGTTTTTGCTCAAGTCAATAGCACCTTTATTATCACACATAATGGGGATGTCATCTAAATGGATGTCATAGTCTATAAGGGCTTGTTTCATCCATAGTGCTTGTTGACATGCCTTTCCGGCGCTTACGTACTCGGCTTCGGTTGTGGAGATAGCAAGAGCCGTTTGTTTCTTGGAGAACCAAGAAGTTAAGCAACAACCCATGAAGGTACAAATGCCACTCGTACTCTTTCGATCCACATAATCTCCCGCATGATCAGAGTCGGCACAGACAATAGTTTCTACACCGGTCCCCTTGGGATAGAATAATCCCAAGTGTATAGTGCCTTTAATGTATCGAAAGATACGCTTAACCGCTTCGAGGTGAGAGGTTTTAGGATCCTCTTGGAAGCGAGCACAAAGGTAGACACTAAACATGATGTTGGGCCTACTTGCCGTGAGGTATAGTAAACTTCCTATCATACCTCTATACTTAGTGCTATCCACGGACTCACCTTCTTCATCTTTCGTGAGTTTTATTTCCATGGACATGGGAGTTTTCATAGGCTTAGACTCTTCTAAACTAAACTTCTTTAGCATCTCTTTACTATACTTAGCTTGATTAAAGAAGATACCATCTTCCATTTGTTTAATTTGTAGACCATGGAAGAAATTTAATTCACCCATCATGCTCATCTCAAACTCATCATGCATGATCTTAGAGAAATCATTGCACATCTCTGGACAAGTTGATCCGAATATAATGTCGTCGACATATATTTGAACAATGATAAGATGTGAATCTCTTTTCTTTGTGAAGAGTGTGTTATCAACCTTTCCCATGGTATATTCATGTTCAATCAAGAAAGCTTTCAGTCTATCATACCAAGCTTTAGGAGCTTGTTTAAGACCATAGAGTGCTTTTTTGAGCTTGTAAACATGATTCGGATATTCGAAATCAACGAATCCCGGAGGTTGTGCAACATACACCTCCTCGTTGATATAACCATTAAGGAACACACTCTTCACGTCTATTTGGTATAGTTTAAAGTCTAAGGCACAAGCATAGGCAAGGAGTATTCTAATTGATTCTAATCTAGCTACGGGTGCATAGGTTTCATCATAATCTATTCCCTCATGTTGGTTATAGCCTTGTGCTACCAACCTTGCCTTATTCCTAATTACGACGCCATTTTCGTCGAGTTTATTCCTAAACACCCACTTAGTTCCTATGATTATTTGATTCTTAGGAAGAGGTACTAAATCCCAAACTTGGTTTGCAGTGAATTGATTAAGTTCTTCTTGCATAGCAAGTATCCAACTTTCATCCTTAATCGCTTCACCTACATTCTTAGATTCTACGGTAGATATGAAACAAAAGAAATTACTTTTGTTTTGTGCTTGTGACCTAAGGGTTCTTTGGTTTAGATTACCTATGACATTTTCAATAGGATGGTTTTTGGATTCCTTAATGTTGACAATTTCGTCAACTTCAACTATTTCATCCTCAATGTCATCTTCTAGGGTTTTCTTGCCATTAACCTTAATGGCTTCGTCCTCATCTAAGTCATCATCCACCAAGGGTGATGTCTTAGTTTGAGGAGGACTTTCATCGAATGTCACGTTGAGTGATTCTTCGACTTTCATGGTATCTCTATTTAGGACAACATAGGCTTTACTATTTTGGGAGTAACCTAGAAAGATACCTTCGTAAGACTTCGGGTCAAACTTGGTAAGGTAATCTTTAGTGTTTAGTACGAAGCACTTGCTTCGAAACACTCTAAAATAATCAAGAGTAGGTTTTCTACCTTTCATGATTTCATATGGGGTTTTTCATAAGATAGGTCTAATTAAAATCCTATTAAGAATATAAGTTGAGGTGTCCATCGCATTACACCAAAACTTTTGCTGAATTGATTGTTCATTCAACATCGTTCTACTTATTTCTTGTAGAGTACGATTTTTCCGCTCGACTACCCCATTTGATTGTGGAGTGCGTGGAGCCGAGAAATTGTGAGTAATACCATTAGCATCACAATATACTCCAAATTGCACTTCATTATCAAATTCCCGACCATGATCCATCCTAATAGAAACTATTGTACATCCTAGTTGGTTTTGGAATTTCTTACTAAAGATTTCAAATTCCTCAAAAGCTTGTGTCTTATTCTTTAGAAATCTAGTCCAAGTATACCTAGAATAGTCATCAACTATTACTAAGGTGTAGTGATTTCCTCCATAGCTCCGTACGGCGGATGGACCGAATAAGTCCATGTGAAGGAGTTCTAGGCATCTAGAGGTCGAGACCATATTCTTAGCTTTGTGACTAGAATGTGCTTGTTTTCCAACTTTACAAGCGTCACAAAAGTGTTTGTCGAACTTAATCTTAGGTAGGTTTCTAACTAATTCCTTAGATGCCAATGATTGTATCAAACGTATATTGACGTGACCTAACCACCTATGCCATAGAGTTGAATTATCATCTATGGTTGCTAAGCATATCCTATCCTGAGGCTTATTTCCTATTTTCATAACAAATAAGCCATTTCTCCTAACTCCTTTGCCTATGGTTTTACCATCCTTTATGATCTCACTACCCTCTTCAGAGAATATAACTCTACACTTATTATCTACCATTTGAATAATACTAAGCAAATTAAATCCTATGTTATCTACATGCTCAACATTTCTAATAGTAAGGGAGTTTTGAGTGATCGTACCTTTGCCTGTAATGTTGCCCTTAAGTTTGCTACCGAAAGTGACATTACCTCCGTTTTATTCCTTGTATGATGAGAATAAACTTCGGTTACCCGTCATATGGTTAGTGCATCTAATATCCTTGACCCATTCGTCAGGCTCCAAGTCAATTCCCAAGCGTATCTATTGCCAAAGACAAACATTCAAACATTTGGTCCCCAATATCTCATGGGTCCAAAGTGGTTAGCATTAAACATCCCATGCATTACTTGCATTTGGTTAGGATGTTGAAACGGAGGGCAAATTTCCCATGGCAAGTAACTTTGTAGTTGACAGTCATTCCAAGTTACGGGATAGTTACTTGGAAAACTTTGTCTTCTAGAGTTACGTCTCGGTAGAGGAGTTCTTGACCGAGGTTTGGGAGTGTTTGTTTTTCTAAGTGGAGGGGTCTTAGACCTAGTGGGTTTTACAAATCCAGGTCTGGGGTTTGACATAGGTTTGTAAAATTTTTTGACTTCCTCTATACTAGTAATAGAGACCTTTGTACCATTTACAATTATGTGAGTTGGTTTAGGACCTGATTTGTTTTTGAAATTTGACTCAGTTCTGTCTCCAGTGCTAGACGGTACCACGGTTCCGTTAAGTTTAATGGTACCGTTGGTACCTTTAGTGGTGCCGTCTGGGGATTTGACAGAATTCTTGGGTTTGACAGATTTTACTTGATTTGTTTTATCTGTCGAAGCATTTTCTGTTTCCTTTTTAAACTTAATGATCCTAATTGCATTTTCCATGAGTTTTTCATTTTCAACTCGAAGATTTATGCATGACTCACAACCTACATCTATTTCTTTATTTCTTTCAAGTCCTTTGACTTTATCTTTTAGTTCTAAAATTTCTACTTCGAGTTCATGCAATTTTGATTTTAGTGATTTGTTTCTACTTAACATTTTTGAAATAATTTTGCATAGATTTTTATGTTCGTCATTTAGTATGTTATCATCTATTGATGAGTTGTCATCTATAAAATTAGGATAGTCGTAACATACCTCATTAGAAGCGTGAGCCATTAGACATGTTTCGCCCTTGGGCTTCTTTTCTTCATCATCACCGCTGTCACTCCAAGAGCCTCCTATGAGAGCTCGTTGGTTGTTGAATTTCGGTGGTTTGGGATACTCTCTTATGAGGTGATTAGGATCTCCGCACCTAAAGCATTTCCTGTCACTTGTCCCTTTTCTTTTCAACATGGTTCTTTTGTGATGTCTTATTCTCATCACGCGGTTGCCTAACGGACCTACCTCTTCTCCTAAAGAACTTTTTAAAGTCCCTAACCGCTAATGCATATTCCTCATCTTCACTATCGGAACTCGAGCATTCCTCATCACTAGACTCCTTTTTGGCTTTCAATGCTAGAGATCTAACTCTCTCGCTTTTGCCTTTGACTATGTCAGAGTCCTTCTTGATTATCATCTCGTGAACTTTCAAGTTTCCTATAAGTTCATCGAGTGATAAGGTCGCCAAGTCCTTTGACTCTTCTATGGCGGTGACCTTTGCTCTCCATTTAGGATGTAGAGCCCTAAGAAACTTCCTAACATAATTCTTGCTAGAGTAACCTTCATCAAGAGCTTTAAGACTGGTGATAATAGTATTAAATTTAGCAAAAGCATTGTCTATTGACTCATCTTCCGAAATGGAAAATTGTTCATATTGTTGAACAAGAAGATCTATCTTGTTCTCTTTGACTTGGTTATTACCTTGGTGAGTGACTAGCAACGTTTTCCAAATCTCTTTTGCCGTATTACACATAAAAATTCTTTCAAATTCCTTTTTAGGCAAAGCATTGTAAATCATCATTTTAGCCTCATTATTTTTGGCTAATTTCCTTTTAAGTTCATCACTTTATTTATCATAAGAAACTATTTCATCCTTTTTAGTTTCCGGATTCATTTGAATAGGTTGAAAGTCACCCTCGGTAATAACATGCCAAAGATCAATGTCTTTTGATTTCACATACGTTTCGAATCTTGTTTTCCAATATATAAAACAATCGGTTTCGAAAAGTGGTGGTCTTTGCATAGATTGCCCTTCTAGATATTTGTCGGAATCCATTGATCGATTCAAGTTTTAAAATACAATATATTTTAAAATCTTGACTGACGTGGCTTCTGATACCAATTGTGGGAAACTAGAAGGGGGGTTGAATAGTTTACCGGTTTAAAGTTCTTTTAAAAATCTTGTTTTAAAAGTTGGCTATTGGAAACTTTGATTCGAACTCTATGTGTAATCAATGAACACCAATATGAACTACACACTAAACTAACTAATACAAAATAATTAAAGTAAAGAGTAGAGTTGGAAAGATCAAACCGAGACAAAGGATTTATAGTGGTTCGGCTATGAAGCTCTTCTTCGCCCTACTCCACTCCCCGAGTACCACACTCGAGAGTTTCAAGCACTATGTCAACAACCTCTCTTCAGGCGGAGAAAACCGTACACGTCGCTTATCCTATTACCGACACTAAGCTAAATGTCGAGTGCTAATCTTAGCTAGCACCAATCTACCAAGGTCCACGTGACCAATCACACAAGCCTTAATGGCTACAAGAGATCACCACGATCTCAACACGATCACAAAGATCAACTCTCACTTCACTCTACTTAATCTAACTACTCTAGATCCTTTGATCACTCACACACAAGCCCAATGGCTTTAAGAGATCTTTACTATCTCTTAAGATCACAATGATCTTCACTCACACTCTCACAAAAGAAAGATAATCTTGATGTATGCTAACAAGTGTTACAAAAACCTAACAACTACAACTCTTGTATCTTCTTGAATACTTGAGTTCTTCTCTTGCTAGTGAAGAGGAATGATAACACCTTGTATCAACTTGGATACTTGTGTTCTTCTCTTGATAATGAAGAGGAATGATAACACCTTGTATCAACTTGGATACTTGTGTTCTTCTCTTGCTAATGAAGAGGAATGAAGAGGATCACTTGTAGGATGATTGGATCACTCTTGAACAAAAGAAAAACTAACCTAAATGATCTAAGAAAGAAAGTGTGAAGAGAGTATTCAACTCAGAAAATTTTGTGTGTGTAAGGATGCCTAAAAACTGTGAATGGGGTTGGTTTTTATAGGCAAGAAAAATCTGAACGTTACAGAAAGTTTTGTACGGACGGCTCCACTAAACATGCCACGGCTCCACTAAATTTAGTGGAACCGTGGAGCCGTCCTAGACTAGGACGCTCTAAATTTTGTCTTTTCTGGTGAAAACTTATTTGGGAAAGGTTGGAGCTGATTTTGGTGGGAAAAATAGCTGTTATGATTTTAAACATATTTTTCCATTAAAACATTTCTTAATAATTCAAAAATAATTTGTCATATGTATTTTTGAAATTTTTTTTTGTCCCATTAAAATGTGAAGTCTCAAAACACAAATTCACTTCTTTGATCATTTGTCAAGTTGTAAATTTGTTCTAGAGTGATTTGCGTAGAGACGGGATCTTCCGATTAAAAACTTGTTTACGTTAATTTTAACGTAACGTGATTTCATATTTTGTCATCCTCAAAACGTGAAGTAATCGAAAGATATAAATAACGTTTTAAGAACATTATTTGCATCAACATACAGGTACTGTTAATTACGTTCGACAAAAACGTTTAATAGTAAAGTTGGGAAGTGTTGAAGTAAAACCTCGTAGGTGGGCCCAACTTCTATATAGTATCCTTCGGAATAGCTCCTCCGGACGTTGTGAACTCCTACACATAAGAAACACGCACGTTAGACTAGCCTTGGGTTTTATCCCAAGACAAACCTCCGGCGTGAGAGTTAGTATATGCTAGTTATGGAGGGTTGAACAGTAAATGAGAGTAAATATTGTAGGTGTAAAATTGAATGCGAATCATAAATGTGGTGTGGGTATTTATACTACCCACACCTGTTACCTGTTTGTCTTGGGACTAAGCAAGCCGACCTATGCCTAGCCTAGTAGGTAGGTGTCAGATCACGTGGGGAACATAATACAGGGAAATCTGGGATGGCGGCGTTGGCGGCGGTTGATGGGAATGCTTAGTGTAAACGGCGGCGGTCCTTTCGGTAGGCATGTCTGGAGGTGAGTTGATAGTTCGGATGAAATACGACGTCCGGAAACGTACGCCAACATGTCCCCACCAGTATTGGAGTATCGGCTTTGAGTCGATAGTGCAATACTTAAGAACTTATGTCTTCCGGTAGTTTTTTAGTCTTTGTTACGTAATCAAGTTATGTGAGCGTGTGTTCCGGTTGATGAGAGGGTTTGTTAACCCTTCTTGGGCTGGTTGAGTTCTAGGCCCATGGGCCGAATAAAATAATATTTACCTTACTCTAAATAGCTGTATGCCACGCGTAGTTTTACCGTAGAGATCCAACGCTCCATAATTAGCCACGTCAGCGAGGCACAGACTGACGCGACGTTTTCACGTCTTTCTAGGTTTTTCCCTATATATACCGCTTTACCCTCTTCATTTTTTCACTTTTCATTGTTTATTCCTTTTCCCTTTTCTTGGAGTTGTACGTCTCGCTTTTACCGGGAGTTCTTTGTGCAACATTTTCACGAGTTCCCGAAAGGTGTGTTTTATTCTTTTCTTGTAATTATCTTTCGTATACATTCCCCGACATCCTTTTAGTTATGGCCGCTGAGGTGAATGTACCGGAGAACCCTTCCTTAGTTAGTAGACCTGGGCCCTCGTCCGGTAGGGTCGTACCTAAGTTTGATATGCATGTACATACTTCGAAGATGACGCAAAGAGAATTAGATGATGTGGTTAGAGAGTTTGGTATCCCTTCGGATTTACGACCCACTCTTCTTCCGGATGACATGACCATGAATCAGTTACCGGACGATAAGATAGGTATCTACGTTCATCAGTTGAGGATGGGGGGTGTTAGGATACCTTTCTCCACGTTTTTATTAACGGTGATAGGATACTTTCGCGTGCACATCTCCCAGCTTGTTCCGATAGGTCTGAATAGAGTGACTATGTTTGAGATTCGGTGCTACAGTTTAGACGTTCGTCCGACCGTTGCCTTGTTTAGGGTGTTTTATAGATTGTGTAAGCAAGGTCATTGGTTTTCGTTTGAAAACTGAACGGGGAGAAGGGCCAAGAAATGCTTTGAGGAGGTTCTTATCGGGTTGAAACATTGGAAGGACCATTTCTTTTTGATAGACCGGAGGGCAATTCCGGATGCCATGCCATGGAGGCACAAAGATTCTAAGGTAACTGATGAGTTTCCGGAGACGCATTCTGATAGGGACGTTGAGAAGGTCGCTAGGAAAGTGATTCTTCTCAGGAAACCCTCAAACGCCCTTCTATGGATGACGGGCCTCTCTAATGTCTTCGAGAATCCAGGATATGAGGCCGTTCTAAAGGATGCCGAGGGGCGTGGTAATGCCAGTTCCCTTACTTTATATTATGTAGTGTCTGTTATTCTTCGTCTTGATCTTACCTTGTTTCTTTTTTGTAGTTATTACCATGTCGGATTATTTGGAACTTCCGGAGTGGGATGGAACCGAGGTCAGTAAGGGAGATCCTATCCCAGAGGGGCATGAAAGACCCATCCATACTACTGAGCCGTTGGTACCGGGAAGTCCGGTACCTGAGAAGACTCCGGTCTAGAAAGCTGTAGAGAGGCCTGATCCAAATATGGTTGCTGCAAGGGAAGAGAAGGAGAGAAAGAAGCAGGAGAGTCAGCCATTCAGCAAGAAGAGGAGCGCTGAGGGTCCATCAGCCATCCAGAAGGGGATGAAGAAAAGAAAAAGTAAGGTCACTGATCACACTGTTGATGAGAATGTATCCTCTGATCATACCGTTGATGCTACTCCCCTGAACATAGCTGAGCCGCATGGTGTTGCGAACGTCGAAGGGGGACCGGTGGGTGGTGAAAGACCCCAACCGGAAGGTGAGGGAGGAGCCGTTCATCCGGAAGAGGGAACGGATGAGACTAAGAATGTCGTTCAGAAGGGTCCGGAGGAACAACCTGTTGGGGAAACCCAGGAACATAACCAATAGCCCCCTTCTGACAGTAAGAAATATCCTTCATTTGGTTTGTATTTTTTTCCTCTCATTTCTCTTTTTTGCAGACCATTCGGCTCATTCGGCTCATTCTATACACTCTCAGCATCCTTCGCATAGCTCCAGAGGACCTTCCGAAGAATACCATTCGGCTGGGCGAGGTATGAACTCATTCTTACGACATCTATTGTTACAATCTGCCTTGTTCTGACTTAGTTATTTCCGTCGCAGATGAAAATTTGTCTGGAGGAGAACGTTTTGTTCTCGGCTGGTCTCTCACTGATGACCTTCGGTTTGACACCTTATGAGCCTGCCGCGAGATGATGTCACATCTCGCGACTCCTGCAGAACGGGCAGCACTTGAAGAGTTAACCAACGGCCAGCTGGTACGCTCGGCGTATGTAAACGCTGAGGCTGGAGTTGTCATGCAGGCTGAGCTGCTGCGCAGGTTTACCCAGCTCATCACTGAGTACAGGGAGTTAGATCACACTCGCAAGACTGTTGAACAAGAGCGCAATGCGCAGGCTGGGAAGTTTGAGCGAGTGTTGAGGGATTTAAGGGTTGCGGAGAAGGAGTTGGAGAATGAGCGTGCTGCTTCCTCAGTCCGGGAGCAAGGTTTGGCCGACCAGTTGGAAGAGATGGAGAAAGACAGGAATGATTGGATGGCAACGTCCGCTTCTCAGGCTGAAAAGATTAGGAAGTTGGAGCAGGAACTGAGGGAGAAAAACAGGGTCGTTGAGAGGTTGGAGGAGGAGAAAAGGCAGCTGGTAACGGAGGTAGCTCAGTCGGAGGTGGTTCGTCATAATACTGTCAAAGACTTGGTTCCGGTCGCCTTCCGCAGGTTGTTTAACAGTGCTGAGTATAAGAAGAGCATGGGAAGAGTTTACAGTCTGATATACACCGCCGGGTTTTTGGACGGTGTTAAAGCCGAGCGCAAAGAGGATGACATCCAGAGGCTGGTTAGGAAGATCAAAAATATCAACATCCAGGCTCCGACCATATGGAAGGCAGAGTACCGCAAGCTTTTTTAGGCTGAATATCCGTGCGTCAAGAAGCTTTCGGAATCTCACCGCCTTCCCCTTGGTGATTTGATGAATCTTTTCCCTGACATACCGCAAGCTTTTTAGAGTGAAGGATACCGTAGAGAAGGCTCTTTAGCTTCTTTTGTTTTTTTTGTTACATGAATGTAATTGAATAATGTTGTAACTAAATATTTCTTAAGCCAAACCGCTCGTGACCAGTGGTGTCATGCTTTTGTATTGTTGAATGAATGCAGTTAGAATAACAATTTGTTGGGGTTGCTTATGTTTCTCATTCTAAGTATTTGCATCTTGTTTGTACGTTTGACGACGGAGTGTTTTCACGATCCGCTCCTTTAGAGCCGGAGTGTTTTCCACCATCCATTTCGGTTTGCCGACGAAGTGTTTTCCACGATCTGCTCCTTAGAGCCGGAGTGTTTTCCACCATCCGTTTTGGTTTGTCGACGAAGTGTTTTCCACGATCCGCTCCTTAGAGCCGGAGTGTTTTCTCTATCCGTTTTGGTTTGTCGACGGAGTGTTTTTCACGATCCGCTCCTTAGAGCCGGAGTGTTTTCACTATCCGTTTAGATTTGACGGAGTGTTTTCACGATCCGCTTGTCCGTTTTGATTTCATCTTGATCATAGAACTTATATAACACAATTTAGATTGGAAAATTGTTCCCCTTGCCGTTGGGAAACTAATTATTCGTATAAATATTAGTGATTGGTTTACAACTTTTACATAAAACAATTACGTAGGTTCATTGCATGCCAAGTCCGAGGTACTTCTCGGTCATCCATTGTCTGAAGCTTGTACGAACCGTTATGGTAGGCCTCAACTATTCGGTATGGACCTTCCCAGTTAGGTCCTAGCTTTCCCTAGCTTTCCCTGGTTCTCGACCCTGCTGGCTTCGTTTCTCCGGTACACAAAGTCCCCCACTTTAAATGCTACCGGTCGTACCCTCTAGTTGTAATACTGTTCGACTTTGGCTTTATACTTCGCTTCCCGAATAGCTACCATCTCTCGTCTTTCTTGTAGCAAATCCAGATTTAAGCGTTGCTGTTCTTCATTATCTTCCGGATTGTAAAGCATAGTATGATGGGTTGGCATTCCAATTTCGGCTGGGATGACAGCTTCGCTTCCGTATGTTAAACTAAAAGGGTCCTCTCCATTGCTTGTTTTCAGCGAAGTCCGGAAGGCCCACAGAACGTTCGGTAATTCGTCCACCCATCCGACTCTTTCCCTTCCGAGCCTGGTTTTTATACCATGCATCAAGCTCTTGTTGGCTCTTTCGACCAAGCCGTTGGCTTGAGCAAGTGCTACCGCCGTGTTTATCTGCTTGATTTTCAATTTCTCGCACCAACTTTTGAACGGATCGTTGACGAAGTTCGTCCCGTTGTCTGTGACTATTATGCCCGGTAGTCCGAACCTATAAACGATGTTTTCTCATACGAATTTTTTTACTTCTTTTCCTGTGGTTTTGGCGAGGGGTTTCGCCTCTATCCATTTTGTAAAGTAGTTAACGGCTACAATGACAAACTTTACTTTCCCCGGAGCCTCTGGCAGAGGACCCAACACATCCATTCCCCACTGGTAAAAGGGCCACGGTGCCATGATGGACGTCATTATGGTTTTTGGTAATTTCGGAACCGGATCATGAATCTGACAGGAGCCACATTTGTCAATTTCCTCCCTAGCGTCTCTGTGCATGGTCGGCCAATAATAACCTTGCCTCATCAATTTGGCCACCACCGACCTTGGTCCAGAGTGCATTCCGCACACTCCTTCATGGACTTCCCGTATGATATAATTCGCTTGTAGCAGACCTACGCATCTTAACATAGGACTTAGGTATGACTTTTTGAAAAGCACACCGTCTTCCATCACATACTGGGGAAGTTTCATCCGTAACGCCCTTGCTTCGTTTTGATCTTCCGGCCATATACCTTCTTCCAAACACTGGATGATGGGTGTCATCCAATTACTTTCCTCTTCCTCTACAATTGCCCCTATTTGCTTTTCTTCGGTTGAGGGCTTTTCCAACACTTCGACAAGAATCTCTTTGGTTAGATGATTAAAAGCTACCGAGGCTAGCTTGCTTAACACATCCGCCTTTTGATTTTGCGTCTTCGGTATGTTGTGAATTTTGAATTTTTTAAAGCTGCCAATGTGCTCCCTTGCCTTCGCCAAGTATTGTATCATGCTCTCATTTGCTGCCGTGAAATCTCCGTTTATCTGACTTGCGACCAATTTAGAGTCTACCCTGACTTCTAGAGTTTTCGCGTTCATTTTTCTGACGAGTCGCAGGCCGGCCAGAAGTGCCTCGTATTCCGCCTCGTTATTGGTGCTTTTAAAATTTAGGCGGAGAGCATATGTGTATTCGGTTTGACAGGGTCCGATCAAAACAAGACCCGCTCCGGAACCTTTCTTGTTAGATGCCCCATCCGTGTACAATATCCATTCTTCCGGATCGGAGATGTCATGGATTTCTTTCCCCGGTTTTCTTAGGTGTGATTCTTCCGCTCCGACAGGAATTTCTAAGATGAAGTCCGCTAGAACTTGTCGCTTGACTACGTTTCTCGGCACATAAGTTATATTGTAAGCTCCTAACTCCAAAGCAAACTTGGCCAACCTTTCGGACGCTTCTGGCTTATTCAAAATTTACTTTACCGATTGATCCGTTATGACTTGGATAGGGTGAGCTTCGAAATACCTTCTTAACCTTCGGGACATGTGCAATAGTGACAATGCTAGCTTTTCAACCAGAGCATAATTTCTCTCGGCCTCTTGTAGTGTTCGGCTCACATAGTGAACAGGAAATTGTTTTCCCGCCCTTTCGGTTAACAAAACAGCGCTGATAGCGTCATCCGCCGCTGCGAGATAAACATACAAAACTTCTTTTGCCTTGGGCGTCGACAAGGACGGGAGATCTAGTATCAACTTCTTGAGGGACTGGAGTGCTTCTTCGGCCTCTTTGGTCCATTTGTACTCCTCCTTATTCTCCTTGGTAATATTTTTCAAAGTTTCGAAGAATGGAAGGGATCTCTCGGCTGACCTTGCCAAAAATCTATTGAGGGCTGCTAACTTGCCGGTCAGACTTTGCATCTCCTTTAGAGTTGTTGGAGATTTCATTTGTGCAATTACCTTCGTCTTATTTGGATTCGCCCTTATGCCTTCGGAAGTCACCATGTAACCCAAAAACTTCCCCTCTTTAACACCGAAAGAGCACTTCTTTGGGTTTAACTTCATGTTGATCTTTCGTAAGTTGTAGAAGGTTTCAGCAATATCCGCCAACATCTCTTTTTCTCCTTTGCTCTTGATCACCTTGTCATCCACATAGGCTTCCAGAATTCTTCCGATCTGATTCTGGAAGGCCGAATCAACGAAGGGCTTGTAAGTTGCTCCAGCGTTCTTTAGGCCGAACGACATTTTGGTGTAGCAATAAGTACCCTGCTCTGTGTAAATGCTGTCTTCTCTTCGTCCTCTTCTGCCATCTGGACCTGGTGATAACCTTTATAGTAGTCCTTCGGACAGGAGGTGTTAAATTCTTGAAGTCGATGCACATGCGCCAACTTCCATTGCACTTCTTTACCAGCACAGGGTTGGAGATCCAAGTAGGGTAACGAACCGGCCTAACTATTCCGGCTTTCAACCATTCATCCACTTCTTTTAGCACCTCCTGATTTTTTTCTGCGGACAAGTTACGTTTCTTTTGAGCTACCGGCGTATCAGAAATGTTAACATTCAGATGGTGTCTGATTAGGCGGCGCGGAACTTCGGTCATTTCCGAAGGTTGCTAGGCGAACACATCTTTATTATTCCTCAACCGTTCGATTAGGTGCCTCCGGCACTCTCTCGAAAATCCTGATCCTATTGTGACCGGTTGTTCGGGATACGCAGGGTTTACCAAAATTTCCTCCGTCTTATCTACCTCCGGATTAACAATCTCGGCCTTTTGTGGTACATCCATCACTCGTTCTTCCTCTAGTCTCCGGCTCTCTAATACTATGGTCGGGCGTGCCGCCAAAGTTGCCACTCCCTTTGGTGTGGGAAACTTGATCATGGAATGTATTGTCGAAGGGATGGCTCTCAGTTCCTTCAGCCTGGTTCTGCCCAATATCACATTGTAGGGCGACGGAGACTGCACCACACAGAATTTCATGGTTGTCCTTTGGAACATTCCATGATCGCCGAAACATACCTCCAATTCAATCTTCCCCATCGGTCTACTTGTTTCTCCGGAGAAGCCTACTAGAGAAGTGCTTGTCTCTTTAAGCTTGGCTTTTATGGCCGGTGATGAACTCAAATAAGTACATTTTATTACTATCATTTATCCTAATTATTTGACTTGTTTTATTATATTATGTATGAGGATTGATACTTAATCGTTTACTTTTGTAATTCTCAGGTAAAAACAAGCATTTGCTGAAACTTAGCGATTTTGGACTAATTATAGAGCAAAACATGCAAGAAGTTAAGAGTCTACTGAAATGTACAAGATCAAGACAAATCTGCTCCAGATGCGCCGCATCTCACTTATTACATACGGCGCATCACTATCAAGATTTCACCAGATACGATCCAAGATACAAGAGGACATGCGCCGCATCCAAGAATGAAGATACGCCGCATCTTCTGGCGATGTACGAATATTCCTGAATATATTAATCTTGGACCCCACGCGAATTTAAGTCAATGCGCCGCATCTACTTACTAGATGCGCCGCATCTTACCCTCAGACAGAAACTATAAATACCCCAAAGACCAGACGAATTAAGACTTCCGAGTTCCGAAGTTCGACAGAAGACCGAAGTACAGAAACCTAGGACGAATTCAGACGAATAGGCAGCACAAGACACACCCAAACGAAGATACAAGAGCTGTAAGAAGGTGCTGCATGTGTTTAATTCATTAAGTAGTTTTGTTTTATTGTGTTAGTAAACTTTAATTCATCAAGATTGGTGGCTTGTGTAATGTGACAACGGAAAGATTGCACTCCCTTAAAACTGCTTTCTCATTAATTAAAGTTTATATGTTGATGTCTTTGGTGACTTTTATTAGTGCATTGATAACCTCTGTGTCTAGCTGAGCGTTGATCGGGTCGCCATGCCTCTGCCCTCGCCTATTTATTAGATCGCCTATGCATTCTATCGTCTGTAGAAAAGTAGGAAGAAAGATAAATAGGATAGTCATAAGTAATCATTAAGGGTTTACTCGCCGATAAGATTAGAACCAACGAGAAAGGACTTAATCTCGGTGCGTTGCATCGAACTATACACTTCATATAAAACTAGCAATAAAACAAGTGACAAACTACTTATCTATCAGGACAGATCTTCTTATTGTCTCGAGTATTTATCTGTGTACGTGTGTGCTATTCGCTGATTCGTGCCTATTGGTTTAGTTTATTATTTAATTGCAACCAAATCGTGCCAGTCTCTCAGGCTGAACCCCCTTGCGTTAGAATAGGTTGTATAGCTAACTTAATATATTAAAATACTGATTAGAATAACTAGATAATACGTTCCACTCTTAGTGATCGACACTCTACTTACCATTATATTCATACTGACCGGGTACACTGCTCGTTAAGTGTGTGTGTTATTGATAAGTCGGCTAAATATAAATTTAAAACTTGAGTAGGCATTAATACTGCTAAACCGCAACGACACATCGCACCGCATCAAGTTTTTGGCGCCGCTGCCGGGGAGTGAATTGTTATTATCTGTTAATTTGATTAGTATTAATTAGGTTTTTAATTTTTTTTTATCTAACCGCTAATTCTTTTGTGTATTAGATTAATTTGCATTCATTGTATTATTTTGCATATTTTCTGTTTTTGTGTGCTATTTGTTTTCTTTGTGTTTATTTTCGTTTGTGTTTTTATTTGTTTTTATTTTTCGTATTTTCTGCATACTGTTATCGTTGTACTGAGCTAAATCGAACGATACGGCGCATCTGATCTCTCAGATACGGCGTATTGCGTTTAATTTTTATAAAATACAACGCGTTTAATTAATTCGATACGACGCATCCTTTCCCCAAGATACGGCGTATCTGTTTTTGATAAATTTTTTTCTAAACGATAACGCCATACGACGCATCTGCTTTAGCAGATACGGCGTATCTATTATTTTAATTAAAAACAGCTTTCGAATTATTAAACAGATACGGCGCATCGATCTCTATCGATACGGCGTATCTTCTGAATCAAAAATCTTATATTTTGAAACGTAACGAAAATACGGCGCATTAACTTTTGTTAATACGACGCATTTAATTTTAAATAAATATCGATTTTTGATTATTAAAATTGATACGGCGCATTCAAATTTCTAAGCGGCGTATCTATTTTCTGAATAAAAGTCTGATTTAATTTTAACGATTATAAGATACGGCGTATCCAACTTTTTGGATACGGCGCATCGTCTGCAGATATCAGCAACTTTTATTTTTCTTATCTCCGAACGGAAAATACTCTGACCCTTATACCTGGAAACTTTTACTTTGAAATCTACCTCTCTTTAATTTTCAGGAACAATGTTCGATATTTTCCCCAACTTGTTCGGAAGACCCCAAAGAAATCTTACCATGGAAGAGTTTGCACTACAAATCGCTCAAGCCAATGAAAAAGAACATCATGAAGCAAGAAACTTTATTAATGAATTCAAAGGCAGTCATGAGCTTTTACTAAAGGAACAAAACAACATGATTTATGGATTGGCAATTGAAGTGCACCAATTGTCAACGGTGCTTAATAGGGTTCTTTTGGTAAAGCAAGACTTGAAAGGGATTACAACTAGAGGCGGAAAGTCGACCTTTCAAATCGGAGAGACACTCGAGGATGACGGTACAAACAAGATTTCCCCTGAATCTTTATCACCTGAGCAAGAGCAACCAAAAGAGACTAATACGGAACCTGTAATGGGGGAAGTATAATTGGGATGAAACGGGTTGGAAACGATGTAACCTTTGAAGATTATGAGTGGTACGATAATGTTGAAGACTGCCCACAAAAAGCGGAGGCTTTGCAAGAAAAGGGTAGGATTGAATACTTGAAAGGACTTAAAGGGACATCAAATACTACTTTCTGGGAATGGGTGCATGAACAATTTGATGATTACACGAAGCTTAGTCGACGGCTACAATGGGAATTGGAAAGAGAGTGGGAGGCAATTCAAGATGATGATAACAATAAGTCATTAATTGATGAACTAGATGACTATTTGATTAAGGATCCTTATTTTAAGTTTGTTGATGAAGACGAGGAAGAATTCACCAAAAGAAAGTGTCAACTACTTGGGATCCCTTATAATGAGCCACCCATGATTATTTCTGAAAAATTTAAAATCATCAAATACTCTTTGGGACCAGAGGAGGAATATGTTGCGACAAAGACCAAGAGTTATAGAAGATTAAGCCGAACGGAAGAAAACGTCGCCAAGCTATACGGGAACATCTTTCGGATGAAGGAAGAAGGATGGACCGTGACAAGGACTAAATGATGAGCTGAACGTGAGTCTAACTTGAAGACTCTGGAATAAAGACAAGTGCTTACCGGGAGACAACCCGGAGAAATTTTTATTATTCTGTTTTTGTGTCGAGTCAGTCAGGCCGCAGAGGATACGGCGCATCTCAATCCTGAGATGCGACGCATCTCCTGCAATGGTCATATCTTTATTTTTTCTACATTTTTTATTTTCGATTTTAAAACATTTTATCAGTTTATTTTAATGCAGCGCATCCCTGGTTAAGGATGCGACGCATCTTCTATTCTGATCCGTACTTATTCCAGGCTCGATACGGCATATCTTCTTCCATAAGATACGGCGCATCGACTGACCTGATGATTTTCATTTTTAATTTTTATGTTTTATTTTAACTAACTACTAATGTATTATGCAAGTTTGAACCTTTCTTAACTTAGGTGTGTTTTAAAGCCTTGGTGGTATTATAGATTCCTGCATTTCCTGTGGATACATCTATTATGAAGCTTAAACGTTCTAATCCACAAGAAAGATGATTTTTGCTCTTATACAAATGGAGGATCATACCGAGCAAATCTCAGGGGAGTTTTTCTGTTCTAATTCTTTTATTTTCCAGTTTTTAACCATTGATACAAACAACGAGGACGTTGTTTAACTTAAGTGGGGGGATTGGAGAATTAGAACACTTAACACTTACTTGTCCTAAACTTTTCAAAATATGCTTAAAATGTGTTTAATATATCAAAATTTAAATTTTTTTAAAGCATGTTTTTGTTTAAAGTCTAAGTTGCATAGCTGCACACATGACGTTATTTTCAAAAATTGTGATTTTTCAAAAGTCACAAATCTATGAGTGTGCCGGTGACTTGTAAATTTTAGAACTTGGCTTGTATACTATTCGAAACCACCATAATAAGTATTATTTTATATAATTGGAATGACTTGTCTAAATTGGTAAATTTCTAGGATTACACCCAAATGGCCTTTATATGTTATGTGTTATTAGCTAACTACACTGGTTAGTTAACCCCCGTATAAACCCTTTTGTTACTCTCATTTTTAGAGTAAGATACCCCTAGAAAAACACTCATAGCCATTCCTTTCGTTTCTTACACCTTTGTTAAAATGTTTCGTTACACCCTTACACCTTAGCGTACCCTATAGATTAAAATCCGTGGTTGGTTAATTGCTTTAGGCAAAGTGTGTTTCCTTACATTACCTGTGTTCGCGTGCGTAATTCATTATCTATGGTTAGGTCGGGAAATTGCACAATGCAATTGGAGTGAAAGTAAATATTGTATATCTTTGAGTTTATTTTTCGTGTGTTTACTACTTTCACTATTACCGTTATTTCTGAAGTCATGAAAAGTATGGAAAAATTATCCAGAGTTATCGTTTTAGTGATGTGGTGAAATTTTACACATCTATGTTTATGTTAGTAGTTTGAAAAAAAAAAAATCGAAAAAATAGAAAAGAAAAAGAAAAAAGAAGAAAGTTGGATGTTTGTTTTAACCAACGATGTAAAGTTATGTAAGTGGTCGATATCACCACTAGTTGTTGTATATTATATTTAGGGATTGAATGGGAGTTGGCAGTTATGGGAACGCCAACTAAGGTTTATTCTTTGATTAAGATCTTGTTGAGTATAATTCGTGTCTACCTAAAGCGTGTGTTTCAAGTGTTAAAGCGTGAGTTATTCAATGATATGAGTCTTATTCATGGGATGGTTGGGATAGTGATTAACCACACTTAAGATTTTAATTTATCAGTTTCGTTTATTTTTTTATTTTACACCAATTTGTATCTCAAATATTATCCATACCCTATATTATTCTTGATCCAAACCTTTGATTTATTGAGATTAGGGATTTGAGCAATCTTAAGTATCGTAGTCGTGGATTCGACTATGTATTTATGATTTTGTCGCCCTTTTTGATATAATATTATTGGTAAAGATTACTTGGTCCTATCTTTAGCCTATTCTAGTTAAGGATTTGAGCAATTGCAAGTATCGTGTTCGTGGATTTGATCATGTATTTGTGATTTTGTCGCCTTTTCTGGAATTTGAGATCGATAGAGATTAAGGAGAATAATTAACCCTTTAAGCCTAAAAACCCTTTTTACCGCTTTAGACTTGTTATTCCTTGGCTTTAGTGGGGGAGATGTGTATACTTGCCAAGCTTATGATAGAATATTCGTCACGACTGGACAGTTAAACGATTAGATTTGCTTTTATCAAATTATTTTATTCTACTTCTAATTCGTTAAGTGTTTGGTTGTGTGATTATGACAAAAATGAATACATGCTTAAATATAAAAATAAATCCTAATATCTTTTAGGATACATTTTCATAAGATTAATTCTAAGGTTTACTTGAGGACAAGTAAAGTTCAAGTGGGGGGATATTTGATGAACTTAAATAAGTACATTTTATTACTATCATTTATCCAAATTATTAGACTTGTTTTATTATATTATGTATGAGGATTGATATTTAATCGTTTACTTTTGTAATTCTCAGGTAAAAACAAGCATTTGGTGAAACTTAGCGATTTTGGACTAATTATGGAGCAAAACATGCAAGAAGTTAAGAGTCTACTGAAATGTACAAGATCAAGACAAATCTGCTCCAGATGCGCCGCATCTCACTTATTACATACGGCGCATCACTATCAAGATTTCACCAGATACGATCCAAGATACAAGAGGACATGCGCCGCATCCAAGAATGAAGATACGCCGCATCTTCTGGCGGTGTACGAATATTCCTGAATATATTAATCTTGGACCCCACGCGAAGTTAAGTCAATGCGCCGCATCTACTTACTAGATGCGCCACATCTTACCCTCAGACAGAAACTATAAATACCCCAAAGACCAGACGAATTAAGAGTTCTGAGTTCTGAAGTTCGACAGAAGACCGAAGTACATAAACCTAGGACGAATTCAGACGAATAGGCAGCACAAGACACACCCAAACGAAGATACAAGAGCTGTAAGAAGGTGCTGCATGTGTTTAATTCATTAAGTAGTTTTGTTTTATTGTGTTAGTAAACTTTAATTCATCAAGATTGGTGGCTTGTGTAATGTGACAACGGAAAGATTGCACTCCCTTAAAACTGCTTTCTCATTAATTAAAGTTTATATGTTGATGTCTTTGGTGACTTTTATTAGTGCATTGATAACCTCTGTGTCTAGCTGAGCGTTGATCGGGTCGCCATGCCTCTGCCCTCGCCTATTTATTAGATCGCCTATGCATTCTATCGTCTGTAGAAAAGTAGGAAGAAAGATAAATAGGATAGTCATAAGTAATCATTAAGGGTTTACTCGCCGATAAGATTAGAACCAACGAGAAATGACTTAATCTCGGTGCGTTGCATCGAACTATACACTTCATATAAAACTAGCAATAAAACAAGTGACAAACTACTTATCTATCAGGACAGATCTTCTTATTGTCTCGAGTATTTATCTGTGTCCGTGTGTGCTATTCGCTGATTCGTGCCTATTGGTTTAGTTTATTATTTAATTGCAACCAAATCGTGCCAGTCTCTCAGGCTGAACCCCCTTGCGTTAGAATATGTTGTATAGCTAACTTAATATATTAAAATACTGATTAGAATAACTAGATAATACGTTCCACTCTTAGTGATCGACACTCTACTTACCATTATATTCATACTGACCGGGTACACTGCTCGTTAAGTGTGTGTGTTATTGATAAGTCGGCTAAATATAAATTTAAAACTTGAGTAGGCATTAATACTGCTAAACCGCAACGACACATCGCACCGCATCAGCCGGACTGAGGTTATTGAAGCAGTGTTCATACATAACATTTACGGATGATCCCTCATCCACATATATTCGTCGGACTAAGTACACCTCAATATCGCCTTCAATGATGAGAGGTTCGTCCGACAAATCCCCCGTCGCAATGGGGGGAAAAGCTATCGGGACGTTCATCCAACCTTCATTGTGACCCCCGTACCTTCTCTTCTGACTCTCCGATAAACCCCTTATCATGTTGATTACTTTGGCTTTTCCTGTATCATTTCTTCTCGGTTGGTCCCTACCTCTCCCAACGTCTCGCTGCCTGAAATCTTTCAGAAGATGGTCTAGTTTTTCGGATTCTAATGCAATCTCGAGTTGCTTCTTTAATTGGAAGCAATCGTTAGTGAGATGCCCTTTTTCCCTATGGTACTCACAGAACTTATCCATGTTTTCCTTTCTCGGTCTACCTCCGGTCGGGGGAGGGGCTGGTAGGTTCAGATGATGCTCCGTAGCCAGGATTTCTTTGGGGGGTTTTATCAACGATCCTAGACCGGAGCGATGATTACCCTGTCTAGGAGCGTCGTTTCAGCCGTACTCCGGATGAGGGTGGTCGTTGCGATTGTAGTTGTTCCTGGGGTAACGTAAGGGTGGTGCACATCCCTCTGGCGGTGATCTCTCTGGCGCTCCGCTCGCGGTTTATCATTCCTGAAACCCTGACTTCCCTTTCTGCTTGAATCGAACCCCTCGCCTTTTGGTAACTCCGTACTACGATATGCTTCCTCCGACCTTATGAAATCATCCACTCTGGTAAACATTTCCGTAACCGTGCGTGACACCCTATCAGAAAACTTTTTGGCAAGAGCCGGACATTTATGTGCACTCATGAAGGCGGAGATCCTCATGATCTCCGGCACCCCGCTGATGTAGCTAGCTTCGTCCGTCTATCTTTCTTTAAAATCCAGAAGGGATTCATGAGCTCGCCGGACGATTTTGGTAATCTCCGTCGGGTCTTTCGCACACTTCTTCCTGAGTGCAAACCTTGTTGAGAATTGCTCCTTCAACTCGTTCCAGCTATCGATGCTTCCTGGTTCCAACCGTTCAAACCGTCCTCCTGCTGCTCCGTCTAAGGTTTGCTGAAACATGCGACACCAAACTGGCATTGGCCATTCCCCCTGGTTGGCCGCTCCCGTGAATCTAGTGAGGTGGTCATTCAGATCCGTTGACCCGTCATAGAATTTCATGTTCAGCGGCATTGTGTGGTTCGGACCAGAGAACTCCAAAATCCGACGACTAAACGGTGACCTTGACACCTCTTTAAAAGGTTTATGAAGGTCATCTTCCTTCCCCTCGTCTACTTTTTCTTTTCCCCGACTCGTATTTCCTTCGTCTTAAAACTCGAGCCGCATTGGCCTGAGCGTGCTTCCGCCTTGCGCGTTATGTTTCTTAATAAGATCCGTCAGTGACGCCACTTGGCCCAAGATCAAATCTTGGAGACTGGGAGAATCCTCGGCTGAGTGGTCACTGCCATGCTGGTAGTTGTTGGGCTCGTCTTCTCCGTCTTCAGGTTGTGGGGTTCGAAAAGAAGGACCAGCCATTCTAAAGCTTTGGTAGATTGAACAGCGGGTCCCATGGATGGCGCCAATTTTTTGAAGTTAAACCTCGTAGGTGGGCCCAACTTCTATATAATATCCTTCGGAATAGCTCCTCCGGACGTTGTGAACTCCTACACACAAGAAACACGCACGTTAGACTCGTCTTGGGTTTTATCCCAGGATCAACCTACAACGTGAGAGTAAATATATGCTAGTTATGGAGGGTTGAACAGTAAATGAGAGTAAATGTTGTAGGTGTAAAATTGAATGCGAATCATAAATGTGGTGTGGGTATTTATACTACCCACACCTGTTACCTGTTTGTCTTGGGACTAAGCAAGCCGACCTATGCTTAGCCTAGTAGGTAGGTGTCAGATCACGTGGGGAACATAATCCCGAGAAATCTGGGATGGTGGTGTTGGCGGCGGTTGATAGGACTGCTTAGTGTAAACGGCGGCGGTCCTTTCGGTAGGTATGTCCGGAGGTGAGTTGACGTCCGGAAACGTACGCAAATAGGAAGTAAAACCTGTTGCGACCACATAGGTGATATACGCAAATCGCAATTGATACTCTCATATTTTATATAGCTTATCTAAGCTCTAAAGCTATTATAATAGTACACATGAAGCAAATTTGAATATGACATGCAACTATATATGTTTCCCATTAACAAAAGAAGATATTGATTCACACTTTAAAATATTTAAGTGGTCGTGTAGGATGATAGTGAAATGCAATATAAAAGCGTGTCCCTCTTTCTCGTAAATCTTTTAAAGTGTAGTTTGAGTTTTCAATTATTGATCTTTGGAATTCTTTATGAGACGACTAATTATTGTGTACTTTCACATAATGAAAATGTTAATCAAAAGATACCTTTTACTTTTCGCTTTTAAGAGACCGCTTAATTCATGTGTTATGTATAGATATTGAGATGTTAGATTTTTTGTTCTGATAAGTGAGTTGGTCAAGGCAGTTTTTATGAAAATGTAACATCCATATTGTGACCATAGACCCATCGTGGTCCGATTAATAAAGCAAAGAACCCCCTTTTTTTTTTTTATTGAAAAGATTAAGTATATATTAATCACAAAAATTGATAACACTTTACAAGAGACTATTATGGATTGCTCGAAGACAGTCCCAAGAACAAACCAGTTCATAGACTAAAGATTATCTCAGAACCCAAATGATGTTGTTTTGTGTAGAAAGGCGAAGCAAATTTAAAAAATGATTGTAGTGTCTAATAATGATTTGATTGGTTAATTTGAAAAAAATGATTGGTGAGAATTTGAAAAGAGAAAATACATAATATACTTAAACAGAGATGAGATCCACTAAAAAGTGGAAGAAACTAAAAAGTCTTCGGTAAGGGAGCATTTTGTTCCTTTTAACCCGTATTTTTATTTCACCAAAAAACTTCAAATATAAATAACTTTCAAACGACAAACTTTTATGAAAATCCGATTTCACCATAATTTTTTAAACTTAATTCTCTTTAATTTGGTATGCATTATGATATATGAATCATAAATTATTATTATTTTCAACTTTTTAAGTGGTTGTTGATTTTCTTGAAATTTTTGGCATTTTCGGCTCTAATTTTGTCTAGTTTAAATACTGAATTTTGCAAAACTTAAAACACGAAAGTTGTAGCTTTTTGGCCATTCTTTATCCAGAAATTTGAATCACTCAAATCCGATATGATATGAGTGAGATATCACGCGTTAAAGATAAACAATAACTGATTAACGTTATAAAAAATAACTGATGAACGTTATAAAAAATAAGTGATGAACAATATCAAAAATAACCGATGAGCGTTATTTTTTTGAAAACTGCTGAACATTATAAAAAATAACTGAAGAACGTTATAAAAAATAACTGATGAACAATATTAAAAATAACTGATGAACGTTATTTTTTCGAAAACTGCTGAACATTATAAAAAAAACTGATGAACGTTATAAAAAATAACTGATGAACAATATAAAAAATAACTGATGAACGTTATTTTTTCGAAAACTGCTGAACATTACAAAAAATAACTGATGAACTTTATAAAAAATAACTGATGAACAATATAAAAAATAACTGATGAACTGATAAACATTATGTTTTTATTAGAAAATTGATGAACTGATGAACAATACTAACTTGAACTGATAAACATTATAAAAAATAACTGATGAACAAAATTAACAGATGACCAAAACTAACTAATAAACATTATAAAAAAATAAGCGGATCAAATACAAAAAATCACACATTTAAAAAAAAAAAACAAAAAAAAAAAAAAAAAAAAAAAACCTCATAGACTTTTCATTAAACACCTTATATGCACATAAAAAACCCTAAATGCGTTACTAATTACATCATCAAATTCTCAAACACCTAAAACAACAATCGAATTATCAAAATAGTTGAAAAACAAAAAGTAAACTAAAATAAAAAAACAATGATACATCTTTTATGGATGCCAACCTGACAATGAATGATACTAGCATGCTAAAAAATACGGAGTATAGAACAAGGAAAGCAGGTAAGGCATATGAAACGTAACATATTTATTACATCTATCCTGACAATGAATGATATCAAATATAACAGAACCAAGAATGAAATTTATCTCAATCGACATAACAAAATGAAAAGGAAAACTAATTGACGTAAACTACCATTTTCTTTAGTGCTACTGATCAGCTTGTATTCGGGTGATGGTGATGGAGACGGTGTTGGTGACGGTGACGAAGATCGCCGGAGCTCGTCTTTCACTTTTTGATTTGAGAGTCAGTTCTGGGAAATAAAAATGGAAAGGAAATGAGAAATAAAGAGCTGTAACAAATCATTATTTTTATTGAAATGACCAGCATGCCCTTATGTGTAGATTCCCCTCTTTAATTTGATCGGATTTTGATTTATGATTCAACGATTGTAAATACTTTTTAGACTTTTTAAACTTTTGTCACTTTGCAAATGATCGCCCACCTGTACAAGTGATTTATAAATTAAGCATGACATTTAGGTCTAAATATCAATGCTCTAATTATTTACTAGGCACATGGTATAATAAAATCATATATCGTATCTTGCAAGATTAAATGAATAACATCTGAATCATATCGTATCTTGCAATATTAAATGAATACTATAACATCATAGGAATATTTAATTGCTAATCTGCTTTCGATCAGGTAGCTTCTTAAAAAAACAACTTAATAAAGTTTAGCTTATCAATCGAGTCATTGATGGGCATTAAATAGTGTGCTTAATATCATAAATCAATGGACAATGGATCACTTTTGCATACGAATATTGTTATAGAATGCTCATGATAACAAGTCTCAAAACACATGAAATGTGACAAATTGATAATACACAACTCTTTTTCATAAACATATACTCCATGAAGGTTGCACATCAGACATATATAATGACATTTACATTCGATACTAGGTACTTTCTACATTATCTAGCTAACTAGTATAACAAGCGAAGAAAATATATGATCAGTTGGGACCCCAGCAACTCAAGTACATAACTTTCCTCAATGACTCTTCTGATTGCTCTATGCCTTTGCTTGAAGCCACAGCTGCAGGAGCAGACAGCTTCTTTGACTGAGCGACTGATCGAATGTTGGACTTTGCATGGTGGTGGATGGTCCTGATGGTGTAGTTCCACCTTGCAAATCCTTGATCTTTTAGTGCTTCCACCAATCCAACTGTTCCTGCCACAATCAATGATCTTGTTCTTGAACTCATGGTAATGTGAAATGTGTTTCTTCAGTACTGTAAAGAGCGTGTAATGTAAAACACATGATGAATGAGATATAAATAGATGTATGGGGTGGGAGAGCACCATGTTTTAGCAACCAAACCAGTAGGAAATGCCAATGGTTTTTGAGAAATAAATTTACCATAGTGCCCCTTCACTTCATTCTTTATCTTTATTTTATTTTTATGGGGGCACCACATACTGGAATATGGTGAAATTTAATACTGGCCAATGTAGAATGCTAATGGTCAAGTGTTTCGTATATTATTCATTAACACCAAATCAAACATATATAGTGTAAAAACCCTAACAAATAATACTCGGGCCTTAACCCATACAAACCAGACTCGGGCTATAACAAATATAGGACTAACTAGAGGATGGTTGGTTTTGAATGGAGGGATTGAGGCCTTTCATTGATGGTTATTTCTAATCACAGCTGCTAAGAGGATGTAGCTTTAGCAGAGATTGGAATGATCATGATGGAAAGGAAATGTAAATCCTTGTGAATTGAAGTATTCTTGATATCTTGTATTGACTGATCGATGTACTAGTATATGGCATTTGTATGATTTGCTTGTATCACTACCTATTAGTATGTTGTGGCACAAGTGTGTTAAAGGTGAGTTGTAAGTTGTTTGGTATTAATGTATACTTCACGATTCAAAAAAAAAAAAAAAAAAAAAAAAGAAAAAAAAAAAAAAAAGTTTATAAATTTAAGAAAAAAACGTTTTTGCTTTATATATATGTAGTACATATAAGTATATAACCAATGAAAATATTATTTCAAGGAAAAAAAAAAAAAAAAAAAAAAAAAACCGTTGTTATACTGTAGCTTATAAAAATAAAATGGTAGAAATTTTGACAAGTAACATTATTATTGGTGTTGAAAGTGAATGGCTAAGAAAGAGGCATTTTCTTTCCTTTTACCATTTTCTTGATGTTATTAGTTTTCCTTTCTATAATTTCTACTTTCTAGTGAAATGAAAAGAATATTTAATTTTTTCTTTGGACGAACTACCCGATAACCCGAATATTGTTCACTTAAGTTAAGAGTTTCATAATTAAGATAAAGATTCTGTTTGAGGTTATATCATGTATGGAGGGGACAGGCTTGAAACACCACATCATGTGTCATCAAATTCTTATCTTAGGACTCGCAATTGGGTTATAGTATGGTAACACCCCCTAGTAGTGGGCCCTCACCTATTTTTAAAGAATGTATAATCCGACAAAGCAGACAGTACAAGCGGCGGCAGCGGTCAAAATGTCAACACACCCCCTATGGGGGTGTCTGTGTATACTGACCCCTCGCAATTATATGTACATATTTTACTAGTTGATCGGGGTGCACGTACATATTTCAGTTTTATATATTATTATACGTACTCAGCACGTGATACAAAACGAGCAGACCCGATACTCTTCCGGCTTTTCTTCCCTTTGTCCTTTTTGTTAGTATATATTTGTATGCATATACGGAGCTTGCCCTCCCAAAACTTTGAGGTTTTACTTAGGCTGGTCGCAATCGACCGAATAATATCGATCGGTCGAGTTGATCTACCGATATTCACATCGGTCACAACGAATGTGGAACATCGGTCGAGTGTTGGTTGAATCAATCCAAGAAGCAAAGTCGGTCTATTATTCGACCGAGTTTTAAACCAAGCGAACCGTTGCAATTAAAAAAAAAAAAAAAAAAAAAAAAAAAAAAAAAAAAAAAAAAAAAAAACTTTTTCAACCTATAAATACCAACCTCAAACACACTTCTAAACACATAATTTCAAACACAATTCAAACAACTTCTCATCCATAAACAACTTCTCATCATGTCAAAGCAAAACACTCCCACATCAAAAGACCGACGATCCCGACTACCCTAAAATGCCCTGAATTTGAATTTCTCGCCGGAAAACAACTTCGAACTAACCGGCATAACACTACCACAACAACGGGGTATTTGATTTCGTGCACCCTCATTTAAATATTCATCACGACTACCACAACCCAACCAAAATCAAAACCCATTTAACGTTAATCGTCCATATGTTCCACCGTATCGTCCTAATACGGATTATCACCAAGAACCAAGTGGGTCGTCGTATCGGCCTAACATGGATTTCTTGCATTCTTCCTAACCGTATGAAGATTATTCACCGCTTCAGGGTGTTAATCTTGATATGGATTTGGAGGATTTTATGGACAAGCATGCAACGCAACAATATTCGAGTCAAGATGCGTCGATAGGGCAAGGTTCGGGTCACGGTTCTTACCATGGTTCGTACCATGGTTCTTTCCCTGTTGAAGACGATGACGATGTCGAAGAGACATCACCCATCAAACCAAGGACCGCTTCCGATCGAATAGTCGGAAGAAATCAAAGGGCTCTACAACAACCTCGAGGTCAACACAAGGTCCCATGAATTTTCAAGGCGTAGATGATTCTGAAGATGAAGACGATACTAGAGAATCACGACCAGAAGGTCGTAACGCAGCCAGGAAGAAATCATCGTCCTCCTCTCGTGATCCACCATCGTCGTGGACAGCTTCGCTAAACCAGAACTTTTTCAAATTGAAGACGTCAAAAGAGGGAAAAAAGAAGGACATCGAAGATGAGTATCTGAAGATGAAGGCGGAAGAGCTAGCCATAAAAAGAGAGAAAATGGAACTCCAACGAAAACAAGTCAAAATCATGGACATAACAAAACGGGAGCAAGATTTGATCTTCTAGTACTCAAAAATTGACCCAACTTTGCCCGAACGACACCAAAATCATCTTAGGTAGCTTAAGACACAAATCAAAGCTCGCTACAACTTAGATGATTAGTTTACGTTTGTAATCGTTATCGTATTTTTAATTTATTATTGTAATGTTTTTATTTTTAATGAATTTTAAGTTTTTTTTTTTAAATGTTTGATTAAAAAAAAAATGTCGGACATCGACTGTGGCACTTTGGTCATGTCTGGTCGCCGAAGAGAGAAAGCTGACGTGGCAGCCGGTGACCCAGGTCACTCTGGTCATCGACTGTGTCCAGCCTTATATTTGCTTAAAGGAAATTTAACTTTGACCGTCCCCAATTAACTGATATTGCACTCGGCCCTCACAATAAATTCACCCAAGTTTCGTCTATGTTTGTATGGTTAAGTCGTATATAAAATAAAATTAAGAACATTGATATATTGCCGTAACAATGTAACAATTGATGGTAGAATACATATTGTAAATCACAACTCGTTTTGTGACAGTTGATTGGTTAAAATATAAAGTGTATAATTATTTTGAGATAACTTAAACATAGAAACATTTGTTGGGTAATCTTGATGGGTTAAGCCCATGGAGCGGGTCAGCGGTTCAATGGGTCATGGATCATGGATTAATGGGTTCACGTGATCATATGAATGTTGGGTAATCTTGATGGGTTAAGCCCATGGACCGAGTTTTATGTAGAAGAGGTTTCATATTATCTGGTCTTTAGGTAGTAGGGTTAGTGGGTAGTATTTTATTGGTAGTTTGTTGTTCCACGTTGTAGTCACAAAGCTATATATTGCATTTCTAATATGAGTAAAATACAGGGAGTTTGGGTGAGTTTTGATCCAAACATCTTTCATATTCTACATTTGGTATCAAGAGCTGAGTTCAATAAAAGTGCTGGTTTGAGAGTCGGTCTCAAGAAAAGGCGTAGCCCTTCGCTGCAGGGCAAATGCAACAAGGAACCAGGTTTTGTGTTTGAAGGGGCTGTGATTTTATGTTCACAGGTTAGTGGAAGGGGGTGTAAGCTACCTTTGATCAGTTGTTCCATGTTGAAGAGACTAACTGGCAGAGGTGCGTGGAAAGAGAACGGAAAGGGTCCGTCAAAGATGGTGGCTTTGTATTTGGTTCATTTTTGCAAGTTCAAGAAGATGGTAAAGCTTGGAGCTTGTTATTCTTGGTCGGTGGAATAGGGCTCTTGGAACGGGCTTGATCGGAAAAGGGTTGAAGCTGTCATAAAGTGAAGACATAGAAGGCGGTAGGTTGTAGGTCACCGGAAAATGGAGAGATTAACCGGTTCGCGGGATAAACAGACGGGAAGTGTCAGGAAAAGCAGGTAGCTTTGATTCGGTTCGTTGGGCGGATGAAAGAAAATGGTAGAAGCATGTGGCTTTGTTTTCTTGATCGGTGGAATAATGCTCTCGTGTGACAGAACTGTTATGAGCAAACGGGTTCTGTGTGGTGACAAAAACAGTCGGGTGGTAGGGGACTTTGGACGTCACCGAGGTAGAGGTCGTGAGTCCGGAAAAAGTCGGGAACAATGGAGAATCAACACGGTGTGAACATAATGGCTGTAGGACCAAGGATATCAACTTTATCCCACTATATTAACTAGTATAAGCTCGTATGGATCGTATATGTTATGCTGTGTATATATAAGAGAGAGAATATAAGATGAAGAGAGCTTTTATTAAAACACACACACAAATACACACACACGTCCACACCTACACACTCATAAGTACACCTCTAAAGCACACATACAAATGAGGTGAGGAGTGGCATTTATAATACAAGCTTAACGAGCCATGGGCTTTTATATGGGCTTTACATCTATCATGGGTTGGACTATGATTATACATTACATAGAATGGACTAGTCTAACTTAACTATTAACCACTTAGCTTAGTCCAAACCATGAGCCCTTTTCACTATTCTAATACATGCTACACAACACACTACAAAGTTGTAAATACGAAAATGACCATCACTTTTTATCAATGCTAACAATATCCCCCTAAAGGATGGTCATTCAAATGACGCTCCGTGTGATTAGTTCTTTCGTCTTCTTGTTCTAGAACTTTGTGTGTCGTTGTAGAATAGTCTTGGTTCTTTGTTCCTTCATGCTTTGTGATCTTTGAAGTAATCGTCTGTAGCTCGTTCTTGCCTTTGATCAACATCTTCATGGATTTGCAGTGTCGTCTCTTCCATCATACTCATCCTTCTTGATAATACATTGATGTTCATACTTATGTCTTCCTCACTTGATTCGTGAACTTGTTTTTGACATGTTGATTAGCTTTTTGACTTTGTGGTAACACTTTGTCTTTAACTTGATCTTTTTGTCTTGAACTTTTTCACTTGAGCTTTGTTAAGGATGATCTTCATAAGTATGAGTATGATGAGATGTAGATGTTGTGCTATATGATGATGGTAAATGGACTTTCCTCAGTACCTGCATAAAACAGTTAGTAATAAAGCGTCCAGCACTTACAGGTTCGGACTTCGAGATCGTTAACAGCATAGTGTGAAAACTTTCTCTCATCCTTACCAAGGCCGTTCCTGAACCGGATGCCCCCGAGAGAGCTAACTCAGATACACCGAAGTGTATCAACGATTCAGGTGAGCCGCTAAAGTATACCGAAGTATTACTTCACGACTGTAGACCGTTTGAAGCAAATAACCATCATGATATAAGGCAAGATCCGTAGATCTCATTAAGACTCTTGTACACCTTGTGTCTTTTTTTGCGAACACAGGTGTATTATATTGGAAGTGTTTCCTATGAGATCTTTTATTGAATCTCATGGCTCTAGACTCGATAATGTGCGTTTTTGTTTTAGTAGTCAGAGGCATGAAGCAGAGTGCCGCCTTTTCAATATCAACACATCTCGGAGTGAGAGGCCGATAGATCATGTAAGGTTCTCCGTGAGAAATGAAACAAATATCTTTTAAGAGATACCTGAGTGGCTAGGAGGGGTTGTGCAGCGCGTCACTGGGTTCATGACGTCTTGTCTTCAATATCAGTATCAACTTTGTGATTACCGATAGCAGATGTATTGACCCGGTTTCTGCCCTAAGTTTTCATGGAGGGCTATTTCTTTTCACCCTTTCATAAACTTTTCTTTTTAATTCTTCAACCCCTTCTTTCTCCTTTCTCATTTACTCCTTTTTTCAATCATACATAAGGACTTCTAATTCTAATCTATTGGAATTGTCCTTGGGTAGATCCCTCCGGCTCTGGTGGATCATAGGACATAAAGCTAACCATAATCACCTTATTACTCCATGATTATCCTAGATTTCTTGATCACATGCCATAAAACCTTTTGTGAAAATCTCTCAAAGTGTTTATGAATAAAACACATTTTGTTAACACTTCGAGAGTTTTGCATTTTCTGAAATACCCCCTACACATGTGCTTATGCATTTTAAGATAAGTTTGCACATGGTGGGTAGAGTTTGCACATTTGAATTGATCGATTTTCAGTGAACATGACCGTTGCGAGACACGTTTACATCACTAGTTAGACTAGCTTGAAATTATTACCCGTCCAGGTCATATTCAAAGAGAATCTCTTGAATTGGTACATTCTACTCAGACAAGTCCTTTGCGAGACACGTTTACATCACTGGATAAACCAGCTTAAAATTATTACCCGTCCCGGACAAGTATTTTCGATAAACGACTTTTAACTTTCGTCAATTCGAGGGTAAAATCTGAGTACAACTCTTTTGAGATTCAACTATTAAACATTTCTGATCACATTTTAATCACGTCTTCTCCCCCTCAAAAATAGCATGTCGTGATATTTTTGATATCAACTGATTAAAAGAAAAGCTTTTTGGAGAGATAGACGGATTTGGTTAAGCATGAAATTGGAACATTTTGTTTTTGTTTTATATACTCCCCCTTAAACAAAGCATATTTTTAAACATAAAGTTTAAAATCAATTTTACAAGTTTGGAGGGAGTTATCTTGAGCACAGAATAATGTGAAAGATTTTGAGAAATCTTTTGAAAAATCTTGATCATGTGCTCAAGGATTCTTTATTTTGTCTTTGAAATTACGAGTCCTGATCTGAAATAATCAGAAGTCATCATTTAGGTTCGGGTTCGTACTGAAGTATACGAAAGCCATAGTGAAGAAATTTTGAGAAACGACATGTTTTAGAAAACAATTTAGAGAACTCTCGCTCAAGCATCTGTACATGCCCGTATCATTGTTGAATGACATTTCTAGATACGTACAGAATATCGATTATACGAGAGACATGTCGTGAGAAGAATATTTTTGGTATTTTGATTTTATATTGTGTTGGGAATGCTTCTCGCACTAAAACGTGACAACATATTTGGGATTATATTAGTTATTATGTTTGGCTCAAACACATGGACTGAAACCGTCAATATTGTAAAGTTATGTGTTTGATCCCTATTTAAGCCCTCCTTGCCTTCACAAGGAGGTTGAAGCTTGTTGTGTAATCTTTCACTTTTCCCTATCAATAAGAAACATCAGGTTTCCTCTCTCTCTCTCTAACACTTTCTCTCTCTACTCTTTAACAATGAAGATGTTAATCTTTCATTATACTCGACCTCCCGATTCACAACATATAACCAAAACACGTTCCTACAATTGGTATCGGAAGCCACGGTATTAGTTTTGGTTGATTCTTTTGTGATTTATCTTGTCAAAAATGTATTTCATATACTGTTATGACTAATATTTTCACTGGTTTATACTATTTTTTTTGGTCAAACAGTATTTGATACAAGTGGGTTTACATGTCTATGATTTTTTCTAGTGCTGTTCATCAGATCTGGTTGTTTCATCGAGTTAGATGAAATGATCGAACTTCTTAACCAAAATTCGGTTTAGTCGAACTTCTTAACCAAAATTCAGGTTTAGTCGAACTTCTTAACCGAAATTCAGGTTTATTCGAACTTCTTAACCAAAATTCTGGTTTAGTCGAACTTCTTAACCAAAATTCTGGTTTAGTCGAACTTTTTGATCAAAATTCAGGTTTGATCGAATTTTTTAACCTGAATTTTTTTTTATCGAACTTTTTTGATCGAATTTTTTTGATCAAACTTTTTTGATCGAACTTTTTTTGATCGAAAAAAAAAAGAAAAAAAAAAGGATGAAGTGAAAATGACCAGCAACCACAAACCATACTACGCTCCACAATCCCTACACCATGTTCACTATCTATTCTAATCCCAAATCTTACTCAGTACTACTTTCACTTCAACACTACTCAAACCGAAAACAAAAATCATAACAAACAAGATCTCAGCTTCTTTTGTTCGTGCCATTCGATAAACTTCAAGATCATTAAGAGATCCATCACACGAAAAAGAAATCTTCACGGATCTAAACTTACAATCAATACATAATTAAAAATGAAGAAGATCTCAGTTTATCTGTTTATGGGTAATCAAAGACTCGTCCGAAGACATAAACCATAAGAGATATCCATCATAGATCGTGTATTCAATATCCGAAGATTAAAGAACGAGACATAACATAGGGGTTATATCCGTTTCTTTTTGAATCGGAATGAAAAAAAAAAACACAATCAAACAAGAATAAGAATCCTACCGTCACCATTCTTAATAATCTTGAAGCTCGTCTTTGTGTTGTTCGAACAAAAGAATAGGGTCTTTGTATGGCTAGGCCCTCGTAGCAAGTACACAACAGAAATAATTTTCTGGTTTTGCTTTTAATAGAAAGATACTATTAATTAATTTGGATAGTGAGATTCGTTTGAGTAATAGTAAAACAAGAAAAGGTTGGACCTTGTGTTTAGCTGCGTTTCTTGGGAGAAATGAGTGGGGCGGAGTAAACTGAGTAAATGGGGGCGGATGAGTAATTAGGTTTAAGAGTAGTGATATGTGTGTTTTAAATACCCAAAGGATTAGGGTATGGAGTTGGATTGGGCCCGGGTTAGGTTCAAATCCAAATTGGGCTTGGAATTTTTTATCTCATACGAAAATTATATCAAATTTGAGTTACAAAGTGATTTGATATGTGTCTAATTACACATATATTTTGTATTATTTAACCCCACAAAAATGACCAAAAACACACAAATGACTCACAAAATGTTAAAAATATCATTGAAATGTGTTTTTATGTGATCCAGGTACAAAAGATTGAAAAACAAGTGAAAAACACACAAAGTTTACACAATTGTCATTTTCAGTCCCTGAAGTTACATAAATTGTCAAAACTAGTCCCTGAATGTTTTAAAATGAATGAAAAGTCAACTTTAGTCCTTGGATAATCAAACTTGTTCAAAATAGTCCCTGGATAAAAGTTTTCTACAATTGGCAATTTTTACCCCTCAAGTTACAAAATTGGCAAAATTAGTCCTTGGGTATTTAAAAAGTGAAATTTATCAAAATATCACCCTTGTACTATTCATGAATGACAATTTGGAACTTTTTGATAACTTTTGGGAAAATTACAATTTCACCCCCTCAACTTTGAAAAATGTCATAAAAGGTCCCCCGGGTGTTTAAATTGTAATAAAAACAATAAAGGTCCTTTGGTTTATCTAACTTGGCAGGTTTAGTCCCTTGAAGGAAAATTGGAAGCTTGTCACATATGGTCCCTCAAGTTTCAGAAATTACAAGATTAGTCCTTGGGCTATACTACTAAAAAAACCAAATGGATTCCTTTTTAACCATTAAACCCAAAACCCATCCCTTATATTTAAAAACCCAACCCAACCTATCCATTATCCAAGCCCAATGAATAAACAAGCCCAACCCCTTATAATAACAACCCGACCCACCCAACCTTTATTTAAATAGAAAGTTTGACCACAGTCAAACCTTCTTATCCCTTCCCTCAAACCGCCTAAACATAACCAGTCATCACCACCACCTCACCATTTTCCACAGCTGTCTCACCACCTCATTTCCCCCTCCATACACGTTACCTAACACATCCAAACTCAATAAATGCTTCTCCCCAACTCTCACTGACTAAACCAGAGGATTAAGCCACTTGCCACGTTTCCCGCCAAAAGTGCATTCAAAGGCTAGGATGAGTTTCAGTCATCGAATGGACAAGATTAGAGGTGGGATTTGACCAAGTCTCAAGTGGGAACTCATTGAAGTATAAAGAAGAGAAGAGAGGCAAGAGAATGACTACCTTTGGATTAGCCATTGGTCGTGTAGGATAACTTTAAATGCTTTCTTTTAAATTAAATGTCATTTACAGTTTTAATATTGTACTTTTCATCAAATTAGTGTAATGAACTTCTGTTTTCAGTTTAATTCAAGTTTAATTTCAGTTTCAAGTTTTTCACTTAAATGCTTCAAATTTCCATGTTCTTTGATTTCATGTATTGTAGTTGTTAGTGGACTTCTTAAGCCACATAAGCTCCTGACAAAAGCTTTAAAGCTTTTAGAAACCATTAAAATCGGTTTAGCCTTTAAAATTCAGAAAATACAAAAAACCAAGAAAAAGTCAATGAAAGTCAACTGGTGGTCCAATAAGCAGTTCTGGGGGGAGAAGAAGCTTTTTCTGGATAGCTTTTCTGGTTTCTAGCTTGTTGACTCAAGCTAGAGTGGTTTTTGATCCTTGGTTCTCAGTTCATGCTTGGATTCACTTGTAAGCTTCCATTTTTATCCATTTTTGCTTTTTATTGTTTCAATGCTTTATCTGTTATGATTTTCATGTTTCTACGTTTATTTGCTGTTTATTAATGATGTTGTAGCTTAATTTTAGGTTTGTATGTTTTGGATTGGTCTGTGGTTTGAAAATGCATATTGACTGTCACTTTGCTTGTTTTTGAAAAACCTAGGTTTAGATCTTTGTGACTACTGGTTTAAGCTGAAAAGGGTCCATCTTGACACCTTGGTACCCCTGGAATTGATAGAATAGGTTTACACAGGCTTTTGTTTTGAAAAACCTCAGACAGTCCATTTGAAGTTTTGTTTGGATTTGATGGTGATTTTGTGTATATGGCTGTGTATGATGTTGTTCTTGTTTGATGTACACTATAAATGGCCTAAATGACTCATTTGAACCTTAATCTAGCAGTTTTACATATAGAATAGTCAAAATGACACTTGATTTTATGTCTAGGTTGACTGTGATGATGTTAGGTCCTACAAACTTGCATACTTGTTTAAAAATTGTTAATCTTTGTTTATATCATGTTCTTATAGCTTATTATAACATAATTAATCAGTAGTTTAAGTTTAAAATTCATATTAGTCAACTTTTGTGTTCTTAGTTAAAAGTCAAATTTTCATATTTTCAGTTTTAGATTAAACTTGTGATTTTCATTGTGGCTTTGTTTTTAAGTTTCAGTTTATATGCTTTTAGGTTTTGTAAGTTCTGTTGCTCATCTTGCTTAGAACATTTTTGCTTATTTGTATTTTCCATGTTTAAGTGCTTTTTCATGTGCTTCTTTGTACTAATTTTTGCCCTGTACCAAAGGTTTGGGCAGTCAAAACCATGAGATTGCATGAGCTCATGGTTTTGATCTAAGCCTGGGGTCTTGGCATATTTGTGTTGCCCTTGGGGCTTATTTGTTATATGTATGCTTGTCTTTTCATTTAGTAGCTTTTAGATAGCTTAATTCACTACTTTTGTTGTTCCATTTAAACTCACTTCACTGAAGCAAACAGTGAAGTGAGTTGTTTTCATAGCTTCACAAAAAGTTCCTCATTGACCCAAAGTTTGTGATTCTTGGCTTTTCACAAAGCCAAGCAACCATATTCAATGGTTCAATGCTTGTTGAGCTCTTTGAAGCTAATTAGATAAGTTAGAATTGAGTTTGTTGTTTGCCCACTCACAACAGCCCACTGAGGAATCAGTGGACTTACACCATTACCACAAGATTCTCACAAGCTCATCTGTGGACCCCACAGAGTAAGCTTGGGCTTTTTGGAAAGCCAACCAAGCCTTCTTGCTGCCTCAATAACTTATTTGGTCTTTGGAGCTCATTTGATGAGCTTATATTACCAATACACAAGTCTGCAGGGGTGTTTGGCTTAGCTGTTTATCTGAGAATGGCTAACGAGCTTTTGTGAGCTTATTGGCCAAACTCAGTGAACATGCTTTTGTAAATTTGTTTATTAAACTTGTAAAAATCATATTTTATCTTTCTCTTTCAATGTGGAGCTTATTACAGGCTCTTTGAAGCCTCAATTCCATCCAAGTTAAGCCCCAATAAGCTTAACTGTCTAAACTATAAGCTCACATTTATTGCACTATCCTAGTACATTAGCTTGTTTATATTTATTCCCTGGACATGTGCTCATCTTTCTTTTGTTTTCCTTTTGTAAAGTTTTTTTTCAAGCTTATTTTGGATTTGTGAGTTGACTGTGAGCCAAAAGCTCACTAAATAAGCCATTTTTAAGCAATAAGCTGATTTGGCCTTTCTTTTTGGTTTCTTTTTAGTCCTTATAACTCATATAGTGTAATCCCAAGTCTTGGTTTGGTCACTTGACCTGTGCAAGCCAAATCACCAAAACAGCCTAAGCAGACTAAAATTTCTAGTTTTTGTGGTTTTTGCAGACTTAGCTTATTTTTTATCTTCCTCCTCATAAGCTCTTATAAGCTATCCTTTTAGAAATAGTAACTCACCTAGCTTGTGTACATATGTAGTTTTTTGTGTGATTTTTAGAAACCTTTTAAGCCACCAAAATAAGCCCTCAAAAAGGACAATTCTGCCCTGTGTAAGGCATACCACAGCAGACCTCAAACAAGCTCGAGCTTGTTGAGAGCTTTTCTACCTTAAGCCATAGCTTTTTCTTGTATTCTTAGCTTCTTTAATAGTAACTCAGTCCCTTTTATCTTTTTCTTTTAGCTTATAATTTATTTTATAGCTTATAGCTTAATTAGAAGTTTCTAAGTTTTTAAAAAAACCTAAAAAACCAACTGTTATCATAAGCTCATAGTTTCTGGCTCATGTAGCTTGTTACAAAAATATTTCTTTCATTAAAGTTACTTATAATTAGCTTATATTTAAGTCTGAAAAAGAAAAATCGAAAAAAAAATAAAATACCAAAAAGTGTGGGGTGTGGGATTCGAACACTGGACCTCTCGCTAGTATAACATGCGCAACTCACACACACCCCCTTCCCAAATGCTCTGGAGCACCAGTTCTGCTTTAGCATCCTTTTTAATTCCTTTTAACCACATTTTTTTTGGTTTAGCTTATTTCCCTTTTTTAGCTTATTGTAGCTTATTTCGATAAGCTGATACTTTCATTTTGATTTTCCTAAGTCTGTAAACATATTAAGTATTTACATAAAAAATTTCAGATTTTTTAGATTAGTGTTAGTATTTATTTCGTATTTTTATTTGTAAAATAGTAATTAAATCATGATAAAAAATATAAAAGTCAAAAAAATATAATTCTTTTTTCTAAAATTTTCTTTTATCATATAGAACCTGTAAAAAATATAATCTTCCCCATAGTGTTTATATTTCATAAAATTTACGTTTTAACTCGCGCACGTACGTTATTTTTATTAATAACGCGCGTTTTCAGTTTTCTTTGTAGTTTTTAATTAAGTAGACCTTAGATAATCATTTTTATTACGTTTTTAGTCGTTTTTAATTATCTTTCACAGTTTTTAGATAGAACTTACATTTTAGGTTTTTAGATTTTCTAATTATTATAATAATAACTTTGTAAATATAGTTATTTATTTTATTTTCTTTTAATTTGCATTTAAGCCGTTAAGGCATGCAAATTCCCTCTTTGGGAATATTTGTTTTATTTCGTTTTATACGTTTGCGTTTAATTTAAACGTACGTTTGTATATCTTTCGCGTTTTTAGGTTTCTGATTGTACGTTTTTAACGATACAGCTGTGACAGAGCTATGATTATTCACATTCCAGTGTTAGTCAGTCAGATTCCCATGTTTTTATATATTCAATAAATTTCAACATCGCACACAGTCGTTGTATTCAGAACGTCACACCTCATCAGGACATAATGACCCGAGGATATAATTCTATACTCCTTGGTAAACTTGCATTCTCTCCCAGGCTGTTTGCCTTTTATCATTTATTACGGTTGACCATTCACAAGTGGTTAGCTTGTGTGATAGAGAAATAAAAGACGACTAGTTTGGGAGGAATCATGATTATTCAAAATGTATTTTTTATCAATACATTGAGTTAATCTTTGGTGTAATTTTTCTGTATGATGTGTGGTATATTGGTTGTTACAAATATTCACGAGGATACGTTTTTTTGACAAGATCGGGATAAAACCATTATCATAGTTCACTTAAACCGTCAAAAAGGCTAGTGTTGGGAATTGAACCGCAAGATGTGACTACGGGGTTAATTCTTTATTATTTATTTGAGGTTGAATTGGGATATCACGGGTGCGTGTACTTAGTATCTTGAAGATATTGGGGTTGGTTGGATGCATGATTCTTCGAGATCCTTGTTCGAGCTTATAACCTTCAAAATGATTAAGACTTGAGTTATCTAGTTATACCTGATGTAAGGAGTTACGTTGTTGTGCTCACAGTGTATAACTATCACTTTAAAGGAGTTACGTTGTAGTGCTCAAGTGTCACACAAAGATGTGGATATCCAAGATGAGTTCATATACAGTAAAGGATGGTTGGATGGGTATATGAACCGACTTATGCTTAAAGGAGTTACATTGTACTGCTCAGTATAGGTTCTTAGTCAGACAATAGTGCAAGTTTAAGTCACAAGTTCGGGTTATTTTACTTCGGTCTCAAGTTCGTAATACTGGGTTTTCTCCATCAGTGGTCACTACAAAAAGCCGTCGGAATGATAATGGGGTCGGTAAAGAGTTAGATGAGAAGAGTATAGAAGAGTAGAGATTCTATCAGCAGTTGATTCTCACGGGCTATTTATGGTACTTCACACATCTTCGCTTAATTGGACATACAGGGTGTACGCTGCCTCCGTTTACATCGTAACCATAGTGTGTATGCTTCCGATTCCGCGAAGACATCGTGGGGGAAGAGAGAGTAGATGTGCTTTGACTTTCTTTGACTTTCTTTGCATTTTTTTTGCGAAAACACTCTTTTTCCAGATGGATCTGCATTCAGGGGGAAGAAATGTGCACATCGGGGACACATAACAGACTCACGTGATCGAGCTTACAACTTTATTACTACCGGAAGACGTCCGCAAAGATGATCAGTAGTTCAGTTTTGTGATTTTGGTGTAATCGTTTCAACTTTCGCAGGGTGTGAAGTGCGAAGTAGCCTACTCATGTGAGAAGATCTTGCTAATTTCTTGCATGTTACCCCCGAACGGGACTTCCGCATTGAGTATAATCGTTACTGAGTACTAGTCAGATTTGCATGGTGTGGTTTACGATGTCATCTACAAATTCCGCTGCGTACTTACAACCTTCAAAAGTTAGAAGACATGTTAATTGCATCAAAGTTTCGAATCTGCTGAAGACGGTTGTCAGTTTTGGGGGAAGCTGATTCAGAAACTTCACCAAAAAGAAGTATATGAAGAAGCCGTTAAAGACATGCAGCATGAATTGGGGGGAAGTTAATCCAATTCATGTATATTACATCATTTGGCTACAAGTAAAGAAAAGTTCTCAAGCCGAGGTACAAGATGAAGACAAAGAGCGTCAACTGTAGTCATCCTCAGCACATGAAGAGCTTATGAAGACCTTTCTTTATTTGTATTTGTACTTGTAGGAAATGATGTAAGTAATCCCATATGTTGCCACATTGGGGGAAGATTGTTGGGAATGCTTCTCGCACTAAAATGTGACAACATATTTCGGATTATATTAGTTATTATGTTTGGCTCAAACACATGGACTGAAACCGTCAATATTGTAAAGTTATGTGTTTGATCCCTATTTAAGCCCTCCTTGCCTTCACAAGGAGGTTGAAGCTTGTTGTGTAATCTTTCACTTTTCCCTATCAATAAGAAACATTAGGTTTCCTCTCTCTCTCTCTAACACTTTCTCTCTCTACTCTTTAACAATGAAGATGTTAATCTTTCATTATACCCGACCTCCCGATTCACAACATATAACCAAAACACGTTCCTACATATTGTTTTTGTATTTTTGAAAATTTGCTATTTTTGTATTTTGTTTTTGTTGGTTTTTCAAATTTTGTATTTTGTTTTTCAAAAATATTTACAGCGAAGCTTTTTGAGGTATTTTTCAAGAAGATTCGAGAAGACGTTTTAGCTCCTCAGGAGTTAGGCTTCGCATGCCAATTCATCGAACTAAGTTGTCAAACTTTCTTTTGGAAGGGCTTTAGTAAATAGATCGGCAAGTTGGTAATCAGTCTTCACGAAAAATAATTCAACAGTATCCTCTTCTACGTGCTCTTTGATGAAGTGATAGCGGACTCTAATATGCTTGGTCTTTGAGTGTTGTACTGGATTGCACGAGATGGCTATGGCACTTTTCGAATCACAATACAAAGGTATTCTGTCGAAAGTAAAGCCATAATCTGTGAGTTGTGTCCTCATCCATAGAACTTGGGCACAACTCGCAGATAGAGACACATACTCGACTTATGCGGGTGATAATGCAGTACAATCTTGTTTCGTTGATGACCAGCCTACTAGCTTTTCACCCAAAAATTGTGCTCTACCTGATGTACTTTTTGCTGTAACTTGACAACCTGCATGGTCGGCATCTGAAAATGCTATTAGTTTAAACTCAGAATCTTTCGGATACCAAAGTCCCATGTTAATGGTTCTTTGAAGGTACCGAAAGATCCGTTTGACCTCTTGGAGGTGAAGTTCGGTAGGCCTTGCTTGAAGCCGTGCTAATAAGCAAACAGCAAAATGAATATCGGGTCGACTAGTAGTAAGGTACATGAGAGAACCAATCATACTCTGATATTTATTTGGATTGATGGGTTTCTGATGATGTACCCTCAGAACGGGTCGAAGGACACCCCTTCGAGCCTGTACGAAGCCTTCTCTTCGAAGGCCCATGTCAATCTCCTAAAACGTTTCATTGGCGTAAAACCATTCATCTATGAAGTGGTTACCAAGTGGGAAGCCGCCAACCGAAGCCTTAAGCCCTTCGGGGTACCTCCTGCGAGGATACTAGAAAGGAGAATCATATTGACTTGGCCATACCCAAGTTCCCTCTTCCTTTAGGCTTTCCCACCAAGGATGAGATCGTGGGCCATAAAGCCCTAGCGGTTACCACAAATTATGGGACGCCCCCATGATCTCTGAATTATGTGCAAGAGCTCTCTAAGGCCTATTTCCTTCCCTATAAATAGCTTAGACGGGCAAGAACAATGGTATGCAAACTAGACTCTCTCATTTCACTACCAACTTATCATATCACATACTTATTCGCACGCCGGAGGTGGTTCACAGGGTCCAACCCCTGCGCAATCACTTAACGTATTGTTTTAGTATTTCTTATTTTAGGTTAAGAACAAGCTTGGCGCAACCTTAACACCCCATATATCCTTTGATCATCGTCGAAGGACTGGTCGTGCAATTTATTGTACAATCAGTGGCGCCATCCGTGGGACCGCTATAATTGATCTCGTTATTTCCAAGCTTATAACCAACCAACTACTTTCACTATATATCCGGCATGGATCAAGGGAGAGAAGATACTCCCTCTCCGAGTTTCTCGACCTTGGCGCCAATACCAATTAGCGACTCCAACAACTTCCCCCCAATAACCGCTTCCACGTTCACAACACATTCTCACCCAGAAATAACACCCAACCATCATGCTTCGACATCAGCCAATTCGGAGCCTGTTATCAGCCCAGCCTTTGTCGAATCCAACCGCGAAGAGCTGAAATCCCTCTTAAGGGCTCGCAAAAGGCAAGTTCGGAATGCTGAGATGCGAAGGGAGTTGGAATACTCAAGTGATGACTATGAGGAAGAGATGGAAATGGAGCCTAGGCCTCCGACGCAAGTAGTAACACTCTCGGCCCTAAGGATAGGGTCACCAGTTGGTCGAAGGCCAAGTAGAAGGTCCGTTGGGTTCCAAGGAGTCCCGGAGAGGGCTCCGACTAGGAGAGAAGGAGCGGTTGTAGAAGGTTCCAACGGGAGGAGCCAACGAAGGGAAGAGACGCGGGTGAATCTACCTTCGTTGTTAGCAGCTCATCTTGGGAGAACTGAAACAGGGGTTCCATTGCAGCCTTCTCACGCATCCGGCGTAGAAGGCAATCCGCCTACAATTAATATGGGAGGAAATCTTCCTCCCAATGGTATGTACCCCTCGTTCCAAACTTAGTCTTACCCTCAAGGTTTATATCCTCCAGTAAATGAGCAGCCTAATAACCCAGGTCTCCCTCAACCTTATGAGAGCATACCCTTTGGGCATCCTACGGTATACCCTCCGTATGCCATGGGAAACGGTTATCCGTTTAGCATGAACACATCTTATCAGTCCTACCCTAGCCAAACTCCTATGGGAGTACCCCCAAACCATAATCCATATAATGTTGTCCCTATGTATGCACCACTTTACAACTGCCTATATTCGGACCCCATGGGTTCGGCTACACCTTTCGTTAGATGGATAGAGGACTACCCATTGCCTGATGGGTTGAAAATGCCTTCGCACATTGGGACTTATGATGGGAAAGGGGATCCGGACAATTTCTTACATTTGTTCAAAGGGGCCATTAAGATGCAAAAGTGGGTCATGCCTGTAGCCTGTCACATGTTTACGTACACCCTACGGGATTCTGCCCGTATTTGGTGGAATGGGCAGAAGCCTGGCAGCATTGTCAACCTCAATGATCTCAAGGCTAAGTTCCGATCACACTTCAGTCAGCAAAAGAAGTTTACAAGGTCTCATATGACGGTGCACAACATTAAACAAAAGGAGAATGAAAGCACAAGGGCTTTCGTCTCTAGGTACACCGATGAAACTCTACAGATCCTGGGTCTACATGAATATCAACGCATCTCTGGCTTCGTACATGGCCTGCGAAATCGAAGCTTGGTGGAATTCTTGTCCACTGACCTTCCGACAACTTACAAAGGGTTAATGGAAAAGACGTATACTTGGATTGAAGCAAAGGAAGTGTCTACTAATGGTGCTCCGATCAACATAGAAAAGTTTTCGAAGCATTCTACGTGGGAAGGATCAAAGAACAAGAACAAAAACAGAGACAGATTTTCTCCGTACAACAAAGGTCCCAACCACGGTTTGCTAGGAAACCTAACTAAGTCTCTGAAGGAAATACTTGCAACGGAGAGGGCTGCTAAAGCTTTCGAAGCGCCCCCTTGCATGACAAGCAAGGGTAAAAATAGGGATACGAGAAAGTATTGTCAGTTCCATGAAAATTATGGCCATGATACGAACAGTTTGTTGGGAATAAAATGATCAAAGTCAAAGAGCCTGCCAAAGATGTGAAGAGCCTGCTAGTTGATTTTGAAGAGTATGAAGATGTTCTACCAGTACCTTCTGGGTAGAAGGTACTGCTAGTTGATGAAGAGCCTGCCAAGCTTATGTCAAGTCGATTAGATATTTTGTAATAGATATTTAGTTGAATTATTAGTCTTTGTACATTGTTATACATTATGTAGAAGTGTTTTAGTCCTCTGTGGTTCACAGAAGAATATGGCAGAGTTGTACATTGGTTGTTGTATTTAATTGTAGGCGCCAATATAGTCAAAGTATAGTTTTATATTGAACCACTTGACAAACTTGTAAGAAGATATCCTTATCTTATAAAAGGATATCTTAGTCACCACTTCATGCATGCATCTTCACCAACTATTAACCAAAACCAAACTATCTCTCAAGTAACTTAGTTACTTCAATTCACAAATCATTTTTACAATCTTAGATTCAAGATTACTTTGTAATCCCGGTGATATTTAGATCATCCGTATTATTTCATCAATAATATTGAATCGTTTTGTGTTAACCAAAGTTGTGTTCTTTGTTCATTGCATTCACACGTTTACTCAAACTCACCACCTTGTGTTCTTTTAAGTGTGTTGTAGTAGATTCCGCATGCTAAACACATTCAATACATAAATATCTCAAACACAATCAAAACACAAACGTTCCACAAGTGGTATCAGAGCTAGGCTTGATATTTACTAATTTAAAAGAACAATGGATGTTGAACATATTCAAACAAATGTTGCAGCTAAACTTCCATTACTTAAGCAAAATGAGTTTGAAATGTGGAGACTAAGGGTTGAACAATACTTTCAAGTGCAGGACTATGCACTTTGGGAGATCATTGAACAAGGCAATTCATTTAAACCCCAAATCACCACTACAACAGTAAATGATGCTCTTGTAACAAGAATACAAGACCAACCATCAAATGCAGATGAAAAAGTTCAGAAGAGAAATGATCTAAAGGCAAGGAGTATGTTACTGATGACTATTCCAAATGATCAACTTCTGATCTTTAACAAATACAAAGATGCCAAAACCCTTTTTGAAGCTATTGTGGCTAGGTTTGGTGGTAATGATGCTACCAAGAAAACACAGAAAACACTTCTCAAACAACAATTTGAGAACTTTACAGCCACAACCAATGAGTCTTTGGACAGTATGTTCAATAGACTTCAGAAGCTTGCAAGTCAGTTAGCCATCCATGAAGTGATGATAACTCAAGAAGACCTAAACTCTAAATTTCTTAGGAGTTTACCTTTAGAATGGTCTATGCATGTCATTGTCTGGAAGAACAAGCCAGATATTGACCAGATGAGTCTCAATGATCTCTACAACAATTTCAAAATTGTAGAACATGAAGTAAAGAAGACTACTGGGTCAAGTTCAGGAAATATGGTTTTTGTTTCATCCCCAAGCATCTCAAAGGTTGATAATGAAGAAAAAGGTGGCAGAGAAGAAGGTACTGCCAGTACAACCTTTGGTACTGCTAGTACTTCTAGTAGTACCAAATCCATTTTAGATGAAACAATTGGGTGTGCTTTTCTTACATCTCAACATAATGGGTCCGTATTAACATTTGAAGACCTTCAAGAGATTCATCCTGATGATCTTGAAGTGATGGACATAAAGTGGCAACTTTCACTTTTAAGCATTAGAGCTAAGAAGCTGTTGATGAGGACTGGCAAGAAGATAATGATAAATGGAAATGAGCCTGCTGGCTATGATAAGTCAAAAGTGGAGTGTTACAACTGCCACATGATGGGTCATTACTCTAGAGAGTGTAGAAGACCTAAGAAGCAGGATGACAAGGGTAGAGGGTTTGACAACAGGAATAAAGGAAGCTTTGAGAAGAGAGGAAGCTATGAAAGCAAGAGTAAGGTTGTTGAAGTTGCTGAGCCAAAAGCAATGGTTGCTATAGATGGCATGGGTTTTGATTGGAGTTTCATGGGTGAAGATGAGTCAACTTCTGATGAATTGGCTTTGATGGCATTCTCCACCCCTGAGGTACAAACTATCAAATGTTCTAATAATTGTGAATTTCTTAAAGAATTAGAAATTATAAGAAAATCTTATGATACAGAAGTATTAGAACACAGAAAAACCCAACAAACATTATTTAACCATCAGTGTGGTATGGCCAAACTAGAAAAACAAATCATTCACTATAGAGAAAATGAACTCACATTTTCTGATATTAAAGCTGCTCTTAATAGACAAATATTTTTGAAAGATTCAGAAATAGAAATGGTAAGGACTGAGTGCACTAAAGTAACATTGGCTAGAGATAATATTCAACTGACTGTTACTAAATTAGAAAATGCTTCTGAATGTACTAGGAGCATAATAGAGAATCAGATGAATAAGAGAATAAAATCAGGGATAGGATACAATGAATGTCCACCTCCTTATAGAGGAATTCCTTGTCCTCCAGGATCAGATCTTGCTGAATCAGGTGTGCATGAAGTCATTAACAAACCATTGGCTAAACCTGTAGTGATAAGTGAACCTTCTGAGAGTGCTAAGAATGCCCCACTCTCCAAGGTGCTCACTGATAAGAGACCAGATGTCCTAATTATTGAAGATTGGGTATCTGATAATGATGAAGATAAGACTGTTCCTATTAAAGGAATCAAAGTAAGACCATCCAGTCCTAAGAAAGTAGAAGTTAAAGCTAAGACTAAAGATGTTTTGAAAACAGTTGAAAGTTGTAAATATTGTAATAACAAACCTAGGGGAAGCCAAAGAAATTGGAACAACCTTAAGTCACAACAACTAGGTGATGACTTTGTTATGTTTAATAAGGCTTGTTATTATTGTGGTAGCTTTAATCATCTTCATGCTTATTGTAATAAATGGGTTTCTGGGAGTAAATCAAAGACTAAAACAAATGTTACTCACCCCAGAAAAAGTTTTGTTAGGTCTAACACCACAAAAGTTAAACATACTGTTAGACAACATAAGCCTGTTATTGCAAAACCAACTGATAAGGGTACAAGAAACACTTTAAAAAGTGTACCAAAAGTTGAGAAGAGTCCTATTCAAAAGAAAAATGTGGTCAAAACACAAATTTGGAAACCAAAAACCAAAGGTCCTGCTAGACCAAAAGGTCCTGCTAGACCAAATGGTACTGCCAAGATTGGTATTACCAAAATTGGTACTGATAGACCAAAGACCACACAATGGATTAAAAAGGAAAGTGCTGTTAAGTCCTCAGCATGTTGGATTTGGAAACCAATCCAATCAAAAGGGGCATCAACAATCCTAAAAAGGTTTGATTTTATTGATGCAAGAGGCAAACCCAAGTCTGTCATGGCTTGGGTACCCCAAGGAAACTAATATGTTTATTCATGTGCAGGAACATTCATCTGATATTGAAGATCAAGGATATGTTGATAGTGGATGTTCAAGGCACATGACAGGCAACATGTCATTCCTCTCTGATTTCAAAACTTTTGATGGAGGATATGTTACCTTTGGGGGAGGAATAAAAGGAAAGATCACTGGTAAAGGTACTATCAAAACCAGTAAACTAGATTTTGAAAATGTGTATTTTGTGAAAGAACTTCAGTTTAATCTTCTTAGTGTCTCACAAATGTGTGACAAAAAGAACAATGTTCTATTTACTGACAATGAATGTATGGTTCTTTCTTCTGATTTTAAGATGCCTGATGAGAGTCAGATACTTCTTAAAATTCCAAAAAGGAACAATATGTATAGTGTCAATTTAAAGAACATTGATCCTAAGGAGAGTCTAACTTGTTTGGTAGCAAAAGCCTCATTGGATGAATCTATGCTTTGGCATAGAAGGCTTGGTCATGTAAACTTTAAAACAATCAACACTATTGCAAAATATGATTTAGTAAGAGGTTTACCCAAAAAGATTTTCCAAAATGACCAAACTTGTGTTGACTGTCTAAAAGGCAAACAACATAGAGCTTCTTGTAAGCCCAAGACCCAAAACTCTATTTCTCAGGCTTTACATATGCTTCATATGGATCTCTTTGGTCCTACTAATGTGTGCAGCTTGAATGGTAAAAGATATTGTTTAGTTGTTACTGATGACTATAGCAGATTTTCATGGGTTTTCTTCTTAAGATCTAAACATGAAACTAGTGAGATACTTAAAACATATATCACTGAGGTTGAAAACCAATCTGATAAGAAGGTCAAAATCTTCAGGTGTGACAATGGGACAGAGTTCAAGAATAGAGTTATGGATGACTTTTGCAAGGAAAAAGGCATAAAAAGAGAGTTTAGTGTAGCTAGAACACCTCAGCAAAATGGAGTAGCAGAAAGAAAGAATAGAACACTTATAGAGGATGCTAGAACTATGTTAGTAGACTCTAAGTTGCCTATTTCATTTTGGGCTGAAGCAGTTGGTACTGCTTGTTATGTACAAAACAGGGTTCTTGTGACAAAGCCACATAGAAAAACACCTTATGAACTTTTCTTTGGTAGAAAACCATCTTTAAGTTTTATGAGACCTTTTGGTTGTCATGTCACTATTCTAAATACCAAAGATCATTTAGGTAAATTTGATGGAAAAGCAGATGTTGGCTATTTGATAGGGTATTCCTTGCAGAGTAAGGCCTATAGAGTGTTTAACACTTGCACTAGGCTAGTTGAAGAGAATCTTCACATAGAGTTTCAAGAGAAACTAACAAATGTGAAAGGAATTGGACCAGATTGGATGTTTGATGTTGATAGGCTTTCAGAATCTATGAATTATGTGCCTGTTACAGGTACAAATACTAATGATGATGCAGGTTTTGAAGACAATGTTGAAACTCCTAAAGATCAAGATTACATCTGGATGCCAATTTGGAAAAGTATGGATCTATCTTCAAGTCAAGAAGAACCTTCAAACACAACAAATGAAGGCAATGAAGAAGATCATGGAACTAAGAATCAAGAGAATCAAGAAAGTGGTGCAAATGACAATGGTACTGCTAGTTCATCAGATGGTCCTGCTAGTTCATGTAATGATACTGCTGAGCCATTGAATGTTCAAATAGATGATTCTTTACCAGAAGAGAGGGGGATTGGCAATCTTCCATCTACCTATGAAGTTCCAAAAACACCAAACACTAGAATTCTCAAAGATCACTCAACTGATGATGTGATTGGAAGCATAAATTCTGGTGTTAGAACAAGATCTCAAGTTGGTTTATCTCAAGTCTTACCTTCAGATGAAGAAGGGTTTATCTCCTCTATTTATGAAGAGAAGAACAATGATACTTCCAATATATGCCTGTTTTCATGTTTTCTATCTCAGGCTGAACCCAAAAACATAAACAAAGCTTTAGATGATGCAAGTTGGGTGGAAGCAATGCAAGAAGAGCTTCTCCAATTCAAGATTCAGAAGGTTTGGATACTGGTTGATTTGCCCAGAGGTCATAGGGCAATTGGAACCAAATGGGTATTCAGAAACAAGAAAGATGAAAGGGGTATAGTGATCAGAAACAAGGCTAGATTGGTAGCACAAGGATATACTCAAGAAGAAGGGGTAGATTATGAAGAAGTGTTTGCTCCAGTTGCAAGACTTGAAGCAATCAGGCTTTTCTTGGCCTATGCTTCATTCATAGGCTTCACTGTCTATCAAATGGATGTTAAGAGTGCATTTTTATATGGTGAAATTGAAGAACCAGTATATGTATCTCAACCTCCAGGCTTCATTGATGCAGATTATCCAGACAAAGTTTATAAGGTTACCAAGGCTTTGTATGGCCTACACCAAGCTCCTAGGGCATGGTATGAAACATTGGCTTGTTTTCTACTAGACAGTGGATTCCAAAGAGGCAGGATTGATCCAACTTTGTTCATCAAAAGAACAAAGAAAGATATCTTGCTAGTGCAGATTTATGTTGATGACATAATCTTTGGATCAACAAACCAAGACTTGTGTGTACAATTTGAAAAACTTATGCATAGTAAGTTTGAAATGAGTTCCATGGGGGAACTTACTTTCTTTTTGGGTCTCCAAGTGAAACAATCCAAAGAAGGCATATTTATCAGCCAAGATAAGTATGTAGCAGAGATCCTAAGGAAATTTAATTTTGCTGATTCTAAGGTTGCAAGTACACCAATGGATCCAGACAAAGGGCTACTCAAGGATGCTGAAGGAGAAGATATGGATTTGCACAATTATAGATCAATGATTGGGTCTTTGATGTATCTTACATCATCAAGACCAGATATCATGTTCTCAGTATGTGTGTGTGCAAGGTTTCAAATACATCCCAAAATCTCTCATCTCACAGCAGTCAAAAGAATCTTTAGATATCTTAAGGGTCAACCTAGGTTGGGTCTTTGGTATCCAAGGGAATCCTCTTTTGAATTGGTGGCTTATTCAGATAGTGACTATGCTGGTGCAACTCTAGACAGAAAATCCACAACTGGTGGATGTCAATTTCTTGGTTGCAGACTAATCTCTTGGCAATGCAAGAAACAAACAATGGTGGCCAATTCTACAACTGAAGCAGAATATGTTGCTGGTGCAAGTTGTTGTGGGCAAGTTCTTTGGATCCAAAATCAAATGCTTGACTATGGGTACAATTTTCTTAACACCATTATTTATATTGACAATAGCAGTACTATTTGTATCATTAAAAACCCAGTTCAACACTCAAAAACAAAACATATTGAAATCAGACACCATTTCATAAGGGATTGCAATGAGAAAAGGTTAATTCAAGTAGTTAAAATTGATTCTGAAAAGAATTATGCAGACCTTCTCACCAAAGCTTTTGATTTAGGTAGATTCAAATATCTCGTAGGAGGTATTGGAATGATAAATCTTTGAAAAACATGTGTTTTTGTTCATAAAATTAACTGGTATTGGCTTTTAAACATGGTACTGCTAGTTAGTCAAAAGGTCCTGTTAGTTCATAATTGGTCCTGCTGATATAAAATTGCTATGTTTTGTTCATATTGATGCTTGAATGTTTAAAATACTATAGATTAAGTGCTCTGCACTTTGTTCTTTTGGTTTGCACCTAACACATTTCAGGTTGATAACAAAACAAAACAAGAGTTCTTCCTAACAAAAAGGGACAACAAAAGTTATATTCATTTCAGGAGAAATAACAATCTCAGGGGAGGAATTAATAGCCCAGAATGGAAGAGAAACCAATTTATGAAAGGAAAGACAAGAGCATACAAGATGATGCAAAGTTGAAAAAGATAGAGTTAGATCACATATCTAGAAGGGATGAAGCATTTCTCAAGGAGAAAATTCTATCTAGATCAAACTAAGGAAAGTTTCAACTCAAAGGCATGACATTAGATGATTTCACTTGTTGAACCAATCATCCAAGATACACAGCATCATTGCCTTCTTTAATTTCCTCCATCCAAGGAAATTGCACCATCTTTAGGGCTATCATGGCTTTTGGTATTCCACTCACCAAGTTTTTACAAACTAAAGAGTTGGCTAGTCCTTAAGCAAACGGCTTTTGGTAAAGACAAATCAAATCCGTTGATGGTTGATAGTTTACCAAAAACTATATGGTTGTTAACTAACCATACTTAATTGTAAATAGTTAGCTAGTCCTTAAGCAAACGGCTTTTGGTAAAGACAACTCAAATCCGTTGATAGCTGGTAGTTTGCTCAAAACTACAAGGGATTTTTATAAAACTTTCAAAGGTACTGGTAGTTCAAAATTGGTACTGCTAGTACAAAATGGTACTGCTAGATAGCCGTTGAGCCTGTCAGAAAAAGTTTTAGCCATTGGGCCTGGTAGTTAAAATTAGCCGTTGGGGTAGTTATGTAAATTACTGATGATTATATTATATTATATTTTACATATAAAAGATCTTTTTAACCGCCTATACATTTACTTATTATAATCTTTCTTATTGTCGGTTAAAAGTAATTCTCTCATATCTTCTTTCATCAGTCATTATCATAATTCACATACACTTTTCATCTTCTACCAGTACTACCAACAAATCCCACCAACATATTCAAACTTTTCATTATGTCTTCCACAGATGTTCTAAACTTTGTCCAACGTCACAATCAATTAGCATTTTTAGAGAAGTCAGAGGATAATGCCTCATTTCATCAAGTAGTAGACTTTTTAAATAACTCCTATATCAGGTTTGCTTTACTAGTCAATCCCACTATTTATGAAACTCAAATTTTACAATTTTGGCAATCTGCTAAAATTAAAACTTCTGAAAATGGGGAACAAAGAATTAAGGCTAAAGTGGATGGTAAACACTTGACTCTTACTGAGTCATCCATAAGAAGACATCTTCATTTGGATGATTCTGATGGTATTAGTCAGTTACCAGATACTGAAATTTTTGAAAATTTACAAAGAATGGGGTATCATGCTGAGTCTAACAAACTCACTTTTCTGAAAAAGCATCTTACTCCACAATGGAGATTTTTGATTCACACAATCCTTCACTGTTTGAGCCAGAAGAAAACCTCTTGGGAGCAATTTAGTGGAAACATGGCTTCTGCTCTCATTTGCTTAGCCACAAACAGAAAATACAATTTTTCAAAACATATTTTTGAAGGATTGCTTAAAAATGTGAAAAGTGAAACAAAGTTTTTGATGTATCCAAGATTTATTGGGTTCATCATTGGAAAAATAAAACATTTGTTACTTCCCACAGACTCAATTTATGACACACCAAAACTTTCTCACAAAGTGTTTTCAAATATGAGAATTGGTTTTAGAGGGGAAGAAATACCACTTTTTGATGAAATGTTACCACAACATCCAGAAGAACCAACACCATCAGCTGATACACCATCATCTAGTTCTTCACATGGTTACATTTCCCCAACACATCAAACATCACCAATACCATCTCCAGTATCATCAGCAACACCACCAACATCATCACATCATGTATCACAAACCCAATCACCTCAGACAATGCAAGAACTAAAAGACAAGGTGAAGTTCTTAGAAGATGCTCTTAAGAGTCAAAGCAAGAAGTTTTCTGAGATCAACATCAAATTGGTAAAGAGGGTAAAGAGATTGGAGGGTGAGGTGAAGAAACTAAAGGGTAAAAAGTCTGCAAAAGTTGTTTTATCTAGTTCTTCACACTCAGATGCTGATAGGATAGGTCACTCTTCCAAAAAGGGGAGGAAGGATAGGTCTGAAGATGAGGAAGAGGCTCAATTTGAATTCCATGATGGAACTCAAGTTTATGATGAAGAGCCTGTTGGAGCAGGGCAAGAGCCTGCTAGGATAGAAAGGCTATTGGCTATGGGGTACAAAGGGTCTGCTGAGAAAGTGTACAAGAGTCTTTACTATAAAGTTCCATCTGATGTACACCCCTCAATGAAGAAGAAGGATGCTCAGAAGAAAGAAGTAGCAAAATTGGACACAGAGCAAGTAAGTAAAATGTTGATTACTTTGCCTACTATCATACATGCTGATCCAATTAGCTGTAGACGACCTATTATTGATTAGGAGATCAACCATGATAGATAAGGAAAATCATGGAAAATAACAAGGGTTGGAGGACAGTTTGCTATTTTTAAGAATTTTGAAAATTTAGTTAGAGCATGTGACAGAGCAGACTTGGAAGAATTGTGGAATCTAGTGCAGATTAGACTAGACACAACTTCTAGTACAGATGCTAAGGAACAAGAACTTTGGGTAGAATTCAATAGGATGTTTGATCCTGATCCCAAAGATGTTCATTGGAAATTTCCCTATTATGATCCTTCAACAACTTGGGAATTTCTAAGCCATAGCAACATTCATCACCTTTTCACACAGAGTGGGATAGAACTCTTTATGTTGGCTGAGAAAGAGTATCCACTTAGTTATGAAGTGCTTAAAACTATGATCTCCAAGAGATTAAGGTGTGACAAAGATGATGAGAACTCAGAAATTGTTCAGAGTTTGCTGAGGAGCATATCTGAGCAATATGAAAGAAAAAGGAAGAACAGAGAGTGAAGGTTTTTGGAAGAGTTCCCTCAAATCCTCAAGGTATGTATTTTATTCAACAGAAACTTGTGTATTTTAATGGAAATAACAAGTTTATGGGAGGATTGTTGGGAATAAAATGATCAAAGTCAAAGAGCCTGCCAAAGATGTGAAGAGCCTGCTAGTTGATTTTGAAGAGTATGAAGATGTTCTACCAGTACCTTCTGGGTAGAAGGTACTGCTAGTTGATGAAGAGCCTGCCAAGCTTATGTCAAGTCGATTAGATATTTTGTAATAGATATTTAGTTGAATTATTAGTCTTTGTACATTGTTATACGTTATGTAGAAGTGTTTTAGTCCTCTGTGGTTCACAGAAGAATATGGCAGAGTTGTACATTGGTTGTTGTATTTAATTGTAGGCGCCAATATAGTCAAAGTATAGTTTTATATTGAACCACTTGACAAACTTGTAAGAAGATATCCTTATCTTATAAAAGGATATCTTAGTCACCACTTCATGCATGCATCTTCACCAACTATTAAACAAAACCAAACTATCTCTCAAGTAACTTAGTTACTTCAATTCACAAATCATTTTTACAATCTTAGATTCAAGATTACTTTGTAATCCCGGTGATATTTAGATCATCCGTATTATTTCATCAATAATATTGAATCGTTTTGTGTTAACCAAAGTTGTGTTCTTTGTTCATTGCATTCACACGTTTACTCAAACTCACCACCTTGTGTTCTTTTAAGTGTGTTGTAGTAGATTCCGCATGCTAAACACATTCAATACATAAATATCTCAAACACAATCAAAACACAAACGTTCCACACAGTTGCAGGGAGCTAAAGAAGCAGATAGAAGAAGCTGTAAAGTCTGGGCAGTTGGCACATTTGGTGAAGGGTATAAAGAAGGGCAAGGAAAAAATGTCCGACACTTAATTGGATAAAGACACTACTCCTCCCGAAGCCCCAATACTCATGGTTCGTTGGGGCGAAGCCAGCTTTAAAAGAAAGGTGACGGAGCAGGAGATAAATGGGGTGGGGGAGGTAACATTTCCCCCTATTACAGGCCAAATCCCTTCGAACGACCCAGTGGTTATCAAAGTCTTAATTTCCAACCGAGAAGTGAACAAAGCCTACATGGATTGTGGAAGCTCCTGCGAGATCGTATACGAGCATTGTTTCCTTAAGCTCAAGTCTTCGATCAGGTCGCAACAGGTTGACTCAAAGATACCTTTGGTAGGATTCTCCGGTGAGCATTCGTGGCCCCTGGGAGAAGTACCATTGGACATAACAATTGGAGAAGGCAAGCTCGCAAGGACAGAAACCTTCACATTCGCTATCGTAAGGTCCGACTCTCCCTACAATTTGTTGATAGGAAGGACCACCATGCAAAAAATGGGTATTGTAGTCTCCACCATACACGCGGCGGTAAAATTCCATACGCCTTATGGGATAGGAACTGTATTTTCAAGTTATAACCAGGGAAAGGCAGGAGACGTTGGCAAAAAGATCAAAGAAAGTCTGGAGGAGCCTCCGAGGGCCATTCTAAGTTGTACAGATGCCGAAGAACGCATTGTGGTAAATGAGCTCTATCCAGAGCAAACGGTGGTAATCAGAAAGCAACTCCCTGCCAACTTCAAGGCAGACTTGGAGAAGCTACACAAAGCTAACAAGGACGTCTTCGCATGGACGTACTCAGACATGACAGGTGTCCCCAGGACTCTTATGATCGATGGCAAGCCCTTCGGCACAGAGCATAAGCTTAATGAGTTCAAGCACATTGAACCAATTAAGCAGAAGCGACGAAGCCTGGCACCTGAAAGGAACACAACCGCTTGCAAAGAGGTGGATGAACTTGTACGAGCAGGAATACTTAGAGAAGTAAAATACCAAACCTGGGTAGCTAATCCAGTTATGGTAAAAAAGAGTGACGGAGGGTGGCGAATGTGCGTCGACTTCATCGACATCAACAAAGCTTGCCCAAAGGATTGCTACCCTCTGTCAGAAATTGTTGGGAACACATTTTGTAATATTTCAAGTATTGATCATTTGTAATAGGTTGCTTAGGCCTTTAGGTTTGTTTTGAGGCCCAGCCCGTGTAGAAGGCCCATGGGCTGTGTCATTTTATCTTTTATTATTGTTAATTATGTATTAATGTTAAGTTAGTAGGGCTAGTAGCCCAACCTCATGTAAAACTATAAATACCCCTCCCATCCAAGGGAGAGGGGTTGGTTGATGAATTCTAATCATTTTGGTATTATTGTGTTAATCATCTCCCTTCCATCTCTTTCTCTCTCTAGCTTTCTCTCTCTAGATCTAGTAGGTAATTAGTGGTAATTAGTGGTAGCTTAATTCATAATAGTGTAAAACATCAAGTGGTATCATTCGCCTAGGGGTAATTTAGGTTGTTAGAAGGTTAGATCTAAGAAAAATTAAGAAATCCGAATTGTTAGTGTTCATCCGAGTTGTTACTGTTCGTCAGAGATATATTCATCAAATTTTTTGTTCATCGAAGTTTACTTGATCAAACTTTAACGTTCATCGAACTATTGATTATTCACCGAGTTAGGTGATATAATCGAACTTCTGGGTTAATCGAACTTCTTGATCGAACTTTCGTAACCGAAATTTCACTAGTCGAACTTTGGTACGGTCGAACTTCAGCAATCAAATTTAACTAGTCGAACTTTGGTTTAGTCGAACTTCAGATTAGTCGAACTTTGTTTAGTCGAACTTCAGATTAGTCGAACTTCAGCAATCAAATTTAACTAATCGAACTTTGGTTTAGTCGAACTTCAGATTAGTCGAACTTTGTTTAGTCGAACTTCAGATTAGTCGAACTTCAGCAATCAAATTTAACTAGTCGAACTTTGGTTTAGTCGAACTTCAGATTAGTCGAACTTTGTTTAGTCGAACTTCAGATTAGTCGAACTTTGGTTTAGTCGAACTTCAGATTAGTCGAACTTTGTTTAGTCGAACTTCAGATTAGTCGAACTTTGGTTTAGTCGAACTTCAGATTAGTCGAACTTTGTTAGTCGAATTTCAGTAGTCGAATTTTAGGAACCGAACAACTTTGATAGAACAAGTGATTAACCGAACAAATAATTGATTCTTATCTAATCTTCACACAACAACCGTCTTTATCCTTTAAAGATCCTTAACCGTTACAAGCTACTACACGATGTCTCAACCACCACACTTTAATTACTACTACCAGCTACAGCAATATCCTCAACAACAACAATACTCTCAACAACAACAACAATTTTCTCATCAATATCCACAACATCAGGCATATGTGCAACAACATCAATTCATTCCTTCACCACAACTATCTCCACAACAAATAATGCAACAAAATTACCTTCAGAACAATCCTTCAGTGTCCAGAGAACCTCACTGGTTTCATAAGATGTGTGAAGCTATAAGCAGTCAGCAATCTCGTCATGAGGCTGGAAATCAAGATACTCCACCCATGTTAACACCTGGAAACTATGTGCAGTGGGCAAGTAGGTTTCTCCGATTCATTGAACTCCGCAAACCACATGGACCGTATTTGAAGCATGTCATCACTGTGGGACCCTTTCCAGAACTAGTAATTGTTGTTCCAGCAACTCCTGAAAGAGAAGAAACATCCACTCCTATTGCTGTTTCTAGCTATACAACTGAACAAGCCTTACAACAAGAAGCAAATGGAATGGCAATGGCATTCATCCTTCAGGGAATTCCAAATCCCATCTATCGAAGTGTTGATGCTCAGAAGACTGCAAAGGATATGTGGGAGCATGTGCATCTTCTGATGGAAGGAACAGAGTTCTATCAGGAAGATCTTGAATCAAAATTGTACATGGAATTCAACAATTTTATTATGGAACCAGGAGAGACAATCGAATCATACTACCACCGCTTCACAAATGTTGTTAATGACCTTGATCGTCATGACATGAAGTTTCCAAGGATTGCAATCAACTCCAAATTTCTGGGATGCCTAGGTCCTGAATGGCAGAAATATGCTACGTTTGTTAGGCAATCAAAGAAGATTGGTGAGATCAAATATGGATTGATTTATGATTTTCTCAAACAACATCAATCAGAGGTGGACAAAGAAGTAGCAGCAAGAGGAGGTTTCATACCAGGACCACAACCTAATTCGCTTGCACTAATGGCTCAACCAAACTTCTCTCTACCGTCTCAGGAATTTGGAAACTCGTCTTATCAACCAAGCTTTCAACCTCAAAACCAGCTTGTCCCATATGAACCACCATCTCAACAATCAGGCAACCAAATGGTAACCTACAACAACACTGACTCCAACTTTTACACCAACAGTGAATATGATGAAGAAGAAGAAGCTTTCAGTTCTCTCAATGAAGCATTTGGGTTGATTGCTAAAGCATTTGGAAAATTCACAAACAAATCAAACAACCGCCTTCGCTCATCATCAAACACAAGGAATCAGGCAGTGGTTAATGATGGTCGGGTAGAAATTCAGAACAGATCATCGGGAAGGTTTAGTTCAGGGAACAGAGGAGGATATGGGTCACAAAGGTTTCAAGCTGGAGAACAACAAAGGTTTCAGTCTGGGGATAATAGGAATTATATGGGGGCAGATCAGAACAGGAATCAATTGAATGGAAAAGAATCAAAAGGCATTGCAAATACCTCGATTACATGCTACAACTGTGGAGGGTATGGTCATATGGCTACTGCATGTCCAAAGCCTCGTACTATGGGCAGTGCATATCACAAAGAAGCTCTCTTGATGGCACTTAAGGATGAGAAAGCAAGCTTGATGAATGTGAAAGAAAACAGCTTCATGGCAAATGCAGACTCAGAAGATGATATGGAGGATCTTGAGGCAAACGCAGCTGTCATGCTCATGGCTAATATGCAAGAAATGAATACGTCCGAGACAGGCCCAGTCTACGATACTGACGGTCTTTCTCAGGTACTTGATCCACCATGTTTACTACATGAGATTGCTTCACCTTCCGTATCTTCATTCTCAAGTGAACATTCTGTTCAAAATGATTCATCCTTCTCATCTTCTTTAGATAATCAAATCCACACTGATATATCATTTGATGATGATAGAACAGTTGTCTCATTTGATGATCTAATAGAAGATGACAATCATGATCAACTTGAACAAAATGAGAATTTGAATAATCAAGATTCGGAGCTTCAGGCCTTAATAATGACCACCCAATCACAAATTGAAAAATGCAATGAAATCAATAAAAATCTGAAAGAAAAGATTGCGTTGTTAACAAGGGATAATGAGTGCTATAAACAACAACTTTCTGGATACCAAAACCAAGAAAAACGAGAACAATCTTTTGAAATCGCTTTCCAAAAAGAATATGTTAAAGTTCAAGATTTGCAAAACCAAGTACGTGAATTAACCGATTCTAAGGCTGAGCTTCTCTCTCAAAAAGAAAAGGATCAATTTGAATTCAAAAAACAAATTGATACTTTAACTTCTGAGTTGTTAAAAACTCAATCAGAGCTTTCAACATCTCAGCAGGATCTTCTTGACGAAAAGCAAGCGACAAGGAAACGTGTTGACTCATATCTTGAGGAAATTCTGGATCTGGAAACCAAACTCAAAGATTTTCAAAATGTTGTGTATAAAACGGGTAATTCTGTAACACAAATTCAAAAACTAACTGTGAAACCAAGTCCTAAAGGAGTAAGTTTTGCACTTGGAAGTGACACACCCCGTAATTCACACAAAGCACTCAAAGACAATCCTAAGTTATACAATGCAACATTTTTGTTAGATGATTCCTTTCAACGTGTTGTTATGTATTCTGTTGATGAAGAAACTGATTTTCTTGCTAACAAGATTGAGGGTCGATCAAATTCCCAAAACAAGTTTTCAAGAGTACATTATGATTATAATGAATGACCTCACATAAGCAAATCATTTGTGCCACCAAAAGATAAACCAGAACAAACGCTGATACGTACCTCAGAACAAATATATCATCTCTCTCAAAATGATGCACATCTCGACAATTATTTGACAAAAAATGATGTTGATCCACAAATGCCTCCAGCATTTAAAATTGTCAAACATTTTGAGACATTTATGGAAGACATCAAATTTTTAGAAAATGAGATTGAGTTTAATTCTAAAATCACTGTCTCTTCTTTTTTCTCTCCTGTGGAAAAAGAAAAGATAGAAATTCTTCAAAAGAAAATTTTACCTCATGTCAAACACTTGAAGAAATGTGCATCACAATGGGAAGAAGATCTAGTTGACGAGGTTCTATCAATGAAGAACATTTTCAAAGCTAAAGACTCCAAAATTCAAAAACAAAAAGTTCAAAAGAAGAATTTGGAAAAAGAAAATGATCGACTCTTGCAAAATGTTCTTAGTTGTGATGTTGTTTCTGTGTTGATGAATGCACTTTATGAATCTGGTAATGAGTGTCTTATGAATAATCATGTTGTTGATACAAAGTTGTTGCAAATCGAAATTAAGAATCTAGTGAAAGAGAAATGATGATCTTCGACAAATCAACAATGATGTGGAAAACAAAGTTTTTAATCTTCAAAAAAGGCTTGATTGGTGTCAAACTCAAAGTGCTGAATTTGAACTAAAATTTCAACATCTCATAGGGTCTTTATCATTTCAAAACAGTCATGTTCCTGAAAAATATAAGGAAACAAAGGCTTTCTTAAAACTTAAATTGTTTCAAAATGAAAAGGAACTCGATGAAATTTTTCAAAACAGGAATGACACAGTCCGCCTTAACAGAAAAATAGATTCACAAAATCAAGAATTCCAACACATCATTGTTGATCTGAAGAAGAAAATCAAAGTTTTAGAAACAGGCAAAAACAATGTTGATAAGATTGTACCAAGGATGCAAAAAGTAGACAGCGCACCTAAGAATGCATCATCAAAGATCACCACTAATGCTCTTACTTCACCTTCCACAGGATTAGTTGAACCATCTAAGGGTAGAAGATCCAAGACCACCAAGAGACCAAAGAAGACTAGTATCTGGCTACCTAAGAGTGGAACATCTAAGAGTGGAGAAGTAGAAGTTAATGCATCTAGTGAAAATAACACGCATGTTATGTCCAATATAGAATCTAGCTTGGTTAAGTGTAATTCTACAAAAGATGTAATGAATGCTGAATCTTTAACAGTTATGAATGATGTTAATGCTTCTTGTGTGTTTTGTCATACTCATATCTTATCTGGTAATCATCAACATTGTGTTGCTAAAACTTTGCTGAAGAGAAAATCGAAACGACCTAGTGGCCCCCCTAAGCCTAACACAGTTGACAAATCAATCTTAGGGAAACCACCACTAGCAGTTTCAAAGCAGACCATAGTTGCACCTATAGCAAATCCCAAAAAGAACAAATCACCTAGCACATTCCTTAGGAAGAAAGCAGAAAGTAGTAGGAAATGGCAACGTTGGCTAGAGAACACAGCAAACTTTAAATGGGTTCCTAAGCTATTTAAAACATATGCTTCTAACCCAACGGGTCCAACCGTTACTCCATCTGTTTCTACTAATTGTGATGCAGGTGGTTCAAATCGTTCTATGAATTGTTGATAGCGGCTGTTCTCGACACATGACCGGCAATCTCAAACTTCTCAAAAACTTTGTTGCAAAGTTTATAGGAACGGTCAGGTTCGGGAATGACCACTTCACCGCAATCATGGGTTATGGCGACTATGTAAATGGGAACATCAAAATTAGTCGTGTGTACTATGTTGAAGGTCTGGGTCACAATTTATTCTCTGTTGGTCAATTCTGCGATGGAGACTTAGAAGTAGCATTTAGGGAGAAAACCTGCTTTATTCGTGATCTTCAAGGAAATGATCTGATGAAAGGAAAACGGGGAACTAGTCTTTACACCATCTCCTTTGACGGAATGACAGCTTCGACTCCTATATGTTTACTCTCCAAGGCTCATCCCACGAAAGCATGGTTATGGCATAAATGCTTGTCTCATCTCAACTTCAAAACCATGATCGACCTGGCAAAGAACAAATTGGTAGACGGTTTACCAAAATTCAGATATGCCAAGGATCATCTGTGTTCTGCATGCGAACAGGGAAAAAGTCACCTAGCTCATTTTCCACCAAAAACAGAACACAGCACAGACCACGTCCTACAACTGCTTCATATGGATTTGTGTGGTCCAATGCGGGTTCAGTCTGTAAATGGGAAAAGATATATTCTGGTAATAGTGGATGACTACTCAAGATGGACATGGGTTTACTTTCTCCGCACAAAAGATCAAGTTCCGTCTATAGTTACCACGTTTCTCACAAAAATTCAAGTGCAAGTCCGCAACACTGTCAGAATCATTCGAACCGACAATGGCACTGAATTCAAAAACCAAATCCTTCGGGAATTTACAGAGAAACATGGGATTGTTCACCAATATTCTATAGCTTGCACTCCTAAACAGAATGGCGTAGTTGAACGACGAAATCGTACACTCGTAGAAGCAGCTAGAACTATGTTGATCAATGCCCAATTGCCAGATTATCTTTGGGCTGAAGCTGTGAACACGGCTTGCTACACTCAGAACCGCGGCATGATCACCAAAAGGCATAACAAAACCCCATATGAGCTAATACAAGGCAGAAAACCCAATATCAACTATTTTCATGTCTTTGGAGCATTATGTTACCCAAAGAATGATAAAGATGATCTTGGTAAATTGAAGGCAAAAGCAGATATAGGGATATTTGTTGGTTATTGTGAGAACTCCAAGGGATACAGAATCTGGAATCGTCGGACCGGAGACATTCAAGAGACAATACACGTTAATTTCGATGAACTCATAGAAATGGCTTCTGAGCAAGACCGCTTGGAACCCGTAAACAACCGTTTGAACTTCCCAGAATCTTCAGCTGAACCATTACCTTTCAAGAGGAAAGATCTGGAAGATCTGTTTGCTCCTCTGTTTGATGACAGTTTGGTTAACAATGCGTCAGAGGCTTCCACAAGTTCCGCTGCTCAACAACTCTCAAATCAAGCACCTGATCCATCAGCATCTACCTCTACAGTAGTTGCTGACGATGCACCACAACCTGAACCATCATCATCCATAGATAAAACACCTCAACCAGCAGTTGAAGATTCTTCTCCCATTTCTAACCAAGTTCCAACACCATCAGACTTTGACGGAAATGCATTTTTCAATCCATTTGCTCCACCCCCAACCATTCCCGAACCAGGAGAATCTTCCTCGAGCAACATGGAACCGTCAAATCTGAATCACAACATTCAACACTACCCATCTACTCATAAATGGCAATCCAGATAAACCAGTTATGACACGACAGAAACTCCACACAGATGGTGAAACTTGCATTTACGCTCTCACCGTTTGTCAAGCTGAACCGAAAAATATTAAAGAGGCCATGACTTATGACAATTGGATTGAATCAATGCAAGAGGAGTTGGATCAGTTCAAAAGATTGGAAGTCTGGGAACTCGTTGAAAAACCTGATGGAGTTTATGTTGTGGGCTTAAAATGGATTTGGAAAAATAAGCTGGATGCAGAAGGCACGGTTATTCGTAACAAGTCTCGGTTGGTTGCTAAAGGGTTTTGTCAAGAGGAAGGAATTGACTTCGAGGAATCTTTTGCACCAGTGGCTAGGCTTGAGGCAGTTAGAATGTTCCTGGCATACGCGGCTCATAAGAACATCACAGTTTACCAAATGGACGTGAAGACAGCATTCCTGAATGGACAACTTCGTGAAGAGGTGTATGTATCACAACCTGACGGCTTCGTGGATCCAGAACATCCTAACCACGTGTACAAGCTTAAGAAAGCTCTCTACGGCCTTAAACAAGCCCCGAGGGCCTGGTACGACAAACTTTCTGCATTCTTTATTGCTAATCATTTCACTAAAGGCTCTGTAGACCCGACTCTGTTTATACAAAAACACGGGGAGGACATTCTCATTGTACAAATTTATGTGGATGACATCATTTTTGGGTCTACCCACAAAAAGTACTCAAATGCTTTTGCAAAACTTATGAAACAAAACTTTGAGATGTCCATGATTGGTGAACTAAACTTTTTTCTTGGATTACAAGTTCACCAATCACCTCGTGGTATATTCTTGAGTCAGTCTAAATATGCACAAGAGATATTAAAGAAGCATGGCATGACATCTAGTGACACCTATAACACCCCTATGTCCTCCTCATCCCCGAAGCTAGATGCTGACATTCATGGGAAACCCACTGATCCTACAAATTATCGTAGCATAATTGGGTCTCTCATGTATCTCACCGCTAGCAGACCGGATGTTGTATTTGCCACATACCTATGTTCACGCTATCAGTCTAACCCAACAGAAAGACATTTATCTGCTGTGAAAAGAATCCTTAGATACATCAAGGGAACCATTAATTTGGGGATCTGGTATCCAAAGGATTCTGGTTTTGCACTAACTGCTTTTTCAGATGCGGATCACGCGGGATGTATTGATACAAGAAAGAGCACATCCGGGGGAGTTCAATTCCTAGGTGATAAGCTGGTGTCCTGGCAGTCAAAGAAGCAAGATTGTACGTCTCTCTCATCCACGGAATCAGAATATGTAGCCATGTCTGCCTGTTGTGCTCAAATCATTTGGATGCGATCACAATTGATGGATTATGGTTTCATATTTAACAAAATACCGATGTACTGTGACTCCAAAAGTGCTATCGCTATCTCGTGCAACGCAGTGCAACATTCCAAGTCCAAACACATCGCTCTCAGATATCACTTCATCAAGGAGCATGTGGAGCAGGGTACCGTTGTGTTGTATTTTGTGGGAACGGAACACCAATTGGCGGATCTTTTCACTAAGGCTTTACCTCATGATCGTTTTGTGAAACTGGTTCACCAAATTGGAATGAGATGCCTGACTCCTCAAGAATTAGCGAACTTTCTCAAGAACAACTAATCGAGTCATGCTCTCTCACTATCTTGTATATATATTTAAAAAAAAAAAAAAACAAAAAAAAAAAAAAAACCAACTAATGTGCAAACGATTGATCTCAATCAAAATATGTTTTTGCCCATTGTGTCAAAGTTTAAAATGTTTTTTCCACAATATCACATATTTTGAGGGGGAGAAACTTTTGCACATTTAATCATAAAAAAAAAAAAAAAAAAAAAAAAAAAAAAAAAAAAAAAAAAAAAAATTCTTCGTCATCTTTCTAAATCATCATATATTGTTTTTCTCAGCCTGCGTTAACCATTATATTAAACATATCTTAACTTTGGACTTAATAGAAAAAGAAAAACAAAGTTAAAAGGTTAAATATGTAAAATAGAAAAGAATGAGGACAATAACAGTCAATTCGGTTAAATCAATTCTATAAATACACAACACATTGACTTAGGTCAAAACCTTTATCAAACTCTCAAACACACAGTGGAATCTCACAATAAAAAACGCGCGCTTCATCTCATCTTTCATACTTCTAAAAAATTCGACTATTTTGCTCTAAATTGTAAGTCTTTCATTTGATTTCAGAGATAATTCCGTGTTAGATTTATATTAGGCGCTTTAGTCTGATTTAGGGTTTATGATTGAAAGTGTTTGTGCTTATTTTTATGATTGAATCTGTTTGTGAAATTGATGAGTTGTGTTGAGCATTAAGATGAATTTTTTGAGATAATCGAACTTGCTATATGTGATAATGATCGAACTAAAATCGAACTTTTGGGGTAATCGATGTATAGGACTAATCTCCGAGTTAGGAGTATTATGTCTGGTTTTTTATCGAACTTTGATCGAATTTTCTTTGATCGAATTTAGTTTAGTCGAACATAAGTTTGATCGAACTTTGTTTAATCAAATTTTGTTTGATCGAATTTTCTTTGATCGAATTTAGTTTGGTCGAATTAAGTTTAGTCGAACTTAAGTTTGATCGAACTTTGTTTAATCAAATTCTGTTTTGATCGAATTTTATTTGATCGAATTTTCTTTGATCGAATGTAGTTTAATCAAACTTAAAATTGATCGAACTTTATTTAATCAAATTCTGTTTTGATCGAATTTTCTTTGATCGAATTTAGTTTAGTCGAACATAAGTTTGATCGAACTTTGTTTAATCAAATTTTGTTTGAACGAATTTTCTTTGATCGAACTTAGTTTGGTCGAATTAAGTTTAGTCGAACTTAAATTTGATCGAACTTTGTTTAATCAAATTTTGTTTAATCAAATTTTGTTTGATCGAAATTTCTTTGATCGAATTTAGTTTGGTCGAATTAAGTTTAGTCGAACTTAAGTTTGATCTAACTTTGTTTAATCAAATTTTGTTTGATCGAATTTTCTTTGATCAAATTTAGTTTAGTCGAACTTAAGTTTGATCAAACTTTGTTTAATCAAATTTTGTTTGATCGAATTTTTCTTTGATCAAATTTCATTTGATCGAATTTTGTTGGACCAAACCTTGTGTGATCGAATTTCATTTGATCGAATTATGGTTTTCCTGGCTGAACTTTGTTTGTTAACAAAACCCTGTGTGCTTGAACATGACTGATGGAATTTTTTGATTGATCAAACAATTTATTTTTCTTCAAAGTTTAGAACTATGTGTGGATAATGGATGATTGACTAAGCATCTTTGGTTGTTATGATGAAAAGTATTCATATGTTTAGCTGTGTTCACTAAATGAGTTGGTTTCCATATGTGCTGTACATCATGTTCCTTATGCTCTGCTGTTCAGAAGTTATATGTGCATCAAGGTGTTTGTTACTTAAGTGGTGATGCTAGATTATGTGATTAGTGATGAAAAGTGTTCTATTGCTTAATTGTCTGAACTTGTGTCTATATGATGATAAGCAGTCTAACATACAAAGGGCATATCTAACATACTCACTAACACTCATAATATATGCTCTTGCGTATTGTTGTATGTTTGTGTTATGCAGTCAAAACATGTCACGTGCATTATCTCAAGCATCACACACATCCAAGAAGGCCACTCAAGCTACGGAAAAGCCTAAGATCGTTCGTTGCAATTCAAGTATTGATTTCGATAAACTCAAGTGTCATCCATCATGTCAAATCATCGCAGAAATCCTTGCTAGACACTTCATTCGTCCTGCTTTAACCAAGACAGCAAGTGTTCCAATGGATTATCTTCATCAGTTCTGGGAGTCAATGTCAGTCAACAAAGACCAAACAACGATCACTGTCACTCTGGATAGTCTTGAAATCTCATACACAGTTGAAACTCTGAGGGCCGTTCTTGAGCTACCCAAAGAAAACTCAGGGAACTTTGAGAAGTTTCAAAATAACCCAACATTTCCAGAGATGGCTAGAACTCTAGAAATGCTGGGGTATGATGAATCAACGGAAGTAATGTCTTCAATCTATAAAGTTGAAAGAAAGTTTTTTCCACAACCTTGGTTAACAATGTTCGCCATCATTAATCAATGCATCACTGGAAAAACCACCGGCGTAGATCACCCAAGACTTGAAAACCTGCAGTTTTTCTGTGGTATTGTCAACACGAAACATCTTAACTTTGCACAGTATATCTGGGATGACATGATCTTTCAATGCAAGAAATTCCAAGAGAGCACTAAAGATTCATATATCCCTTTGCCTCGCTACACCAAACTCCTCATTGCTCGTGTTATGAAAAAACACCCAGAGCTACAACGTCCAAATTCTGAGCAGATGCATGACGAACAACATGATCATGTCCTCTCTCGCCTCAACATCCAGATGACCGATACAGACAAACAAGGTGCTCCAATCCCTGATTATTTCCTGAGTGATGAAATTAGGAACACAACAGCTTATCTTACATATGACAAAGCATTTAAAGCTCAGAAAGTGGGGTTTGTTCCGAAAAAGGATGCATTACCCAAAGGATCAAAGATTAAAGGGAAGAGTCATTCGCTCCCAGATCGAGCCACTACCTGCAGATCGAAGAAAGCTGAAACTGCTAAGAAAGGAAAACAAGTCACCAAAGCTTCATCAGCATGGCAACTTCGTGATGAATCAAGCGATGAAGGAAATGACGATAATGTTGGGATCAAGAAAGTCAAAACACAGAAGGGGCTTGAAAAGCTGAAATCTATTATGGGTCCAACTGATGAGAAACTAAAACAAGGCAAGGGTAAGTCTATCAAAGCAACAGATGTTAGTTTTTCACCGATTCAACCAAATGAGAGCTCAGAAGAAGAGGGTGACGAATCAGATCAACACGCTCATACCCCATCGGGTTCTGAAGCTGAAGAGTCCGATGATGACAGACAAAGTGAGGATGATGAAGACAATGATGAAGAAAGTGACAAGGATAAGAAAGACAGTAGTGTCAACAACGATGAAAGTGATGATAAAGATGAATCTGAAGATGACCAAGATAATCCAGATGCTCAACCACACACAACCATTCTTCAATCACCACCTACATCTTCAGTGGCTCAATCATCAACTATCATAAGTCAGCTTGAAAGTAAACTGAATCAAGTGTTGAGTAATCAAGAAGCTCGTGAAAAGGAATATCAAGAAACTAAACAGAAACTGTCTACACTTCAGGAGCAGATGAACAACCATATAATAAAATGTGATAACGTTGATTTGAAAAAGGAAGTCGCTGAACTGGTTCCAACAGAGGTATTCAAGACTCTTCAAGATGCATTTCCTGACATGCTCAACAACTATGCCAAGAAGAATCTGGAAGAAGTTGTGGCAAAGTTGATGCAGACAATTCCAATCACTATCAGAACGTTACCTCCACAATCATCTGGATCAAATCTCAGAGAACAACTTCTTGAAGAAATTCGAGAAAACCCTGCAGAAGATGAACTCAGGCAAGCATTACTTAACTCAATCAAACGAGCTGAAAAACAAGATGAACCATGCAAACCAACCAAGTCATTGAAGCGACGTCAGGATGACCCAGAAGATCAAGGAAAGAAAAGACGGAGACCTTCATCTTCAAGCCATGGTCTCATAGCACAATCATCTGGAAAAGGAAAACAATCAAGTGGACCAGTCTTCAGTCCCATTGGAAGTGGTCAATTTGAGGACGTAGAATTTCACGAGAACATCAGTGCAGATGATGAAATACCCTATGTACCTACAAGTGTTCAAGAAGTTGTGGTTCCTTCGGGTCAAGTTAATGATACACCGCTACCAGAATGGGTCAATCCAAGAGCCTCAAAGTACGACTGGTTTGAAGATATGGTAGATGCTTACCCTGATGAAGTTGACAGCACACCCGTGGTAGGATCAATTGTAGACTTTACCAAAAGACTGAAAAAGACAATCAAGGTTCAGAAGTTGGGGTTGTCAGATATCATTCGAGTTCGCAGTTCAGGTTTCACTGAATTCAAGACGGTAACTACTACTGAAATAGAGTTTGAGTACAATCTTGAACAAGTTGCACGAGCTCTTGGAGATAATATAGCTGATGAACAAACCCATAAATCTAAAGAACCATTGCACTACAAGGACTACACCAAACCCTTACCCCTCATCGGTCACCCAAAGAATCCTAAGCTACCAAAAGAATACTTCTTCAATCGAGACCTCGACTATCTCATGAGTGGAAGCACGGATCCTACACGATATGCAACTTCACTATCCAAGTATCCAGCAGCTTCATACTCCATAGAAGATTTGGAAGAAAAGGTCGACGATTTATGGAACCATGAAGTTTATGTCTACAATGACGATGCTGTTTTTGGGATTCATCATTGGCGACATATGAGGAGATTGTCCTACAAATACTTGGTCACCACGAGAGTTTCAAGAAACATAGATAGGAAGAACCCTAACAGAATTCTATCCATAACCAGTGCTGAAACCGAACCGTTGTACGGGTATAACTTTCTAACCAAGATCACCGTGAGAAGATCAGATGACAAAGAGTATTCGTTCTGTGAAGCTGACTACCCATACTTGTCCCGCAATGATATAGAAGACATGTACCTACTGAAGATTCAAGGGAAACTTGAACATCTTCCTGGCCGTCTTCAGTATGACATCATCAACTCCATTCTTATATTCATCCGCAGCATTGTTATAAGGCATCGAGTTGAGGACATCCAACTTGGGGTAGAAAGCTACCAAAAACGAGTTAATCTCATCAAGCCAGATCTTGACAGGCCGGGTGTTCATGGTCAGCCTCCTTGTACGTTCATGGATAGACCGTTTGGAGTGGTTTACAAACGGAACAACTGCAGCCCACACTTCTTGGGATTTGAAGAACTGCAAAAATTTGGGGATAAGACATTGGAAATGGTCAAGAAAGAACTTGAGTCAATCTTGGATAATTACTACAAGGGTTCAAAAACGGGAATAATGCAAGAGGTCAAATGGAGCAGAAATGATGCCAAGCAAGCAGTCAAGTTCATCAAAAGAATCAACGACAAGCTTCAGTTTCGGACTCAAATGCGAAGATTGGAGAGTTATGTGGGAGGACGAGCAAGACTTCCAAACATTCTCACCTTCCGACGTCCTGCCTAAGTTGATTGGTACAAATTATTTCATCTGATCATCATCATTTCATTTCATTTCATCATTCACTTTCATATATCACTACAGCTTATGCACACATAACAGTGTACAACCCGCTCTTGTAAAGAAAGGACCCTGAGGTACGCTTCAGTGCCTCAATCCTGAAAAAGGAGCGAAAGCTTCTTCCTTATGAGCAGAATTAAAACCAGAAAATTTTTTAAAGTTTTTAAACAATTCTGCTCATAAGAACAAGTATTCCATTGTTAAGGGGGAGTATTTGAAAAATCTTTGTTCAAAACTACCAACGTTCTTGACATTCTTCCACAAACACCTCAAAAAGAGCATATTTTAATCAACAGTTTTTCAAAAACAACATTATTATGCTATTTTTGAGGGGGAGAATGAAAAAGTGATTAAAATATGGTATCTCATTGCTGGAATCTCATGAGTGTAAGACTCAAGAATTGACCCTCGAATTGACGATAATAACAGTCAGTAGTCGAAAAGGTATATCCGGGACGGGTAATAATTTCAAGCCAGTTCATCTGGTGATGTAAGCGTGTCTCGTGAAGGATATACCTGAGTAGAATGTACCAATTTCGAGCGACGATCCTTGAATATGACCGGGACGGGTAATAATTTCAAGCCAGTCCAACTGGTGATGTAAGCGTGTCTCGCAAAGGTCATGTTCATTGAAAGTCAATCAATTCAAAAAGTGCCAACTCTTCCCGACATGTGCAAATTTCAAAGTAATTTACACATGAGCACATGTTAAGGGGGAGTTCTTCTGAAAATTATAAAACTCTCAAAGTGTTAACAAAATGTGTTTTACAATTATAAACACTTTGAGAGATTTTTCAAAAGGTTTGGTTTCATGGCATCATTAGGATAGTCATGGAGTTATAAGGTGACTAAGGTTAGGGAAAACCGTCCTATGATCCGCCAGAGCCGGAGGGATCTACCCAAGGACAACACCAATAGTTTAGAACTAAAAAGTCCTAGGTATGATTGAAAAAGGAGAAAATGAATGAACGGAGAAAGAAGGGGTTGAAGAATTAAAAATAAAAGCAAAGAAAAGGGTGAAAAGAAATAGCCCTCCATTTGTTCAACCTTAGGGCAGACACCGGGTTCAATACATAATCTACTGGTTGATCAAGAATCACCGGTATTGAAGATCAAAGTCGTCATGGACCCAGTGACGCACTGCACTAAACCTTCTTAGCTACTCAAGTGTCTCTCAAAAGACATTTGTTTCATTTTCACGGAGAACCCTTCCTCATCTATCGACCTCTCATTCCGAGAAGTGTTGATATTGAAAAGGAGGCAATCTGCTCCACGCCTCCGACGACCAAACAAATGTGCACTAATTGATTCTAGAGCCATGAGATTCATAAAAAGATCTCTTAGGTACACTTAGTATTACTCTGCTATTCTACATCATGGGCAGCATATGTAAAATTAAGAAAGTGTCCTTCATAGATCTTAGCAATCTGCCGAGAACATTCATGAGAAAAGTCACATATGTGATTATCAATGATTGAATGGAAATCCTGCCAGAGCAACATCAAACAACTCTGACAGTAGGTCACTTAGGTAACTCCTTGTGGGTTACGCTTAGTGTTTTGTCCCAAACGGTCTACAGTCGTGGGGTGATCTCCAGCGACTCACTGAATCGTGGGTGCACTTCGGTGTGTCCGTGTAAGCCCTCTCGAGGGTATCCGGTTCAGAACGGCCTGGGCAAGGATTAGAGAAAGTCTTCACACTATGCTGTTGACGATCTCGAAGTCTGAGCCTGTAAGTGCCGGTTGGTTCGTGCTGCCGCTGCTGCTGCTGCTGAGGAGCTTGGAGACCTGGAGTTCAACCATCACCAAGACTCCATCATGTTCATGTCCTGAAAATTAGTTCTCACCAAGACTCAGAATCATCAAAAGTTCAGAATATGTTTAAGATAAGTCTAAGTTCGAGCACTACAACCTTTCATATGTTAAAGATTGAAGAAGTGAGAACAAGTTGAAGAACGAAAGTCACAAGTCATATGAACATGATGGAGAGGACACGAAGACACCAGTATCAAAAGATCATTGGAATACGGCAGACCACCACCATATCACATCACATCACTTTCAAGAACAAAGAACAAAGATTATGAAGACGTCAAAGCCAAAGAAGCAAAGACGACGTCATGCAACCTTGATGACCAATACTTAGGGGGAGATTGTTGGGAGCACGTTTTGTAATATTTCAAGTATTGATCATTTGTAATAGGTTGCTTAGGCCTTTAGGTTTGTTTTGAGGCCCAGCCCGTGTAGAAGGCCCATGGGCTGTGTCATTTTATCTTTTATTATTGTTAATTATGTATTAATGTTAAGTTAGTAGGGCTAGTAGCCCAACCTCATGTAAAATTATAAATACCCCTCCCATCCAAGGGAGAGGGGTTGGTTGATGAATTCTAATCATTTTGGTATTATTGTGTTAATCATCTCCCTTCCATCTCTTTCTCTCTCTAGCTTTCTCTCTCTAGATCTAGTAGGTAATTAGTGGTAATTAGTGGTAGCTTAATTCATAATAGTGTAAAACATCAGAAATTAATTGGAAGGTCGAATCCCTCTCGGGGTTCCGTTTAAAATGCTTTTTGGACGCCTATAAAGGGTATCACCAAATACAAATGGCGGAGGAAGATGAGGAGAAGACAACCTTCTACACAGGAAAGGGGGTCTACTACTACAAGAAAATGCCTTTCGGTCTGAAGAACGCAGGGGCTACTTATCAACGGCTGGTAGACAAACCCTTCCATAAGCAAATAGGAAGGAACTTGGAAGCCTACGTTGATGATATGGTAATCAAAATCAGGACCGACGAAGACTTACTCTCCGACATTCAAGAAACCTTCGATCAATTAAGGGAAATCAACATGAAGCTTAACCCAAAGAAATGCTCTTTTGGCATGGAAGAAGGGCAATTTCTGGGAAATTTGATCACGAAGCAAGGGATCAAAGCTAACCCTTCGAAGGTCAAAGCCATCACTAATTTACAAGCTCCAAAGTCGTTGAAAGAGGTACAAAGCCTCAACGGGAAGCTCGCTGCACTTAGCAGGTTCCTGTCGAAAGGCGTGGATCGATCTTTGTCATTTTTCAAAACACTCAAGGGGTGTACAGATAAGAAGACTTTTCAATGGAGTTGTGAGGTAGAAGCCGCTTTTCAGAAGCTGAACGAGTTCATGGAAATTTTACCAACACTTACAGCCCCAATCAAAGGCGAAGTGTTATTCATGTACATTGCGGCATCCTTTGAAAGCATCAGTGTTGTGCTCTTGTCAGAAAGGGAAAAGAAGCAAGTCCCAATCTACTTCGTCCGCAGGGTCCGGCAAGGGGCTGAATTAAACTATCCGGAGTTGGAAAAGCTAATCCTAGCCTTGGTTTATGCTGCAAGGCGCCTTTGAAGGTACTTTCAAGCTCATCCTATTACGGTATTGACTGACAAGCCGATTAAGCAGATACTATTGAAGCCTGAGAAATCAGGTAGGGTAGCCAAATGGGCTATCGAACTGGGAGAACATGAGATAGAGTACAAGGGTCGAAACTCAGTCAAAGGTCAGATACTTGCAGACTTTCTTGCTGAAACACCTTCCGAACCTAGTCAAGACAAGGAAATCCCAAAGTAAAAGCCCCTAAAGACGAAGGAGGGGTGGAAATTGTACTCAAACGGAGCCTCAAACTCCGATGGTTCGGGAGCAGGTCAAATTTTGGTCAGTCCGGAGGGAAAGGAGTACACTTATGCATTGCGTTTTGAGTTCGAGGCTACAAACAATGAAGCTGAGTACGAAGCTTTGCTAGCTGGCCTCCGACTTGCAAAGGACATGGAGGTTCGTGACCTCTCCATTTTTGTGGACTCGTAGCTAGTCGCCAACTAAATCAAGGGCTCTTACGAAGCAAGACAGCCCACCATCAAACATTATTTGGATAAAGCTAAAGAACTCCTTCACGGGTTCGAGTCCTATGATATAGCACATGTTCGCAGAAACCAAAATAAGAAAGTAGATGCCTTAAGCAAGCTGGCTTCGATGGCATTTGCTCACCTAACAAAAGAAGTTTTAGTGGAAGTATTGGCCGAAAGGTCAATCAAACGAGGCGAAGTGTCTGACGTCATACTTGAAGAAGGCCCCAATTGGATGACTCCAATAAGGGAGTACTTGATCAGTGGTATTCTGCCAGATGATCCTAAGCTTGCACAAAAGGTAAGGGTCAAAGCTCCCCAATATAGACTTATTAGGGATAATCTCTATAGGAGGTCCTTCTTATCTCCATGGCTTCATTGTGTGGGGCCAAAGCAAGCTTCGAACATCATCTACGAGGTACATGAAGGATCCTGCGGATTGCATGCAGGCCCTCGCTCCGTTGTCTCAAAAATAATGAAGCTTGGATATTACTGGCCATCCATGCACAGGGACGCGACGAAGATAATACAAAAGTGTAAAGCATGTCAGATCCACTCCAAAGTTCCAAGACTGCCTAAGCAAGACATGACCTCTATCACTTCAGCATGGCCTTTCTGCCAGTGGGGAATCGATATAGTCGGACCCCTACCAGTAGCTCTAGGAGGGGTAAAGTTCTTGTTCGTAGCCATAGATTACTTCACCAAATGGGTTGAAGCCAAGCCTTTGGCATTAGTAACAGGAAGGCATATGGAAAATTTCATGTGGGAATACATAATCTGTCGATTTGGGGTTCCTCACATTATCATCTCTGACAACGGAAAGCAATTCGCCGAAGGGGTGTTCCTGATCTTCTGCAAAGGCCTAAAGATCAAACAGTCATTCACTTTCGTGTACCATCCTCAGGGTAACGGGCAAGTTGAAGTCACCAATAGGGACATTGTTAATGGAATCGAGAAGAGGTTAGGACGAAGCCATCATGGGTGGGTAGACGAACTACCCCAAGTCCTGTGGGCACATAGGATGCACCCCAAGTCAAGCCACGGGGAAACTCCTTTTAGCCTTACTTATGGAACAGAGGCTGTTATACCCTCTGAAATAAGCATTGAAGCAGAGCGAATTGTGAACTTTGAGGCACAAACAAATGAAGAAGGGCTTCGGAAAAACCTTGATCTACTCGAGGAACGAAGGGAAATAGCCTTAATAAGAGAGGCTATCTACAAACAAATGTTTAAAATGTACTACAACAATCAAGTTCGACCATCCACATTCAAGCCAGGTGAATATGTCCTTCGGTTAAACAGTGCAAGCAAGGCTGAGTAGGAAGAAAAGCTAGGGCCTACATGGGAAGGACCTTACGTCATATCAGAAGCCTACGACAATGGAGCCTACAAGCTCGCAACGCTTAAGGGAGAGGTCATGGATAGGACTTGGAATGGTATCAATCTTCGTAAGTTTTACATATAAGACTTGCCACTTTTAAAACACTTAGCTTGTTTTTTCAAATTCATGTAATGCATTCTTCTCACTTGGGGAAAGAAGCATTAATGGTAGGTGTCTTAGTGTTCATTTCTTAAAATAATGTTCATTACGCATGAAAGATTTTCACTTACCATGAGTATCATCTTCGGGGATCCTTAGGGTGGTAAGTACAAAGGTCTTAACATGGGAACCTTTTGGTTTCACCGTTCTTGTCGGAAGGGTTGGCAGGGATAATTTCCTTTTCAAAGGAGCTTTCATGGACTTAGCACTTGTCCCTTTACTATTCTTCATCTTGTCTAAAATACCGAAAGACCCTACGATTGTCACCTGATCACCCTCCGAAAGGGGATCATCAGAATCTGCTACATTCTCCACAAGTTGAGGAGTCTCGCCAATGTTGATGGGATTGATAGGTGGGACTACTGATAAAGGCTTAGCTGGTTGAGCGTCTACATCGTTATTTTTGACTGACATCGACGGACAGCCTACTTCGTAGCTCACATTCTTTGGATCTTTGGGGATGAAACTGACCTCCTTGGCACCACGGGCCACAACGAAATTTCTGAACGCCATTCCTGCAACAACAAAAAGAGAAAAGATAAATATCAGCAGATAAGTTATTCACTTTATTTAAAGGGGAATATACATAATTTTTCATTCACATATTATCTCAAGTTTCAACGGAGAACCTTCCCAACATTCAACAATGCCCGCCATGTACAGAATCGGCTCAGGAAATGTTTGAACATCAAATGGGTGGCGTGCAAGACGCTGGTAAAGGGGATTGCTTCTTATGTAGTATGGCAAAGGGTCATCAAAGCGTTTTTCATCAAACTGGAATGCTTTATCCAACAAGCCTAGATATTCTGGAGGTATGATTGTGTTTTGTACATAGAAAAATAGACCTTTCCAATTTCTTATATTGGCAAAGGGTTTAGTTATCAAGCAAGGCACATCATGCTCGCTTCTTTTGGCCAAGGTTATCCAATCACCACCAGGACAAAGATTGATAAAGCCCCTAAGCACAGTCAGCATTGGCTCATAACCATAAGCCTTGCATATCACAATGTAGGTGGTTAATTTGGCCAAGCCAAAAGGATTCATCCTGGAGATATGTACTTGGTAATATTGTAAAAACTCTAGGACTAGGGGGTGGTTTGGAATCCTAAAGTTGGATTGTGTGAATGCATGAACATAAAGCCCCACATACCTTGCTGGAGCGTCAAAGATATTTTGGGTTTGGCTTGGAAGCATCACCCTAAACTCCTTGGGTATGGGGTATTCATCAAGAAAATCTGATAAAGCTTGTTTTGATAAGGTACATTTTTGTTGCCTGATGATTCTTTTGGCTGCCATACTCATATTGTACTGAGAGCAAGAAGTCAAAGAATTGGGGAGGGAGAATTACCTTTCAACTCAAACGAAGCATGAAGCACAGTGCTGTGTATGTGTATTTTGGGCGCAAGGCGAAAGTAATCTAGGGTTAGGATTATAAAGGGTTTATATATATCCCCCGTAGTTCTTATCCTAACCATCCATGTACAATCCTAATTTGATCCATACACGGACTTCAATCAGTTTTTAAATTTTGAAAGGACGTTTGTGGTTACCGAAATCCTAGCCGTTATGACCTAGGGAGCGATAATTAGATGATCATTAAACGCATTTATTGCGCAGTTTGTTTAAGCACTTATCTTTTTTCCGTACGATTTTGTGACGAAGAAGGTAGGGTGTACGCTGATTTCTGATTCGTAAGCAATATATACTCGTACGTATATATCACTTTCGACTGGGAGGCTTTATGATGTACCCTCCGAACGGGTCGAAGGACACCCCTTCGAGCCTGTACGAAGCCTTCGCTTCGAAGGCCCAGGTCAATCTCTTAAAACATTTCATTGGCGTAAAACCATTCATCTATGAAGTGATTACCAAGTGGGAAGCCGCCAATCGAAGCCTTAAGCCCTTCGGGGTACCTCCTGCGAGGATACTAGAAAGGAGAACCATATTGACTTGGCCATACCCACGTTCCCTCTTCCTTTAGGCTTTCCCGCCAAGGATGAGATCATGGGCCACAAAGCTCTAGCGGTTACCACAAATCATGGGACACCCCCATGATCTCAGAATTATGTGGAAGAGCTCTCTAAGGCCTATTTCCTCCCCTATAAATAGCTTAGATGGGCAAGAACAATGGTATGCAAACTAGACTCTCTCATTTCACTACCAACTTATCATATCACATACTTATTCGCACGCCGGAGGTGGTTCGCACGGTCCAACCCCTTCGAAATCACTTAACGTAGTGTTTTAGAATTTCTTATTTCAGGTTAAGAACAAGCATGGCGCAACCTCAACACCCCATATATCCTTTGATCATCGTCGAAGGCCTGGTCGTGCAATTTATTGTACAATCAGTTTCCCAAATAAATCAGCACCGATTTTTGGTGAATAGACCATTGGTGTACCAACAGAGTCACAATTATCCATACCATGTTTTTTCAAAATCTCAATTGTATATTTAGCTTGATGAATAAAAATACCACGAGGGGATTGGTGAACCAAAAAATAATTTCGTCCACGTAAATATGAACAATCAAAATGTCATCTTTATATTTTCTTGTAAACAAGGTAGAATCAACTATTCCTTTGGTGAAATTATTTTGGATTAGGAAAGATGATAGTTCGTCATACAATGCCCTTGGAGCTTGTTTTAAACCATAGATGGCTTTCTTTAGCTTGTAGACGTAGTCTGGATGTTCTTTGTCAACGAATCCGTCTGGCTGACTCACATATACTTCTTTTTTCAGAGTTCCATTCAAGAACGTAGTCTTGATGTCCATCTGATAGATTGTGATGTTTTTGTTAGGAATTATATTTAGAGTTGATATTGACAAAAGATGAAAGATGGAGGAAACTTATGAAGAAAAAGATAAGGGACTAATTCTGTCATTTTTAGAGTCTTTGTAACCCTAATCTCTATTATATAAAGAGATTAGAGGCGTAGGTTTTCAATACACAGGTCTTCCACAATGTAGTCATTAAAGGTGTGTGTGTGTCTAGGCATCAAGTCGAATGCCTAGGGTTCGTAGTTTGTATAAGCTACAAGAATCATTCGACAAACTTTGTTTAATAATAATGATTCGTTTCATTATTCCGCTGCGTACATGTTTATTCATTATTATTATGTTAATTCCTAGATGAGGTCTAACAAACCTCGAGCATATCGATCTCCACAAGTGGTATCAAGTTCATTTTTAGTGCGGGAGCATAACGATCTTCACAGTTTTTGTGAGCTGCATAGGCTAAGAATATCCTGACTGCCTCAAGTCTTACTACTGGCGCGAATGATTCTTCGAAATCTATCCCTTCTTCCTGTCTGAATGACAGTCATTTCTTCATCCTTTTTGTTCTTCCATAACCATTTGAGATCAATGACAAGTTTGTCAATTGGTCTTGGAACTAATTCCCATGTATCATGTAACTGGTATTGAAGAAGTTCTTCCTGCACCGCTTCTATCCATGCATTTTCTGCCATCGCCTGCCGAATGTTCTTTGGTTCTTTTAGACTTACTGAACAAATGTGGATGCACATATCGGGGTCAGTGGCGAGTTGTCTTCTCGTATGAACTGGCCTTGAAGGTTCACCAATAACGTGTTCTATTGAATGGTCTTTTGTCCACTTGAGTGTAGAAGGGTACCTTGGGTTTAACGTATGTGTGTTAGATGGTTCTTGTAATCTTGAAGATGATTTATCCGAGTCCGTTGCAAACGGGTTTTTGAACACTTCTTCTTCTAACGCAGCATCGTTTTGTGTTTGTACTTCTTGAAATGATGTGCTTTGATTTTGCTCATCAACTCTTGGTAGAAAAATTTCAATTACTGGAGTTGCTGAAGTAGATGTTGATGATGTGGTTGAGGGAGTTGGTGCGTTAGCTTCGATTGTTGTAGATGCATCTTGTGGTGGTGGTAGTGGTTGATGGTTTTGAGCGGGTGCAGCGGAATGTTGTTGTGATGCATTTGTCGAAGTTCCACCATTGTATTCATCAAACATAAACTCGAAGAAATTTTCCAGTTCATGTTCTGAAGGTTTTTCAGTGTTAGTTGACTGAGCTCCTTGAGGTACGAGTCCTGAACTAATATGTCCAGAAGTCTGCACGTTTGGTACGGGTCCTAATCTGTTTTGATTAGAAGCCATTGGATTAAGCGCGGGTTCTAAAGCAAGTCTCTCAGAAGCCATTTTTGAAATCTCATCAAACTTCACATTCATTGTCTTAAATTCCTTTTAGTTCTTCTGTTATACACCTGGAATGCCCTCGAGTTTTCTGAGTAACCAATGAAGATTCCAATATCAGCCTTAGCTTTCAGCTTCCCCAGATCTTCTCTATCGTTCGTTTGATAGCACACAGCGCCAAATACGTGAAGGTAAGAGATATCAGGTTTTCTGTTGTTCACTAGTTCATATAGGGTTTTATTGAATCTTGGATGAATTCGGGATCGGTTCTGAGTGAAACAAGCAGTGGCAACAACATCAGCCCATAAGAATAACAGTGCACTAGAATAAATCAGAATCGTGCGAGCAGCTTCCACAAGAGTTCTGTTTCTTCTTTCAACTACCCCGTTCTGTTGTGGAGTTCTGACAACTGATGTCGGATGTGTAATTCCAGCATCTTCAAAATAAGTTCTTAACTCATGATTAGTGAATTCTGTGCCATTTTCTGTTCTTACAATCCTTACTTGAGCTTGAAGTAGGACTTGAATACGCTTCAGAAAGGTGATGATGATGCCTGGTGCTTCGTCTTTTGACCTCAGAAATTTTACCCATGTATATCTTGAATAATCATCGACGATAACAAGAATATACTTCTTCCCATTTATGCTTTCAACTTTCATTGGGCCACATAAGTCCATGTGCAACATATGTAACTTAGCTTCTGACCTAGGTAAGGTTTTAGGTTTATATGTTGCCCTTTTGCTTTTACCTTGTTTGCATGATGGACATAGGTGATCTTTGGTGTATTTGAACTTAGGAAGTCCGTTGACGATGTTGTCTTTGGCTAGCTTGTTGATGGTGTCAAAATTGAGATGGGATAATCTTCTATGCCACAGCCAAGACTTCATTTCGCAAGCTCTTGTCATAAGAAAAATTGGTGATGAAGAGGCCATTTGGTTGATGTTGTTGGGCTATGAAAGTCAAAGTACTGCTACTCAAGTCAAAGTACTGTTAATTAGTCAAAGTACTGCTGCTCGTTAAAGGACTGCTATGCAAATAGTTTAAGGACTAATGTGTAATTCTAGAATGTTCGTATTAGATTAGAGTTATAATTAGAATTACTTGTTATTCAAGTTTGTAAACCGACTAGGGTTTTCCTTGAGCCTATAAAAGGATCCCTAGGTTGGCATTAGATATACGTGTTTTTAGAGAGACAAGTTCATGCGATTAGTGATATACGATTATTAGAAGTATTAGAGTTTAGAGTTTGTTAGTGAATCTGTGTAAGAAAGCAGGTTCAAGGTTTTAATAATATTCAAAGTCGTTTATTAATTCTTCTTAGCTTTGTTGAAGTAGATTCCGCATACTTAGCAAAGTATATCAGTGTTTCATTATTAATAGTTTTGAATTCATTCAAAGTTGTTAAACCGTAGACAAGCTACAAGTTAGTTTGGTCAGATTATATCGATCCAACAAGTGGTATCAGAGCTTGTGTGGAGACTCTGATTAAGAAGAAACCCTTAAAACCGATTTATCAACAAACCCTCAACAATGACGACTGAAGCTGCACCTATCCCATCCATCACTTCACTCAGAATTCCTATCATCAAGAAGGGAGAATATGATCTCTGGAGCATGAAGATGAGGCAGTACCTTGCTATTACTGACCATGCTCTATGGGATGTAATTGTCAATGGTAATGTTGTTCTTGATGAACCTTTACACGTTGAAGGACAACCCAAACCACCTCAACCAACCTTGCCAGCAGCTACAAAGAGAAATCAAGATAAGGCTCTCAACATACTGCTGTCTGCTATTCCTGATGGTCACCTACTGAAGTTCCATGATGCTAAGGATGCAAAACAATTATGGGCTGCGATCAAAACACGATTTGGAGGTAATGATGCTTCAAAGAAGATGCATAGAAACTTATTGAAGCAACAATTTGAAACCTTCACTGTTGGTGAAAGAGAAAGTCTTGATGCTGCCTATGACAGATTCCAAAATCTACTTAGTATGCTAGAACTGTATGGAGCAGAGGTATCTGTTGAAGATGCAAATTTGAAGTTCTTAAGGAGTTTGCCATCTGTCTGGCATGTGGTTGCTACTATGATTAGAGGACAACCTGGATTGGAGTCTATGGACTTTGATGATCTCTATAACAATTTGAAAGTGTACGAGCAAGAGATGAATGGTCACAGTTCTCAGAAAACTCACAACATAGCTTTTGTGTCTTCTGAAAACAGAAGCAGTACTTCCACTAAAAGTACTGCTTATCCTTCTCAAAGTACTGTTGGTGATTCACAGCATGTTTGCACAACCACAACTACCCCCAACCCATCACCAACAAACAACACCAATTCTGATGAAATTGTATGTTCCTTCTTTGCACAACAAGCCACTTTACCTGTTACCTATCAAGAAGACTTGTTGCAGATTGAAGAAGATGCTTTAGAGGAGATTGACATAAGATGGCAAGTAGCTATGATCACTGCTAGGATCAAGAAGTTCATGAACAAAACAGGAAGGGGAATTGATTTCAAAGCCAAACAAGGTATAACTTTTGACAAATCCAAGATTGAATGTTTCAATTGTCAAAAGCTTGGACACTTTGCAAGGGAATGCAAGTTTGCAAAATATCAGGCAAACAGGATGATTGAACAACCCAAGGTTGAAAGAAAGGAGGTTCCTATTACTGAATCACAACCAAAAGCTTTGGTGGCTCAAGAAAATTTAGCAGAGATTGACTGGAGTGCTGAATTTGATGATGAACCTATAACCTATTCTATGGTTGCAATGGAAGAGTTTGATTGGGGCACAGCTTTTGATGAGGAACCTGGATATGCTGCTTTGGAATCAAGAGATGGTCTTGGAAGCTTTGACTGGAGCATGGAGGATGAAGATGAACCTGTTCAGATTGCTATGGTAGCCACTTCACCAAGTTCATCCAATGTCTCTGAGGTATGCTCTAAGTGTAATGATGTTTATCAAAAGTTGCTTAAAGATTATGTGACTGAAAGAGATAATTGTAGAACAGCTAGGTCTGAGGTAGCTGGTTATCAATTAACTTTAGAATCTCTGGAAGCCAAAATATTAACACATGAAAATAATGAAATGGCTTGGGCAGAAAAATATGAGCAACAAGATTACCAATTGAAATTAAGTGAATGGAAGTTAGGATGTAAGGTTTCTGAATTAGAAAAGATTACTAAGGAAAGAGATACTTTGTTAGAAAAACTTGGTAGTATTAAACAGGCTGGTCTATCACATGTTCAATTTGTTGAAAAACAAAGAGTCATAAACAGTAGAGCTGGACTAGGTTATGGTGAAGATAGTAGTTCAGATGAGACCACACCTAGTGATAAGGAAGAGACCCCACCTAGTGCTAAGGAAGAGATTGCACCTAGTGATGATGATCTCACAAGCTCAGAAGAAAACACATCTAGGAATGAGGAACCAATTAGTGAATCACCTCCTCAGTTTAAGAAAGATAAGGAGTACCACTCAGTTCCTCCACCCACTGGTCAGTTTCAACCTCTTAGGACAGATGTTTCTCGTTATGGTGTAGACAACCTAGAGTTTAGGAAGAAACTTACTAGTCAATTTAGTTCTGAAAAACCTAAGAATGATTTTCAAAGGGGTAATGATCAAAAGTTTCCTACAGCTTTTCAAAAACAAGCAGTACCTCCAAAAACTTTTCAAAGTACTGCTGGACATTCAGCAGTACCTCCAAGAGAAACTTTTCAAAATATTGCTTACTACAGGAAACCTTTTAATCATAGAAGAGGATTTGGGAATATGGAGAGAAAGTTATGTTATTTATGCTATAGTCCTGATCACTTGATTAAGCACTGTGACTTACACTCAGAATACTTAAGTCAGTTTCCAAAGAATAGATCTACCACCCATAAGCCAAGAGAGACTACACCAGTTTGGAATCACTCAAATAGGGTCAACCATAGTAACTTCTCAAAAGACTATAGGTACCCTCACCAGAAAAGAATGTTTTCCAAATCACCAGTACCTTCACACTCTGATAAGTCTCAAAAAGTACCTTCTCCAAGGACTGATAAGTTTTCACCCACTCATGGTACTGCTAACACTTTTTCACATAGAAGACCTAAGAGATTCAATTCATATAAAAGGTCTTACACCTCAAGCAGAGTACCTAGATCAGAGAAACCTAAGGTCAAACGAAATTGGGTTAAGAAAGAAAGTACTGATGGGGAACAAGAAGTACTTTCATCAGATAAGGGTGAAACAGGGAGTGTTGTTGATATTACAACACAGGACATGGGACCAACTCAAATAATCATTGACCATGCCTTTAAAACCAGTGGAGATTACATACTGAAGGAATTCAAGTATGTCACTCCACAAGGGGAACACAAGTCAGTAATGGCTTGGGTTCCTAAAAGAAACTAACCCTTTTCTTTAATGTGCAGGGCAACCCAGAGGAGGAGCTTAAAGATCATATTATTGTTGATAGTGGTTGCTCTGGCAGTATGACAGGGGACAAGGAGATCCTGTCAGACTTTAAGGCATATTATGGAGGAAGAGTTGCATTTGGTAATGATCCTGATGGAGGAAGAATCACTGGAAAAGGAACAATCAAGGCTGGATGTATCGATTTTGAGAATGTTAGATATGTGAAGGAGCTCAAGTTCAACCTATTGTCAGTATCTCAAATTTGTGACAAGAAGTACCCAATTCTGTTCATTGATACAGAATGTCTCATTCTCTCCCCTGAGTTCAAATTTGTTGATGATCACTTGGTGACATTGAGAGTACCAAGAACCAATGATGTATACAGTTTAGACTTAAAGAGTCTCAATTCTGCTGGAAGAGCAACATGTTTAGTAGCAAAGGCATCATTGGAAGAAGCACATCTGTGGCACAGAAGACTAGGTCATGTTAATTTTAAGAATATCAACAAGCTGGTTAAAGGAAATTTAGTTAAAGGTTTACCTTCCAAAACATTCAAGACTGATCATTCATGTTTGGCTTGCAAGAAGGGTAAACAACATAAAGCTTCATGTAAGAAGTTTGGGGAAAGAGATATTAGAGAACCTTTGGAGTTGCTACACATGGATCTGTTTGGACCAGTTTCAGTAGAAAGTTTAAACAAGAAGAAGTACTGCTTGGTAGTGACAGATGATTGTAGCAGATTTAGTTGGGTCTTTTTCTTGGGATTCAAAGATGAAACCTTTGATGCTATCCATGACCTGATAGTAGCCCTTGAAAATCAATTAAGACTCAAAGTAAGAGGTATTAGATGTGACAATGGAACAGAATTCAAGAACAAGCATATGGATGAATTCTGTGCCAAGAAAGGGATCAAGAGAGAGTTTAGCATTGCTAGAACACCACAGCAGAATGGTGTTGCAGAAAGAAAGAACAGGACTTTGATAGAAGCAGCTAGAACAATGCTTGCAGATTCCCAATTACCTATTCTCTTTTGGGCTGAAGCCATAAGTACTGCTTGCTATGTGTTGAATAGAGTTTCAGTAACTAAGCCTCAGATGAAGACACCTTATGAGTTACTAATGGGAAAGAAACCAAACATTCGTTTTCTAAAACCTTTTGGCTGCTCTCTGACTATTCTAAATACCATTGATTCTCTGGGAAAATTTGATGGTAAGTCAGATGAAGGATATTTATTGGGCTATTGTACAAATAGCAAAGGATTTAGAGTTTATAACAGGAATACCAAAAAGGTACAAGATTGTCTTCATGTTGAATTTTTGGAAAATAAGGAAACTCAGAAAGGTAAAGGTCCCGATTGGATGTTTGATCTTGATCTCAAGCTCATACCATCTATGAATTATGTTCCTGTTAGAGAAGAGAATCAGGCTAATTACAAAGAAGATGATTCACAGTACATTGTTCATGGAGTCAATGTTACACCAGAAGATGTTCCTGACAAAGAACCTGAAGTTCCTGATGAGGAACAAAGTACTGCTCAGCCAACTCATACAGTATCTGATGAAGATCAAGCCATACAAGATGAACTTAATAGGATGCTTTTTCAAGAAACTATAGCACAATCCTATGAAGATGAACAAAGGAAGGCTTATGAGACTGCAAAGAAACAGGGTAAATTTCAAGATACTGCCCACAGTACTTTAGATCAAAGTACTGCTGATCCTTTTGGCAGTACTTCTAGTGTATTAGAGCAATCAAATTGGAACAATGCTGATAATTCCAATATTGATAATGATGATTTAGTTAATGCTAACATTCCTAGATTAGAAGAAGTTGATGATGAGCTTAATCCAGAAGGTATTTTCTCCAATGAAGGCATTGATTTTACTAACTTGGAGTCTGATCTTCCAGTACCACCAACTCCTACATTGAGAATTCATAAAGCTCATCCTCAAAGTAACATTATTGGATCTCCCTCTTCAGGAGTGGTTACAAGGAACAAAGTTAAAGGACTTTCTAAGCAACATACTGCTTTACTTAGCTTTGTTTACAAACAAAACAGGATGAATCACAAGGATCACCAAACATGCCTGTTTGCTTGCTTTCTATCTCAAGAAGAACCCAAGAAGGTAGCTCAAGCTTTAGCTGATGAAAGTTGGGTTGAAGCCATGCAAGAGGAGCTTCTACAATTCAAGCTTCAAGAAGTCTGGGTATTATGTGATTTACCAGATGGCAAAAGAGTCATTGGTACAAGATGGGTTTTCAGAATCAAAAGAGATGAAAGAGGGAATGTTATCAAAAATAAAGCAAGATTGGTTGCACAAGGATATCGCCAAGAAGAAGGAGTGGATTATGATGAAGTGTTTGCTCCTGTTGCAAGGATAGAGGCAATAAGGTTATTTCTTGCCTTTACATCATACATGGGATTTCCTGTCTACCAAATGGATGTGAAAAGTGCTTTCCTTTATGGCACAATTTCTGAGGAAGTTTATGTTAAACAACCTCCTGGTTTTGAAGATCCTGCTCATCCAAACAAAGTCTACAAAGTGATCAAGGCACTGTATGGCCTTCATCAAGCTCCCAGAGCTTGGTATGAGAGACTCTCAAATTTTCTATTGCAACATGGTTATAGGAGAGGAGCAATTGATAAGACTTTGTTTATCAAGAGGGATAAGAAAGACATTATGTTAGTCCAAGTATATGTGGATGATATTATATTTGGGGCTACAAAGAAGTCTATGGTGAAAGAATTTGAAGATCTTATGCAGAAGGAGTTTCAAATGAGTTCTATGGGAGAATTAACTTTCTTTTTGGGTCTTCAAGTTAGACAAACAAAAGATGGAATCTTCATTAACCAAGAAAAGTATGTTGCAGACATACTTAAAAGATTTGACCTTCCAAATCTCAGGCCTGCCACCACACCCATTGATAAAAATAAACCCTTAGGCAAGGATGAAGATGGACAAGCTGTGGATGTCAAGCTTTACAGATCTATGATTGGTTGTCTTATGTACTTAACTGCATCAAGACCTGACATCATGTTTGCTGTTTGCTTATGTGCAAGATTTCAGGTTACACCCAAGGTTTCCCATATGTATGCAGTCAAGAGGATTTTTAGATATCTCAAGCATCAACCAAAGTTAGGATTATGGTATCCTAAGGAGTCACCTTTTCACTTGGAAGCCTTCTCAGATAGTGACTATGCAGGGGATAACTATGATAGAAGATCAACCTCAGGAGGGTGTCAATATCTTGGAAGAAGATTAGTCTCCTGGTAATGTAAGAAGCAAACCATTGCTGCAACCTCCTCTACTGAAGCAGAATATGTGGCTGCTGCAAGCTGTTGTGGACAAGTTTTGTGGATGCAAAATCAACTCTTGGATTATGGATTCAATTTCAAAAATACTCCTATCAACATTGATAATGAGAGTACCATCTGCATTGTGAAGAATCCAGTTTATCACTCCCAGACCAAGCATATTCAGATTAGGCATCACTTCATTCGGGATTGTTATGAGCACAGGCTTATCAATGTGGTTAAGGTTCACACAGATGATAATGTAGCTGATCTACTCACTAAGGGATTTGATGTTTCAAGATTCAACCACTTAGTTGTGAGCATTGGGATGATCAACTACTAGGCTACATTTGAGGGGAGGCTTTAGTATTAGTTAGTATACTTTCTATTAGTTCTTATTGAAAGTATTGGTTTTTAGTAGTTTAGTTTAGCCTATATGTTGTATTTGAGGGGAGGCAACATAAGTTATTAGTTAGCACTTAAGCATGAACCATTTACAAGTTCTTGGTTTTAGTTTGGAGTATTGATTATGGATAAGAAGATGGAACGTACTGCTTGGTTGATTAAAGTACTGCCTCAGCAATGTACTGCTCCAACGTACTGCTTACGTGGACGTACTGTTCCAACGGTCAAAAATTTGTGGGGCTACGGTTAATTAATTCCTTACGGCGGAGATAATAAGTTAATCCAAACGGTAACTTTATTATTATGAGTTTGATTTATTTTCATCCTATTTAAAGAAACTCACTCCTATTTCCCCGCCTTTTACCGTATTTAAGATCCCTCATTCGCTTTTACACCACAATCTTTTTATCGAAACACATACTCAAAGCGAATTCTTCTCTACCACTCATCATGGCTAATCGCCTTACTGTTAGCAAACACAATATGATCGCTAATTTGGACAAGACAAGGGATAATGTTGATTTTCATGCAATCATTGATTTCTTAACTGGATCTTCCATCAACTACTCTATTTTAGTTGACCCTGATGTTATTGGTCCCTGGATGCAAGAATTTTGGGATACTGCAATGATTGAAGATGATTCGTTGATTAGGGCTATGGTTGCTGGACGAACTATTCGGATTTCTGAGGCCACGATTAGGGATGTGTTGATGTTTAATGATGAAGGGGGGGCTGTTCGTTTTGAAAAACAAGTGCTTTGGGACACTTTAAGTGATATAGGTTATGAAGGTGATCTGACGAAACTTACTTTTCAAAAGCCTTTGTTTTGTTCTCATTGGAAGTACCTCATTCACGTTCTACTTCATTGTTTGAGTCCCAAGAGTACTTCTTTTGATCAATTTGGTCAAAATATTGCATCTGCTTTAGTGGGTTTGGCTACCGATCGAAGATTCAATTTTTCAAGACTCATTCTGGATGGTATGCTTACACATATTGCCCATGGATCACCATTCTTGATGTATCCAAGGTTTGTTCAGTTATTCTTGAACAATCAACTTGAGGATGTCCCTAAACCTCAAAGTTTTTTACCCACTGTCAAACTTCCATCAAAGGTGTTTACTTTTCTCTCTAAACAAAGTGCCAAGTTTTCTGGAACCAACACACCTTTGACTGCTCACATATTGGGAGTTGCACAAGTCGTTAGAGATGCAGAGCAAGAGCAAGAGCAAGAAGCAAATTCTGATTCAGCAAGTCAAGAGTCTCCAGTTTCAAGAGAAGTTAGTATTCCTCAACCTACTGCTTCTCAACATACTGCTTCTCAACATTCTGCTACTAGGGAAGATACTGCTCCTATGGACATTCCTACTCATGAGGAGTCAGACCAAGGTATGAATCAACCACCATCTCCTAATGATTCTTCTTCCACAAATATGTCTAAGCAATTTGAAGAAGAAGAGGCAGAATTGGACAATTATGCTTTAACAAGGGAGTTAAAGAGGCTGAAAAAGGAGAGTGAGGCTCAAGCTGCTAAGATAGTCAAATTAAAGACTAAGTTTCAAAGATTGAAGAGGTATGTTTGGCCACTAGTTCAACACCATAGATTATGGGTCAAGTCTCAGAAGCAGAGTGGTAAGATACCTACGAAGATTTCTAAGTCAAAGAAGAAAAAGTCTAAGAAGCAATCTTCATTCCAATTGGGGAGGAATTTAGAGAATTTGAATGAAGATGATGCTGGTTTTGAACAAGATTTTGAACAAGATGCTGGATTTATGGATGATACTCAGAGGACACCACCTGAAAATATTCCTCAAGATACTGTTGAGAGGAAGAGTGATGAAACAGAGCAAATAAATTTGGAAGAAGCTGCTGTTGAAGTAAGAAGTGGTGATACTGAGGAAATAAACTTGGAAGGAGCTGAAGCTGAAAGTACTGCTCAAGAAAGTACTGCTCAACAAGGTACTGAGAGGCAATTCACTATTACACCTAGAACCTTAGATTTTGAAGAAGATATTGGTCCTTCAATTCAAGTTCAAGAGGAAGTAGGCCCTTCTAAACCAGCTCAGGAAGAAGATGTTATAGCTCATACTAACAGTGATGATGAAACAATTGCTGACATTATGCTTAATATGTCAAGTCAAAGAGGCATCAGTATTCATGAGATTGAACAACAACATAATACTTCTTCTCGACCTGCACAAGAGATAGATCCAAAAGATAAAGGCAAAGGGATCTTGATAGAAAAGAAGAAGAAGAAGATGACATTGGCACAGTTAAGACAAATACAGGTTGCCAAAAATGAGGAAGCAGCTAGAATATTGCAAGCAGAAATAGATGCTGAAGAATCAAGGAAGAGTGTTCAGTCAAAAAGGCCAATTAGTAAAGCTAGAGAAAGGAATGATATGATGGCTTATCTGAAAGGTCAAGGATATACAGGTTTAGTTAGATTGACATATACAGAGATGAAGGATCTGTATGATGCTGTTAGAGAAGCTATTCAAAAAGATCTTGCAAGTATTATTTCTTTTGAAGATAAGGAGCTTGAAGATAAAAGAAAGGAAAGAGCTGTTACAAGAAGCTCAAAGAGGAAAAGAATCACTGATGAACAGCCATCAAAGAAGTTCAAGGAAGCTGTTGAATTAAGAACAGACACAGTTGATGAGCTCAGAAATTATCTTAGAGTTGTTGACTTTGAGAATCCAAAATTGAAAGAAGATACTGATAAGAAGTCCAAGATATCTACTTTTTCAGTTGTAGAATCTAAAGAAGGAGATTATCTGATCTTTCATAGACAAGATGGAAGTTTTAGAGTGTTCAATTCATTATGGGATATACTACATCTGATTGATAGAGATGATATACTTCAGTTATATCTCCAAGTGCAAACTTATTTTGAGCATATTCCACCACAAGGAGTAGGTTTGATATTGTTAGGAGATCTCACAACAATCTGGGAGACAAAGGAAACAAAGGACAGTACTTTGTGGGAAGATCAAGACAACTGGGAGATTAACAGATGGAGATTCTTTGAATCAGTTGGGATACATGTTTTGGAGTTAGAAGATGGCACTATGATTCATATGCTAGCAGAACAGAGATATCCACTCACAAGAGATCTGATGATCAGGATGCTAGAGCATGGAATGGAAGTGGAACAAGAGGATGAAGTAGCATTGATGGTCATAAAATTATTCATCAAGTGGACAACAGAATCTGAAGCTTAATGCATAACTACTGGTATGGTTTAATTATTATATAAATCTTTTGAAAAATAAGTACTTTCTTCAAAGTACTGCTGGTCAGACAGTACTTTCACAAAGTACTGCTTGCAGCATAAAACCAGTAAAGTCTTTTGATAAAATTAGTAATTTTTGATAAGTGCAAAAACATTTTGAAGCACAAAGATTAAACAGCAACAAATGGTTTTGAAAGCAACAGCATGGTGTTAGTACTTGTACTACACAACAAATGGTAATCAACTCACCATGTTTAACAAACAAGAAAGAGTTTGACTCATCATGAGGGTACGGCTCTGATGTGATTATCAAATCCATTTTTAGTTGGCAATTTACTAAAAATTGTATGGTTTTCAACTCACCATATCTATATTAGTGAAGAGTTGGCTAGCCCACAAGATAATGGCTTTGTGGTAAAGGCTGTGGAAAAACCATTATATGGTAATTAGTTCACCATGGTAGTGATTGTACTAAAAGAACTAGCTAGTCCAAAAGCAAATGGCTATTTGGTAAAGACTACTCAAATCCGTTGATAGCTGATGATTTGCTAAAAATCATATGGTTATCAATGTACCATGGTTTTTCCTAAATCTAAACATTGGCTACTCCAGAGTTAATGTCTTTGGTAAAGAGACATCAAAATCCATTAAGATTTTCAATGATTCAACTCTCACAGGAGTTAACACACCTGGAAGTGATGAGAATAGTATGAAACTTTTAAAGATCTGATGTACATATTGCCAATATGATGTTGTGTTGCTGAAAAGATATGATGCTGAAAAGAATTGTTGCTGATGAAGATTGAAGATACTGATTGCATTGATAATGACAAAAACAAAAACGAGTCAGATTTCAAAGAAACAACCTTTCCTTGAAGATAAAGTGTTGAAGTTAAAGACATACAAAGGAACTTGAAATCAAGCAAGTAGAATTCAAGTTAGGGGAGGATTGTTGGGCTATGAAAGTCAAAGTACTGCTACTCAAGTCAAAGTACTGTTAATTAGTCAAAGTACTGCTGCTCGTTAAAGGACTGCTATACAAATAGTTTAAGGACTAATGTGTAATTCTAGAATGTTCGTATTAGATTAGAGTTATAATTAGAATTACTTGTTATTCAAGTTTGTAAACCGACTAGGGTTTTCCTTGAGCCTATAAAAGGATCCCTAGGTTGGCATTAGATATACGTGTTTTTAGAGAGACAAGTTCATGCGATTAGTGATATACGATTATTAGAAGTATTAGAGTTTAGAGTTTGTTAGTGAATCTGTGTAAGAAAGCAGGTTCAAGGTTTTAATAATATTCAAAGTCGTTTATTAATTCTTCTTAGCTTTGTTGAAGTAGATTCCGCATACTTAGCAAAGTATATCAGTGTTTCATTATTAATAGTTTTGAATTCATTCAAAGTTGTTAAACCGTAGACAAGCTACAAGTTAGTTTGGTCAGAGTATATCGATCCAACAGATGTCGATTGCATAGAGGTTGGTACCACGATTCCCAGTTAAGAGATCATCACCAACCAAATTTTTAACGAAGCAAGTGTTTCTCCTAAATGCAAGCTCTAAATCTACGTCACAAAACTGTGCGACTGAAAACAAGTTGTGTCCCAATCCTTCGACGTAGTAAACTCGAGTGATTAAGTAATTCCCAAATTGAAGATCTCCATAACCCAGAATAGCTGCTACATGATCATTTCCAAAACGTACAGTTCTCACGAATTTCCGTACAAAGTTTGTTGATATAAATAATGCCTAAACACGTTATTAATATTTTTTTCGATATCTCTACGTTTTGATAATCACAAAATGTAAAATCATTAAACGAAAAATTATGACGTAAACAAGTATTTAGTTGTAAATATCCATTTTAACAACTCAATCACTTAAGGTATGAATAAACAAATTCTTAATGCATTATATGATCAAAGGAACATTTTCTAAAATCACTATATTTTTTATAAAATGTCATAAACATTTTATATCTTTTTGAAAAACATTTTTGGTAATAAATAAAAAGGTTTAATCCATTATAAATTTATGAATTCAAATTTTCAACCAAAAATGGTAAAAATGTTCCAAAAAAACCTTCCCCACAAAAAGACAAAACTGGGCAACGGTCAGATGGGCGGCCCCCTTAAAATTAAAGGGACCGCCCCCTATTTAAGGGGACCGCCCCGCTCCTCCAGCCTGTCCAGTTTTGCCTATAAATACTGGACTTTCTCTGGACTTTTTCCCTACCTTTTGCACCCTAAAACCTTCTGTTCTAAATCTCTTCTAATCCTTTCTAAATCCTTTCAAAATCCTTTGATCATACATTCTTAAGCATTGGTTTCTAAGTGATCCAAGCTTCTACCATTCAAGTGCAAAAGAAGAATATTCCTTCAACAACTAGAGAAGAAGTATTGCAACTTAGTATCATCTTGTTACCTAAGTTGTTTGTGTATTCATTCATTCATTCATTTGTGTATAAGTTGTGTATATTTGTTAGATAGGAGTGTGAATAATTGTTTGGGATAGATTAGTGTGTAAGTAGTGAAGTTGTGAAGAAGTTAAGGTGTGTAAGTAGTGAAGGTGTGAAGAAGTAGAAGAGTACATAAGTAGAGCTAGGTTGTGAAGAAGGTGTGAAGTCTTAGTAAAGAAGTTGTGAAGAAGTTGTGAAGAAGAAGTTGTGAATAAGTTGTGATATAAGTTGTGAGATTGGTTCTAGCTACGATTAGAACTCGACATCTAGCTTTATGTCGTTAAGCCGGTGTAAGCTAAAGTTGTGTAAGGTTTTCTCCGCCATAAGGGAGCTTGTTGACATAGTGAAGAAAACTCTCGAGTTAGGTGCTCGGGGAGTGGAGTAGGGCAAGGAAGGTGTCCTTGTAGCCGAACCACTATAAATCTCTTGTCTCGCGGTTCAATCTTTTATTTCATTTCATTACCTTACTTGCATCGCTTATTTATATTTATATTTGTTCATATTGTTCAAGAATTGAGTTCACATAAATTCGAATCTAAGTTTTAAAAGTAAACAAAGTTTTCATAATAAAAATTAAAAAGACGTAAAACTATTCAACCCTCCTTCTAGTTTTCCACAATTGGTATCAAGAGCCACGTCAAACAAGATTTTTAAAATAAACTGTATTTTAAAACTTGAAACGATCTATGGAATCCGAAAAATATTTAGAAGGGCAATCTATGCAAAGACCACCACTATTTGAAAGTGATGGTTTTCTTTATTGGAAAAATAGATTCGAAACTTATGTGAAATCAAAAGATCTTGATCTTTGGCATGTTATTACCCATGGTGATTTTCCCCCTATTCAAAATAATCCTATAACTAAAAGAGATGAAATTGTACCTTTTGAAAAACAAAATGATGATTTGAAAAAGAAACTAACAAAAAATAATGAGGCTAAAATGGTTATTTATAATGCATTACCACGTAAGGAATATGAACGAATTTTTATGTGTCAAACCGCAAAAGAAATTTGGGATTCTCTATTAATCACTCACCAAGGTAATAGTCAAGTCAAAGACAACAAAATAGATCTTCTTGTTCAACAATATGAACAATTTACAATTCCTGAAGAGGAATCTATTAATAATGCATTTGCTAAATTTAACACTATTATCACAAGTCTAAAAGTACTTGATGAGACTTTTTCTAGTAAAAATTGTGTAAGGAAATTTCTTAGGGCATTACATCCAATGGCGCGTGAAGTCACGGCTATTGAAGAATCGAAGAACTTGATGACGTTATCGTTTGATGAACTTATCGGCAACTTGAAAGTCCATGAAGAAATTATAAAGAGAGACTCGGAAACGGTCAAGAGCAAGAAAGATCAAATAAAATCACTTGCGCTAAAAGTCAAAAAGGAAATTAGTGATGATGACGATTCAAGTGACAATACTGAAGACGAAGAATATGCAATGGCCGTAAGAGAGTTCAAGAAATTCTTTAAGAGACGAGGAAGATTCACAAGACAACCACGAGATGAAAGAAGATCGCTTCAAAGAAGTAGGAATGATAACTAAGGGAAAAGAAAGTGTTTTAGATGTGGAAGTCCAAACCATCTCATTGGCGAATGTCCGAAGCCACCGGGTTATGATTACCAAAGCGCCTTTGTTAGTGGAGCATGGAGTGATAGCGACAAAGATGAAGCAGACAAAGCAAACGACGAAAAATGTCTTGTAGCTCAAGCTACCGATGAAATATGCCTAGGAATAAATTTGGAGCTTGACGAATGGATTAAGGATAGTGGATGCTCGAAGCACATGACGGGGAATCGCAAGCTATTCTCTTCTTACAAGCCTTACAACGGAGGTAACGTTATTTTCGGTAGTGACTTTCGTGGTAAAATCATTGGAAAAGGTACGATTTCTCAAGACTTTCTAACTATTGAAAATGTTGAGCATGTAGATAATTTAACGTACAACTTGCTTAGTATAGGACAAATATGTGATAATAAGTGTAGAGTTACCTTTACCGATAGAGATAGCGAAATAGTTAAGGACGGAAAGGTCATTGGTAGAGGAATTAGGAAAGGTGGCGTATATGTCATGAAACTAGGAAATAAACCAGAAGATAAAATATGTCTAGCAACCTTAGATGAAAACTCTACATTGTGGCATAGGAGATTAGGTCACGCTAATATGCAACAAATACAATCCCTAGCCTCTAAGGAATTAGTTAGAAATTTACCAAACCTAAGATATGATCAACATTTTTGTGATGCCTATAAAATAGAAAAACAAGCACATGCTAGCCATAAAGCTAAGAACATAGTCTCCACTACTAGATGCCTAGAATTATTACACATGGACCTTTTTGGTCCATCCGCTGTGCGGAGTTACGGAGGTAACCGTTATACCTTGGTAATTATAGACGACTATTCACGATACACGTGGACTAGATTTTTAATTGATAAAACCGAAGCTTTAATAAGTTTGAAATACTTAGTAAAATGATTCAAAACAAACTAGGATGTTCTATAGTATCTATTAGAACGGACCATGGTCGGGAATTTGATAATGAAGTGCAGTTCGGAAAATATTGTGATTTAAATGGAATATCTCACAATTTCTCCGCTCCTCGCACTCCACAATCAAATGGGGTAGTAGAAAGAAAGAATCGTTCCTTGCAAGAAATGAGTAGAACAATGCTAAATGAACAATCTATCCCACAAAAATTTTGGGGTCACGCCGTAGATACATCAACATATATAATAAATAGAGTCTCAATTAGGCGAATATTAGGAAAAACCCCATATGAGTTGTTAAGAGGTAGAAAACCTAATCTAAATTACTTTAGGGTATTCGGGAGCAAATGTTTTGTTCTCAATACAAAAGATTACCTTACTAAGTTTGATCCTAAGTCATACGAAGGAATCTTTCTAGGGTATTCGCAAAACAGTAAAGCTTATATAATACTTAATAAACACACTATGAAAGTAGAAGAGTCCTTGAATGTAACATTTGATGAAACTCCACCACCACCTAAAACATTGCCTCTAGAAGATGATGACCTAGTTGAAGAAGAAGCCATTGAGGTTAGTAAAACTAAACCCTTAGGTGATGATAATAAAACTAAACCCTTAGGTGATGATAATAAAAATATAACACTAGGAGAAAACGAAATAGTAAATATTAAGGAATCTAAATCACACCCAATAGATAATATAATAGGAAGCCTAAATCAAAGAACCCTTAGATCACAAGCTCAAGATAAAAATAATTTCTTTTGTTTTCTCTCAACAATAGAACCTAAAAATATAAATGAAGCCTTAAAAGATGAAAGTTGGGTTATGGCCATGCAAGAAGAACTAAATCAATTTAGGACAAATGACGTTTGGGAACTAGTCCCAAATCCCATGAATATGACCATCATAGGAACTAAATGGGTATATAGAAATAGGTTAGATGAAAATGGAATTGTTACTAGGAACAAAGCTAGGTTAGTTTCCCAAGGTTATAATCAACAAGAAGGAATTGACTATGACAAAACTTATGCCCCCGTAGCTAGATTAGAATCTATAAGAACACTCCTTGCCTATGCATGCGCCCTAGACTTTAAGTTATTTCAAATGGATGTGAAAAGTGCATTCCTTAACGGTTTTATCAATGAGGAGGTATACGTGGCACAACCTCCAGGATTCATTGACTTCGCAAAACCTGATTATGCTTATAGACTTAAGAAAGCTTTATATGGACTCAAACAAGCTCCCAAGGCTTGGTATGATTGATTAAAAGCTTTTCTTAATAAACATGATTATTCCATGGGAATGGTAGATAACACTCTTTTCACGAAAAAGAAAAGCCCAAATCTCATCATTGTCCAAATTTATGTCGACGACATTATATTTGGATCGACTTGTCAGGATATGTGTGATGAATTTGCCAAAATCATGCATGATGAGTTTGAGATGAGTATGATGGGTGAACTAAATTTCTTTCTAGGATTACAATTAAAACAATTAGAAGATGGAATATTCTTTAATCAATCTAAGTACATTAAGGAAATGCTTAAGAAATTTGGACTAGAAGACACTAAGCCTATGAAAACACCGATGTCTACAGAAGTAAAACTAACAAGAGATGAAGAAGGTGAGTCCGTAGAAAACACTAAGTATAGAGGGATGATAGGTAGTTTACTATACTTAACGGCTAGTAGACCGGATATCATGTTTAGTGTCTGCCTTTGTGCTCGCTTTCAAGAGGATCCCAAAACCTCTCACCTAGAAGCGGTTAAGCGTATCTTCCGATACATTAAAGGCACTATACACTTAGGATTATGGTATCCTAAGGGATCCGGCATAGAAACCATCGTCTATGCGGATTCGGATCATGCGGGAGACTACGTGGATACAAAAAGCACTAGCGGTATTTGCACGTTTATGGGATGTTGTCTAACATCTTGGTTTTCGAAGAAGTAAACCGCTCTTGCTATTTCTACTACAGAAGCCGAATACGTAAGCGCTGGAAAGGCATGTCAACAAGCATTATGGATGAAACAAGCTCTCGTAGATTATGGCATTAGGTTAGATAATGTCCCAATTATGTGTGATAACAAAGGTGCTATAGATTTAAGTAAAAATCCCGTTCAACACTCTAGGACTAAACATATAGAAATACGCCACCACTTCCTTCGCGACAACGTTCAAAAAGGAAACATATCTATAGAAAAGGTTGCATCGGAAGATAACATAGCGGACATATTCACTAAACCCCTTAAGCGCGAACTCTTTAACCACTTACGTTTAGGCCTAGGAATGATGGAACAAATTGACTGAATTTTTTGCACTTTTGGTAAAATATTAATCGTCAGATGGGCGGCCCCCTTAATTCATAAAGGCGGCCTCCTTAATTTTAAGGGGACCGCCCACCTATTTAGGGGGACCGGCCATCTGTAATTTTTTTCTTTTTCTTTCTCCCTTCTTCTCATCTGTGTCTAGGAATATATTTTGCACAAAATTAAAGATTGGGAAACACTTCTATTTTTGCATAAAAATATTTATATACAAAACCCAATCTATTTTATTTAAATCATTCTCACATCCAGGAAAACACATGAAAACCATTTTCCTTGCATTGTTGAATAATGCCAAAAACAAATTTTTTTCATTCATGCATAAAATCTCACATGAATTGTCAAAATATATAATCTAATATATATCTTTGATATTCATAAATTGAGCAAAATCAAATCAAGGAAACTTTGGATTGTTTCTTAGGAAATTTTTGCATTTAGGAGTCGAAACAATCACATCTCCACATTTTTTGCATATAGGCACACACTAGAACAAAATTGCTAATCACACATTCACATTTGTTCCATCACCAATTCCTTTTTAGTATCTAGGGTCCTTGTTCTATTATCCTTGCCTTATATGATCACTTGCTTAAATATTCTTGATTGCTAGATAGAATTTTTTGCTTGCCTATTTGCTAAATTAATATGTTTTGCATGCATAATTATTAATATATTACATACATTCTTGCCTCAAAGAGTTGGACTTGCCTGAAACCAAAAACTCCAAACATAGCCCTTCTTCCCTATTCCTGCAGAAAAACTCATTTCTGGAACTCTGAACATCTGCAGATGGGCGGCCCCCTTAATTATTAAGGGGACCGGCCTTAATTAAGGGGACCGGCCATCTCCAGTTCGAGCTTCCAGAATCTTTTTATGCTTTTTAGCCTATTTTATCCTACACTTCCCTAAATTCACAAACATATTCTGTCTCAATCACCCCAACACCTTTATCCATCCTTAATAACCTCAAACCTCCACTATAAATAACCCCTTTCATCACCATTTTCACTCACCTCATCATGTCTTCTCCCATCAAACCAAAACCAAAAACCTCAAGGTTAGCAAGGATGACCGTAAAACCCACATGGAAAAGAAAACCTAACCCTCACAACAAGTGCATCACAACAAATGATGTAACTAGACAACCAACACCTCCATCCTCATTTGTTCCCAACTACTCCCCAAGATCTCAAACCTATCATATTGGTCAAACATCCTCATTCATTCCAAACTACACTTCTAAACCTCAAACCAACTTCCATGAAACCTTCGAAAATCCTCATCATTTTGGTCAATCATCAAACTTTACCTCAAACCACACACCCCAATTTCATCCATTTCCACCAAATGATCAAAACCACATCCCCACGGAAAGGCAGAAGTTCCATGAAGAGCTTAACCAAATCCACGATCTTAGTGATCTCCTTGCTATGCACCTTGCACAACGCAACAAGGGTCAACCTCCATCCTCACCCTACTCAAATTGCTTACCCCACTCTCTCAACTTGGATCAAGTCACAAACCACACCCACTGTTGCCCTTGTTGCATCTTCCTTCAAAAAAAAATTCTCCACTTGAGTGAAGATATCTCTTGGATCGAATATCTACTCACTCGCCCTCATCCTATTCCTCCCCTAAACCGATATAACATTGTTAGATCCACTTCATCCGCTCCATTTCCTTCCCCATCAAACAACTAAACCCTATTCCCATGCTTTCCGCCCCAAAATAAAATCCCTCACCCTTTTGTGTCGCAAGCAAGTCCAATCGCTCAATTTGGCAAATTTTAGGATTATTAGCATCTTTTACTTATGTTGTAATTGTTATGCTTTAAGCATTTTGTGTGATGTAATGATGATTCATGTGTTATACATGATCATCTTGAATGTATGAATAAATTTGTTGTTGTTCTAAATATTTTTGCTATGCATATATATGTCTTGTGTTCCTAACTTGTTTTTGCAGCCAAGATTTCCATAGCTCGTCTCCTTGGTGCCCTCAAATGAGGGGGAGTACACATCAAGGGGGAGTTCTCATTCTGACAAATTTTACATCTAAAACTTGCGGGCATAACCTTTTTGATTCTACAAAAAGGGGGAGAAATAGATATAAACTTACTAAATACTTGTCTAAAAATTAATTTTTCAATTTAATGAGTTTAGATTTTGTAATCATCAAAAAGGGGGAGATTGTTGATATAAATAATGCCTAAACACGTTATTAATATTTTTTTCGATATCTCTACGTTTTGATAATCACAAAATGTAAAATCATTAAACTAAAAATTATGACGTAAACAAGTATTTAGTTGTAAATATCTATTTTAACAACTCAATCACTTAAGTTATGAATAAACAAATGCTTAATGCATTATATGATCAAAGGAATACTTTCTTAAATCACTAGATTTTTTATAAAATGTTATAAACATTTTATATCTTTTTGAAAAACATTTTTGGTAATAAATAAAAATGTTTAATCCATTATAAATTTATGAATTCAAATTTTCAACAAAAAATGGTAAAAATGTTCCAGAAAAACCTTCTCCACAAAAAGACAAAACTGGGCAACGGTCAGACGGGTGGCCCCCTTAAATATACTAGGCGGCCCCCTTAAAATTAAGGGGACCGCCCCGCTCCTCCAGCCTGTCCAGTTTTGCCTATAAATACTGGACTTTCTCTCGACTTTTTCCCTACCTTTTGCACCCTAAAACCTTCTGTTCTAAATCTCTTCTAATCCTTTCTAAATCCTTTCAAAATCCTTTGATCATACATTCTTAAGCATTGGTTTCTAAGTGATCCAAGCTTCTACCATTCAAGTGCAAAAGAAGAATACTCCTTCAACAACTAGAGAAGAAGTATTGCAACTTAGTATCATCTTGTTACCTAAGTTGTTTGTGTAATCATTCATTCATTTGTGTATAAGTTGTGTATATTTGTTAGATAGGAGTGTGAATAATTGTTTGGGATAGATTAGTGTGTGAGTAGTGAAGTTGTGAAAAAGTTAAGGTGTGTAAGTAGTGAAGGTGTGAAGAAGTAGAAGAGTAGATAAGTAGAGCTAGGTTGTGAAGAAGGTGTGACATCTTAGTAAAGAAGTTGTGAAGAAGTCGTGAAGAAGTTGTGAAGAAGTCGTGAAGAAGTCGTGAAGAAGAAGTTGTGAATAAGTTGTGATATAAGTTGTGAGATTGGTTCTAACTACGATTAGAACCCGACATCTAGCTTTGTGTCGTTAAGCCGGTGTAAGCTAAAGTTGTGTAAGGTTTTCTCCGCCATAAGGGAGCTTGTTGACATAGTGAAGAAAACTCTCGAGTTAGGTGCTCGGGGAGTGGAGTAGGGCAAGGAAGGTGTCCTTGTAGCCGAACCACTATAAATCTCTTGTCTCGTGGTTCGATCTTTCCATCTCTATCTTTTATTTCATTTCATTACCTTACTTGCATCGCTTATTTATATTTATATTTGTTCATATTGTTCAAGAATTGAGTTCACATAAATTCGAATCTAAGTTTTAAAAGTAAACAAAGTTTTCATAATAAAAATTAAAAAGACGTAAAACTATTCAACCCCCCTTCTAGTTTCCCACAAAGTTGATCAGCAGCTTTAGATTCCCGGTCATGTGCTTGGAGCAACCCGAGTCGACGATCCAAAGACATATTTCGATAACCTGCGAAGAACAGAAGATTTTGTATTTGGAAACCGTTTAACATTTGGTTCCATGGGGTTAGAGGTAACATCTAAATCACACAAATAGAAGGTTTCTACTGGTTCTTTTGGAACCGCTTTCAATTTGCCATTCTCGAGTATGAACTCTCTGCCCGTTGGTTTCCATACACACAACTTAAGATAGTTCCTAGGCAATTGACTACTAGTGGTTGACCTACATCCTGCAATTAGTCTATTTATATATCTAGATCTAGCACTAGTTCCTTAAGGAACATCCTTCTGTTCAGACGTAACATTCACATTCTTAGAAACATAATCATCACACACATCATTAGATAAAGATTTCTTGCACATTAAACAAACAGATTCATTACATGCACTAGAAACAGTACTTTTAACATTACATCCAGATGACATATGTTTCTTATTAGAAAGCGATAAATTCCTAGGGTGTTCTTCCTGATGAACTCAAATAAGTACATATTATTACTATCATTTATCCTAATTATTTGACTTGTTTTATTATATTATGTATGAGGATTGATACTTAATTGTTTACTTTTGTAATTCTCAGGTAAAAACAAGCATTTGGTGAAACTTGGCGATTTTGGACTAATTATGGAGCAAAACATGCAAGAAGTTAAGAGTCTACCGAAATGTACAAGATCAAGACCATTCTGCTCCAGATGCGCCGCATCTCACTTATGACATGCGCCGCATCACTATCAATATTTCACCAGATACGATCCAAGATACAAGAGGACATGCGCCGCATCTATTTATGGAGTTACGCCGCATCTTCTGGCGGTGTACGAATATTCCTGAATATTATAATCTTGGACCCCACGTGAAGTTAAGTCAATGCGCCGCATCTACTTACTAGATGCGCCGCATCCTACCCTCAGACAGAAACTATAAATACCCCAAGACCAGACGAATTTCGAGGTGACATATTATATCCGAAGTACGAAGACCAGAGAAACCTAGGACGAATTCAGTCGAATAGGCAGCACAAGACACACCCAAAACGAAGATACAAGAGCTGTAAGAAGGTGCTGCATGTGTTTAATTCATTAAGTAGTTTTGTTTTATTGTGTTAGTAAACTTTAATTCATCAAGATTGGTGGCTTGTGTAATGTGACAACGGAAAGATTGCACTCCCTTAAAACTGCTTTCTCATTAATTAAAGTTTATATGTTGATGTCATTGGTGACTTTTATTAGTGCATTGATAACCTCTGTGTCTAGCTGAGCGTTGATCGGGTCGCCATGCCTCTGCCCTCGCCTATTTATTAGATCGCCTATGCATTCTATCGTCTGTAGAAAAGTAGGAAGAAAGATAAATAGGATAGTCATAAGTAATCATTAAGGGTTTACTCGCCGATAAGATTAGAACCAACGAGAAAGGACTTAATCTCGGTGCGTTGCATCGAACTATACACTTCATATAAAACTAGCAATAAAACAAGTGACAAACTACTTATCTATCAGGACAGCCCTCTTATTGTCTCGAGTATTTATCTGTGTACGTGTGTGCTATTCGCTGATTCGTGCCTATTGGTTTAGTTTATTATTTAATTGCAACCAAATCGTGCCAGTCTCTCAGGCTGAACCCCCTTGCGTTGGATTAGGTTGTATAGCTAACTTAATATATTAAAATACTGATTAGAATAACGAGATAATACGTTCCACTCTTAGTGATCGACACTCTACTTACCATTATATTCATACTGACCGGGTACACTGCTCGTTAAGTGTGTGTGTTATTGATAAGTCGGCTAAATATAAATTTAAAACTTGAGTAGGCATTAATACTGCTAAACCGCAACGACACATCGCACGCATCAAGTTTTTGGCGCCGCTGCCGGGGAGTGAATTGTTATTATCTGTTAATTTGATTAGTATTTTAATTAGGTTTTTAATTTTTAATCTAACCGCTAATTTTGTTGTGTATTAGATTAATTTGCATTCATTGTACTATTTTGCATATTTTCTGTTTTTGTGTGTTATTTGTTTACTTTTATTTTGTTTATTTTCGTGTGTTTTATTTGTTTTTAATTTTTTGTATTTTTTGTATTCTGCTATCATTGTACTGAGCTAAATCGAACGATACGGCGCATCTGATTTCTCAGATACGGCGTATTGCGTTTAATTTTTATTAAATACAACGCGTTTAATTAATTCGATACGACGCATCTTTTCCCCAAGATACGGCGTATCTGTTTTTGATAAAAAAAATTTTCTAAACGTTAACGCCATACGACGCATCTGCTTTAGCAGATACGGCGTATCTATTATTTTAATTAAAAACAGTTTTTGAATTATTAAACAGATACGACGCATCGATCTCTGTCGATACGGCGTATCTTCTGAATCAAAAATCTCGTATTTTGAAACGTAACAAAAATACGGCGCATTAACTTTTGTTAATACGACGCATTTAATTTTAAATAAATATCGATTTTTGATTATTAAAACAGATACGGCGCATTCAAATTTCTAAGCGGCGTATCTATTTTCTGAATAAAAGTCTGATTTAATTTTAACGATTATAAGATACGGCGTATCCAACTTTTTGGATACGGCGCATCATCTGCAGATATCAGCTATTTTTATTCTTATATCCGTTTCTATATTCATTAATTTCTCTTCTAGCGAACAAATCCTACTGATGATTTTACTTGTGGTGACAGATTTTTCTATGGAAGATATGTCGAAGAACGGATATCTTGCTATGGAATTCTTGCTTTCGAACTCATCCATGGAAGTTTATGATAATGTGAACTTCAATGTACTCGAGATTGATACGGATTTATTCTCTTGGGAGACCCCTCTTGAAGCTGCTTTTAAGGAATTCATGCGTTTATGCAACATTGACAAAGGGGTATTCTCTTATGACGTATTTGTGAGGTACACTGGAGATGAATTGTCGCTCTTATGGCCTATCATTGAATCCAAAGGATTGGCTTGGACTACTATCGAAGAAGATGATAGAAAATTCTATCTTGCATACATGGACTCAAGCAACAAAAGCTATGGTGGAGGCAATACCCAAATCTCTTACATGCCTTATTCCGAACAGTACTGGGGGCTAAATGAGAACTATCTGGACGATGAAAGAATTTATGTTGTGGCGGAGTTACTATTTCATGGCAGGTTGGTGAGATTGATGGACCTCTCCCTCAATGATTGGCTTGAACTTAAATATGGTAGTCCGAAATTTGCCCCTGCAAATGAAGTCAAGCGGATTATGACTTCATGGTTGACACGGAGTTTTAGGGAGCAATTTAACGAGTTCATGGAGATAAAGAGGAAAATGATTGAAAAGACTTGCTTTGACGTTAACCATGATCCTAACGATGTTGATTTTTCAGATTGGTTGGCTAGTAAGTTCAATAACCATAAGAGCATGGATCGAGCTACTAAGGATGCGTTACGGGTATATTGGATGAGAGGTGAAGACGAAGAAGTAGAGAGCGACTACGGGTCGTCACTTCATGATTCAACAATCAATGAGGGCATTGAAGAATTATTCAGAATAGACATTGACGTGTTCGATTATGAGACACCCTTATGCAAGCAATTCAAGGAATTTAACTACCTTCTTCAAGTCAACGATGATGTGCTAACTGGAGATCTACCAGGATTCAAGACTTATGATGATTTCAAAAACACCTGGTACTACGAATGGAATGACCAAATACCATGGGTTTGGGATAAACCATGGGAATTTGAGCACATTAATCACACTTGTACACCTTTCGTTTTCAAGGATGGAAGTAGTGTTTGGCCGACCTGTGATTATAAGAGTGACGGAACCTGTAATGGGGGAAGTATAATCGGGATGAAACGGGTTGGAAACGATGTAACCTTTGAAGATTATGAGTGGTACGATAATGTTGAAGACTGCCCACAAAAAGCGGAGGCTTTGCAAGAAAAGGGTAGGATTGAATACTTGAAAGGACTTAAAGGGACATCAAATACTACTTTCTGGGAATGGGTGCATGAACAATTTGATGATTACACGAAGCTTAGTCGACGGCTACAATGGGAATTGGAAAGAGAGTGGGAGGCAATTCTAGATGATGATAACAATAAGTCATTAATTGATGAACTAGATGACTATTTGATTAAGGATCCTTATTTTAAGTTTGTTGATGAAGACGAGGAAGAATTCACCAAAAGAAAGTGTCAACTACTTGGGATCCCTTATAATGAGCCACCCATGATTATTTCTGAAAAATTTAAAATCATCAAATACTCTTTGGGACCAGAGGAGGAATATGTTGCGACAAAGACCAAGAGTTATAGAAGATTAAGCCGAACGGAAGAAAACGTCGCCAAGCTATACGGGAACATCTTTCGGATGAAGGAAGAAGGATGGACCGTGACAAGAACTAAATGAAGAGCTGAACGTGAGTCTAACTTGAAGACTCTGGAATAAAGACAAGTGCTTACCGGGAGACAACCCGGATTTATCTTTTAATTTTCTGTTTTTGTGTCGAGTCAGTCAGGCCGCAGAGGATACGGCGCATCTCAATCCTGAGATGCGACGCATCTCCTGCACAGGTCATATCTTTATTTTTCTTCATTTTTTATTTCCGACTTTAAAACTTTTTATCAGTTTATTTTAATGCGGCGCATCCCTGGTTAAGGATGCGACGCATCTTCTATTCTGATCCGTATTTATTCCAGGCTCGATACGGCGTATCTTCTTCCATAAGATACGGCGCATCGACTGACCTGATGATTTTCATTTTTATTTTTATATTTTATTTTTACCTAACTACTAATGTATTATGCAAGTTTGAACCTTTCTTAACTTAGGTGTGTTTTAAAGCCTTGGTGGTATTATAGATTCCTGCATTTCCTGTGGATACATCTATTATGAAGCTTAAACGTTCTAATCCAAAAGAAAGATGATTTTTGCTCTTATACAAATGGAGGATCATACCGAGCAAATCTCAGGGGAGTTTTTCTGTTCTAATTCTTTTATTTTCCAGTTTTTAACCTTTGATACAAACAACGAGGACGTTGTTTAACTTAAGTGGGGGGATTGGAGAATTAGAACACTTAACACTTACTTGTCCTAAACTTTTCAAAATATGCTTAAAATGTGCTTAATATATCAAAATTCAAATTTTTAGCATGTTTTTGTTTAAAATCTAAGTTGCATAGCTGCACACATGACGTTATTTTCAAAAATTGTGATTTTTCAAACTCACAAATCTATGAGTGTGCCGGTGACTTGTAAACTTTAGAACTTGGCTTGTATACTATTCGAGACCACCATAATAAGTATTATTTTATATAATTGGAATGACTTGTCTAAATTGGTAAAATTCTAGGATTACACCCAAATAGCCTTATATGTTATGTGTTATTAACTAACTACACTGGTTAGTTAACCCCCGTATAAACCCTTCTGTTACTCTCATTTTTAGAGTAAGATACCCCTAGAAAAACACTCAGAGCCATTCCTTTCGTTTCTTACACCTTTGTTAAAATGTTTCATTACACCCTTACACCTTAGCCTACCCTGTATATTAAAATCCGTGGTTGGTTAATTGCTTTAGGCAAAGTGTGTTTCCTTACATTACCTGTGTTCGCGTGCGTAATTCATTATCTTTGGTTAGGTCGGGAAATTGCACAATGCAATTGGAGTGAAAGTAAATATTGTATATCTTTGAGTTTATTTTTCGTGTGTTTACTACTTTCACTATTACCGTTATTTCTGAAGTCATGAAAAGTATGGAAAAAATTATCCAGAATTATCATTATAGTGATGTGGTGAAATTTTACACATCTTTGGTTACTTAAAAAAAAAATCGAAAAAAAAATAGAAAAGAAAAAGAAAAAAGGAAAAGTTGGATGTTTGTTTTAACCAACTTATGTAAAGTCTTGTATTAAGTGGTCGATATCACCACTAGTTGTTGTATATTATATCTATGGATTGAATGGGAGTTGGCAGTTATGGGAACACCAACTAAGGTTTATTCTTTGATTAAGATCTTGTTGAGTATAATTCGTGTCTACCTAAAGCGTGTGTTTCAAGTGTTAAAGCGTGAGTTATTCTATGATATAGTCTTATTCATGGGATGGTTGGGATAGTGATTAACCACACTTAGGATTTTAATCTATTTGTTTTGTTTATTTTTCGTTTTACACCAATTTATATCCCAAAAATTATCCATACCCTTTATTATTCTTTATCCAACCAAACCTTTGATTTATTGAGATTAGGGATTTGAGCAATCTTAAGTATCGTAGTCGTGGATTCGGCTATGTATTTATGATTTTGTCGCCCTTTTTGATATATTATTATTGGTGAAGTTTGGACCTATCTTTAGCCTATTCGAGTTAAGGATTTGAGCAATTGCAAGTACCGTGTTCGTGGATTCGATCATGTATTTGTGATTTTGTCGCCTTTTCTGGAATTTGAGATCGATAGTGATTAAGAATGATTAACCCTTAAACCTCAAAACCCTTTTTACCGCTTTAGACTTGTTATTCCTTTGCTTTAGTGGGGGAGATGTGTATACTTGCCAAGCTTATGATAGAATATTCGTCACGACTGGACAGTTAAACGATTAGATTTGCTTTTATCGAAATATTTTATTCTACTTCTAATTCGTTAAGTGTTTGGTTGTGTGATTATGGCAAAAACGAATACATGCTTAAATATAAAAATAAATCCTAACATCTTTAGGATACATTTTCATAAGATTAAATCTAAGGTTTACTTGGGGACAAGTAAAGTTCAAGTGGGGGGATATTTGATGAACTCAAATAAGTACATATTATTACTATCATTTATCCTAATTATTTGACTTGTTTTATTATATTATGTATGAGGATTGATACTTAATCGTTTACTTTTGTAATTCTCAGGTAAAAACAAGCATTTGGTGAAACTTGGCGATTTTGGACTAATTATGGAGCAAAACATGCAAGAAGTTAAGAGTCTACCGAAATGTACAAGATCAAGACCATTCTGCTCCAGATGCGCCGCATCTCACTTATGACATGCGCCGCATCACTATCAATATTTCACCAGATACGATCCAAGATACAAGAGGACATGCGCCGCATCTATTTATGGAGTTACGCCGCATCTTCTGGCGGTGTACGAATATTCCTGAATATTATAATCTTGGACCCCACGCGAAGTTAAGTCAATGCGCCGCATCTACTTACTAGATGCGCCGCATCCTACCCTCAGACAGAAACTATAAATACCCCAAGACCAGACGAATTTCGAGGTGACATATTATATCCGAAGTACGAAGACCAGAGAAACCTAGGACGAATTCAGTCGAATAGGCAGCACAAGACACACCCAAAACGAAGATACAAGAGCTGTAAGAAGGTGCTGCATGTGTTTAATTCATTAAGTAGTTTTGTTTTATTGTGTTAGTAAACTTTAATTCATCAAGATTGGTGGCTTGTGTAATGTGACAACGGAAAGATTGCACTCCCTTAAAACTGCTTTCTCATTAATTAAAGTTTATATGTTGATGTCATTGGTGACTTTTATTAGTGCATTGATAACCTCTGTGTCTAGCTGAGGGTTGATCGGGTCGCCATGCCTCTGCCCTCGCCTATTTATTAGATCGCCTATGCATTCTATCGTCTGTAGAAAAGTAGGAAGAAAGATAAATAGGATAGTCATAAGTAATCATTAAGGGTTTACTCGCCGATAAGATTAGAACCAACGAGAAAGGACTTAATCTCGGTGCGTTGCATCGAACTATACACTTCATATAAAACTAGCAATAAAACAAGTGACAAACTACTTATCTATCAGGACAGCCCTCTTATTGTCTCGAGTATTTATCTATGTACGTGTGTGCTATTCGCTGATTCGTGCCTATTGGTTTAGTTTATTATTTAATTGCAACCAAATCGTGCCAGTCTCTCAGGCTGAACCCCCTTGCGTTAGATTAGGTTGTATAGCTAACTTAATATATTAAAATACTGATTAGAATAACGAGATAATACGTTCCACTCTTAGTGATCGACACTCTACTTACCATTATATTCATACTGACCGGGTACACTGCTCGTTAAGTGTGTGTGTTATTGATAAGTCGGCTAAATATAAATTTAAAACTTGAGTAGGCATTAATACTGCTAAACCGCAACGACACATCGCACGCATCACTTCCACTTCTTCATTTTTATTCTGGCATCTACTCTCAGAGACAGGCGAGACTCTATTGTTCCTTGTATTGCTCCTAGGATGTAGTCTACTGCTCCTAGAGGTGCTTTCTATTCCTGTAGAAGGTAAGGCACACACATTAGGATTTATATTGTTGTCCTTAGAAGTTGTTTTAGCATTCCTAGTCTCTTTTGAATTATCTTTAATGCTCTTGTCTATTGCCCTATATGTTTGAGATGTTGAGGCAGACGTAATAGTGGGACTAATCCTATAAAGACTAGGTGCTATCACATTTGATGTTTCGACAACCGCTTTTCCTTTTTCTTTTTCATTTTGTTTGGGCAAGGGTGTTGGAGTGACTGGTTTTGACACGTCATTTTTCACATCGACTTTTGGAACTGATTGAGAAATCGACATTTTTGGTTTATCCAAAGTTGATGGTTTTGCAAACTTAGTTTCCACACCCTTCCTTTTTTGACTTTCCTGCTGAGACCTCAAAAGATCGTTTTGCTCTTTCATGTCCTTGTACGCACGCTCATACGACAATTTGTCATACTTGCATTCCTCGATTTTTCGATCAAGTTGTTTAAAATATGATACATTTTCTTTTTCAAGTTTAACAAGTGCATTTTCATATTTTAAAACAATTGCAGAAGTCTCAGCTCGGAGTCTTTCATCATCTTCAACAAAATATGTTTGTAAAATGATGAACATAACATCGGTCGATAAAGCTGCTTCGAAGAGAGAGTCATCAAGGTTTTCCAAAACTTTGATGTATTCGATGTTTTCATTAGCTTCCTTAACCAGGGATTTGTGGTCCATGACAAAGTCGGTTGTTTCTTTCCAGATTGCTTGTTCAAGATGAATTACTCTCACATGAATTGCATTTAGTGGAGTAGTAATTTATGTTTCAAACACCTTTTTCATTTCAGCATGAAAACTTGAGTGCCAGTTGTTGATACTAATATTTGTTTTGGATGAAACAATACTTTGAAGTGTTTCAATTCTCTATTTAAGATCATCCAAATATCTTCTAGCACCACTTGTGTTAAAAGGATTGCTTGAGGACATTTGTTCCAAATTTGAAAGATTTTTAGATACAACTTTTTGTTTTGTCGAAACAACTGGTTTTTTGGAAATCTTTGGTGTTTGTTTTTGTTGAACAAAAGTTACTCCAGAAAGTATGTTAAGTTTGTAATAATCAATTGGTTTTATCTCTGGGTTCTTTTATTTCATTTTGATTCGACTCTCTTCAGCAAGCTCAATTGTTTCATCAGAATCCCGAACAACGGGAGGATCATGTTTAGCATATATCACATTACCATTGTATAAAACATTATGTTCTTTCTGAGCTTTCTTGAGAGTATAAGGGTTTTCATAACCGATAGCCATTTTCTTCATTGTGTGCAAAAGCGGGTTTGGATCTTTAATTAGCATATGAATTATCTGAGCCGAATGACCCGTTTTCACAAGCAAATCTTTCAACTTTTTAATTGTTTCTTGTTTCTCAATGATTTCATCAAGAAGATCATTTTCTCGTTTTGAAAATCTGCTTTCAACTGTTTCTTTTCTTTTTCAAGATCAGAACAAGTTGATTTTTGTTTAGAAAGTTGGTTTTTCAAATATGAAATTTCCGTGTTTAAGGATTTTATTTTCATGTTTAAATTAACATCAAGTGTGTCAAACTTGATTTGTAATTGTTTTTCTCTTAAAACGGAGTTTTTATAACCAGTTTCTAATTCTGACTATCGTTTTTGATGAAATTCAAAAGCTTTTTCATTTTACTTATACCTCTCAAGCTCAGCGGTCATTTTCTCATTCACGGCCTTAACATCACGATTGACCTTTTTTACTTTCTCAATTTCAATACTACAGTTGTTCAATAATTGTTAATACAAATATCGTCCTAAAAACGTTATTTATATTTTACGATCTTTGCTATATTTTGTTAATGACAATTATAAACTTTATCTTTAGCAAAACATAAATATAAGTTAAAGTCTTTTACATTTATAGTAATAAGCTTTTAAAACTCATCATAACAGGCTTCATTCATCACTAAGATATACATATTACATACATATATACATTTACATGTTTACATTTTTATTCTAAAAATATAAATATGTACATGACATCATTGCATACATCATTTGGATATCTTTAGGATATCTTGAAGATTTAGAGAATATCAAGGAAAGATCTTCAAGTAAAGAATTTGATTTGGTAATATCTTGGCAAGATTTGGAAAGATTTTGAAAGATATGCTGTCAGGTTCTGGCGGAACCAAAACCTATAAGGGACGGAACCCTTGATTTGGTTCCGCCCAATCCGTGGCCTGTTTTGGCATTTTGCCTATAAATAGAAGGCCACTCATTCTTATTTAATCATCACTCATAAGCATAAACATTAGCATACATTCTTTCATTACTAACCCATTCATATTTCATTTTTAGTGATCTTTCTTTTGTAGCAAAGAGATCAAAGCATCACAAACTTCAACATACCGTTGCATGACTTGTTAGAGTAGTCACTGTGTGATTTAGTTATACTTCACATATCATTGTTATACCAAACATTCCGTAGTGATCGGTTAGTATTTTAGTCCTTAAAATACGTAGAGTGTCGGGAGTGGTTGTGCCCTTGTAAAAGAACTCAGTATCTAGCTTTGTACCGGAAAAAGTGTAAGCGACGTTAGGTTGGCTCTACCTCGAACTAGAACTCAGTATTTAGCTTTGTACCCAAAAAAGTGTAAGCGACGTGTATAAAGGTTTTCTCTGCCGAGAAGGGAGCTTGTTTCTTAGTGAAGAAAAACTCTCGAGTTAGAGGCTCGAGGAGTGGAGTAGGGCAAGGAAGAGAGTCCTTGTAGACCGAACCACTATAAACATCTGTGTTGTGGTTTGATTGTTTCTTTCCTTACTTGCTTTATTTTATATTGTTTGATTGTTTGCATTAAGTTGAAATCACGTTAAGTATTCAAAGCAAATTAATTTTAAAACGGTAAAAACTATTCAACCCCCCTTCTAGTTTTTCACAATTGGTATCAGAGCTACGTTACTCAAGATTTTTAAAATATATTGTATTTTAAAACTTGAAACGATCCATGGATTTTGAAAATTTTAAAGAAGGGTAATCTATGCAAAAACCACCACTATTTGAACCAAATAGTTTTATATATTGGAAAAACCGCTTTGAAACTTATGTGAAGTCAAAGGATATAGATCTATGGTACATTATTATAGAAGGTGACCATAAACCCATAATTAAGGATATATCAAGCGGTCGGGATGAGGATATTTCTCTTACTCGTCATAGTGATGAGCAAAAGAAATTAATTGCCAAAAATAATGAAGCTAAAATGATGCTTTATAATGCTTTACCTAGGAAAGAATATGAAAGAGTATTTATGTGTAAAAACGTTAAAGATATTTGGCAATCCTTAATTATCACTCATCAAGGGAACTCACAAGTAAATGATAACAAAATTGATCTTCTTGTTCAACAATATGAACAATTTGTTATCCCTGAAGATGAGACCATTGATAGTGCATTTGCTAGGTTTAATACTATTATTACTTCTCTTAAAGCACTTGACGATTCTTTTTCTAGTATGAACTTTGTTAGTAAATTTCTTAGAGCACTTCATCCGAAGTGGAGAGCAATGGTGACGGCCATTGAAGAATCCAAGGATCTTTCAAGTAGCACTTGACGAGCTCATAGGAAATCTCAAAGTTCATGAGATGGTGATGGAAAAGGATTCAGAGATAGTCAAAGGCCAAAAGGAAAAGATCAAGTCCATTGCCTTAAAAGCTAGGGTAGAGTCAAGTGATGATGAAGAGCCTAGTTCAGGTAGCGAAGACGAAGAGTATGCCATGGCCGTAAGAGATTTCAAGAAGTTCTTCAAAAGACGAGGAAAGTTTGTTAGACAACCTCGAGAAGAAAAGAAATCCTTCCGGAAAGATCATGATGATAAGAAAGGAAAAGTAGATAGGAAGTGTTTTAGGTGCGAAGATACTAGTCATCTAATAGGAGATTGTTCGAAGCCACGCAAGAACAAGACTCAAAGAGCCTTTGTTAGTAGTGCTTGGAGTGACAGTGAAGATGATGACGAAGAGCCTAAGAATGACGAAGTTTCTCTTATGGCTCATGACTCTAACGAGGTACAATCTGACTCATCTTACTCCTCTATTGATGATGACACCTTAGAAATAGAATATAACAAACTGTGTGAAATCACCCTAAAAATCATAAACAAAAAAAAGTTCTTAAAAACAAAAAAGAAATTTTTAGAAAACGAAGTTTATTGGTTAAAAGAAAAGGCTTTACGATTAGAAAAGGGTAAATCCATTAAAGAAACATGTGTTTCATGTCAAGAACTTAAACTAGAATTAGAAACACTTAAGACCACACAGGAAGAACTTATCAAGCAAAACTCTAAATTTAAAAGGTTTGATAAAAATATCAGTTGCATAGATGAGTTAATGAAAGTTCAAAAGTTACCTCATAATAAAACTGGATTAGGCTTTATGAAACTAGGAGACTTAAGTAGCTTTAAGAAACAAACAGAGAAAGTACAAGAAACTGTTCCAACAAGTTTAGACACCCACGGATCCCACGGAACCAAAAACTTGGTTCCACCAGTAGTGGAAATTGGTTCCGCGGGTACTTTTGCTGAATAGAAGGATTGCACTTCGGCTCGTACTAAATTCGTTAAGGTCACAAGAAAACCTAGCACTAGTACAACTGTTAACAAACAAAAACCAGCAGTTACTATAGGAATAGGACAAGTTAAAAATGAGTTTAGAACTAAAAGAGTTCAACATAGACCTAGGACTACTATTCCCAAACGCCCATTTCCAAAGAGTAATTACAACTCATAGCATCATTATCAAAATAGTTGGAATCCAAACTTACCTAGAAGTTATCAAGGTCTCAACTACATGCCATGGAACCCATATCCACCATTTCCATACATGAATCAAGATAATGGAATGTTTAACCCAAATGGACCCATGAGATATTGGGGACCAAAGACTTGAGTTTTTCTTTAACTTAGGTATGCTTGAAAGTCGGGTTAGAACCGGACGAGTTGATAAAAGATAGCAGGTGTTCAAGGCACAAGATGGGAAACAAAAACCTTTTCTCAACCTACCAAGTGTACGATAGAGGTAATGTTACGTTTGGTAGCAAGCTTAAAATTAAAATCATCGGAAAAGGTACAATCTCTCATGACTCTCTCACTATTGATGATGTTGCTCATGTAGATAACTTAGGTTTTAACTTGCTTATTATTAGTCAACTATGCCGTAAAAAGTATGACATCATTTTCAGTGAAAACGGAAGTAAGATACTTAAAAATGGTATAACCATAGGAAAAGGTGTTTTGGAGAATAACGTATACGTTAGGAAATTAGACAAAACATCTAAAGACAAACTTTGTCTCACCTCCTTAGACGACAACTTAACTCTGTGGCATAGACGCTTAGGCCACGCCAATATGAGACTCATCCAATCTCTATCCTCTAAGGAACTAGTTAGGAACGTACCCAAGTTGAAATACGACCAACACTTTTGTGATGCTTGCAAAATTAGGAAACAAATTCATAATAGCCAGAAGGCTAAAAACATGGTGTCCACATCTAGGTGTTTAGAACTATTGCATATGGATTTGTTTGGTCCATCTGCTATATAAAGTTATGGAGGAAACTTCTACACTTTGGTAATAGTAGATGATTATTCTAGGTATACTTGGACTAAGTTTTTGAAAACTAAAAATGAAGCATTTGATAAATTTCAAATTCTAAGTAAGAAAATTCAAAATCAAATAGGAAATAGCATTGTGTCAATTAGAACCGACCACGGTCGTGAATTTGATAACGAAACTCAATTTGGAGCTTTTTGTGATGCTAATGGCATAACACATAATTTCTCGGCTCCTCGAACTCCTCAATCAAACGGTGTAGTAGAACGTAAAAATAGAACACTTCAAGAAATGAGTCGAACAATGCTAAATGAACAAAATATACCACAAAAGTTTTGGTGCAACGCCGTTGACACATCCATATACATCTTAAATAGAGTCCTAATAAGACCATTTTTGAATAAAACACCATACGAACTTTATAGAGGCAAAAACCTACTTTAGGATATTTTAGAGTTTTTGGAAGCAAGTGCTTTATTTTAAACACTAAGGATTATCTCACCAAGTTTGACCCAAAGTCTTATGAAGGTGTGTTCCTTGGATACTCACAAAATAGTAAAGCCTACATCGTCTTAAACAAAGAAACCTTAAGAGTCGAGGAATCGTTGAACGTAACATTCGACGAAAGTCCACCTCCCTCTAAGACATCACCTTTGGTAGATGATGACTTAGTTGAAAGTCAAATGGTTGAAAACCAAGAAAATCTAGATAATGATAAAGAAGACGAACCTTTAAATAAGGAAATAGTCAATACCAAAGAATCTAGAAGTCATCCATTAGATAACATCATAGGAGAAATTAATGAAAAAACCTTAAGATCTAAAGTTCAAAATCAAAGTAATTTCTTTTGTTTCATTTCAACAATTGAGCCCAAAAATATAAATGAGGCCATAAAAGATGAATCTTGGGTTATAGCAATGCAAGAAGAACTAAACCAATTTGTTTGAAATGGTGTTTGGACATTAGTCGCTTTACCTAAATGTCAAACCATAATTGGAACAAAATGGGTTTTTAGAAATAAAATGGATGAAAATGGTGTAGTGTCTAGAAACAAAGCTAGGCTAGTAGCTCAAGGCTACAATCAACAAGAAGGTATATTGGATGTCAAAAGTGCATTTCTAAATGGTTTTATTAATGAGGAAGTGTATGTCGCACAACCTCCCGGCTTTGCCGATTTTGAAAAACCAAATCATGTCTACAAACTTAAAAAAGCTTTATACGGACTTAAGCAAGCACCAAAAGCTTGGTATGATTGACTTAAGACTTTCCTAGTTGAACATAAGTATACCATGGGTCTAGTAGACAACACTCTTTTCACTAAGAAAAAGGGATCACATATTATCATAGTTCAAATATATGTGGATGACATCATATTCGGATCAACTTGTCAAGAGTTATGCGTCGATTTCTCTAAAATCATGCATGACGAGTTTGAAATGAGTATGATGGGAGAACTAAACTTTTTCTTAGGACTCCAAATAAAACAATTAGAAGATGGGATATTCTTCAACCAATCTAAGTACATCAAAGATATGCTTCAGAAATTTGGTCTTGAAGATTCCAAACCCATGAAAACACCCATATCTTCTGAAACCAAACTCACTAAGGATGACGAAAGTGAATCCGTAGATAGCACTAAATATAGAGGAATGATTGGTAGTTTACTCTATCTCACGGCTAGTAGACCGGACATTATGTTTAGTGTTTTTCTATGTCCTCGCTTTCAAGAAGATCCTAAAACATCCCATCTTGAAGCCGTCAAACGAATATTTAGATACATTAAAGGTACTACACATTTAGGATTATGGTATCCCAAAGGAACGGGTGTCGAAACCATAGTGTATGCCGACTCAGACCATGCCGGTGACTATGTCGATAGAAAAAGTAAAAGTGGTATTTGTACTTTTGTTGGGCATTGTCTCACCTCATGGTTTGTTAAGAAACAAATGACCCTAGCAATATCAACAACTGAAGCCGAGTACGTGCCAGCAGGAAAAGCTTGCCAACAAGCTCTCTGGATGAAAAAAGCTCTCGTCGACTATGAAATTCAACTCAACGACATTCCTATTCTTTGCGACAACAAAGGAGCTATCGACCTTAGCAAGAATCCAGTTCAACATGCTAGAACTAAACTGATGCGTGCGTGCGAGTGCTCTAATTTATACCCACGGTATGTCGTTGTGGTTTTAGCAGTATTCAAGTTTTAAATTTATATTTAGCCGACTTATCAGTAACACACACACTTTAACGAGCAGTGTACCCGGTCAGTATGTATATAATGGTAAGTAGAGTGTCGATCACTAAGAGTGGAACGTATTATCTAGTTATTCTAATCAGTATTTTAATATCTAAGTTAGCTATACAACCTAATTTAACGCAAGAGGGTTCAGCCTGAGAGACTGGCACGATTTGGTTGCAATTAAATAATAAACTAAACCAATAGGCACGAATCAGCGAATAGCACACACGTACACAGATAAATACATGAGACAATAAGAAGACCTGTCCTGATAGTTAAGTAGCTTGTCACTTGTTTTATTGCTAGTTTTATATGAAGTGTATAGTTCGATGCAACGCACCGAGATTAAGTCCTTTCTCGTTGGTTCTAATCTTATCGGCGAGTAAACCCTTAATGATTACTTATGACTATCCTATTTATCTTTCTTCCTACTTTTCTACAGACGATAGAATGCATAGGCGATCTAATAAATAGGCGAGGGAAGAGGCATGGCGACCCGATCAACGCTCAGCTAGACACAGAGGTTATCAATGCACTAATAAAAGTCACCAAAGACATCAACATATAAACTTTAATTAATGGGAAAGCAGTTTTAAGGGAGTGCAATCTTTCCGTTGTCACATTACACAAGCCACCAATCCTGATGAATTAAAGTTTACTAACACAATAAAACAAAACTACTTAATGAATTAAACACATGCAGGACCTTCTTACAGCTCTTGTATCTTCGTTCAAGGTGTGTCTTGTGCTGCTACTTCGACTGAATTCGTCCTAGGGTTTCTGTACTTCGGTCTTCTAAAACTGTCGAACTTTTTTTGAACTCGTCTGGTCTTGGGGTATTTATAGTTTCTGTCTGAGGGTAAGATGCGGCGCATCTAATAAGTAGATGCGACGCATTGACTTAACTTCGCGTGGGGTCCAAGATTAATATATTCAGGAATATTCGTACACCGTCAGAAGATGCGGCGTATGTTCATTATCAGATGCGGCGCATGTCCTCTTGTATCTTGGATCGTATCTTGTGAAATCTGGATAGTGATGCGCCGTATGTAATAAGCGAGATGCGGTGCATCTGGAGCAGAATGTCTTGATCTTGTACATTTCAGTAGACTCTTAACTTCTTGCTTGTTTTGCTCCATAATTAGTCCAAAATTGCCAAGTTTCACCAAATGCTTGTTTTTACCTGAGAATTACAAAAGTAAACGATTAAGTATCAATTCTCATACATAATATAATAAAACAAGTCAAATAAATAGGATAAATGATGGTAATAAAATGTACTTATTTGAGTTCATCATAAACACATAGAAATTCGTCACCACTTTCTTCGCGACAATGTTCAAAAAGGAAACACCTCAATCTAGAAAGTATCCTCAGAGGACAACATTGCCGATATTCTCACAAAACTTCTTAATATATCAGACAAACACCCTTGATGCGCGTGATGTGTCGTTGCGGTTTAGCAGTATTAATGCCTACTCAAGTTTTAAATTTATATTTAGCCGACTTATCAATAACACACACACTTAACGAGCAGTGTACCCGGTCAGTATGAATATAATGGTAAGCAGAGTGTCGATCACTAAGAGTGGAACGTATTATCTAGTTATTCTAATAAGTATTTTAATATCCTAAGTTAGTTATACAACCTAATCTAACGCAAGGGGGTTCAGCCTGAGAGACTGACACAGTTTGGTTATAATTAAATAGAAAACTAAACTAATGAGCACGAATCAGCGATTAGCACACACGTACACATATTGATACTCGAGACAATAAAAAGACCTGTCCTGATAATTAAATAGCTTGTCACTTGTTTTATTGCTAGTTTTATATGAAGTGTATACAATTAAACCTTTCTCGTTGGCTCTATTCTTATCGGCGAGTAAACCCTTAATGATTACTTATGTCTATCCTACTTTTCTAGAGACGCTAGAATAAATAGGCGAGGAAGGGGCATGGCGACCCAAGCAAGACTCAGCTAGACACAGAGGTTATCAATGCACTAATAAAAGTCACCAAAGACATCAACATATAAACTTTAATTAATGGGAAAGCAATATTAAGGGGAGTGCATGATCTTCCGTAGTCACATGACACAAGCCCATCAATCCTGATGAATTAAAGCGTACTAAAACAATAAAACAAAACTACTTAATGAATTGAATACACGCAGGACCTTCTTACAGCTCTTGTATCTTTGTTTGAGGTGTGTCTTGTGCTGCTTGGTCGTCTGAATTCGGCTCTAGGGTTATACAAAAGGTCTCTTAAATTCGTCTGACCTTGGGGTATTTATAGTTTATGTCTGAGGGATCGATGCGGCGCATTGAGTTGATAGATGCGGCGCATTGACTTAACTTCGCGTGGGGTCCAAGATTAATATATTCTGGAATATTCGTACACCGTCTTCAGATGCGGCGTAACTTGATCTTTGTATGCGGCGCATGTACTTTAGCTATCTTGGATTGTAACTGGTGAAATCATGATAGTGATACGCCGTATGTTAGAAGTATGTTGCGGCGTATCTGGAGTAGAACGAGCTTGATCTTCTTCTTTGACCAAAGTTTCATATGCGGCGCATGACAGAATTGCATGCAGCGCATTCTTCAAAGTCAGGCAATGGTCTTCGAATTCATCTAAGTATGATATTGTGTCGTATTTGTTGAGTGAGATACGACGCATCTTCTGGATTTCAGTAGACTTTTGACATCTCGCTTGTTTTGCTCCATAATTAGTCCAAAATCGCCAAGTTTCACATAATGATTGTTTTTACCTGAGAATTACTAAAGTAAACATTAATGTATCGATTCTCATATATAATATAATAAAACAAGTCAAATAAATAGGATAAATGATGATAGTAAAATGTACTTATTTGAGTTCATCAAATATCCCCCCACTTGAACTTTACTTGTCCCCAAATAAACATTAGAATTAATCATATGAAAATGTATCCTAAAAGATATTAGGATTTATTTTTATATTTAAGCACGTATTCGTTTTGTCATAATCACACAACCAAACACTTAACGAAGTAGAAACCAAAATAATTTTTAATGTAAAACAATTCTAAATCGTTTAGTTGCTTAGTCGTGACGAATATTCTATCATAGGCTTGGCAAGTATACGCATCTCCCCCACTAAAGCCAAGGAGTAACAAGTCTAAAGCGGTAAAAATGGTTTGTTGGTTAAGGGTTGATCATCCTTTTTAATCTCTATCGATCTCATATTCCAGAAAAGGCGACAAAATTACAAATACATGATCGAATCCACGACCATGATACTTGCAATTGCTCAATTCCTTAACTCGAATGGGCTAAAGATAGGACCAAGTAATCTTCACCAATAATATTATATCAAAAAGGGCGACAAAATCATAAATACATAGCCGAATCCACGACTACGATACTTAAGATTGCTCAAATCCCTAATCTCAATAAATCAAAGGTTTGGATGAAGAATGATATAGGGTATGGATAATATTTGGGATACAAATTGGTGTAAAATGAAAAATAAACAAAACAGATAAATTAAAATCCTAAGTGTGGTTAATCACTTTCCCAACCATCCCATGAATAAGACTCATATCATTGAATAACTCATGCTTTAACACTTGAAACACAGGCTTTAGGTAGACACGAATTATACTCAACAAAATCTCAATCAAAGAATAACCTTAGTTGGCGTTCCCATAACGGCCAACTCCCATTCAATCCATAAATAATATACAACAACAAATAGTGGTGATATCTCCCACTTAATACAAAACTTTACATAAGTTGGTTAAAACAAACTTCCAACTTTTCCTTTTTCTTTTTCTTTTCTATTTTTTTTTTTCGATTTTTTTTTTTTTTTTTTTTTTTTTTTTTTTTTTTTTTTTGACATCAACATATATGTGTAAAATTTCACAACTTTTCTATCACTATTTTTCCGGATAATTTTTCCATACTCTTCATACTTTCAGAAATAACTGTAATAGTGAAAGTAGCAAACACACGAAAAATAAACTAAAAGTTATACAATATTTACTTTCATACCAATTGCATTGTGCAATTTCCCGACCTAACCAAAGAAAATGAATTACGCACGCGAACTCAGGTAATGTAAGGAAACACACTTTGCCTAAAGCCATTAACCACGGATTTTAATCTACAGGGTAGGCTAAGGTGTAAGGGTGTATCGAAACATTATAACAAAGGTGTAAGAAACGAAAGGAATGGCTCTGAGGGTTTTTCTAGGGGTATCTTACTCTAAAAGTGAGAGTAAACAAAGGGTTTATACGGGGGTTAACTAACCAGTGTAGTTAGTTAATATCACATAACATATAAAGGCTATTTGGGTGTAATCCTAGAAATTTACCAATTTAGACAAGTCACTCCAATTATATAGATAATACTCATTATGGTGGTCTCGAATAGTATACAAGCCAAGTTCTAAAGTTTACAAGTCACCGGCACACTAAAGTTTTAATATTTTTGAAAGAATAGAGTTATGTGTGCAGTTATGTAATTTAGACTTTAAACAAAAACATGCTAAATTTTTTTTTTAATTTTGATATATTAAGCGCATTTTAAGCATATTTTGAAAAAGTTTAGGACAAGTAAGTGTTCTAATTCTCCATCCCCCCACTAAAGTTAAACAATGTCCTCGTTGTTTGTGTCAAAGGTTAAAAACTGGAAAATAAAAGAATTAGAACAGAAAAACTCCCCTGAGATTTGCTCGGTATGATCCTCCATTATTCGTATAAGAGCAAAAATCAACTTTCTTGTGAATGAGAACGTTTAAGCTTCATAAATGATGTATCCACAAAAATGCAGGAATCTATAATACCATTAAGACTTTAACACACCTGAGTTAAGAAGGTTCAAACTTGCATAATACATTAGTAGTTAGTAAAAATAAAACCTAAAAAATTAAACTGTAAATTATCAGGTCAGTCGATACGCCGTATCTTATGGAAGAAGATACGCCGTATCGAGCCTGGAATAAATACGAATCAGAATAAAAGATGCGTCGCATCCTTAACCAGGGATGCGCCGCATTAAATAAACTAACAGAAAGTTTTAAAGTCAAAAATAAAAATGCAGAAAATGAAATAAGATATGACCAGTGCAGGTGATGCGTCGCGTCTTATGATGGAGATGCGCCGCATCTTCTGCAGGTCTGACAGACTCGACACAGAACAGAAAAGTAAAAATTTTTCCTTCGGGTTGTCTCCAGGTCAGCACTTGTCTTTATTCCAGAGTTTTCAAGTTAGACTCACGTTCAGCTCCTTATTTCGTTCTATTGATCCCCACATGTCCGTGCACGATGTAGTTGCGAATTACTTCGTCACGAACATATTCTGGCCCCAATTCAAGTGCACCTTTGTAGAATCCTTTCAACTTTTGGTATGGATACTCGATCCCTTCCTCAACGTCATTTTCATCTACAAAAAGAAATGGTGTAAATTTGTAACAAAATTTGTTAGGGGCATGTTTAAACCTTGGGTGAGCACGAGGCATCATGTAAGTGATAACGTTGCTTCCACTTTGAAAGGTGATCTTTCCTTCAAATCTTTTAGCGTTAATTTCGACCTCCTTACAAAATGGTTTCCCAATGATCACGTCACCCATCTCAACATCACGATAAGTATCCATGTTTTCCACCACGGTGAAATCTGTAACAATAGTTAAATTCCCGACAAAAATAGGTACATTCATGAATATTCCAACTACGTTTTTCCCTCTATACTCAATTTTGTTTTTCATTATAGAATTATAGAAATCTTTTGACATTACATTAATTGGTAAAATAGGGAAAAAGTTGGCACTAACCTGTTTAAATCCTATCATGCAAAGAAATTGTAAATTATAAGCACAATCTACATGGATCTTTCTACCATAATCACAGAAACTAGGATATCCTTCAAATTCATCATAATTCTTAGTGTTGATCATATTGATTCTAGGTACATCCATAATTTCTCCTTCTTCAATTTCGGGTTCAAAATCCTCCATAAATTGATCATTGATTCCTATTGGTAAATTAAGATCATTTAATTCAATGTAGTCTCCACCATAGGTCTCAAGTGATTCATTATTTACCAAGGTTTCTCCCATAAGCCTAGCTTCTAGATCGAGGTCCATACGTTCTCTTAATCCTAGCACATAGACGCCTCTAATTATGCTCTTAGCAGGATTTTGGCACTTATAGACTAGTTTATTGTTCCCTACCTTTAATGAGATTTTTCTTTTAAACACATTAATCTTAGCATGGGCGGTAGACAAGAAAGGTCTTCCAAGGATTAAAGGAATCTTAACATCCTCGGGCATATCTAATATAACAAAGTCTACGGGGAAAACAAACTTCTCAATCTTAACTAGCACATTTTCAGCAACCCCTTCAGGTCGTTTTACCGTTTTATCAGCCAATTCAATAAGCAGCTTAGTTGGTGCTAATTTTCCTAGTCCTAGGGTAGTGAATGTCTTAAGGGGCATAACACTAACGCTAGCTCCTAAGTCAGCTAATGCATTATTGAAAGATATGTCATCATAGGTAAAATCGTCAGTAGGATCTGTTCGCTAGAAGAGAAATTAATGAATTTAGAAACGAATATAAAGAATAAAAATGGCTGATATCTGCGGACGATGCGCCGTATCCAGAAAGTTGGATACGCCGTATCTTATTACGTTAAAATTTAATCAGACTTTTATTCAGAAAACAGATACACCGCTTATGAATTAGAATGCGCCGTATCAAGTTTAAATTATCAAAAATCGATTATATTTATTAAAATTAAATGCGTCGTATTAACAAAAGCTAATGCGTCGTATTTTCGTTACGTTTCAAAATACAAGATTTTTGATTTAGTAGATGCGCCGTATCGATAAAGATCGATGCGTCGCTTCTGTTTAATAATTCGAAAAACTGTTTTTAATTTAAATAGAAAATACGCCGTATCTGTTAAAACAGATGCGTCGTATGGCGTTAGCGTTTAGAAAAATTTCTTATTAAAAACAGAATACGCCGTATGATCCGTCCCGAAACAAACACTTATAATTAAACAAATGCAGTCTCAGAACCGGATGGTCGTGTGTAGTGTGTGAAACCAGGCAAGTGATCACCTGGGTCGTTTCCCAACGAGGTGTGAATGGAAAACTGTGAAAAGCTTTGGATTAAAGTGATTGATGAAACAGATATTTGATTTTGCTTTATTTAACAATTCTAAATAACAATTTAAAGACAAATATGCACAATAAAATTAAACGCGAATTTAAATTAAGAAAACGCGTAACGAAAAAGCTAAAATGGGACAAAAACTGAAATATTATAAAATTTATGAAATTAAAAACCTAAAAATGTAAAATGACTTAAAACTTATTTAAAAACTTAAATTATATTGTTTTATACTTTTTATTTTAATTATTATTAATTATTTATTATTTAATTACTAATTAAACTAATTTAAATTATAAAAAATACTAAATAAACAAAGAAAATTCTAAAAATTTTTTTAAAAATATTATAAGATGAGAAAAAGCTAAGAAAATTATAAAAATGAAAATTACTTAATTAAAATTTAAAAAGATAAATTCTATTAAATAGAAGCTATCACTTTATTTCTATTTTTGATTTTCTTAAGGTCTAAAAATATTTTTATATTTTTCCTAGATTAAAAATGACAAAAGAAAATTATGAAAATTGGAATTATATTTTTCTGATTATTATTCTATTTATTATTATTTAATTACTATTAAAAACTAATTAAAATTATTAAAAATATCAAAACTATTCAGAAAATTATGAAAATTTACAGATAATTCTAAAATATAATTAAGAAGCTGGGAAAAATAAAATGAAAAGTTAACTAAGCTTATAGGGCTGATTTGGGCAGATAAGCAGTTTATGAATAAGCCCAAAATAAGCTAAATGATATCCAAAAATTTCCAAAAGCTCAGGAATGGATTAAACAACAATATTAAGCTCAGAACAACTTAAAAATATAAATAAGCACAAGAATTAAGCTAATAAGCAGTTTGGCTGATTCAAAGCTATACACAGAAATACTCAGGCAAACAGCAGACTTTCAGACCAAATTAAGCACACCAATCAGCTGCTAAGAGGCAACCTAATGGGGGCAAAATCAAGCTAGAACTACTGGCTATCTAGAAAACACAAAAGCCCTATCACAAACTAGCCAATTGAGGTCCAATTGATGCCTAGATCAGCAACCTAAACAACCAGGTCTGCTGTTGTGTCTGTTTGTGCAGACTTTTGCACAGAAATGTGCACAAGGGTGCACAGGTTCTAGGCTTCTGAGGACTGACTAACTAGACCAAATGAAGCAAAAAAATGCCAAAGGTAATGGCCAAATAAGCTTGAGGCTTAATATGGCTTATATGAGCTTCTTGTTGACTGAAATTCACACTAGGCTTAGAAATTTGGTAAACTAACCTAATGGACTTATCTGATCTTGAAAATGACTTATGATGACTGAGATAAGCTTATGCAAAGTTGGCTTAATGGCCAATCTACAGTAACATGGGTATTGACTTGTGAAACAGTCAAAACCAAACACCCCTTTAGGATGTGTCTGTGGTGGATTTTCAAAGGAAAACCAATTTTTGAAACTAAAAAGCCTGATGTAACTTATTAACTATCTTAGGTGAGCACTGATAAGCAACTTTCAATAAAAAAAAATAAGCACTATGATTAGCTATCCTACTTATGACTGATTTTGGTCTTTTATAAGATTTTTAAGGTGAAATTAAAACAAAGCTATAACACTACTGATATTATTGATCAAGTGTGATTACAAACTAATAATAAGCCTATAATACAATAATAAGATAATATTAAGCACTTATACAGTGATGTAGGAAATTAATGCCAAAAAGCTAAAAAGCTTACAACTGAGTTGAGCTATGGAACTGAGAACTGAGAACCAAGAACACACTAGCTTGTTCACACAAGCTAGAAATACCCAGAGAAATCCTTTCTGAATAGCTTATACCCAGAATAGCTTATTTGAGCTTATTGTTGACCAAAGTTGACTTTCTTCCAATCTTGAATTCAGTAAAGTTTTGTACTATAATAAACTTATAATAAGCTATGTAAAGCTTATATAAGCTATTAAAAACAACTGAGAAGTTGTCTCATATACTACTTAACAAGATTCTCATTCTCAGAACATTGGAAAATCAGAACATTGGATTTTAACATTAACTACTGACAAAAATCAAATAACAACAACAAATACACTAAGATTACTTTGTATTGATTGATTGAAATTCAAAATTACAAATTAAACTACTGGAAATTGAAAATACGAATTATACTAATTTTCCTACTTGCCAAAATTGGCTTACAAAAGCTTCTATATATACAAGACTATGGTGGGATAATCCTAGCCGACTTCCTCAATAAATCCCCACCATTCAATTGCTCTAATTTGATCTCCACAGTCCACTTGTAAAATTGGCGGGAAAACAGGAAATTGGAGTTTATCTCTGATTTTGCTAGTGGGGAGTGGGAGAGAAGCAATTAATGCTTTTGGCATGTTAGGTAGTGTGTTTGAGGAGGGGGGATGAGGTGGTGAGTGGTATTGGTGAGGTGGGGGGTGACTGGGTGGTTTTGGCGGGTATGGTGGTATAAGGAAGACGGGTTTGACTTGTTTGACTGAGTGGTTAACTCAGACAAACAAGTTGGGCTTATTTGTTTTGGGCTTGGACAAAGGGTAGGCTGGGTTGGGTTTATTGGTTGGGTATTATTTTTGGGTTAGGGCTTAGATCCGGATTAAGGTTTAAATAAATCACAAGGACTAATCTTGTAATTACTGAATAGTTGAGGGGCCTGAAGTGTAAAGTTTCCAAACTCCTTTCAAGGACTAAACCTGCCAATATACAATAACACAAGGACTAAAGTTGTATATTTTTAACATTTTAAAACTTTAAGGACCTTTTATGTAATTTTGGATTTTAGAGGGGTTTGTTTTGTAATTTCCCAAAAGTTATCAAAAGTGTTCCAATTTGTAAGTTCATGCATAGTACAAGGGTATTTTGTGAAATTTCAAGTTTTATAATACCCAGGGACCATTTTTGCCAATTTTGATACTTGAGGGGTAAAAGTTGCCAAGTTGTGTAAACTTTTATCCAGGGATCACTTGTGAACATTTTTGGTTTCCCAAGGACTTAAGTTGACTTTTCATTTATTTAAAACCTTCAGGGACTAGTTTTGACAACTTTTGAAAGTTGAGGGACTGAAACTGCCAATTATGCAAACTTTGTTCGTTTTTCAACTGTTTTTAAACATTTTGCATCTGAAACATATAAAACACAATTTTGTGATAATTTTAGTATTATGATGCATTTCTGAGTGTTTTTGGATGTTTTGGCAGCTCAGATTAGGTAAAAATGATGAGTATTTAGACACTCATCAATCCCCCACACTTAACTATTGCTAGTCCCTAGCAATATTTTATGAAGATTTAATGGATTTGAAAGACTCTTTACCAAAAGCCATTACTTCTGGAGTAGCCAATTGTTTCAGTTCAAGTAAGAACTTTGGTACAATGATAACCAAGTGATTTTGAGCAATTCACCAGCTGTCAACGGTTTTGATTTGTCTTTACCAGAAGCCGTTTGCTTCTGGACTAGCCAACTCTTAGATAAATTATTACTATTATCTTTGGTGAGCTGATTACCAATTATGGTTTTTCTACTGCCTTTACCACAAGCCATAACCTTGCGGGCTAGCCAACTCTTCACTTATGAAGATATGGTGAGTCGAATACCATACAATTTTTGGCAAATTGCAAGCCATCAACGGATTTGATATATCTTTACCAAGAGCCGTTTGCTCTCGGATTAGCCAATCCTTATGTGGGTTAGATATGGCGGACTGATAACCATTTATCGCGTTCTAAGTGAGAAAAAAATTTTAAAATTTTGGCTAAAATGGGGGTACTAGATGGTACATTTGATCAAATTCGCAAGAATTCCCCCCCACACTTAGAACTGAATATTGCCCTCAATATTCAAAGAACTGGTTGTTAAACCAACACTTAGAACGTGAAAGGGAAATACTAAAAGCCTTTTATTTCATATAGTTATTTATTTTATTTTTATTTAATTTGCATTTAAGCCGTTAAGGCATGCAAATTCCCTTTTTTTTTTTTTTTTTTTTTTTTTTTTTTTTTTTTTTTTGACTGAACATATTTACAACATGTGGGGCATCTCCCCCACACTAAGGTGAGACATGGGTGAAAACCCATATTTTGCTACTGTTTTTATTAACCGAGTCGCTAGCTTGACTCGACCCCGAATTGAGTTGATTCCTCCCGAACAGTCAGGTTTATCACGCAAGCTAACCGCTTGTGAACGGTCAACTGTAATAAAGGGTTCCTGAACAGCCCGGGAGAAAAAAAAACAATTTAAAAGTTTATGGGGAAGTAAGAGACCAGGAAATCCGGCATTTAAACCAATGTTAGATGGACAATGCCGGGGTCAAAAGTAATATCCTCACTCCCGAATGAGTGAAAGATAGGGGAAATCACCGGGTAGGTGAAGGGAAGAAGAGAGATCTGAATAGCAATTAAGACAAGAACTTCCTCCTCAAGAATTGCAAGCGGAGGAGGCAAGTCCTTAAACTTGATCTCAGGACATTTATCAGTTTCCTCAACTGATTTGATTTTCTTTTTATGAAGTTGTTTTGGTGGAGGAGGGGAAAATGAATCTTCGTTTAACAAATTTTCTAGAAAAAGAATATCCCCCTCAGGATCAAGATAGTTATCATCAACCTCATACGGAGGTGAACTATCTAGAGCGAGAAAAGCATCGACTTCATCCCAAAAGGGATCACTTCCCTCAACCGAAGTGAGAGAAGGGGAAAAGTCGGCTGTGGTAAGTCGAGAAGATGTGGTGGGTTCCCCACTCACAGAATTATGAAAATAACCAAGATTTTCATTAGAGTACTCCTTTGAAGTAATGTCAATGACATCGATTCGGTTAACCGAAGCAGAATCAAAATTGGAGGAGTACTTCGATGTTTGATCATGGTTAAAAGTAACAGCTTCATTATCCACACGCAAAGTAATCTCATGCTTAAATACATCAATCAGAGCATGGCCCGTTTTTAGGAATCCTCTTCCAAGAATCAGAGGAACTTTTTGGTCTGCATCGAAGTCAACAACCACAAAGTCAGCTGGAAAATGAAACTTTCCTATTTTCACAAATACATCTTCGGCAATGCCGCAGGGATGAGTTATGGTTCGATCTGCAAGCTCAAGAGTCATGCAGGTAGGAGTAAGAGCCGGAAGAGAAAGTTTCTTCCATACTGAATGAGGCATCAGGTTGATGCTTGCACCTAGATCTGCTAAGGCATAGCATTCAACCATTCCCGGAAATACACAAGGTAGTAGAAACTTTCCAGGATCTCCAAGCTTCTCCGGAAGCTTTTTCAAGATAACCGCTGAGCAGTTCTCATTTACTGGAGTTTTAGCCATTTCAATCAGTTTTTCCTTGTTGCTTAACAAGTGTTTGATTGTTGATGCAAATTTGGGCATCAGAATGAGAGCATCCGCAAGACTTATGTCAAAATGTAATTCTTTAAAGATTTGAAAGAATTTGTCCATTTGTTGACTAGCCTTCTCACGGAGCTTTTGTTCATTTAAGCGCGATGGGTAAGGAATATAAGGTTTGGATTTTTGGGCAATGACTTCAGGAGTCTCTACAGATTCAAAGACAACTCCTGGTTTGGATTTCTTTTTCTGGACAATCGGAGGCTGGACATGTGCTGTATTTGGTGGGTTTGGAATTGGCACTTTGTCCGTTGTATCCTCCGTCTCTTTCTCCATTTCAAACAACGGAGGAGGAATAGGGCCAGCTGGCCCTTTATAAGAAGCTCCACTCCGAGTGGTGATAGCTTTGACGAAAGTGGTATCTCCGTCATCATCACTGTCATCAAGTACACTGACAGGAACAGCATTGAGCATTTCGGAATAATATCTGGCTGACCTTTGCTCACTAAGTTTGGTTGACAAACTTTTAACCGTAAATCGTGAAAGAGTAGGATCGATTCTTGACGGCTGAGGAGCAATTGTGGGTGTAGATTTTTGGATGACTGAAGGTTGGACGTATTTAGCACTTCCATTATTAGTGGGAAGTACCGGGTCCTTTATCACCTTGAATTCGACATGAGATTTACCACTACGTGTACTGACAGCTTTAAGTTCACCCCTAGGGTTGGTAACAGTGTTACTTGGGAGACCTCCCGAGGTAGAAGGTATATCAGTTAAAGACTTTTTGATCTGGTTTAATTGGGCAACCAATAACTGGTTTGTCTCACGTTGTGTCTTATTTGTTTCCTCTTGGGTTTTCATGAATTGCATAAGCAACTCATCTGAGGATGTCTGATTTCGGTTTGAACCTTGGTTTTGATTAAAATTTGGACCACGGTTTTGGTTAAAATTACCCTGATTCTGACCTCGGTTTTGATTGAAATTTTGAGAATTGTGGAAATTTTGTCCCTGATTTTGAACAAAGCGGTTTTGATTATTCTGATTTTGCACGGGTGGAAAACCAGGTGGGACCATAGCATTAGGTGCTCGGTACTGAGTCTCAGCATGCGGACGGTATTGATTTTGGTTTACTGCAGCTACGGGAGCTGGGTAAAGAGAAGCATCGGTTGCTTGACAATCATAATACGCATGTGGGCCACCACAAGTTTCACACACTTTGTTTATTGCTTTTATTTGTTCCGGTTTATGAATTTCACTTTTTAATTCTTTCATTTCTTTCATCATGCAACGCATTGAATCTGTAAGGAAGGCTAACTCTGAGGAGTTACCGGATGAAGAAGAAGCAGTAGGAGTGACAGGAACATTCACTTTGTTTCTAGAAATAGGAACTTTTGATTTATTTTCACAAATTTCAACCACCTCTCTAGGTTTACGATTCAAGATATTGCCACCGGAGGCTGCGTTAAGTGCATCTTGATCGTTTTGGGTCAACCCGTTATAAAACGTATTTATCTGTTGTAACACATTGAAATCGTGATGTGGGCATTTTCTTAGGAGATCTTTAAATCTGTCCCATGCCTCTCCGAAATTTTCATCAAAACCTTGACGAAAACCAGCAATTTCATTTTTTAGGTTAGTCGTCTTTGATGGAGGGAAGAAATAGTTTACAAATTTCTTAACGAGATCTTCCCAGGTTTCAATGGAACGAGGGGGTTCTTTATCCAGCCAAATCCGGGCTGCCCCCTCAAGTGAGAATGGAAATAGCATCAATTTGATCACTGTTTGCGGCACATTTTTGTAATTGATTGTAGAAGTCAGTTTGTTAAACCAACGAATGTGTGCATAAGGATCCTCTCGTTCAAAACCGTGAAATTGGTTTGTGGACACGAGCTGAATCAAATGTGTTTTCAGTTCAAAATGATCAGAATCGATGGCTGGTAAAACGATGGCATCTCCATAACCCTCGGTGGGTGCCTGGAGCATTTCAGCCATGGTGCGTTCGTCTGCCATATTTTCAGTGGGATCAGTACGAATCTCGGGTTCGACTATTTGGGCAGCACGTCTACGATTACGTCTTCTCGGAATTTCAACGAGTTCACGTAAAGGGCTTGATGACGTGGAAGAACGAGTGCGCATGCACTAAGTAAAATATTCCAATTAAAACAAGACAGAAGCAAAACACAAGTGAACTTAAACCAACAATCAACAAGCGTACGGTAGCTCTCTAAATGATAAACGCACAGAGTGGCGGAGAAGCAAAGGTGGGCAATTACGCTCCTTAAAAACCCGCTTCTTTCAGTCCGACAATTTAATGTCAGACTATCCTAGAACCTCCGTAGAGTTTGTTTATCAATCAAAGGTGAGCCGGAATCGCAAGTGACACAAAGGCAAGTTTTAAATCTTTGGTTTGGGAACTTATTATGGCCGTACCCCCAGTTAGGTAGTACTCTGTCTTGGTTTTCGATGGTAAATTTTATTATTGTTTATTATTTATACAAAGAAAACGGAAAATCTTTTTGGTGTTTTTATTTTTTATATGATAATAATAACAATAATATATATAGAAAAGAAAAGAAAAATATTTTTGTATTTTATATTGTTTTTGGGAAATAGGAACTTCTGATAGAAGGATCTCGAATCACTAATCGCTAAAACTTACACAACTGTCGCAGCACACCTCCCCGGCAGCGGGGCCAAAATTTGATCCGTCCCGAAACAAACACTTATAATTAAACAAATGCAGTCTCAGAACCGGATGGTCGTGTGTAGTGTGTGAAACCAGGCAAGTGATCACCTGGGTCGTTTCCCAACAAGGTGTGAATGGAAAACTGTGAAAAGCTTTGGATTAAAGTGATTGATGAAACAGATATTTGATTTTGCTTTATTTAACAATTCTAAATAACAATTTAAAGACAAATATGCACAATAAAATTAAACGCGAATTTAAATTAAGAAAACGCGTAACGAAAAAGCTAAAATGGGACAAAAACTGAAATATTATAAAATTTATGAAATTAAAGACCTAAAAATGTAAAATGACTTAAAACTTATTTAAAAACTTAAATTATATTGTTTTATACTTTTTATTTTAATTATTATTAATTATTTATTATTTAATTACTAATTAAACTAATTTAAATTATAAAAAATACTAAATAAACAAAGAAAATTCTAAAACTTTTTCTAAAAATATTATAAGATGAGAAAAAGCTAAAAAAATTATAAAAATGAAAATTACTTAATTAAAATTTAAAAAGATAAATTCTATTAAATAGAAGCTATCACTTTATTTCTATTTTTGATTTTCTTAAGGTCTAAAAATATTTTTATATTTTTCCTAGATTAAAAATGACAAAAGAAAATTATGAAAATTGGAATTATATTTTTCTGATTATTATTCTATTTATTATGATTTAATTACTATTAAAAACTAATTAAAATTATTAAAAATATCAAAACTATTCAGAAAATTATGATAATTTACAGATAATTCTAAAATATAATTAAGAAGCTGGGAAAAATAAAATGAAAAGTTAACTAAGCTTATAGGGCTGATTTGGGCAGATAAGCAGTTTATGAATAAGCCCAAAATAAGCTAAATGATATCCAAAAATTCCCAAAAGCTCAGGAATGGATTAAACAACAATATTAAGCTCAGAACAACTTAAAAATATAAATAAGCACAAGAATTAAGCTAATAAGCAGTTTGGCTGATTCAAAGCTATACACAGAAATACTCAGGCAAACAGCAGACTTTCAGACCAAATTAAGCACACCAATCAGCTGCTAAGAGGCAACCTAATGGGGGCAAAATCAAGCTAGAACTACTGGCTATCTAGAAAACACAAAAGCCCTATCACAAACTAGCCAATTGAGGTCCAATTGATGCCTAGATCAGCAACCTAAACAACCAGGTCTGCTGTTGTGTCTGTTTGTGCAGACTTTTGCACAGAAATGTGCACAAGGGTGCACAGGTTCTAGGCTTCTGAGGACTGACTAACTAGACCAAATGAAGCAAAAAAATGCCAAAGGTAATGGCCAAATAAGCTTGAGGCTTAATATGGCTTATATGAGCTTCTTGTTGACTGAAATTCACACTAGGCTTAGAAATTTGGTAAACTAACCTAATGGACTTATCTGATCTTGAAAATGACTTATGATGACTGAGATAAGCTTATGCAAAGTTGGCTTAATGGCCAATCTACAGTAACATGGGTATTGACTTGTGAAACAGTCAAAACCAAACACCCCTTTAGGATGTGTCTGTGGTGGATTTTCAAAGGAAAACCAATTTTTGAAACTAAAAAGCCTGATGTAACTTATTAACTATCTTAGGTGAGCACTGATAAGCAACTTTCAATAAAAAAAAATAAGCACTATGATTAGCTATCCTACTTATGACTGATTTTGGTCTTTTATAAGATTTTTAAGGTGAAATTAAAACAAAGCTATAACACTACTGATATTATTGATCAAGTGTGATTACAAACTAATAATAAGCCTATAATACAATAATAAGATAATATTAAGCACTTATACAGTGATGTAGGAAATTAATGCCAAAAAGCTAAAAAGCTTACAACTGAGTTGAGCTATGGAACTGAGAACTGAGAACCAAGAACACACTAGCTTGTTCACACAAGCTAGAAATACCCAGAGAAACCCTTTCTGAATAGCTTATACCCAGAATAGCTTATTTGAGCTTATTGTTGACCAAAGTTGACTTTCTTCCAATCTTGAATTCAGTAAAGTTTTGTACTATAATAAACTTATAATAAGCTATGTAAAGCTTATATAAGCTATTAAAAACAACTGAGAAGTTGTCTCATATACTACTTAACAAGATTCTCATTCTCAGAACATTGGAAAATCAGAACATTGGATTTTAACATTAACTACTGACAAAAATCAAATAACAACAACAAATACACTAAGATTACTTTGTATTGATTGATTGAAATTCAAAATTACAAATTAAACTACTGGAAATTGAAAATACGAATTATACTAATTTTCCTACTTGCCAAAATTGGCTTACAAAAGCTTCTATATATACAAGACTATGGTGGGATAATCCTAGCCGACTTCCTCAATAAATCCCCACCATTCAATTGCTCTAATTTGATCTCCACAGTCCACTTGTAAAATTGGCGGGAAAACAGGAAATTGGAGTTTATCTCTGATTTTGCTAGTGGGGAGTGGGAGAGAAGCAATTAATGCTTTTGGCATGTTAGGTAGTGTGTTTGAGGAGGGGGGATGAGGTGGTGAGTGGTATTGGTGAGGTGGGGGGTGACTGGGTGGTTTTGGCGGGTATGGTGGTATAAGGAAGACGGGTTTGACTTGTTTGACTGAGTGGTTAACTCAGACAAACAAGTTGGGCTTATTTGTTTTGGGCTTGGACAAAGGGTAGGCTGGGTTGGGTTTATTGGTTGGGTATTATTTTTGGGTTAGGGCTTAGATCCGGATTAAGGTTTAAATAAATCACAAGGACTAATCTTGTAATTACTGAATAGTTGAGGGGCCTGAAGTGTAAAGTTTCCAAACTCCTTTCAAGGACTAAACCTGCCAATATACAATAACACAAGGACTAAAGTTGTATATTTTTAACATTTTAAAACTTTAAGGACCTTTTATGTAATTTTGGATTTTAGAGGGGTTTGTTTTGTAAATTCCCAAAAGTTATCAAAAGTGTTCCAATTTGTAAGTTCATGCATAGTAGAAGGGTATTTTGTGAAATTTCAAGTTTTATAATACCCAGGGACCATTTTTGCCAATTTTGATACTTGAGGGGTAAAAGTTGCCAAGTTGTGTAAACTTTTATCCAGGGATCACTTGTGAACATTTTTGGTTTCCCAAGGACTTAAGTTGACTTTTTATTTATTTAAAACCTTCAGGGACTAGTTTTGACAACTTTTGAAAGTTGAGGGACTGAAACTGCCAATATTGCAAACTTTGTTCGTTTTTCAACTGTTTTTAAACATTTTGCATCTGAAACATATAAAACACAATTTTGTGATAATTTTAGTATTATGATGCATTTCTGAGTGTTTTTCGATGTTTTGGCAGCTCAGATTAGGTAAAAATGATGAGTATTTAGACACTCATCAATCCCCCACACTTAACTATTGCTAGTCCCTAGCAATATTTTATGAAGATTTAATGGATTTGAAAGACTCTTTACCAAAAGCCATTACTTCTGGAGTAGCCAATTGTTTCAGTTCAAGTAAGAACTTTGGTACAATGATAACCAAGTGATTTTGAGCAATTCACCAGCTGTCAACGGTTTTGATTTGTCTTTACCAGAAGCCGTTTGCTTCTGGACTAGCCAACTCTTAGATAAATTATTACTATTATCTTTGGTGAGCTGATTACCAATTATGGTTTTTCTACTGCCTTTACCACAAGCCATAACCTTGCGGGCTAGCCAACTCTTCACTTATGAAGATATGGTGAGTCGAATACCATACAATTTTTGGCAAATTGCAAGCCATCAACGGATTTGATATATCTTTACCAAGAGCCGTTTGCTCTCGGATTAGCCAATCCTTATGTGGGTTAGATATGGCGGACTGATAACCATTTATCGCGTTCTAAGTGAGAAAAAAATTTTAAAATTTTGGCTAAAATGGGGGTACTAGATGGTACATTTGATCAAATTCGCAAGAATTCCCCCCCACACTTAGAACTGAATATTGCCCTCAATATTCAAAGAACTGGTTGTTAAACCAACACTTAGAACGTGAAAGGGAAATACTAAAAGCCTTTTATTTCATATAGTTATTTATTTTATTTTTATTTAATTTGCATTTAAGCCGTTAAGGCATGCAAATTCCCTTTTTTTTTTTTTTTTTTTTTTTTTTGACTGAACATATTTACAACATGTGGGGCATCTCCCCCACACTAAGGTGAGACATGGGTGAAAACCCATATTTTGCTACTGTTTTTATTAACCGAGTCGCTAGCTTGACTCGACCCCGAATTGAGTTGATTCCTCCCGAACAGTCAGGTTTATCACGCAAGCTAACCGCTTGTGAACGGTCAACTGTAATAAAGGGTTCCTGAACAGCCCGGGAGAAAAAAAAACAATTTAAAAGTTTATGGGGAAGTAAGAGACCAGGAAATCCGGCATTTAAACCAATGTTAGATGGACAATGCCGGGGTCAAAAGTAATATCCTCACTCCCGAATGAGTGAAAGATAGGGGAAATCACCGGGTAGGTGAAGGGAAGAAGAGAGATCTGAATAGCAATTAAGACAAGAACTTCCTCCTCAAGAATTGGAAGCGGAGGAGGCAAGTCCTTAAACTTGATCTCAGGACATTTATCAGTTTCCTCAACTGATTTGATTTTCTTTTTATGAAGTTGTTTTGGTGGAGGAGGGGAAAATGAATCTTCGTTTAACAAATTTTCTAGAAAAAGAATATCCCCCTCAGGATCAAGATAGTTATCATCAACCTCATACGGAGGTGAACTATCTAGAGCGAGAAAAGCATCGACTTCATCCCAAAAGGGATCACTTCCCTCAACCGAAGTGAGAGAAGGGGAAAAGTCGGCTGTGGTAAGTCGAGAAGATGTGGTGGGTTCCCCACTCACAGAATTATGAAAATAACCAAGATTTTCATTAGAGTACTCCTTTGAAGTAATGTCAATGACATCGATTCGGTTAACCGAAGCAGAATCAAAATTGGAGGAGTACTTCGATGTTTGATCATGGTTAAAGTAACAGCTTCATTATCCACACGCAAAGTAATCTCATGCTTAAATACATCAATCAGAGCATGGCCCGTTTTTAGGAATCCTCTTCCAAGAATCAGAGGAACTTTTTGGTCTGCATCGAAGTCAACAACCACAAAGTCAGCTGGAAAATGAAACTTTCCTATTTTCACAAATACATCTTCGGCAATGCCGCAGGGATGAGTTATGGTTCGATCTGCAAGCTCAAGAGTCATGCAGGTAGGAGTAAGAGCCGGAAGAGAAAGTTTCTTCCATACTGAATGAGGCATCAGGTTGATGCTTGCACCTAGATCTGCTAAGGCATAGCATTCAACCATTCCCGGAAATACACAAGGTAGTAGAAACTTTCCAGGATCTCCAAGCTTCTCCGGAAGCTTTTTCAAGATAACCGCTGAGCAGTTCTCATTTACTGGAGTTTTAGCCATTTCAATCAGTTTTTCCTTGTTGCTTAACAAGTGTTTGATTGTTGATGCAAATTTGGGCATCAGAATGAGAGCATCCGCAAGACTTATGTCAAAATGTAATTCTTTAAAGATTTGAAAGAATTTGTCCATTTGTTGACTAGCCTTCTCACGGAGCTTTTGTTCATTTAAGCGCGATGGGTAAGGAATATAAGGTTTGGATTTTTGGGCAATGACTTCAGGAGTCTCTACAGATTCAAAGACAACTCCTGGTTTGGATTTCTTTTTCTGGACAATCGGAGGCTGGACATGTGCTGTATTTGGTGGGTTTGGAATTGGCACTTTGTCCGTTGTATCCTCCGTCTCTTTCTCCATTTCAAACAACGGAGGAGGAATAGGGCCAGCTGGCCCTTTATAAGAAGCTCCACTCCGAGTGGTGATAGCTTTGACGAAAGTGGTATCTCCGTCATCATCACTGTCATCAAGTACACTGACAGGAACAGCATTGAGCATTTCGGAATAATATCTGGCTGACCTTTGCTCACTAAGTTTGGTTGACAAACTTTTAACCGTAAATCGTGAAAGATTAGGATCGATTCTTGACGGTTGAGGAGCAATTGTGGGTGTAGATTTTTGGATGACTGAAGGTTGGACGTATTTAGCACTTCCATTATTAGTGGGAAGTACCGGGTCCTTTATCACCTTGAATTCGACATGAGATTTACCACTACGTGTACTGACAGCTTTAAGTTCACCCCTAGGGTTGGTAACAGTGTTACTTGGGAGACCTCCCGAGGTAGAAGGTATATCAGTTAAAGACTTTTTGATCTGGTTTAATTGGGCAACCAATAACTGGTTTGTCTCACGTTGTGTCTTATTTGTTTCCTCTTGGGTTTTCATGAATTGCATAAGCAACTCATCTGAGGATGTCTGATTTCGGTTTGAACCTTGGTTTTGATTAAAATTTGGACCACGGTTTTGGTTAAAATTACCCTGATTCTGACCTCGGTTTTGATTGAAATTTTGAGAATTGTGGAAATTTTGTCCCTGATTTTGAACAAAGCGGTTTTGATTATTCTGATTTTGCACGGGTGGAAAACCAGGTGGGACCATAGCATTAGGTGCTCGGTACTGAGTCTCAGCATGCGGACGGTATTGATTTTGGTTTACTGCAGCTACGGGAGCTGGGTAAAGAGAAGCATCGGTTGCTTGACAATCATAAACGCATGTGGGCCACCACAAGTTTCACACACTTTGTTTATTGCTTTTATTTGTTCCGGTTTATGAATTTCACTTTTTAATTCTTTCATTTCTTTCATCATGCAACGCATTGAATCTGTAAGGAAGGCTAACTCTGAGGAGTTACCGGATGAAGAAGAAGCAGTAGGAGTGACAGGAACATTCACTTTGTTTCTAGAAATAGGAACTTTTGATTTATTTTCACAAATTTCAACCACCTCTCTAGGTTTACGATTCAAGATATTGCCACCGGAGGCTGCGTTAAGTGCATCTTGATCGTTTTGGGTCAACCCGTTATAAAACGTATTTATCTGTTGTAACACATTGAAATCGTGATGTGGGCATTTTCTTAGGAGATCTTTAAATCTGTCCCATGCCTCTCCGAAATTTTCATCAAAACCTTGACGAAAACCAGCAATTTCATTTTTTAGGTTAGTCGTCTTTGATGGAGGGAAGAAATAGTTTACAAATTTCTTAACGAGATCTTCCCAGGTTTCAATGGAACGAGGGGGTTCTTTATCCAGCCAAATCCGGGCTGCCCCCTCAAGTGAGAATGGAAATAGCATCAATTTGATCACTGTTTGCGGCACATTTTTGTAATTGATTGTAGAAGTCAGTTTGTTAAACCAACGAATGTGTGCATAAGGATCCTCTCGTTCAAAACCGTGAAATTGGTTTGTGGACACGAGCTGAATCAAATGTGTTTTCAGTTCAAAATGATCAGAATCGATGGCTGGTAAAACGATGGCATCTCCATAACCCTCGGTGGGTGCCTGGAGCATTTCAGCCATGGTGCGTTCGTCTGCCATATTTTCAGTGGGATCAGTACGAATCTCGGGTTCGACTATTTGGGCAGCACGTCTACGATTACGTCTTCTCGGAATTTCAACGAGTTCACGTAAAGGGCTTGATGACGTGGAAGAACGAGTGCGCATGCACTAAGTAAAATATTCCAATTAAAACAAGACAGAAGCAAAACACAAGTGAACTTAAACCAACAATCAACAAGCGTACGGTAGCTCTCTAAATGATAAACGCACAGAGTGGCGTAGAAGCAAAGGTGGGCAATTACGCTCCTTAAAAACCCGCTTCTTTCAGTCCGACAATTTAATGTCAGACTATCCTAGAACCTCCGTAGAGTTTGTTTATCAATCAAAGGTGAGCCGGAATCGCAAGTGACACAAAGGCAAGTTTTAAATCTTTGGTTTGGGAACTTATTATGGCCGTACCCCCAGTTAGGTAGTACTCTGTCTTGGTTTTCGATGGTAAATTTTATTATTGTTTATTATTTATACAAAGAAAACGGAAAATCTTTTTGGTGTTTTTATTTTTTATATGATAATAATAACAATAATATATATAGAAAAGAAAAGAAAAATATTTTTGCATTTTATATTGTTTTTGGGAAATAGGAACTTCTGATAGAAGGATCTCGAATCACTAATCGCTAAAACTTACACAACTGTCGCAGCACACCTCCTCGGCAGCGGCGCCAAAATTTGATCCGTCCCGAAACAAACACTTATAATTAAACAAATGCAGTCTCAGAACCGGATGGTCGTGTGTAGTGTGTGAAACCAGGCAAGTGATCACCTGGGTCGTTTCCCAACAAGGTGTGAATGGAAAACTGTGAAAAGCTTTGGATTAAAGTGATTGATGAAACAGATATTTGATTTTGCTTTATTTAACAATTCTAAATAACAATTTAAAGACAAATATGCACAATAAAATTAAACGCGAATTTAAATTAAGAAAACGCGTAACGAAAAAGCTAAAATGGGACCAAAACTGAAATATTATAAAATTTATGAAATTAAAGACCTAAAAATGTAAAATGACTTAAAACTTATTTAAAAACTTAAATTATATTGTTTTATACTTTTTATTTTAATTATTATTAATTATTTATTATTTAATTACTAATTAAACTAATTTAAATTATAAAAAATACTAAATAAACAAAGAAAATTCTAAAACTTTTTCTAAAAATATTATAAGATGAGAAAAAGCTAAAAAAATTATAAAAATGAAAATTACTTAATTAAAATTTAAAAAGATAAATTCTATTAAATAGAAGCTATCACTTTATTTCTATTTTTGATTTTCTTAAGGTCTAAAAATATTTTTATATTTTTCCTAGATTAAAAATGACAAAAGAAAATTATGAAAATTGGAATTATATTTTTCTGATTATTATTCTATTTATTATGATTTAATTACTATTAAAAACTAATTAAAATTATTAAAAATATCAAAACTATTCAGAAAATTATGAAAATTTACAGATAATTCTAAAATATAATTAAGAAGCTGGGAAAAATAAAATGAAAAGTTAACTAAGCTTATAGGGCTGATTTGGGCAGATAAGCAGTTTATGAATAAGCCCAAAATAAGCTAAATGATATCCAAAAATTCCCAAAAGCTCAGGAATGGATTAAACAACAATATTAAGCTCAGAACAACTTAAAAATATAAATAAGCACAAGAATTAAGCTAATAAGCAGTTTGGCTGATTCAAAGCTATACACAGAAATACTCAGGCAAACAGCAGACTTTCAGACCAAATTAAGCACACCAATCAGCTGCTAAGAGGCAACCTAATGGGGGCAAAATCAAGCTAGAACTACTGGCTATCTAGAAAACACAAAAGCCCTATCACAAACTAGCCAATTGAGGTCCAATTGATGCCTAGATCAGCAACCTAAACAACCAGGTCTGCTGTTGTGTCTGTTTGTGCAGACTTTTGCACAGAAATGTGCACAAGGGTGCACAGGTTCTAGGCTTCTGAGGACTGACTAACTAGACCAAATGAAGCAAAAAAATGCCAAAGGTAATGGCCAAATAAGCTTGAGGCTTAATATGGCTTATATGAGCTTCTTGTTGACTGAAATTCACACTAGGCTTAGAAATTTGGTAAACTAACCTAATGGACTTATCTGATCTTGAAAATGACTTATGATGACTGAGATAAGCTTATGCAAAGTTGGCTTAATGGCCAATCTACAGTAACATGGGTATTGACTTGTGAAACAGTCAAAACCAAACACCCCTTTAGGATGTGTCTGTGGTGGATTTTCAAAGGAAAACCAATTTTTGAAACTAAAAAGCCTGATGTAACTTATTAACTATCTTAGGTGAGCACTGATAAGCAACTTTCAATAAAAAAAAATAAGCACTATGATTAGCTATCCTACTTATGACTGATTTTGGTCTTTTATAAGATTTTTAAGGTGAAATTAAAACAAAGCTATAACACTACTGATATTATTGATCAAGTGTGATTACAAACTAATAATAAGCCTATAATACAATAATAAGATAATATTAAGCACTTATACAGTGATGTAGGAAATTAATGCCAAAAAGCTAAAAAGCTTACAACTGAGTTGAGCTATGGAACTGAGAACTGAGAACCAAGAACACACTAGCTTGTTCACACAAGCTAGAAATACCCAGAGAAATCCTTTCTGAATAGCTTATACCCAGAATAGCTTATTTGAGCTTATTGTTGACCAAAGTTGACTTTCTTCCAATCTTGAATTCAGTAAAGTTTTGTACTATAATAAACTTATAATAAGCTATGTAAAGCTTATATAAGCTATTAAAAACAACTGAGAAGTTGTCTCATATACTACTTAACAAGATTCTCATTCTCAGAACATTGGAAAATCAGAACATTGGATTTTAACATTAACTACTGACAAAAATCAAATAACAACAACAAATACACTAAGATTACTTTGTATTGATTGATTGAAATTCAAAATTACAAATTAAACTACTGGAAATTGAAAATACGAATTATACTAATTTTCCTACTTGCCAAAATTGGCTTACAAAAGCTTCTATATATACAAGACTATGGTGGGATAATCCTAGCCGACTTCCTCAATAAATCCCCACCATTCAATTGCTCTAATTTGATCTCCACAGTCCACTTGTAAAATTGGCGGGAAAACAGGAAATTGGAGTTTATCTCTGATTTTGCTAGTGGGGAGTGGGAGAGAAGCAATTAATGCTTTTGGCATGTTAGGTAGTGTGTTTGAGGAGGGGGGATGAGGTGGTGAGTGGTATTGGTGAGGTGGGGGGTGACTGGGTGGTTTTGGCGGGTATGGTGGTATAAGGAAGACGGGTTTGACTTGTTTGACTGAGTGGTTAACTCAGACAAACAAGTTGGGCTTATTTGTTTTGGGCTTGGACAAAGGGTAGGCTGGGTTGGGTTTATTGGTTGGGTATTATTTTTGGGTTAGGGCTTAGATCCGGATTAAGGTTTAAATAAATCACAAGGACTAATCTTGTAATTACTGAATAGTTGAGGGGCCTGAAGTGTAAAGTTTCCAAACTCCTTTCAAGGACTAAACCTGCCAATATACAATAACACAAGGACTAAAGTTGTATATTTTTAACATTTTAAAACTTTAAGGACCTTTTATGTAATTTTGGATTTTAGAGGGGTTTGTTTTGTAAATTCCCAAAAGTTATCAAAAGTGTTCCAATTTGTAAGTTCATGCATAGTAGAAGGGTATTTTGTGAAATTTCAAGTTTTATAATACCCAGGGACCATTTTTGCCAATTTTGATACTTGAGGGGTAAAAGTTGTCAAGTTGTGTAAACTTTTATCCAGGGATCACTTGTGAACATTTTTGGTTTCCCAAGGACTTAAGTTGACTTTTTATTTATTTAAAACCTTCAGGGACTAGTTTTGACAACTTTTGAAAGTTGAGGGACTGAAACTGCCAATATTGCAAACTTTGTTCGTTTTTCAACTGTTTTTAAACATTTTGCATCTGAAACATATAAAACACAATTTTGTGATAATTTTAGTATTATGATGCATTTCTGAGTGTTTTTCGATGTTTTGGCAGCTCAGATTAGGTAAAAATGATGAGTATTTAGACACTCATCATCGTATCTTGGGGAAAGATGCGTCGTACTCAAATTTATTAAACGCGTTGTATTTTATAAAAATTAAACACAATACGCCGTATCTGTGAAAACAGATGCGCCGTATCGTTTGTATCAGCACAATACAACGACAGCAGAATGCAGAAAAATACAGAAAAAAGAAAAACAAAAATAAAAACAAACAAAAAGAAACAAAAATTACAGAAAACAAAAACACACAAAAACAGTAAATATGCAAATTATACAATGAATGCAATCTATCTAATATACAACAGGGTTAGTGGTTAGAATCCAAAAAAAAACTAAAAAGAAAAACCTAATTAAAATACTTAATCAAATTAACAGATAATAACAATTCACACCCCGGAAGCGGCGCCAAAAACTTGATGCGCGTGATGTGTCGTTGCGGTTTAGCAGTATTAATGCCTACTCAAGTTTTAAATTTATATTTAGCCGACTTATCAATAACACACACACTTAACGAGCAGTGTACCCGGTCAGTATGAATATAATGGTAAGCAGAGTGTCGATCACTAAGAGTGGAACGTATTATCTAGTTATTCTTATAAGTATTTTAATATCCTAAGTTAGTTATACAACCTAATCTAACGCAAGGGGGTTCAGCCTGAGAGACTGGCACAGTTTGGTTATAATTAAATAGAAAACTAAACTAATGAGCACGAATCAGCGATTAGCACACACGTACATAGATAGATACTCGAGACAATAAGAAGACCTGTCCTGATAATTAAATATCTTGTCACTTGTTTTATTGCTAGTTTTATATGAAGTGTATATAATTAAACCTTTCTCGTTGGCTCTAATCTTATCGGTGAGTAAACCCTTAATGATTACTTATGTCTATCCTACTTTTCTAGAGACGCTAGAATAAATAGGCGAGGAAGGGGCATGGCGACCCAAGCAAGACTCAGCTAGACACAGAGGTTATCAATGCACTAATAAAAGTCACCAAAGACATCAACATATAAACTTTAATTAATGGGAAAGCAATATTAAGGGGAGTGCATGATCTTCCGTAGTCACATGTCACAAGCCCATCAATCCTGATGAATTAAAGCGTACTAAAACAATAAAACAAAACTACTTAATGAATTGAATACGTGCAGGACCTTCTTACAGCTCTTGTATCTTTGTTTGAGGTGTGTCTTGTTCTGCTTGGTCATCTGAATTCGGCTCTAGGGTTATACAAAAGGTCTCTTAAATTCGTCTGACCTTGGGGTATTTATAGTTTCTGTCTGAGGGATCGATGCGGCGCATTGAGTTGATAGATGCGGCGCATTGACTTAACTTCGCGTGGGGTCCAAGATTAATATATTCTGGAATATTCGTACACCGTCTTCAGATGCGGCGTAACTTGATCTTTGTATGCGGCGCATGTACTTTAGCTGTCTTGGATTGTAACAGGTGAAATCATGATAGTGATACGCCGTATGTTAGAAGTATATTGCGGTGTATCTGGAGTAGAACGAGCTTGATCTTCTTCTTTGACCAAAGTTTCATATGCGGCGCATGATAGAATTGCATGCGGCGCATTCTTCAAAGTCAGGCAATGGTCTTCGAATTCATCTAAGTATGATATTGCGTCGTATTTGTTGAGTGAGATACGGCGCATCTTCTGGATTTCAGTAGACTTTTGACATCTCGCTTGTTTTGCTCCATAATTAGTCCAAAATCGCCAAGTTTCACATAATGCTTGTTTTTACCTGAGAATTACTAAAGTAAACATTAATGTATCGATTCTCATATATAATATAATAAAACAAGTCAAATAAATAGGATAAATGATGATAATAAAATGTACTTATTTGAGTTCATCAACCCTCTTCTCACATTCCCAAAAAACATACAGGAAACACAAACTCGGCCCATAGCACCCAATTCTCAGAATTTAGGTCATCCACTTCAAAAAACTTGTGCTTTAATCCACACTGTAAGTATCCTAACTATATCTACATTCCTGATCTGAGTCTAGGATTTATATTTCTTGCACAAAATCAAAACTTGGGGTTTATGCATATTTTTGTAAAATCATGAAGCATATTCACTGAATCACATAACAAATCATATTTTTCATAGTTAGGAATTGCATCTTATAAGGCATTATCATAATTCACCAAAAACCCCATGTCAAATTCTTGCAAAAATCTTCTCACGATTAGGAAAAATGATTTTTGCATATTGTTCATACAAATAAAAACGTTATGTTTAAACTTCATTTGCATAATGTCTCTTGAATGTTAAAGGGAATTCATAACTAATATATATTTTCGGGTACATTCAATTGAAGCTATATTGAATTAGGAGCGTTTGGGTTATCTCTCGTTTTGTTACAAAATTTGCAAAACAAAATTTTCATGCATTAAAAGGAGTCGAGATAACTACACCTCCACATTGTCCCCATATAGGCACACACTAGAACATTACATATATACTATCGTTAGTTTTAACTAAACTATGTAATTTTTGTGTCTAGGATAACATCATGCCTCCCGCAACCTACTACGACCACAAAGACACCCTTAACTACCTCCCTAAACACCATAAAACCAAGGGACACTCAAATGAACAAGTTAAGATATTTAAGGCTTTAGAAAAGAGGTACGTTCACGAGGGTAGAACCATAGATCCCTCCTTTTTAGAAGGAGCCAACATCCGAAAACAATTAGCTACCATCAACTTTGATTTCCTTTTGGACATAGATGAACCTATTTGTCCTAGATTTATGCTAGAATTCTATGCTAGTGTCGTTCTAAGTTCCAATGACTATGGTCTTATCTCCATCCATTTCAAGGTCAACCAACACCAATTCAACATTCCCTTGAGCCAATTCAGGGAAGTCTTAGGAATTCCGGGTGTAGGCACTTGTCTTTACACCGACAAATGGTCATTGTCAAGCCTCGATTCCATTGTTGATCGTATGCCTCCATACGACACACCCTTGACTCCCAAAGAGACTATCCGTGATCATCTCTTCCTCCCTAGGAACACCCACACTAGGACCAACCGACAAGGCCATAATGTAGATCGAGACCCGTTTGGCATGGAGCTAAACGAGCTTCGGCCCCAATTCAAGAAGTTAGCTTACTATGTCGCCAAAAGAATGGCCGACATTCCAGTGCTAGGAACCACTGCCATGCCATACGGGATGCTTCTCACCCGTCTCTATAGAGCGTTTGCACCCATTCCTCCTAACGCTAGAGGTTTCCTCCCAGACTACTCCCTCATTCCCCACACTTTTGTACCCCTAAGTGACAAGAGAGTAGCGGTGTCGAAAGAAAAACGCGCTCATCCTCCAACATCCTCATAATCATCATCCGTAAGTGAGGATGATGGACTCCTTAATTCTAGGATTCCTCCTCCGAAATATTTGAGCCAACTTCCACCTATTGAGCACCAATCTGAGGACTTCAAACAGACGAGAGGAATGATGAAGAACATCGAGCGTTGGTTGATAAAGATAAACAAGAAGTTAGATAAGCAGTGAGGTGATGGAGTATTTGGTACAATCAATTTGAAACAATGATGTGGTGAATTTTTATGTTTGTAGGATGTTATCTTATCATTAAACAAATACTTAAACTAACTTTACAATGCAGGACGATAACACTTGATGTTATCAATTTTTCATGTTTAAGCCACTGTTTAGCTTAACTTCCATTAATGGTAAGTTCAAAATCGTCAGTTTGATCTATATGTTAACATGTGTTAGAACATGTGTTTTTGTTTTTAATCAATAACAACTAATTAATTACATATGTTTTAGGATAATTTACGGGATTTGGACGGGTTTAGGACCTTTAGAAATCCGCTCTGTAAACTTTTTTCAATTGGTGGATATGGCGGAACCAAATTTATGGTTCCGTCAGTTGAAATTTTTGGCTCCGCCTAAAATCAACCAACGGATTCCGCAGAACCAAAAACATGGGTCCGCCTTTGTTATCGTTTGGCTCCGTGGACCAACAAAAACTTTTTTAAATTTCCCTTCTAATCCCGCACTTTAGATCATTGATTCTAGTTCTTAGGATTACTTTACTGATACTTTATCACATTAGGATCATCTTAGCAACATTAGATCAATAGGAACACAATTTCTCACCAAAATTTGAAAATTCAAATTTCCACTCAAGTTACCTTTCTGTAACAAGCAAGGAACCCTCAAATTGGTTGTTTGCAATATGTGAATCAATCACATCACTAGATTTCCCACTCACCCTTTGCATTTACTGCATATCTTCATACTCTTACTCAACTCCATCTCTTTGGATTGACTTAGATGATGTGACTAACTTATTTTCTTCTTCCAAATCATTAGGAACCAACATTTTTCTATGGATCAACATCACATCCAAACAGAACCTTCCATAAACCTTACTGCCTATAAATTATAAGCTTTAGGATGATCACAATTCACACCTTCATCATCATTTCTAATAACAATTTCTGCATATATTACCATCACTTCTCTTCTCAACAATGCCTAAATCAAACAACTCATCCACAAGCATACCACAAAGAAGGACAACTCGAATGAGTGTCAGACCTTGTTATTTCGTCAATCTCAATTCTTCATCAGAAGAATCTTCACCATTGAACATTTCCTCACCCATTGCTAATGAAAATTTCCTCACTCTATCAACTCCAACACCACCTCATATCATCATCAACACTCCACCACCCACCATAACTCCAGTGGCTACCACACCACCACCCGCTCCATCTCAACCAACAAGATCACCATCACCTCCTCATTCACCCCAACTTCAGCCCATTGAGTTGTTTGCAACTCCACCAACATCACCTCACCCATATTTAGAAACTTTGAAAGACCTTCCACCTAGGTCCATAAATCCACCACCATTGCCTTTTGAGGCCCAAGAACTACTCCTCTTCCATCCCAGCTATAGGGATATTCACGGTCTTCTTTACCGTGATCAAGCACCACCACAACCGCAACCTCAACCTCTTTCACCAACATCCACCCTTAATTCCATTGATGAGGGAATATGGATAAACCAACCGCAATCCCAAGGCGAGATCAGTGAGGAACTAAGCCGCCTCTATGCCTTCTCTAACATGGTGGATTCCCACCTAGATGAAGCTTTGGACTCACAATCCACTTTGCTAGCTTCCATCATGTCTCCCACCTATATTCCACCACCTCCACCAACAAACTACCAACCACAACCCCCACCAACAAATAATGAACCATCCCTTCCACCCAACTTACCTAGACATGGATGTTCCATGTGTGAGAGGACCTCCCACTTAACTCTACGGACCAATATTTTGGTTCACGAGTTACAAAACGAAATGCGATTCATTTTGAACCACATCCTAGAGCGCCTTAATGCTCTATCACATCCTCCACAATAGACGCTAGGAGTTTCTCTATTGTTTTTCTTTTATAGGACTTTTTACTTCTATTTTTAGGTTATTTTTTATTTTCTATTTTTGTAACACCTTAATTTGTGACTTTGGTCACAAATAATTTTCAATTGAAGAATGTTGTGTTAATGCTTGTGTGTGATCACTTATTTTGCATTATATTTGGTTGTGTTGAACTACTAGCATTTGCATCATTATATAGTTGGTTTGAACTAATGACTTAGTATGAACAATTATACTTAGTTGACTTTTTAAGTCAAACGGGTTGAACTACAATTCTTGGTTGAACCTTTTCTCATGCATCATATTACTTGGTTGGATTATCTACAACTAACTTTTGTTTTGTAGCATTTCTCATCCTTGCATCATATACGTTGGTACCCTAGCAACGGGGAGTATTGATCAAGGGGGAGTTAATTATGCACTAACCTTTGTTTTGTAGATTTCTCATTTCATGCATCATAAACTTGGCACTCCAATTAGGGGGAGTATTGTCTAAGAGGGAGCTATTAAGCACTCAAAATCCATGCATCATACTTGGTACTCCAAATTAGGGGGAATAATCACCAAGGGCCATTCAGCGCGTTCCGCTATGCATTTCCTCTTTTTGTTTTGACAAAAAGGGGGAGATTAGATTAAACTCTTCATACATGTTTTATGCCAAAATTGATTACAAAACTTGCATAAAACTAGTTTAATCTATATTTTTAAAAGACTTGCATTTTATTTATTTCATTGCTTAAAAATAAACTTTATGTTTTGTCATCAACAAAAAGGGGGAGATTGTTAATACAAATATCGTCCTAAAAACGTTATTTATATTTTACGATCTTTGCTATATTTTGTTGATGACAATTATAAACTTTATCTTTAGCAAAGCATAAATATAAGTTAACGTCTTTTACATTTATAGTAATAAGCTTTTAAAACTCATCATAACATGCTACATTCATCACTAGGATATACATATTACATACATATATACATTTACATGTTTACATTTTTATTCTAAAAATAGAAATATGTACATGACATCATTGCATAAATCATTTGGATATCTTTAGGATATCTTGAAGATTTAGAGAATATCATGGAAAGATCTTCAAGTAAAGAATTGGATTTGGTAATATCTTGGCAAGATTTGGAAAGATTTTGAAAGATATGTTGTCAGGTTCTGGCGGAACCAAAACCCATAAGGGACGGAACCCTTGATTTGCTTCCGCCCAATCCGTGGCCTGTTTTGGCATTTTGCCTATAAATAGCAGGCCACTCATTCTTGTTTAATCATCACTCATAAGCATAAACATTAGCATACATTCTTTCATTACTAACCCATTCATATTTCATTCTTAGTGATATTTCTTTTGTAGCAAAGAAATCAAAGCATCACAAGCTTCAACATACCATTGCAAGACTTGTTAGAGTAGTTACTGTGTGATTTAGTTGTACTTCATCCATCATTGTTATACCAAACATTCAGTAGTGATCGGTTAGTATTTTAGTCCTTAAAATACATAGAGTGTCGGGAGTGGTTGTGCCCTTGTAAAAGAACTCGGTATCTAGCTTTGTACCAGAAAAAGTGTAAGCGACGTTAGGTTAGTTCTACCTCGAACTAGAACTCGATATTTAACTTTGTACCGAAAAAAGTTTAAGCGACGTGTATAAAGGTTTTCTCCGCCGAGAAGGGAGCTTGTTTCTTAGTGAAGAAAAACTCTCGAGTTATAGGCTCGAGGAGTGGAGTAGGGCAAGAAAAAGAGTCCTTGTAGACCGAACCACTATAAACATCCGTGTTGTGGTTTGATTGTTTCTTTCCTTACTTGCTTTATTTTATATTGTTTGATTGTTTGCATTAAGTTGAAATCACGTTAAGTATTCAAAGCAAATTAATTTTAAAACGGTAAAAACTATTCAACCCCATTCTAGTTTTCCACAATAATGATTCAAAAAAAGCACGTGTTTCCTCATCATTCTCAGTATGCTGTGACTCTAAGCCTCCATTATGATTCATATATGGAGTTGCCAAATCAATATTGCTACTACTTGGCGTGTCCAGGTATGTATCATAAGTGGGTACTGGAGTCTCAGGATATTGTTCCTCATGAGGAGACATATCAAATATTTCATTATTGTGACATGTAGTGAATGATGGTATCTCAGAGACTGCATTGGTGTCATACACAGTAGGTGTATCAGAATCCGTATCATACTTAGCCTCCTGAAGATTTTCCATGAATATGCAGTTTGCATCGATGTCTTCAATGTCTTCCATATCATCCATGAGAGCCATAAAATCATTTTCTTCAACATTCAACTGAAACGCTGTCGTTTCCTTTTGTGCCAACAACAATGCTTTCTGCAGATAAGCTAGATCTTTCTTTTTCGGCTTGGTGGGACAATTCCTTGCCATGTGATCGACACCCTGACAGTTAAAACACTTTACCGGATTACCCTGATTCATATTTCTATAATTCCCAGCAACTGGAGCAGCAACATTAGCCACTGTCTGATTCCCAACATTCTGACCCTTCTGATTTCCAACAACTTGACCCTTCTGATTTCCTGCATACTGACCCATCTGATTCCATGCATACCTAAAATCCTAAATAATACATCTAGTGTTATTTTTTACTATGGCTTGATTAATTAGGCCTTCAAGTTGCGCTTGACAAAGACTTCCATCATTTATAAAAATACGGATGCCAAGATCATTTGTTCGAACAACAAGAACGATATGGATATTTATAAACAGCACCCCATTTACTAAATTACTGTATTATAACATTCATAGGTTACATCTTTTTTTCCCAAAAAAAAAAAAAAAAAAAAAGAACACAAATGAAAACGAAGCAAACCGAGAACATAACGAGATCCTGTAAAAAATCCAATATATATCAGGCACAATGGTGTTTTTATGCATTGTCTAGGAGAAAGTATTCCTGTTTTACAAGGGTCAAAAAACATATACATATAGCAACCCCATTCTTTCAGGACATGATAATCCCAGCCTAATACATTTTACAACTTATTGCCTAACAACTCCGAAACTTAACGTCGAGTCATCTCGCATCATCGATTGCTCATCCTTCGAGACAACTCCCATTTACCAACAAATTAAACCAGTCTTCAGCTTTGTCCCCAGCAGTTCATGTACATGACTTGCTTGAGAGAATCATCAGATTGTGTAGTTTTCACATCTCCGACACTAACATTGGATCGTAAAAGGCTCGAAAATGGACGGAGATCAGACACATTAACACCATGTCGGAAGGAGTTGGCTAGTGATCTAAGCTTGTAACCTTGTTCTGTATGTCCGTTAACAACGGCAACGCCAGCAGCCATCCATACACGGCTTGTAGAAGTCATCTTGTACGAAAGTGAGAACGTGTTAACGACTTGGTTTGTGTTAATGTTATGGAATACGGTTGTGGTTTGAATTGGTATGTTGTGATATGGAATGAAGGGAATATTTATATAGCAGCTCGTAATTGAAGTTTTTGGATTTTTGCATGTGCATTAGTCATCATAAGGTGGCCAATAGCAAGCCAACAGGTTTCTTACCATGCAAACGATCGAGGATCAATACCCATAGCCCACGTAGAATCGATGCCCTAGGCTTGTTTGATGTATTAAACTTTTTTGCAATTTAATAATGGGTAGTCTCCCTGTAAGGGTATGGGGGCATCGCGTACACACAATGGCACATGAGATAGGGGCACATGGGCTTACATGGTCGTAGCTCATGGTTCATTTTCACTCTGTCGTATTTTGGATTTTTAGTAGTTTACCAAAGTATTGTTTTCTCTTGTTTTGTTTTTACCTGTTTACTTTTTTTTTAATAATTTTCTTAACCTGATTTTATTTTTTCTGTGTATATGGAATAGAACACATGCATCATGAGTTTTCAAATTTTATATGTCTCATTTTAATTGTGCATTATTAAATATATAAAAATGTTTGATCAAGTTTATTATATTACTTTTATTTAAAATTATTATTACAAATATCAAGAAAATATTAATTAATTAGTAAAAAATAAAATTGTTAATTTTTATAAAAGTTAAAAGAAAAAATAGCAATCAATATATTTTTATTAAATTATCTGTTATTTTATTGAAATATAATTATTTTAAAATAAAAGAAATATTTTAATAGCTAGGATGCACATGATTCATTACTTCCACGCAAGGTTGTCAGGATCGTGATCCTAAATAGGATCGTTTTCGGCATTGTAAGATCGTAATCGTAAGATCGGATCGGGATCGTAAAATCCTATGAAAATGTATATATTTTTGTATAGGGGTTGTAATTTTATATTTCTATATAATATTTCATATGATAAACGAATCTAAATAGATTATAAATGAAAAAGTTATATTTTCAAGTACCGTAGTAGTAGAATATTAGATATATTGCAATGCATACTTGCACAAAGTTACTACATACGTGCACCAACTTCTTGTTTCAATGTTTTTCTATTGTAGGTTTTTGGCGATAACATTTAGATTAATGCAAAAAGATAGTATTAATTTATTGGTACGTGATTTTGTGACATTTTTGTTACAATATATAGATAAAAGTAAGAAAATAATAATAATAAAAAATTTAATAATAGGCGATCCTAAACGATCCTACGTGCGATCCTACGATCCTACTTGAATTATGATCTTGTTAAGATCCTGATCATTTTTTGTGTGTAGGATCGTACGATCAGGATCGCGATTTTGACAACTATACTTCCATGTACATACTCTGCATGTGAATTACTACACCAACAGACATATTCAATACTCGATCTTTTTGCTTTTCTTTCATTTGTCCTTTTATATGATAGTAATTCTCATAAAAAAGTGTATATATATAGTCCGTTTGGTTTATTGATGGGTTTAAGAGTAGGATTTTGATTTGGATTAGGATTTGGATTTGGATTTAATGTAAAAGAGAGAAAATAATATATTTATTTACGAATAATTAATTTATAAAAAAATAAATGAATTTTAATTTAAAATAATACATTTATAATGCTAAAAAAATAAAAATAATAGAAAAAGACAACAAGAAAAAAGAGTAGGTCCCAAAAATTTTGAAAAACCTTCCAACTACCACCACCCCCTACTTTTACACAACCTTAATTTTGTGGGTCTCACTCCCAAATTCAAATCCTAAAAAACTCAACAAAATAACTAATTAATGTCTTGTCAAATAAAAACCCATGCCAAAATAATAAACCAAACGGGCCCATAGTAAGATAGGTACATTATTGTGATATGTTAAAATCATTTTGGAAACAAATTGTAATGAAAATTATCATTTTAATTATTGCCTGGAGCTATGTTTATGAAACTTTTGTCTGAAATATTGCTTATGATATAGTCTTTGAGATTACTTTTAGCATTTCCAAGTAATATAAGTTTGTAAACTTTTAGCTTAATCTGTACACATATATATCGTGCCATTGATTGACATTTGGGTTGCAAGATCACAGTTTTGAATGACTTTACGATAAGGGTAGGCCTCTATTATCCACACCCCCCATATTATGTGGGGTCCGGCTACTTATAGTGAAATGTAAAATCCGACAAAGCAGACAGTACAAGCGACGGCAGCAGGGGAAAAAGTCAACGCCCCAAAGGGGGTTTGGATAAGATGGGCTAAGGTTATTAAAATAGAATTTTTGTCCTAGTTTATTATAGGCCAATAAGCCCACGATAGTTTAACTTATTATCAATCTTGTTTAGCTTCTAGGGTTCTCGTTTCCTTATATAAACCCGTTGTTTATTAATATTCAATGATGCAAACATCAATCTTGGCTTCTACAGTTTGTAGTTGATAAATGCTCACAAGTGGCATGTATTGTTCTTGCATCTTGACAAACAAATAACAGCACACACAATCAAACACTTGGAATGTGATGATAATCACTATTTGATTAACATAATTACATGTACATTAGATATTAGTTTCTACATATCTAGCTAATTCTAAACAACAGCAAAGAAAGATCAATTTGGACCCCAGCAACTCAAGTACATGACTTTTCTTAATGATTCTTCTGATTGCTCTATGCCTTTGCTTGAAGCCATGGCTGCCGGTGAAGACAGCTTCTTTGACTGAGTGACTAATCGTAAATTGGCTTTTGTATGGTAGTGAACGGTCCTGATAGTGTAGTTCCATCTTGCAAAGCCTTGATCCTTGAGTGCTTCAACCAATCCAACTGTCCCAGCAACAATCAATGTTCTAGTTCTTGAACTCATTGTAGTTTTGAATTTGTGTTCTGAATGAAAAGAGTTTGTAATGTAGGATGTGTTTGATATGATGATGAAGCACTAGATGATTGAGGTATAAATAGATGCAATGTGTGTAGAAAAGCAGTTAAGCACCAAGTTTTAGTCACCAAAACAGTAGGAAACGCCAATGGTTTTCAAGTAGCAGTAAAAGTCGATACTGCCCCTCAACACTATCCTCGATCTTTATTTTCTATGTAATATCGATTTACTATTTTAATAAGACTTAAATGTGTGTGTCGCTTTCCGATGGGGGGCACCTGCTGGATTATGGTGAAATTGAATAATGTGCTAATTCACAGAATGATAGTTTTAAAAAAAAAAAAAAAATTCAAAAAATAGTAAAAAAATAATGGCTTTTTTCAAAAGGGTTATGTGCGAACCTGCGAACCATTCAATGTGCGAAACGTGTCAACTTATTTAATATTAAAGTACAGTGGGTAGGTGGGGTAAGTGGGACTTTGACTTTGAATTTCTGCTTAAATGACAAATATACCATTCTCTTAAATATAAATAAATACCAATTTCACATTCTTATTCTTATCTCTTTCATCATCTTCTTCTCCCTCATTCACCACCCATCACCACCGCCTGGCCACCAAAAATTCCGGCCAGCCAAATAAATATTCAAAATCACCTTCAAAACTTCCAAATAAATATTCAAAACTCTAAATAATATGTGTAGATCTATTAAAAAAATCGTATAATATATAGATCTATCAGGTTGTGAATAGATCTAGAGTTTTGAATAGATCTATTTAGAGTTTTGAATATTTATTTAGAGTTTTGAATTGATCTATCAGTGATTTATATTTAATTATGTATCATTCATCTTTATCTCTTTCCTGTAACCAACCACTACTTTGAATCTTTGTGTGTTTGTTAACAAGATTGAAGATTGAATCATGAGAGGAAACCAGCCACCAACCACCCATTTAGTCATTCAAAACAGAGTTTCTAGCTTTTTGGTCATTGATGAAGGATTCACTTAGACACCGAAACTTTTAATTTGGAAAGTAATTGTTTAGACATGCTCCGGAGTGGTGTTATCTGATTTTGATTATATTATCTGATTGTTATTTATCAATCGGATTTGTTTAGGCATAATCGGATTAGCTTTTGATTTTAATTATATTATCAATCGGATTTATTTATCAATCGGCTTTATTTATCAATTGGATTTGATTTTGATTATATTAGCTTTTTGGTAATTGATTAGGCATAATCGGATTTTAGTCGGATTTGATGATTGTGAAAGTAAGAATGAGTCACATTCGCACATTCGCACATTTAATGTCGCACATTTGTGCGAATGTGCGAATTCGCACGTTCGCACATTCGCACACTTCATTGCCCCGAAAAGTCTTATTTTTCTCTCTTCTAACTATGTTAATTTAGAAGCTACTCTTTTTTTTTCTTACCATGTTGATTTAGAAGTTATAATTTCATACCTTGCCCACCATTTGTACATTCGCACATTTGCACATTCGTACGTTCGCATATTTGTACATTCGCACATCTATCCTAAGTCTCACTTCACTCCCCCAACATCTATCCAGTCATGTGAGGATAATTATATCTTTTTGCCTACTTCATCTTCAACCTTAATTACTACTGTATTCTATTAAATATATTTTTTTTTCACTAATTAAAATGCACAAACATATCCCAAATTAACCCCAAACACGCTTAACTAACTAGAAAAAAAAATCAAAGTAACACTTTTTGATGACGTATAGTCCGCATTCGGGTCACGAACCCGACCAATGGACGCTACTACCACTCAAGCCCATCACGAATGGGCTCAAGCCCATCATGAATGGGCTATCACGATAACGGTTTGGGCTTACGAAGGCCCAAACCCGAAGTTATTTATGGTCTTGATATAGGATATCTCTTATTTATGGGATATGTATCAAACGACCGACTTAGGCGGGATACGCCGAAGGGTAAGGAACACGAAACCAACAAGGATTTCGTGTGTATATATAGAGGGCATCTCGGCTCTCATTAAGGTACGATCTAATAACCCTAACTCTTCAACTAAACCCTAAAACCGATTACTTACTCTCACGCCGGAGGATAAACGCATGGTGACCTACAGGGGGAGAAGCAGCAAACTGATTCAGCCACTAAGCAGGCCTCTGGAACAACCAGTGCGCCCAAAAACCGAGGATCATACTCAGATCTGGTCTTTACTGCAGTAGAACCGCCCACAAGGATTACCCCTGCTACTACAACAACCACTAGCGCGGAAGATCTACAGCGCACTCCTTTCACCATGCCAGAATTAGACCTCACTAAGCCGCCAAATGCGCCTATCCGAAACAAGGGTCCTGATTTGGAAACAGACATCCTCGCGCTAGAAGGAGTCACACCTGAACTAGGGCCAAGTGATTTTGTATCTCAAAACTACTAAACCTTGGCTGCGCTTATGCGAGAGGAAGCGAAAAAGAGGTCAAGCCAGAGTCTGCAAGCCCGACTCAACTTTGACCCTGAGCATGAAGCATCCCCACCGCGTTACCGAAAGGAAAGGCGCGAGAAGGATAGCCGCCGACACCCAGTGTTTACTAGGATAGGAAGGAAAGTTGTGGGTGATGAAGCAGCCGACTTACAGTATCCGGAGGAGCATGAAGACGATGGACGGCGCACCAATGTCCACGCTAGGCTTGGCAGTCGCAGAATTCACGATAGGCTAGGGCGACGGTGCTCCCCAAGCGAAAGCCCTTCAAGCTCGGATTCCGAGGATAGTCGGCGCAAGCGCCGCAAAAGAGTAAACTCATCCTCAAGTGACTCCTCGGACAACGAGGACAAAGAAACAGGACACTGGAAGTCCAGGAGAAGATACAGCGACCAGGAAGACGAAGATATGTCTCGTCCCTGGCGCCACCAAAAGGTTGATACATTCACTCGACGCATCAGTGATTTTTCAGAAGATAAGAGAAGGCGCATGCCCGCTAATGTTAAAACTTATGATGGGACAGGTGATCCTGATGACCACCTAAAAATTTTCGAATCAGCAGCAACCATCGAAAATTGGCCACAACCTGTGTGGTGCCACATGTTTAATTCTACATTAGTAGGTAATGCGCGAAACTGGTTCAGTAAGCTTCCACGTAGAAGAATCGATGGGTTTGAAGAGTTGCGGAAGGCGTTTCGTTTGAACTTTACTCAGAGGAAGAAGTGCGCCAAGAACCCTGTCGAACTCGCTAGGGTAAAACAGCGCCAAGGGAAATCCACAAGCGCTTTTATGGAGCGCTTTAAAGACGAATGCATACATGTCAAGGCATGCCCCGAAATACTAAAGATCTCAGGGTTTATGAACGGAATCAATAACCCAGAACTTATCAAAAAGTTAAATGATAGGGTTCCCCAAACCTTTGATGAACTTATGAAGCGCACGAGGTCCTTCATCCAAGGAGAAGCCGCCGCTGCGGATAGCAAGAAAGGCTACTCAAACTATAGGTCACAAGAACAGCCAAGGAGACAATCCAATGACCAGAGTAACAATCGTAATAAAAGCTACCGCAGTCAGAGGGGCGGACGAGAAAATGACAAATATACTCCACTAACAAAGACTCCAAAGGAGATATTTGCGACGGAAGGCGTGAACTTTCCGAGACCCCCACCGATGCACACCCCAGAAGATCGGCGCATAGGGAACGGATACTGCGAGTATCATGGACAGAAGGGCCACACAACCAATGAGTGTGTCCAATTGCGCCAATTAATTGAGAAGCTAGTAAAAGAAGGCAGATTGGACCATCTAGTTAAGAACATCAAGGATGGGAAAGACAAACAGAAGACCGGGGGCAAAAAAGAAGCACCTAAGGACAAGGCTGACACAATCTATATGATACAATCATGGCAGCGAACGACTAGGCAAAAGGTCAGCCAGGAATTTTCTCATGGAAGCGAAATCTCTTTCCCCACCTTGACTGCGGACAACGCAGTGGCGGAACCACTTACCATCGAGATAAATGTGGGGGGTCACGATATCCACCGCATGTATGTTGATGGAGGGGCATCAGCGGACATAATGTATGAGCATTGTTTCAAGAGATTGCGACCTGAGATACAAAGACAGTTAAGCCCAGCCACGACGTCGTTGACTGGCTTCACAGGAGAAACGATATGGCCCATGGGGCAACTACGACTATTAGTTGTTGTTGGTCATAAAGAACACTCCACGACAGCCTGGATGAATTTTATGGTGATCAGATCTCTCTCGCCATACAATGGCATTATTGGAAGACCAGGAATTTCGGCAATACGCGCAGTACCGTCCACAGCACATGGGATGCTCAAATTCCCGATAGAAGGTGGCATTGTCACCATCTACAATAACGCTGCGCCACCAAGAGAGTGTAACACGATTACATGTGAGACGACGCACACCCCAGAACAGAGCGCAGCTAAAGTACCAAATCTGAAGGTCGCAATTCATCCTGATTACACGGAACAAGAAGTATCGATCGGGGGATCGCTGTCTGATAAAGGCAGAGCTGCTGTGTGCGCACTCTTGCAAAAGAATCTGGATATCTTCGCATGGGAACCAAAGCACATGACTGGTGTGCCACGCTCGATTGCAGAACACAAGTTGAAAATCCGACAAGGATACTCCCCAGTACGGTAGAAAAAGCGCGGCCAGGCTCCAGAGCGCGCAAAAGCCATTCTAGAGGAAGTACACAAACTTGTTGACGCAGGTATCATGCGAGAGGTCTATTACCATGACTGGCTCTCCAATCCAGTGATGGTCAAGAAGAGTGATGGTAGTTGGTGGATGTGCGTGGATTTCACCGATCTCAACAAAGCATGTCCACAAGACTGCTACCCACTACCAGAGATAGACTGGAAGGTAGAATCTTTATGTGGATACCCCTTTAAATATTTTTTAGACACATACAAAGGGTACCACCAAATCCAAATGGCTAAAGAGGACGAGGAAAAAACAGCCTTCCACACAAGCCAAGGTGTCTATTGTTATACAAAGATGCCTTTTGGCCTAAAGAATGCGGGCGCCACCTACCAGCGATTGGTAGATAATGCATTTGAAAAGCAAGTGGGCCGCAATCTAGAGGTCTATGTTGACGACCTTGTCATAAAAAGCCATACCGAAGGCGAATTGGTCCGCGACATTGAAGAAACATTTAGAACACTACGAAAGATCAACATGAAGCTAAATCCTAAGAAATGCACTTTTAGCGCTACAGAAGGCATGTTCCTAGGATACTTGATCGAACATGATGGCATTAAACCATGCCCAGAAAAAATAGAGGCTGTCATCCAACTCCCTTCACCACGCACGTTGAAAGAAGTCCAGTCTCTGAATGGAAAACTAGCCGGGTTAAACAGATTCCTGTCTAAATCAGCAGATAAGTCACTCCCCCTCTTTAAAACACTCAAGAAGTGTACAAAAAAGGGAGACTTTCATTGGACTACAGAAGCGGAAGAAGCTTTCACACAGCTTAAGCAACATATAGCAGCGCTTCCCAAGCTAGTCGCACCCCGACCAGGGGAGGAGTTAATTGTGTATTTGTCTGTGACTCATGGAGCAGTCAGCGCGGTGCTACTGATAGATAGGAATTCTGTACAAACACTGGTATACTTTGTAAGTAAAGCGCTCAAGAAGACATAGATTAACTATAGCCCAATGGAAAAGTTGGTCTTGGCATTAGTATTCGCCGCCAAAAGATTGCGCAGATATTTCCAAGCACACCCAATAGCGGTGATCACGAACCAACCAATCAAGCAAGTTATCTCCAAACCTAACGCATCGGGGCGATTGCAAAAGTGGAGTGTATTGCTAGGCGAGTATAACATCTCTTATAGACCACGCACTGCGGTTAAGGGGCAAATACTAGCAGACTTCATCATCAAAAAACCAGACACCGATGCTGCACCTCCACTGAGCGAGGTAGAACTACAAGAGCCATGGGTCCTGTTCACGGATGGATCTTCATGCGTGGATGGGTCGGGCGCGGGCCTCATCCTTACCAATCCAGAAGGAATGGAATTCACTTACGCACTGCGCTTTGAATTCACAGCTACGAATAACGAGGCAGAGTATGAAACCCTAATCGCTGGATTACGCATTGCAACTCGAATGGGTGTACATAACCTAGAAGCAAATGTGGACTCCCGATTAGTAGCCAACCATGTGTTGGGCGAATATGTGGCTAAATAGGATAACATGGTTCAATACCTCGACAAGACCAAGTCACTAATCCAAGGTTTTGACAGGTTTACCATTAAACAAGTTCCTAGAGGTGAAAACAAAAAAGCGGATGCGCTAAGCAAGATCGCATCTACAAGCTTTGCGCACCTGTCAAAACAAGTGTTGGTGGAGATCCTAAAAAATAAATCCATCTCGGAGATGGAGATATCCACGGTAATAGAGGAAGAGAGTCCTACGTGAATGACCCCTATTATCGAATTTATAAGCAAAGGCATATTGCCCCATGAGCAGAAGGATGCTCGACGGATACGGCGCACAGCGCAGAGGTTCGAACTTCGAGATGGTATCCTATATCGGTGCTCATTTCTACAATCATGGCTTAGATGCGTTGGACCTCTTCAGGCAGATTACGTACTCCGAGAGATCCACGCCAGTTCATGCAGTATGCACTCAGGACCACGGTCCTTTGTAGCACGAGCCTTGCGGTCAGGATACTACTGGCCTACGATGCACCGTGATGCGCGTGATATGATAAAGAAGTGTAACGACTGTCAAGTTCATAGACCCATCCCGCCTCGACCACAACAAGAACTAACGCCTATTACTTCGCCATGGCCATTCTATAAGTGGGGTATCGACATTGCTGGCCCCTTTCCTGTTGCAGCAGGAGGACTGAAATTTCTTATTGTGGCCATAGACTACTTCACTAAGTGGATTGAGGCAAAAGCAGTGGTGACAATAACAGGTAATCAAGTAAAACGATTCGTTTGGGAAAATATTGTATGTCGCTTTGGATTACCTGGGGAAATCATTTCGGACAACGGAAAACAATTCCGTGACAACCCGTTCAAAGACTGGTGCGCGCAACTAAATATTACACAACACTTCGCGTCGGTCAAACACCCACAAACCAATGGTTTGGTTGAACGCGCAAATCGTAGTCTGGGCGAAGGAATTAAAGCGCGCCTGGACAAACACAAGGGAAGATGGGTGGATGAATTTTCGCATGTCTTATGGGCGCACCGCACGACAATCAAAGTTAGCATTGGAGACACTCCCTTTTCTCTTGTCTATGGGACAGAAGCTGTCATACCAGCTGAAATTAGGATGCCAACTATTCGTACCACGGAAGTTAATGTCGCAACCAATGACGACGAACGACGTATAGACTTGGACCTATTGGAAGAAAGGCATGAACGCGCAGCTATACGTGAGGCAAAAGCCAAGTCAAAAATGAAGGGATACTACGATGCTAAAGTTCGAAGCACCTCATTCAGACCAGGCGACTTTGTATATCGCGCTAATGATGCGAGCCACGCAGAAGATACAGGTAAACTTGGACCAAAGTGGGAGGGACCCTATGAGGTCGTTGAAGCACTAGGAAAAGGCGCGTACAAGCTGCGTGACATGGATGGCCGTGAGCTACAACGCACATGGAATATTTGCAATCTCAAGAGATGCTATCTTTAGGAAAGGTTACGACCCATTACACGGACACTTCCGCACTTTAGTAAGTGCTCAATAAATATCCATGTATTAACATTTTTTTTTCATCTAGGCAAATGTCTTTCTTTTTTCCAAAAACTTGCAAGTATCAATTAAATGTCGCGGTTTCTAGCTAACTCCGTGACACACTTTACTTTATTATTTACATATTATTTATGTCTCAATACTGTTGTTATATTTTGCCCACATGGCGTGCATGCACTTATTAAAACCCACGATGGTAAAGGATGAGTAAACCTACTAAATAACTCGTTGAGTAAGAGGGTTGCAAACCCATCAACATCGGATCACGCATCCTTGTTAAACACCTTACTCTCAAGACGTTGGAGTAAGTTCAATGTGTATCCCACGACGGATACACAACAATGCACACTGTGCGCGTTTAACAAATTAGGAGTTAAGACACTTAACTCCTTGATATGATATTTGCAGTACGCTGCATATCAATCTATACACTTGTAAATTTTATGAACTTCATGCACGATTATGGATTCTTATAAATTTTCTTAAGTATGTACACAACAGTTTGCTTCTTAGACACAACGTAGACGTCTTTTACGCAAAGACAAAATAACTAAGTACAAACATTATAACCACAATCACATTTGATACAATATGCGTACGATCGTATTTTAAAAAATCAACATTTTATTGTGGACTACGAGTTCATATAAAGTATAGATTCAACATGCACATATGCAACAAAAAGTGAACCTATTACAAAACATCACTACATCTAAGCAACCTATATACTATGTGTGCGTTTAAGCCCTGAACTGCCCACTTGGCACGCCGCACTACCAGCCTCTTCAAGCTTCTTCAACAGGTCAACATCCTTGGGTGACACCGTTGGCACGCTAACGGGAACTCCATCAGACCTCAGAATATGGGCCGCACCAAGACCACAAAGGATGGCTTTCCCCTACACACCCTTCTTCTTCGCAAGTCTCATCTCATGGGCCTCTAGGGACTCCTTCAGAGGAATTTCCTTCTCAAGAGGGAAAGGATTCAGGATGTCACGCGGACAAGCAAAGAGGGGTACCTGCAGCTGCGACACATCGGGCTTCAAAAAATAATCAGGCTGTGCCTCAGCGTCACCTGCTGTGTGCCTAGCCAAAGTTAACCCCTCCATAATCACACCTATGGGATAATCCTGGTCGCGCTCCTGTTGAGCAATATGAGGAAGCTCCAAAAGCTTCAACTTATCCATAGCAGCAACAAGATCATCATAAGTGTTCTCGTTGTAACCTGGTACTTGGGCGGCGGGCACAGTCAAGATCTTGTTCGCACACAGCTCCTCTACAGCCTCTGCCTTACCACGTGCCAGCGCACACTGAACAACATCCCCAAAGGAGTCCTTCACCTCTTGAGACTCCAGAGTTCTCAAGGCAGCAAGGCGCAAGCCATGGCTGATAAGCCACCTGCGCTCAGCAATGGTTGACAACAGGTGAGGGTAAAACTCTTCATCGTATTCGATGCTGAGCTTGCGCAGCTTGCTCTCCTGTTTCTCCAGCAAACCCTCTACGGACTTGCGGAAGTCATCCAATCTAGAGAAGTGAGCATTCTTGTTAAGCTCCATGTACTTCAAAACCCAAAGACAAGAGGCCTTGTATTCTTTGAAGCTAGCACGCTCTTGGTTCACTTGGGCAAACAATGATAGCCTCTCATCAGCAAGCTTCTGAGCATACATAGTGGTTGACTCTACTTCAGCCTGAGCATCAGCTAACTGCGCCTTCAGTAGCGCAATTTCCCTTTCCTTCTGCGCACTGCTGCTACCTTCACCCGCATGCCTAGCTTTGAGCTGTGCAACCAATGAGGCTTGATGCGCAGCAGCCAAGCATAACTCCTCAATCAACTGGTCCGTAGGCACATCTTCAGAAGCCTTTGTCCCAGATCCTTGGCTCCCCTGCGCAAGATGATCAGTAGGCGAGGGACTCGCTTTGGACGGCGATTTCACAGCGCGAGCAGCATCCCCAGCAGCTTCAACATTGCATGTAAATGACGAGGGCCCAAGGTTATTATTGTAATCTCATCGCAAAATATAAACCAAAATATTGACGAAACAAGCCTAATTACTTACTTGAGGGGAGGAGTTTCAGTTGTATCCTTCTGCGACGCATTCTCCTCCGATGATGATTGCTCACCAGAGATAAGATGGCGCCTTCTTTTGGACGTACCAGCGCCATCATCCCCAGCAGCTTTCTTGCGCTTCACCCTTGGCCAGCGCCTTCTTGCCCACTATCAGACATGGCAATCCCCACACTCTGCGACGAGTCTGTGGGCGATGGCTCTTCCACAGGGACTTGTACCCCAGGAGTTGGAAAACTGCGAAGGGGAGTCGCCTCTAAAACAACGGGGGGTGTATCCTCAGGATCCTCCTGCACGATCTTCATCGTGCGCCCCGCGGTAGCCTGTAGAACTGGCTCCTCGCCATCTCTCAAAGGGCGCACTCCTACGGTCACCTGCGTGGGCCTCGCCAAGCGAACAACACCGAATAGATCCATCTCTGCGCAACAAACAACAAACAAACACAAACAAGTTAGATAAGCTACAAAGGGAAGAGCGCTTACAACTAATAAGCGAAGAGGAAGGAAGGACAAGCACCCACCCCGGCTATTCTCATCCAAAAAAGTTGGCACTTCTTCCGGACTACCGAAGTAATTGCGACTGATGCCCATTTGCACCAAAAACTCCTCTGGATACGCTTTGATCGGTATGCGATTGGTATTTATCGTATCCGCATCAGCTACGTTATACACTCCGGGGTCTGGGCGCTCATCCTTCGGTAATGATTCTTGGGTATAGAATTCGAAGTCCCAGGGGAACAACGCATCATCAACCCAGAAGAATTTCTCCCTCCAATTCCTCAGTGCGTCTAACTTTTTCGTATAGCACTGCAGCAGCCCTGCGCGCTTGGAAAAGGACACCCACCCGTTTGACCACGATGTGTGATAAAACGCGCGGAATAGATGGATTGTGGGTTCAATCCCCAACAAGCGACAATTTACTTCAAAATTTGTTATTTTTGCTGCACCTATACAGTGCAGTTGGGAAATATGGAGACGATAGTGGTTTAACACATCGCACAAGAATAGGGAAATGGGCACACGTTGGTTAGCGAATTCGAAGAAGCATGTGTAAACCCCCACTTTCCCTTCCGGGAAGTTCGCTATGGACGCAGTCACCACCGGAACCACCGGGTGCAATGCGATAGGGATATAATAATCCGAGGTGAACTGACGAAGTTCATCCTCAGATATATCGGATGAAAAGTCAGATAATTGAAGAACCATGGTTAGAATTTAACGGATTCTGAAGCGCACGCGCTATTACCTTATGAGTTGTTGATTTCTTGTTCGCTGTTTAGAGTTTTAACAATGGCGGCAATGGACGTTTTTACTGTGATAAGCACAGTGAAATGGAGATGACACTTTATATAGGGTTACAAGATCTCATGGATGATTGACATGTGTCACCCACTTGCTCTAATCGTGTGGCTGGGAAGCCAAAAGGTGAAGCACTTTTTCACCCACCCCTCACGATTTACGAAGAAAATACGGTGTACTTGGACTAGATTCATCGTATTGTTTTTTAGGCGGGAAACACTTGAAACTTCTCCGCTACGCATTCAGAAATAACTTTTTGCTACATTTGTTAGTCTAGCATCCGCAGTAGGTACACTGCGCATACTAGACTGGGGGGACATGATGACGTATAGTCCGCATTCGGGTCACGAACCCGACCAATGGACGCTACTACCACTCAAGCCCATCACGAATGGGCTCAAGCCCATCATGAATAGGCTATCACGATAATGGTTTGGGCTTACGACGGCCCAAACTCGAAGTTATTTATGGTCTTGATATGGGATATCTCTTATTTATGGGATATGTATCAAACGACCGACTTGGGCGGGATACGCCGAAGGGTAAGGAACACGAAACCAACAAGGATTTCGTGTGTATATATAGAGGGCATCTCGACTCTCATTGAGGTACGATCTAATAACCCTAACTCTTCAACTAAACCCTAAAACCGATTACTTACTCTCACGCCGGAGGATAATCGTGGGAGACAATCCCACGATAAGCCTAACAGTTTCTTTTTGTTCTCTTAGTGTGCAGGTCTCAAGCATTAAGGTCCAATTGATACGGGTACTGGAATCCAAACAAGAAACGCCCAACTTTTGTATCAACACTTTTATCTCAACAAAATCACATTGTTGCCTTCTGTCTCATCCAATCTGGCATCCCACCAGTAATTATATCAACCAAGTCTCAGAATAGAAATGAAAACATTTCAAAATTATCTCAGATTTATTTTCGTGTTCGTTTTGATTTATATCAAAACCATTAAAGGTTCACACGAAATAAGAAATCATCATCGATCTACTCTTTTTGAAGCATAGCTCCTTTTAATATCCGAACTAAAAAGAAAAGATGAATAACAAACATGTTATCATCTATTCTTGGCTCGTTTAAAGACCACAAACAAAACGGAAATACACGAACACAATACCTACCTGAGACCACCAATGGATCTTGAAGTTATGTTTGTGTTTGATTCGGATTAATGAAGTTATGATGATGGAGATGAGATGAGTTTTAGTTTTGGATTGATTGATGAAGGAGATGAGATTGATTGATGATAATTATTTGTGTGATGAGATTTTTTAGATCTGAGTTTGGGAGAAGATATGGATGGGGCTTTAATTTTAGATCTGAGTTTGTGTGATGATAATTATGTGGTGGGGGGTATTATAGTCTTTTAACACCTTCAATAATAAGACAAAAAAGAGAATATCCCACCTACCACTGTACTTTATTATAAAAAATATGACACGTGTCGCACATTGGATGGAGTCGCACATTCGCACATGACCTTTTTTGAAAAAGCCATTATTTTCTTACTATATTTTGAAAAAAGTTTTTTTAAACTACCATTTTGGGAATTGGCTCTTGAATAATACTAGCCAAATGCATATTTATGCATCACATGATCATAATTTAATATCATCAAATACAAATTGAAATTTCTTACCATATCTATTGATGTTATACTGGTCACTGTAGTGGTGAAGCACCAATGGTGGCCTTCATCACGTGCCATCGCCATAAAATTTGGTCTCAACCGCGCGCAAAGGCCGCACCACCAAATAGTTTCTCATGTTTTTTTTGTGTGTATTTGTGAGATATATTATGGGGTATGATTATATAAAACAGGGGTATTTTTATATTTTTAGTTTGATAGTGACCATAGCATTTGTTTGGTAGTGAGTTTGATAGTGTGTTGAATGTTGATATGGCGCTGACGTGAAAGTGATGAATTTGGTAACCATAACATCAAGTCTTAACGGCTACTGACTACCTTGGCCTAATATATATATATATATATATATATATATATATATATATATATATATATATATATATATATATATATATATATATATATATATATATATATATATATATATATATATATATATATATATTAACATCTAGACTAATAAGATGAGTTTGCTATACACAATCTATTATTGTAAGAGTATTTTTGTATGACTAAAGGTTAGTTACCAACTGTCACTAAAAATTACATAGGTATGGCTAAACATTGAAAAATTGCCAAAGTTAAAGTTGCACAAAATATCACATGTGTCCGTACACTTTAATATAGTAACTAAGGGTGCGTTTGGTTGGAAGGTTTATAAGGAGGTTTTGCGTTATGTTAAAAAATTGGTGTTTGTTTGACGGGGGTTTGTTTTTTCAAAACCACCTTACATGGGTTTTCAAAATCTTGGCTAAAGAGTAAGGTTTTACTCTAAACTCGTGGGATCCATTTCTCTTCTCTCACATATTAATTACTTTAATATTCAAATAATAATTTTTATTTAAATTTTATTCTAAAAAATATATAAATAAGTATAATTTCTCTTTCTTAACCCAATACCGAATCCATATCCTATTCTAACACTACTTATAAACCAAACAGATGGCTAAGGATGGGTTCACTGTTGTGAAGAGAAAAGGTGTTAATACAAAGAAATTTAAGTATCGTCCTAAGAATACCAAGTCCTCTCCTCCTAAAGATTACACAAAAGAAGCATCCACATCTAAACAACTGACGAAGGCTGCAAAGGTGAATATTTCTAATACTTTTAATGTTCTTAGTAGTTTAGAGGAGGATACCACTGTTAGCGTAGACCCGAGTGGTCACATGAAACAAAATGAATCTAACCCAAGTACGTCTAATGTTGTTCCTGTTGGAGTTTCAAATAGTAATCCTAATATGCATGAGGGTTGTGATTTCGGGTAGGGGAAAAGGTTGCTTCACCGTCCTTTACGGATAAGAATGGGGTAATTTGGAAAGGGTGATGATGATGATGAAGTTTTTGAGGTTGACAATGAACCCTCTAGTTACATGACAAATGATGGTCCCAAAAGCGGTAGTGGAGCTGATAAAAAGAGCTTATATGAGAGATGGAAGGAGAATACCTTTGATCAAACCCCGAATGATGATGATGAGGATCATGATGCTTGTGGTTTGACTAGTGCCCAATAAGAGTATGCTAATGCATATGACATTCATCTTCATAGTCAAATTACATAGGTTCTTGCCTTGTTATGCATAAGTATGACATATCATTCTTATGCTAGGTTAGGTCTTATACTCTGTAGGAGTGTTTGTTCTGCCTTTTTAGGCTGAGTTGTGGGACTCACCTACAACCGTTGGACTTAACTATTCTTTTTGGAGTAATATATTGTACCGGAGAAACCTTTTACCCAAAAAAATAAACCAAACGGACCCTAAAAATATCGTGTAAAACCTATTAATAGTAACAAAAGAGAGCCGGGGGATTTTTTTCCCATTATGATACAATTTGTATAAGGCTTGTTGGCAAGGGCATGGTTTTTTCACCATCCACCTCAGCGCCACGCCAGCTTTCTCTCTCCTCTCACTCCCCTTCACCTTACTTCACCATTTACTCGTCAAGGCAAATACATCTTCACCTTTCATTAAAATACCCACTTTATACAAATATACCCAACTAAATACCCCACACACACTCACACTCAAAATAAAAAATTATAAAGCTTAAGGAATTATAATGGTGATCAGTTCACCACTATGCATCTTATTTTTCGTGTCTAATGCGTGGAAATGGGTGGAGGGCAAGGAGAGATAATGGTGAACATGGGGATAATGGTGATCAATTTACTCCCTTGCCATGTAGTCTAAGAGAAAGTGCCAATAACTTTCAAATTTAAAACATTTTACCAATACTAGACGATTACCTATGCATAGCCACGGGATTTTATAGCGGCATATATTTATAATAATATTTTGGTTAAGTATTTTGTGTAACGTTTGCGTAAGAAAAGTATCACCATAAGTTTCTGCTGCTATAAAATCTCGTTGCCATGCACGAGTAATCGTCTAGTGATAATATACATATACAATACACATACAAAAATCATACAATACAATATACATATACAATAAAATCTCGATGCAAGTCTTCGGGAGTATGATTATTATGATGGTTATGATGATTTCGAGTACGATGTTGATAATTTAAATGAAGAACATCTTGCTTTCTATGACGCGTGGGACATCCGAATCCAAGGTAGACCCTGTAAATTGATTAAAATTGTCATCTCTAATTGAAGTCAAAGTTACCATTTTCTCATCTCCCTTTTTTTTTTATAGGTGATAATTTTTATTTTTTTGGAAAGTTTTCAAAGGTAGAATAAGTATGGAACAAAATCATCATTATTATTATTTTTTATTCAGGCTTTATAAGCAGTTAAGATTATTTTAAAAATATCACCGAAACTCATATTTTTTTTGGGTAAAACTGTTTGTATTATATAATACCTAGATGGCTATGCAGTGTATTCATACCAACCTCAAACGCGTGACCACATTCTCCGCATGATACCACTGGACCACACAAGGTTGGTATTCGAAACTCATATTTTAGATGTCACTATAATCCTTTTTACTAAGGGTGCGTTTGGTACACCACTATTGTAATGCATCAATCACAATGATTATCATTGCAAATGTTTGGTTACTAAGTTGGAGAATGAAACTATCATTTGATACCCATAGACTCATAGGAGGGGGGTAGTCACCTTTTCTAACTCATTCTTGTGGGACCCACCACTAACATATCAAAACCATATGCCTTTAAAAAAAATGTGATAACCATATCTTAAAGTCCATATGCCTTTAAAAAAAATGTGATAACCATATCTTAAAGTTCATACCAAACAATAGAAATGGAATCGGTATTCTCAATTCCATACTACCCTCGAATCAATGTCATACCGATTGTGATTCCAGATAGTATACCAAACACACCCATAGTTTCATGACGTAAGACATTACTAGACTTTATTGTTAGGGTGTGTTTGGTAGGGGGAATTGGATGTGGGAATTATAGTGGATATGATTCAAGTGTTTGGTTAAGATGTAAATCTTTTAAATATGAGAATGAAATATAGATATGTTTCATACTTCATATCACTTAAAAAGAGAAGGTGTGGATCTTTCATAACTGAGGGGCCCACGTTATACCTATACTCATACTCATTGTGATTCTTGACAACATATCAAACACACCCTAAATGTTATTTTCTTTGTATAATAGATGAACATTGATATCAATTTCTACATTTTATCTTTATTTTTCTTAGTAATCATATGTAGAATTCATTTTTTTTCTCTTTCATTTCAACTTATTTTCTCTCTTCTCCTCAACTGATATATACTTAAGTTCAATTTACAATCAACCCAAACTTACATAAAGATGTACATCAAACAGAAGGAACTAAAAGATGGTCGGGCTAGTTGTTGAGAAACACACTAGGCAATATAAAAGGGAAGATACCCCGTCACTCAACTAGAAAAAGATTAGCACCTCGTATATGTTATTGATGTGTGTGCAATCGATATGTTACATTCTCTATATATATTATAGCATGGAGTGCTATTTTGTCTTTAATGACTAAAAAAAGGTTTTTTCAATAAAAAAATGTGTTCCTAATAAAAAACTACTTCCTGTTTTCAATTGGATCTTTAGCCCATTTTCGGCTAGACCTGAGGCCCAATTGCTCACAAATGGTTGCATATTCTTATGTGAATTTTCTCTATGTGATGCAAAACGAATTCGTTAACGAACATTAGCTTAAAGAAAAATTGAAGAGCAGGAGTCGTTAATAGGATTTCTTCTGCCCATTTATGTTCATAAACAACGCCTCGCCGCAACGCGACGGGCTGAAGCCATCCTTGTTTTTGAATAAATAGTGGCTAGCATAAAAATAAAAAGTTTGCTTAACGACATTACTAAAAGTTGTGATTAAGTAAATTTTATTACAATATCACCAAAGGATAATCCTGATTGGATAATAATCTCTTAAAAAAAATAGACAATTCCGTACATAGTGAATACATCTTTAACACTTGATTCTGATAGGATATGATAGAATGGTTTTCTTACAATCACATATATTTTTAAAATATAAGTTTTTAACCACAATATCGTTAGCAAAACTCTAAACATAAACATACGAACCAATTTTATTGAGAACGTAACGAGATTCAGGGCCCGTTTGGTTGCCCCTTTTTGGATTCAAGTAATCCTTTGATTGTGAATATCAATTGTTTGGAAACACAAAGTAATTGAATTAAAGTGGGTCACCCATAAAAAAATGATTCCACTAAATTGTGGTGTCTTTCACCGATTCCCACTTCAAGATAGGGCCCACCATAATTTATATACACACATAATACTTAAATAAATTAATAAAATAATGTATCATCATGATTTTTTTAATTATTTTATTAAATAACTCTTAAAATAAAATAATTTTAATCATTTATTTTCTCTCTCTTCATTTAATTCAAAACCTATACTTTTTTCTCAAACCTTTCCCCAATCTTTCAAACCATATTCCCAAATCCTAATACCATTTGTGAACCAAACGCACCCTCAATACTTTCCTTATAATAGGAATAATGGTGTTTTATGTTGACGGGAGATGATAGTAATCCTAGCTTTACAGGGGTGAAAAACATTTACAATTGGCACCCCTACTCTTTTAGGATATGATAATTCCAGCCTATACATTTTATAGTTTATTCCCAAACAACCCTCATCACGTAATTTGCTTCGAGTCAACTCGCATCATCGATGCCTTATCTTTCGAGAAAACTCTCACTCCCAACCAAACCAATATTCAGCTTTTTCCCCAACAGTTCATGTACATGACTTGCTTAAGAGAATCATCGGATTGTGTAGGCTTTGCGTCTCTGACACTAACATGGGACCGTAAAAGGCTTGAAAATGGACGGAGATTAGACACATTAACTCCCTGTCGGAAGTAGTTGACTAGTGATCTGAACTTGTAACCTTGTTATGTATGTCCGTTAACAACTGCGACACCAGCTGCCATCCAAACACGGCTTGTAAAAGTCATCTTGTACGGAATTGAATGTGCAAAGATTTGGTTTATGTTACTGTACGTTATGGACGTTGTGGTTTAAGTTGGTATGTTGCAATATGAAATGAAGGGTAATAGGGTATGTTTATATAGCATACCATAATTGCTGATTTAACATGTGCATTGAAGGTGAACTCCTATGAATTTTTTACACGTACTAGTTGAGTTATTAGTCATCATAAGGTGACCAACACAATCCTTATAGGAAACCGTGTGGGCTTCGACATGACAGATAGAGAGGAAGAAGTAAACCTTATCCTTAACCGTGGTGATTATAATGGTAATCCATGAATGTTCTGTCACTAAATATAAAGGGCATCGCACTACAAGAATCAGGAGAACGGGCGACGAGACGATCCCGTCGACACAATGTCTTCGGGACCATACAGAAAACGACAAAAAAATCTCTTGACCGAGGCCAAACGCGTTGAATTTTTTCGTTTGATAGGTTCCCGTCGACATGTCGACGGGATAATATTGGTCAAACTTTTCAACCTCAATAATTGCCAAAACTTGGGCACGAATTTATCCCGCCAATATTCTCCCGTCGACATGTCGACGGGAGAATATTAATCACGAATAATCATATAATTAGCGTTGGTTAGCGTTTATTACGTTGTGTTTAGTCTTATATTCCCGTCGACATGTCGACGGTAATATTTAAGTATAAAAAATTATTGTATCCTCTTTTATACCGTCGACATGTCGACGGGAATATTTCCCGCCAAATTTCCCATTTACCCCCGCCAATTTTTTACTTACATATATATCATATAATGAAACACGTAAATTCTCACAAAAAACACACATAACAATGGATGGTTTAACGCCGGAACAGGAATGGTCAAAGGCTTTATCACACGAGCTCCTGTACAATGAAATTATACTTCATTGTGGCTGGGAAATTTTTGATGAATATGGTTCTTATGCGAACTGTGCACCGTGGCAGAGAGACAAGATTCTGGAATGGTTGAGGACAAAGCCGTACTATAGAGAGTATTTGGAAGAGCTAGATGCTGCTGAAGCTCAACGTGCTGCTGAAGCTCAAGCTGCTGCTGTTGGAGGTGACGATGAAGTTGAAAGCACGTTGGACCTCGACACCGAATTTGGTAATCTGGAAAATAGAGTAACGAATCTCGAAGCTACGTTTGCACATTTGAAGGAAATGAGAGCAAGGAAGGGAAAAGATGGTGCGAGTTCCAGCAAAGCGGGAAGTAGCCGCAAAAAAATAAACGGGTTGTTTCGTTTGATCTGTTTCGTTTGGTTGTCGAGTTGTTTAGTTTGAGTTGTTTCGTTTGGTTGTCGAGTTTTTCGTTTGATCTGTTTCATTTGCTTGTCGAGTTATTTCGTTTGATTCTGTATGAAATGTATGTGGTTGAGAACTCTTGTGTGTTTTAAATAAACGGTTTGCCTTCGTGTTCGTTAGTTGTGATATTGTTCCTTCAGTTCCATTCTTTGTGCATATGTAAATTAAAACATACGTATTACTCCAACATTAAAGCGTACGAATTAAAAATATAAAGCACGTTCGACATCAGTTTTCACAACAACAACAACATTTTATTAAACAACAACAATAACACAACAAACAACAACGACGACAATAACATCAACAACAACTACAACAATAACAGCAACAACAACAACCACCTACATACGAAGATTTCCCATATCACCTAGCATGTCATTATAAAGGTCATGAAATAAGGCAGCAGAATCAATTGTGTGTTTGTTTGGATGCATATACACTTCTTGCATTTTATTGAGTACCATTATCTGGTGATTCAGTTTGATGCAGTTTGAGCACTCTGTATTTATAGGACTCGATGTTGAAGGTTCTGCAGTGTAACGATTTGGAGTTATGGATGGTCCTGTGGAATGAGTTGGAGGCGTTGAAGCTCCAAGAGAACCGGTCATTTTGGCGATTCGTTCCTCCTTCCATAAAAAAAAATCGCATCCAAACTCCTTTGTCCCACCCTGTTAAAGAGTAAAAACTATTATTTTTAACAACTAACCAAATTATTTATATAACACACAAAAAAGTATGTAATTGTTCACCTTTGATAAAGGACACGCATAGTATTGTTTACCAAGGGAGTAAGGTTTATGCGATTCTCGCAGAATTATGTCTCCTCGTTTACAAGGACAAGCAAAAGCTTCAAATTCCGCCATCTTCACCATGATAACAATGTGTGTTTGTGGTTGTGAAGTTAAGTGGTTTTGAGTATAAGAGGTTGTGAAGTTGTGTGGATAAGATGTTAGTATATAAGAGCAGATCTTGGTGGGAAATTTTTGGCGCCAGTATTTTGGTGGGAGATTTTGGTGGGAAGTGTTTTGTTGACAGATGGTGTGATATTATCCAGGATTTCTCGTGTATAACCATATCATCCCAGCTCGTTCGTTTAACATCTCGTTGTACAACCATATCATCTCGGCTCATTCGTTTAACATCTCGTGTATAACCATATCATCTCGGCTCATTCGTTTAACATCTCGTATACAACCATATCATCTCGGCTCGTTCGTTTAACATCTCGTATACAACCATATCATCTTGGCTCGTTCGTTTAACATCTCGTGTACAACCATATCATCTCGGCTCGTTCGTTTAACATCTCGTGTACAACCATATCATCTCGGCTCGTTCGTTTAACATCTCGTATATAACCATATCATCTCGGGTCAAACTAAACAACTCGGCTCATTCGTTAAACGAAACAGGCGAGTTAATAAACTGCTTTACGCCTGGTGAGACATTGTGGTTAACACTTGGCCTATAGTCAGGAATTGCATCTTTCAAACTAGAACAAGATAAGCTGGAACTTTGTTGTTGAGCACGAGTTCCATAATTGCTACTTATAGGAGTACAGTATTGGTTAACCGCAGGACTAGTACTATTAGAATGACATGGAGATTCAAAAAACAGCTTTGAAGTCGCTGAATCATAGACTCGTGTACAACCATATCATCTCGGCTCATTCGTTTAACATCTCGTGTACAACCATATCATCTCGGCTCGTTCGTTTAACATCTCGTATACAACCATATCATCTCGCCTCGTTCGTTTAACATCTCGTGTACAACCATATCATCTCGGCTCGTTCATTTAACATCTCTTGTACAACCACATCATCTCGGCTCGTTCGTTTAACATCTCGTGTACAACTATATCATCTTGGCTCGTTCGTTTAACATATCGTGTATAACCATATCATCTCGGCTCATTCGTTTAACATCTCGTATACAACCATATCATCTCGGCTCGTTCGTTTAACATCTCGTATACAGCCATATCATCTCGGCTCGTTCGTTTAACATCTCGTATACAACCATATCATCTCGGCTCGTTCGTTTAACATCTCGTGTACAACCATATCATTTCGGATCATTCGTTTAACATCTCGTGTATAACCATATCATCTCGGCTCATTCGTTTAACATCTCGTATAAAACCATATCATCTCGGCTCGTTCGTTTAACATCTCGTATACAACCATATCATCTTGGCTCGTTCGTTTAACATCTCGTGTACAACCATATCATCTCGGCTCGTTCGTTTAACATCTCGTGTACAACCATATCATCTCGGCTCGTTCGTTTAACATCTCGTATACAACCATATCATCTAGGCTCATTTGTTAAACATCTCGTATATAACCATATCATCTCGGCTCAAACTAAACAGCTCGACTCATTCGTTAAACGAAACAGGCGAGTTAATAAACTGCTCTACGCCTGGTGAGACATTGTGGTTAACACTTAGCCCATAGTCAGGAATTGCATCTTTCAAACTAGAACAAGATAAGCTGGAACTTTGTTGTTGAGCCCGAGTTCCATAATTGCTACTTATAGGAGTACAATATTGGTTAACCGCGGGACTAGCACTATTAGAATGACATGGAGATTCAAAAAACAGCTTTGAAGTCGCTGAATCATAGACTCGTGTACAACCATATCATCTCGGCTCATTCGTTTAACATCTCGTGTACAACCATATCATCTCGGCTCGTTCGTTTAACATCTCGTATACAACCATATCATCTCGGCTCGTTCGTTTAACATCTCGTGTACAACCATATCATCTCGGCTCGTTCGTTTAACATCTCGTGTACAACCATATCATCTCGGCTCGTTCGTTTAACATCTCGTGTACAACCATATCATCTCGGCTCGTTCGTTTAACATCTCGTGTACAACCATATCATCTCGGCTCGTTCGTTTAATTTTATAAAACTATTTTTTTAATATTGTTTTTTTATTTTATAAAAGTATTTATAATAGATAAAAAATTTTAATTATATTAAAAATAATTAATATTTAACTAGTTATTTTCTAAGTTTATGAATAACTTTTTTGTCCCGTCGACATGTCGATGGGAATATAAGCGCGAAAATTTTCACTAAATTTTTATATGTCCCGCCAAACGACAAACGACAAAATAACTTTACACTACCGTCGACATGTCGACGGTAAAACAAACAGCAAAAACAAAACTAGATCTGGTCTCAATTATTAACACTTAGAAGAAAAAAAAACTTTACACTACCACTTTACACTCCCGCCGGCGATTAATCCACCAACACCACCAATTCACGACGACCACCACCAAAACCACCACCACTACCACTTGTACTCAACCACCATGACACGCAAACGTTAAAGAGTACCGTGAAACGGTGGGGGGAAACAATCCAAATTAATGGCATGAGTTATGGCTCTCGTGTTATAGGAGATTTTCCAATTCCTATTTTTCAAATATAGTGCATTGCGACTAATACGACTTGCAACTAAGGCTATTCGTCAAGTATTAGTGGAATAGGCAGTCAGCCTCCAACAGGTTTCGAATCTGTCCACTATATTCGCGTTCACCGCAGTGATTAATGGTTCATGATTGAGGGGCTTTCTGGCATAACAGTAAACTTAGGCAATATCAACTAGGGGTGTGGTATACATAGGATATGGGTGTTCTATTTCTGGCATGTATTTCCTTAGGAGTTTGGAAATAACATATAAAAGTGGTGTGTAAATTCATGGTGTTTCGTGAAAGTGTATAATACTTTTGTGTGTGGGAACAAGTAATATGTTTAAATAACTAATAGGGTGCGTTATCATTTAAGTACAACATTCAAGGTAAACAAGTAAATTTGTAGATAGAAACAAGCATGTATCTCCCCCAAAGAGTTTATAAAATAATCAAACGAGTAAAAGTGGGGCTACGACTCACGGTAAACCGTATGTGTTTTTAGAGTGCTTGTAAAAGTAACAAAATATAGTTGAGTATGTATCTTCCCCAAATAGTAAATCAAAACGTATAAAGTAGGGGCTATGACTCACCTTGAGTGAAATTGGCAAGGTGAAATACGAAATCAAGTGAGATTACGGAAATGGCTTCAACACAAGACCTGAATAAATAGGGAAGTCTGAGATTCTGACTTATACGAATAGTGGGTGTGAAAGAGAGAAAACGGATAACGATTTGATCGATGATGTGAGTTTGATATGCTTAAAATGTTTAAAGTTCAAAAATAATATTATATATAATATTATCTTGTTTTTATGTCATTTAAATCCAGTAATATTGTTTTCTCGAAAATGGCAAAACGAAACGTTAAGTTAAGTCGTTTAAAACTCGTTATATATAAATATAACGTAACGTGTTAAATATATCGACGTAACGTAAAAATGCACGTGACTAAGTTTGAAACATGTAAAATATGAAATGGTAATGAGAATGAAATAAAGTTTCTGTTGGTCCTTGAACTTTTACAGTTTTTACATTTTCTACCTTAACGGAGTTAGCGTTGCGCCGTTAGTCCACGGTTATACTTTTAGTGCAAAAGGGTCAAACTTTACATTCTAATCCTTAGGGGTGGCAATTTCTGACCCGACACAAAACCTGACCTGAAACCGACACGAAAATTAACAGGTTCGGGTTGAGTCTAAATAGATTTCGGGTCGGGTTTGGGTCGACCCATCTAACCCGTTTATTAAACAGGTTAGGTTCGGGTTGTAAATAAATTAAGTGGGTCGACCCACCAACCCGTTTAAGATTTTTTTCTTAAATTAAAAATTATTTATATTTTATTATACGAGTTAAATGGGTTAAACGGGTCGACCCACAAACCCATTAAACCCGTTTAACCTATTTAACTCATGTAATGTGGCAACTTTTGTATAAAAAACGGGTTAAATGGGCCAATCCAAAACCCGTTTAACCTTTTCAACCCGTGTAACTTATTTAACCCGCCAACCCAAGTATATATACGAGTTAAATGGGTCAGGTTCAGGTTATGTGTAAACAGGTTAGGGTTGACATAGCTGACCCGATGATTTAAATGGGTCAGGTTTGGGTTGAGGTTTTCTGACCCGCCAACCTGACAACCCGAACCCGACCCGAATTGCCACCCCTACTAATCCTCCAACTTACTATTTTTATCATTTTCTACCCTTAGTTTACTGGATTTACAGTTTTGGTCATAGTTTGGTGAAGTTGCCAGTTTTAGTCCCTAAGGTTGAATTGTTTTGCAAATTTAGTCCCAAAATCACAAAAAAAGTGGAAAAAGATTTCTGTAAGTTTCTATATTTTTATAAAGCTTATTTAATTCTAATGAAACTACTTATTAGGCCGGAGTGCTTATTTTTAAGCTATTGGTCTTAACGAATAGATTTAAAGGCCCGTTAACGTTTTGTGATCTGGGGGGTTTTAAGGGGAGTTGGGCTTGGTATTGGGATTGTTTTTAAGTGACAAAATCATATCAAAAAGGTTTGTATGACAAGCTTATCGAATAAGCTAAAAATCAGCTTATTGGGCTAATAAGCCCATGTCGCTATAATTATAAGTTTTAGGCAGTTTCATGTAAGCTTAGCTTTGGCCATTTTTAAGGGCTTTCAAGGGCTCGAATTGGGAAACTCCAAACACGAACTTGTTTGTTAGGTGTATGAAGAATCGAGACATGTAATAATATTAATAGGTTATGTGTTCGAATATGTTTTTACATAGCCATTTTAAGTCGACAGCGAGCATGTAAAACAAATGAAAAAGACTTAGAATATATTTTGAGTTTACAAATCCTTTCGAGTAGCTTTCACTTTGATGGTTTTTAAGAGCTTATATGAGCTTATGAGTGGAAACTCCAAACTTGAACTTAATAGGTGAGTATATAGAGAATCGAGTTGTGTAATAAAATTGGTATGTTATGTTCTCGAATTTGGTTTTATACATGTGTTTCTATGTCGACAGAGGGCATTTTAATACATGAGAAAGACATAGAATTATATTTCAAGTTTTTATACGTGTGTTACAAACTTAAATAGGATGTTCGTTTAAGCTATAAAATGAGTAATTTAAACGTCGTGTGAGTGTGAAAACTTGTTTCCTAGCCTTCCATAAAGGAGGCGACCAAGTTTTTGCTAGAAATAAATAATGAGATACGTACAATACATAAATAAAATATATACGTTCGAAACAAATAAAATACGTTGCATGGAACATTTTAAATCGTAAGAAAGTAAAGAAATGAGTTTGTGAGACTTACAAACTCCAAGATGGTGAGAGTTAACGTGAAAAACGAGCTAGAACCTTGATAGAAATCGAATAAAACTTATAACTAATAGCTTCGAAAAAGAAATCTGTCTTGGAATGGCTTGAATGGAAATGGAATTTGGTTTTGCTCTTCCTTGGACTATCGACCGAGGACAAATAGAAGTGAAATGAGTGATAGTGTGAAAAGAAATTAATAGAAAGTAAGTTGTGTGCATGCATGTGTACATATATATATATATATCGATATATACTACTTATTAGAATGAGTAAGGATTTTGTTTGAGATCTTATTCACATGGCAGTGAGTTGAGGGAGGGAACAAGAAGAATGTTTATGCCAAGAAAGTCCAATGGTGTAAAGAACATGTGAAAATTGTAAGTGATTGTTTGTGTGTGTCGAATTTTACACAATTGTATATTTATGTCGACATCCAAATCTTTAGTATCAAGGGAATTTACTCATAGATCTTGTCATAGATTATTAGGACTTTAAGGAGATTTACAAGATATATTTTAGAAGGATTTTGTGTGTAAGAGTGGTGGTGTCGAGTGGTATATTATTTGTATATGTCGACATGTTATCAAAAGGTCCAAAACAATTTTGTATCGTGTGATATTGAGTGCCAAGGTGAGAAAAGGTGTTAAAAATGTTAATAATTCTTATTCGATCAAAAATAAATAAAAGATATAGGTGAGATTAAGTTTCGTCGAGGCTGTTAATTTATGGACGAGTTGATACAAGTCTCAAGTGAGACTTACTTTGCCTCTCGTTTAGCGACTAAACATTCAAAATAAAATATGAAACTCGATGTCTTGATTCATTGGTGGGTAGAGATTCGAGAGGTGCAAAATATTGCATAAGGTGTGTGTCAAAATCGAGAGAAAACAAGGCAAAGATAGGGCGAGTTGGGCGTTTGGTAAAATAAGTTAAATGGGCCGTATTGGGCTTGGATGAATAGTAACAGGCTAGGGTGTTGGGCTGAGATTATTTAAGGGTCCGTTTGGCTGTTTGTAAGTGTGTTTAGTTTTCGTGGTCCGCATGTGAGCTCGTTCCGATATTTGGTGAATCAAGTAATAAAGTGTTCGTGTTATTATAATATAATAAACAAAAATTCAAAATTTTACCATGAAAATGGTTAACAGAACAGTAATGATAATTAACATATGATTAACAGTTACTAATTACAGTGAAAATTTACCGGATGATACAGTACCCACCAGTCATTCTGAATTCCGTCCCAGAATTAAAGTCTAAAGTGGTTGTTAGGGGTAAGAGGTTATGGAAAAAGGGTCGTCTAGGAATTTCTATTCGGTATTTCAAGAGAACGTAATTTCGTTAGATTTACTAACACTATATGAAATAATTTGAATGTCTCGCCACCTAATGGGTCCAATGGCTGTGAATAGTGATTTCCAACGGTAAGGAATAGTAAAACTCAACGGCTATGAACAGTGCCCTCCAACGGTCGTGAACAGTAAACCCAACGGCTAGTAATAGTGTCTGACGGCTAGTTTTTCCCTTATATATACCCCATTTTAATTTTCATTCTTCCACCAACCATATTTCTCTCATTTAATACTTCTAAAATGCCGCACCTTATTACTATTCTCGCAATCATGTATGTTGTTGTCGCGGTCATCTACTTGGCCTACGTTCCGGACGAAGACTACCAATTTTTGGTCGGGATCTTAGTGTTTGTCGTACCACTTGTGGTTCTAGCCATTGCCGTTGATAAGATATGGGGGTAATAGTCTTGCATTAGGATTGTTGAAATAAGTCTTTGTTGTATTTCTATGTAATCTTAATAAATATGAAATAAAAATTGTTTGTTTTTATGTATAAGACCTAGTCTTGCTATCGTGTTAATGATTTGTTTGTATTTATCGCACATAATAATCAGGGTGATACATCCCGTAGTGGCTCTCGCTCTCGTAGGTGTGGTGGTGTTTTTCATTGCCTTGGCGGGTCAACCTATTGGCGATTCTATACCTTACTTAGTAATCTTTGTAACATTGGCACTTCCGATGCTAATTATATCGCTATGCATTAATTTTCGTGGATTCTAATAAAATTTACGCTATTTGTGTTTTCCATATATCTTTGTGAATTGTTGTGATCCTCGAATTCGTACTTATGTCGGGTTTCTTTCATTGGGATGATGGGTACTAGGTGTAGATATCTATAGTGGGTTGGCAATAGGAGCATTTTATCTTGTCATAAAACTCGCTTTTGAATGAAAATTGTTATTAGAAATTTTGAAAAGATGACTGTTTTTCTTCATGACATGATTTTCCCTGAATTAGACATAGTTGATCAGGCTATGTATAATTGAGGACAAATGATGTGATGCTTGGCTCAGTCAAAGAAATGTTTTCAAGGTAACAAAAGAGATCTGTTCGCTCGACGGTAATAGATTAGATTCTTATAGGGTGGTAGTAGGATAGTTCTGAAATGGATCCTCGTGTTTGTGAGAGAATATTTATAGGATGGTAATAGTCTATTGTTCAGTCAGGAATGTTATTAACCAGATTCCTAAATGGATAACAGTGTATTGTTACGAAATGATTATGAATAGAGTAAATGGAATAGGAACTGTAATAGACGTAGGTTGTAATTATCATGGAAATAGTACAATATAGAGATCTCATAAGATAAAAAGATAGTTGTTACACTTAAGTTAATACATCGTACCTAAGGTAAAGTACATAAGGAAATACAACTCTAGAGGGTTTGAACTATGGTTTATTTATTTTCAACAGGAATTTCTTCTTCTGCTTAAACATTGTTGTTGCCCTTTGACGTTGTTGAGGTTCTAACGAGCTTCCACACTCTTCCACTGGCCTTGTTGTTCTAATTGGTATTCTGGGTTGGGCACTGATTCTTGTAGTGTCCTTTTCCACCACATCCGTAGCATACTACGGCTACTGGCTGTGTATCAGCGCCTATGAATTTGCAGTCTCCTGTTTTGTGGCTAGTGTTCTGGCATTTCCCGCAATTAGCAATGCAATGTCCAGTATGATGCATCTTGCATCGTTTGCATAAAGGTAGCTTCCCATGATAACCATTTTCGTTAGTAGGTGTGGTGATGCAGCCTCTGCCAGTTTCCTACCTGTGATCTTGTTGGTGGTGGTAGTTGTTGCGGTTTTTCAGATGACTGTGGTTACAGTGGTTGTTGTTGCGGTACCTGCAGTTGTTAAGAGTAGTGGTTTCTCTCTCATCCATTTTTCGCTTATGGTCGTTTTTCTTGGGTGTAGCACCCCGTTTTATTCCTTGGTCTAGAAATCCTTGGGTAAGGGTGATGGTAGGTTTAGTCATTCCTTCTGGTCTTTTTGGGTAGTTTGGTCTGCAACCTGTGAAACTTTCATGGGTATACCTACAAGACGCAGCCATCTTCTTTTCTCCTGTTGCCCTATTGTTGCTCCTCGGATGAGCTACTGTAGTCGCTTCGAATACTGCAGCAACGATGTTGTTTACCAATTTCCGGACAGCTTCAGGAGTCATAGTTGTGGTTGGTGTCGGTGTGATATTTGCATTTCTCATGCTGACCATCTTCTATTTATATCACAAGAAACATGGATTTAGAATTTACATAATGACCGTGTTAGAATAAACTGAGTAATAGGGTGATTGTATACAAGTCCTAACGATCTTTTCACAACGTGAAATTACAACCAACTGAGGAATCATAAGACTACGATATGTTTGGGTACTATCGTAAATAATTGATCAACTCTTGATATATGAATGATAGGGAGTAAAGTGATTCATCATCTACAAAAGCTGAAGTTCAACAACTTTCTCTTCATACATCAAGTTTTCTTCCGAAATTTGTCTTAGAAAATTCTATGGTTATAGCCTAGTTATGGTAGGTATAAGGAATCATAATAATCGTAGGTAATATCATGGCAGGTCTGGATATAATCACTACACCCATGAATGTAAAGAAACATTCATAACTTTGTATCAATATATAGCAAAACCATAAGAAACAACATAATATTAATAACTTGATCGATTGTTTTACAAAACAAACGACACAAGGTCTTTTATTAATGCCCCATGCGGTAGGTTAATATGCCTCCGTATTTCTCATTGTAAAACTGTCATGTGGGAGTATGTCTTAAATATCTCTGATTGAAACCTCGTCAGTCCGTCCTGAAGGTCCATCTTGTTGGATATGAGACCATGTAGGGTGTTGTCGGCCGTGAGTGGCGTTCTGTCAACGATGTTCAGGTGTGTATCGATCTATTCCTCATGACGCTCCAGTTGCGTCATGATGGTGGGAGGAGTAGGTTTGTGGGTAACTGCTGTCCTGACGCTCTCTTCAGTCTCAAAGACTCGGTCTAGAGGAGTGAAAACAGGTGGAAAATAGTAATGATGAGGAAGACCTGAGAGGGTAAATTCTCCTCAGGAGTCTGCTCCCATTGGTGAGGTGCATACAGGTATGATTGGATGAGTTGGTTGAACAGGTGGTCGGGTCGTAGGGGTGGTGATGCATACTGATACTCGGGAGGTGCTGGGGGTGTCATCCCTATCATGTCTAGGGGTGAAGTAGGGGAGTAAGGCGGAAATGGTGGTATAATCGGCACTAGGCGTAGGTGTACCTTCTTGGTAGGTCCATTGGGGTGGCTCCGAAATGGTGTCTTAAACAGTTCGGGCTCATAAGGTGCTAAAATCCTGACTTTTCTGCGCCGGGCTACCGGGGCAGGTGGGGGTGATGGTGTAGGTAATAGAGTCTTTGAATCAGCTGCAGGCAGTCACTGCTGAGTATGCATATACTGATTATTTGTAAGTGAAGTGTAAGTAGGAGAACTGGACGGTTCTTCAGGTGATGTGATGAAATATATGCCCGTCTAGCTAGCATGTATGGGTCTTCTGATATCGGTGAGTCTGGGTCACTTAGTGCAACAGGTGTCATAGGTGGGGTGTTCGACACTGTAGCAGTCGATGTGCTAGGAAACTATGGGTGAGGTGATAGGTGATAAAGTGTTCTCGGACTCCATGTCCGATGATGAGGTGCTAAGGTGTGATACTGTAGGCATGGTACTGTAATAACCCGTAAATAGTAAATGTAAGTAATCAATAACATTAGGGGTGTGAAAATAAAGGTGAAATAATCAAGTATGTGAGAGTGAGTGTGAGATGTGAAGATTAGTTTAAACAATCTTAATAGGTAATGTATTGAGCACGGAGATATGCAGGCACGGAGGGCGTAAGGTGTAAAATCATTCATTTTGAAAGTGTAGTTATAGTCCAATGTTTGAAAACGTTTGGTTCTCTATAACTATGTCTCTGATGCCAATCTGTAACACCCCCTAATTTATGATATAACAGCGGAAGGCTAATTGGGGTATTACGGGGAGGATCGAAGTCATAATCATAGAAAACGGCTCAAAAGAGAAGTTTTGAAAGTTATTTTTCATTCAAATAATAATTCCGTTACGAAAGGTGAAATATCAGATTAGTAAAATCCCATGAAAGGGTGTGGTAGTTTGAAAAGAATGACATAATTTATTTTACACCACGTAATTTATCAGAGTTATAATGCCCGCTCCGTGCCTTGTCCTGCTCCGCTAATTACCTGAGATAAACATGCTTAAAAGTGTCAACACAAAAGTTGGTGAGTTCATAGAGTTTAATAATCAACTAGGGGTGTGGTATACATAGGATACGGGTGTCCTATTTCTGGCATAACAGTAAACTTAGGCAATATCAACTAGGGGTGTGGTATACATAGGATACGGGTGTCCTATTTCTGGCATGTATTTCCTCAGGAGTTTGGAAATAACATATAAAAGTGGTGTGTAAATTCATGGTGTTTCGTGAAAGTGTATAATACTTTTGTGTGTGGGAACAAGTAATATCTTTAAATAACTAATAGGGTGCGTTATCATTTAAGTACAACATTCAAGGTAAACCAGTAAATTTGTAGATAGAAACAAGCATGTATCTCCCCCAAAGAGTTTATAAAATAATCAAACGAGTAAAAGTGGGGCTACGACTCACGGTAAACTGTAAGTGTTTTTAGAGTGATTGTGATGCGCGTGCGTGTCGTTGCGGTTTAGCAGTATTAATGCCTAATCAAGTTTTAAATTTATATTTAGCCGACTTATCAATAACACACACACTTAACGAGCAGTGTACCCGGTCAGTATGAGTATAATGGTAAGTAGAGTGTCGATCACTAAGAGTGGAACGTATTATCTAGTTATTCTAATCAGTATTTTAATATATTAAGTTAGCTATACAACCTAATCTAACGTAAGGGGGTTTCAGCCTGAGAGACTGGCACGATTTGGTTGCAATTAAATAATAAACTAAACCAATAGGCACGAATCAGCAAGTAGCACACACGTACACAGATAAATACTTGAGACAATAAGAGGGCTGTCCTTATGATAAGTAGTTTGTCACTTGTTTTATTGCTAGTGTTATATGAAGTGTATAGTTCGATGCAACGCACCGAGATTAAGTCCTTTCTCGTTGGTTCTAATCTTATCGGCGAGTAAACCCTTAATGATTACTTATGACTATCCCGTTTATCTTTCTCCTACTTTTCTACAGACCATAGAATACATAGGCATCTAATAAACAGGCGAGGGCAGAGGCATGGCGACCCGATCAACGCTCAGCTAGACACAGAGGTTATCAATGCACTAATAAAAGTCACCAATGACATCAACATATAAACTTTAATTAATGAGAAAGTAGTTTTAAGGGAGTGCAACCTTTCCGTTGTCACATTACACAAGCCACCAATCGTGATGAATTAAAGTTTACTAACACAATAAAACAAAACTACTTAATGAATTAAACACATGCAGCACCTTCTTACAGCTCTTGTATCTTTGATTTGGGTATGTCTTGTGCTGCTGCCTTGACTGAATTCGTCCTTGGTTTCTTTACTTCGGTCACGTATCTAATATATGTCACACCGAATTCGTCTGGTCTTGGGGTATTTATAGTTTCTGTCTGAGGGTAAGATGCGGCGCATCTAGTAAGTAGATGCGGCGCATGTACTTAACTTCGCGTGGGGTCCAAGATTATAATATTCAGGAATATTCGTACACCGCCAGAAGATGCGGCGTATCTTCATCTTTGGATGCGGCGCATTTCCTCTTGTATCTTGGATCGTATCTGGTGAGATCTTGATAGTGATGCGGCGCATGTAATGAGTGAGATGCGGCGCATTTGGAGCAGATTTGTCTTGATCTTGTCCATTTCAGTAGACTCTTAACTTCTTGCATGTTTTGCTCCATAATTAGTCCAAAATCGCCAAGTTTCACCAAATGCTTGTTTTCAACTGAGAATTACAAAAGTAAACGATTAAGTATCAATCCTCATACATAATATAGTAAAACAAGTCAAATTAATAGGATAAATGATGGTAATAAAATGTACTTATTTGAGTTCATCAAATATCCCCCTACTTGAACTTTACTTGTCCCCAAGTAAACCTTAGAATTAATCTTATGAAAATGTATCCTAAAGGATATTAGGATTTATTTTTATATTTAAGCATGTATTCGTTTTTGTCATAATCACACAACTAAACACTTAACGAATTAGAAGTAAAATAAAATATTTCGATAAAAGCAAATCTAATCGTTTAACTGTCCAGTCGTGACGAATATTCTATCATAAGCTTGGCAAGTATACACATCTCCTCCACTAAAGCTAAGGAATAACAAGTCTAAAGCGGTAAAAAGGGTTTTTAGGCTTAAGGGTTAATTATTCTTATTCTCTATCGATCTCAAATTCCAGAAAAGGCGACAAAATCACAAATACATGATCGAATCCACGAACACGATACTTGCAATTGCTCAAATCCTTAACTCGAATAGGCTAAAGATAGGTCCAAACTTCACCAATAATAATATATCAAAAAGGGCGACAAAATCATAAATACATAGCCGAATCCACGACTACGATACTTAAGATTGCTCAAATCCCTAATCTCAATAAATCAAAGGTTTGGTTGGATAAAGAATAATACAGGGTATGGATAATATTTGGGATATAAATTGGTGTAAAATAAAAAATAAACAAAACAAATAAATTAAAATCCTAAGTGTGGTTAATCACTATCCCAACCATCCCATGAATAAGACTCATATCATTGAATAACTCACGCTTTAACACTTGAAACACACGATTTAGGTAGACACGAATTATACTCAACAAGATCTTAATCAAAGAATAAACCTTAGTTGACGTTCCCATAACTGCCAACTCCCATTCAATCCATAGATATAATATACAACAAATAGTGGTGATATCGACCACTTACATAACTTTACATCGTTGGTTTATCAATCTTCCAACTCTTCTTTTTCTTTTCTCATTTTTTCGATTTTTTTTTTTTTTTTTTTTTTTTTTTTTTTTTTTTTTTTTTTTTTTAATAACATAAACATAGATGTGTAAAATTTCACCACATCACCAAAACAATAATTCTGGATAATTTTTCCATACTTTTCATAACTTCAGAAATAACGGTAATAGTGAAAGTAGTAAACACACGAAAAATAAACTCAAAGATATACAATATTTACTTTCACTCCAATTGCATTGTGCAATTTCCCGACCTAACCATAGATAATGAATTACGCACGCGAACACAGGTAATGTAAGGAAACACACTTTGCCTATAGCAATTAACCAACCACGGATTCTAATCTACAGGGTAGGCTAAGGTGTAAGGTGTAACGAAACATTTTAACAAAGGTGTAAGAAACGAAAGGAATGGCTCTGAGTGTTTTTCTAGGGGTATCTTACTCTAAAAGTGAGAGTAACAAAAGGGTTTATACGGGGGTTAACTAACCAGTGTAGTTAGCTAATATCACATAACATATAAGGCTATTTGGGTGTAATCCTAGAAATTTTACCAATTTAGACAAGTCATTCCAATTATATAAAATAATACTTATTATGGTGGTCTCGAATAGTATACAAGCCAAGTTCTAAAGTTTACAAGTCACCGGCACACTCATAGATTTGTGAGTTTTGAAAAATCACAATTTTTGAAAATAACGTCATGTGTGCAGTTATGCAACTTAGACTTTGAACAAAAACATGCTAAAAATTTTAAATTTTGATATATTAAGCACATTTTAAGCATATTTTGAAAAGTTTAGGACAAGTAAATGTTAAGTGTTCTAATTCTCCAATCCCCCACTTAAGTTAAACAACGTCCTCGTTGTTTGTATAAAAGGTTAAAAACTGGAAAATAAAAGAATTAGAACAGAAAAACTCCCCTGAGATTTGCTCGGTATGATCCTCCATTAGTAGTAGAGCAAAAATCATCTTTCTTGTGGATTAAAACGTTTAAGCTTCATAATCGATGTATCCACAGGAAATGCAGGAATCTATAATACCACCAAAACTTTAAAACACACCTAAGATAAGAAAGGTTCAAACTTGCATAATACATTAGTAGTTAGGTAAAAATAAAACATAAAAATTAAAAATGAAAATCATCAGGTCAGTCGATGCGCCGTATCTTACGGAAGAAGATACGCCGTATCGAGCCTGGAATAAATACGGATCAGAATAGAAGATGCGCCGCATCCTTAACCAGGGATGCGCCGCATTAAAATAAACTGATAAAAAGTTTTAAATTCGGAAATAAATAATGCAGAAAAATAAAATAAGATATGACCATCTGCAGGAGATGCGTCGCATCTCAGAATTGAGATGCGGCGTATCCTCGGCGGCCTGACTGACTCGACACATAAATAGAATAATAAAAAGATAAATCCGGGTTGTCTCCCGGTAAGCACTTGTCTTTATTCCAGAGTCTTCAAGTTAGACTCACGTTCAGCTCTTTAGTATCGATCATTGAAGGAGTCGGAAACATCGCGCTCCCTCATTGCCAATTCGGTAATATTGAACACTCCTTGCTCGTCCATGACTTCCACACTGTTCTTCTTCAGTATCTGTATAAACAAAGTTCTGTCCCTTTCGGGCAGAGATGACAAAATGATAGACGGGAAATTCTTATTATCATATAGGCATAAATAAGCAAGGTGGGGTGGTAGTTCAATAAACATATCATTATTCAAATACGTTTTCTCAACTATTCTCCTACGTTTGTTAATTACTACGCAATCATACCACTCATCATCGGAATCATTAACAACATCGCGTCTAAGTTCGGTAGGTACATTTAGGTCAATAAATTCCTCAAAGTTCTCATGATTAGGATTAGTTGAGTTGTTTTGAATCAATGTTTCCCCCATAAGCCTAGCTTCAAGATCGAGGTCCATACGCTCTCTTAATCCTAGCATGTAGACACCTCTAATTATGCTTTTAACAGGATCTTGGCACTTATAGACTAGTTTATTATTCCCTACCCTTAATGAGATTTTTCTTTTAAACACATCAATCTTAGCATGGGCAGTAGACAAGAAAGGTCGACCAAGGATTAAAGGAACCTTAACATCCTCGGGCATATCTAATATACCAAAGTCTACAGGGAAAATAAACTTCTCAATCTTAACTAGCACATTATTAGCAATCCCTTCAGGTCGTTTTACCGTTTTATCAGCCAATTCAATAAGTAACTTAGTTGGTGCTAATTTTCCTAGTCCTAGGGTAGTGAATGTCTTAAGAGGCATAACACTAACACTAGCTCCTAAGTCAGCTAACACATTATTGAAAGATATATCATTAATTGAACAAGGTAGAGTAAAACTTCCTGGGTCTTTTTCTTTATGAGGCAAGGCATTTAAATCAGTTGCAGAGCTCCCTTCTTTCATTGTAGCCTTGATCTCCTCTTCAATCTTTGTCTTTTCTTTTAGTAGTCTTCTTAAACTGATTGAAGAATTAAAGAAAAATTCGGGTCTTGCACCATCATTACCATTCATCGATCTTCTAGGTATGTTAGGAGTGACTTCTTCAGTGGTGCTTATGGCCTTGACATGATCCCTTGGGTTGGTTTCGGTTGAGCTTGGTAAACTTCCGTATCCCCTTTCTTGAAGAACTTTGCTCATTTGACCAATTTGTTGTTCCAATGCTTTGATCGAAGCTCCTTGATTTCTTGTAGTAGTGTCCATTGAAGCTCGGATTTCTTTGATCATAGCAGTATTCTCTTCATGTCTTTTAGCAGCATCGGCCATAATTTGCTTGAGAGTGTCATCTAAAGTCTGCCTCCTTTCTTGATAAGCGGGATTGAAGTTATTCTTTTGATAGAATCCCGGTGTAGCTTCCCTAAATCTCCCTGAAGGTCGGAATGGTTGTCCAAATTGGGTGTAATATGCTTCTTCAAATGTCTCACTTTCATTCTTGTTCGGGCAGTCTTTAGTGTAGTGAGGTCCTTCGCACTTTTCACATCCAACTTGGGCAGCATACACTCTTTCATCACGCTTCTTCATCTCTCTACTAATTTTATCCAATTGAGCTTGAATATCAGCAATCCCGTCAAAATTAGTGCTGCTCTTAGATCTAGTAGAGGTCCCATCGTGCCATTTCTGAGAATGATCAGCAGCTTCTTGGATAGCTTTCCTAGCATTAGTTGCACTCATTTGAGGTACAGCTCCCTTAGCATCCAAAATCTGTCTAGTAGGCACGTCCAGTCCTTGATAAAACAATATTATCTCCTGCATAGGGGTTAGATAGTGTTGAGGACATTTTATTAATAAATCTTTAAATCGTTCCCAAGCTTGATAAAGAGTTTCATCAGGCTCTTGCTTGAAACTGTTGATAGCCTCCATCTTTTTAGCAGTCTTAGCAGGTGGACAATATCTCTTCAGGAATTTGCTCTTCAAACCTTCCCATGTAGTGATTGAACTAGCAGGTTCATTCCTTAGCCACTTGTTAGCAGCTCCTTTTAGTGAGATTGGAAAGATTCTAAGCATGAGTTGATCGTCAGTGACTCCTTCTGAAGTAAACAAATCTGCAATCTCCAGGACCTTTTCAACATGCTCATTAGCATCCTCATGTTCCGTCCCACTGAAAGCATTCTCTCTGAGCTCTTTGAGAAACTGACCCTTCAACTCAAATTTTGACTTATCATCAAACTTTGGTCTAGCAACTCCTGAAGTGTAATCAGCACGGGTACTGTTCATGTATTCCTCCATAGTAGTGTTTTCGCCCATTGTTTCTGTTTCAACTTCCTCTTTTTCTTCAGAAAAGTAATCAAGCTCGAGTGAACTTGAAAGATCAAAGCTTCTTGTGTTGAAAAGCCTTTTAAGCGAATGTAGGGCTCGTTCAGGATCTTCGAAAGGTTGAATCAAGTTCTTAGTCGAACTCCTGGTCATGCACTTCCTGAAATCAACACAAACGCATGAGTAGGGTATGCTCAAGAAAGTAATATATCAGAAAATTAACAACGAAAACGGAATATGAAAAATTAAAGTTACTGATAACTGCAGACGATGCGCCGTATCCAAAAAGTTGGATACGCCGTATCTTATAATCGTTAAAATTAAATCAGACTTAATTCAGAAAATAGATACGCCGCTTAGAAATTATGAATGCGCCGTATCGAATTAAATTAATCAAAAATCGATATTTATTAAAAATTAAATGCGTCGTATTAACGAAAGTTAATGCGCCGTATTTTTGTTACGTTTTAAAATACGAGATTTTTGATTCAGAAGATACGCCGTATCGACAGAGATCGATGCGCCGTATCTGTTTAATAATTCGAAAACTGTTTTTAATAAAAAATAATAGATACGCCGTATCTGCTGAAGCAGATGCGTCGTATGGCATTAACGTTTAGAAAATTTTTTTATCAAAAATAGATACGCCGTATCTTGGGGAAAAGATGCGTCGTATCGCTTTATCGCTTAGAAAAAATTTCTTATTAAAAACAGATACGCCGTATCTTGGGGAAAAGATACGTCGTATCGAATTAATTAAACGCGTTGTATTTTATAAAAAATTTGAACGCAATACGCCGTATCTGAGAAATCAGATGCGCCGTATCGTTCGATTTAGCTCAGTACAACGATAGCAGAAAACAAAAAATACGAAAAATTAAAAACAAATAAAATCACACGAAAATAAACACAAACAAAAGCAAACAAATAATCACACAAAAACAGAAAATATGCAAAATAGTACAATGAATGCAAATTAATCTAATACACAACAAAATTAGCGGTTAGATAAAAAAAAATTAAAAGCCTAATTAAAATACTAATCAAATTAACAGATAATAACAATTCACTCCCCGGCAGCGGCGCCAAAAACTTGATGCGCGTGCATGTCGTTGCGGTTTAGCAGTATTAATGCCTAATCAAGTTTTAAATTTATATTTAGCCGACTTATCAATAACACACACACTTAACGAGCAGTGTACCCGGCCAGTATGAGTATAATGGTAAGTAGAGTGTCGATCACTAAGAGTGGAACGTATTATCTAGTTATTCTAATCAGTATTTTAATATATTAAGTTAGCTATACAACCTAATCTAACGCAAGGGGGTTTCAGCCTGAGAGACTGGCACGATTTGGTTGCAATTAAATAATAAACTAAACCAATAGGCACGAATCAGCAAGTAGCACACACGTACACAGATAAATACTTGAGACAATAAGAGGGCTGTCCTTATGATAAGTAGTTTGTCACTTGTTTTATTGCTAGTGTTATATGAAGTGTATAGTTCGATGCAACGCACCGAGATTAAGTCCTTTCTCGTTGGTTCTAATCTTATCGGCGAGTAAACCCTTAATGATTACTTATGACTATCCCGTTTATCTTTCTCCTACTTTTCTACAGACCATAGAATACATAGGCATCTAATAAACAGGCGAGGGCAGAGGCATGGCGACCCGATCAACGCTCAGCTAGACACAGAGGTTATCAATGCACTAATAAAAGTCACCAATGACATCAACATATAAACTTTAATTAATGAGAAAGTAGTTTTAAGGGAGTGCAACCTTTCCGTTGTCACATTACACAAGCCACCAATCGTGATGAATTAAAGTTTACTAACACAATAAAACAAAACTACTTAATGAATTAAACACATGCAGCACCTTCTTACAGCTCTTGTATCTTTGATTTGGGTGTGTCTTGTGCTGCTGCCTTGACTGAATTCGTCCTTGGTTTCTTTACTTCGGTCACGTATCTAATATATGTCACACCGAATTCGTCTGGTCTTGAGGTATTTATAGTTTCTGTCTGAGGGTAAGATGCGGCGCATCTAGTAAGTAGATGCGGCGCATGTACTTAACTTCGCGTGGGGTCCAAGATTATAATATTCAGGAATATTCGTACACCGCCAGAAGATGCAGCGTATCTTCATCTTTGGATGCGGCGCATGTCCTCTTGTATCTTGGATCGTATCTGGTGAGATCTTGATAGTGATGCGGCGCATGTAATGAGTGAGATGCGGCGCATCTGGAGCAGATTTGTCTTGATCTTGTCCATTTCAGTAGAATCTTAACTTCTTGCATGTTTTGCTCCATAATTAGTCCAAAATCGCCAAGTTTCACCAAATGCTTGTTTTCAACTGAGAATTACAAAAGTAAACGATTAAGTATCAATCCTCATACATAATATAGTAAAACAAGTCAAATTAAATGGATAAATGATGGTAATAAAATATACTTATTTGAGTTCATCAGATTGTAAAAGTAACAAAATATAGTTGAGCATGTATCTCCCCCAAATAGTAAATCAAAACGTATAAAGTAGGGGTTATGACTCACCTTGAGTGAAATTGGCACGGTGAAATACGAAATCAAGTGAGATTACGGAAACGGCTTCAACACACGACCTGAATAAATAGGAAAATCTGATATTCTGACTTATACGGATAGTGGGTGTGAAAGTGAGAAAACAGGTAACGATTTGATCGATGATGTGAGTTTGATATGCTTAAAATGCTTAAAGTTCAAAAATAATATTATATATAATATTATCTTGTTTTTATGTCATTTAAATACAATAATATCGTTTCCTCGAAAATGGCGAAACGAAATGTTAAGTTAAGTCGTTTAAAACTCGTTATATATAAATATAACGTAACATGTTAAATATATCGACGTAACGTAAAAATGCACGTGACTAAGTTTGAAGCGTGTAAAATATGAAATGGTAATGAGATGAAATAAAGTTTCTGTTGGTCCTTGAACTTTTGCAGTTTTTACATTTTCTACCTTAACGGAGTTAGCGTTGCGCCGTTAGTCTTTAGTTATACTTTTAGTCCAAAAGGGTCAAAATTTACATTCTAATCCTCCAACTTACTATTTTTATCTTTTTCTACCCTTAGTTTACTGGATTTACAGTTTTGGTCATAGTTTGGTGAAGTTGGCAGTTTGAGTCCCTAAGGTTGAATTGTTTTGCAAATTTAGTCCAAAAATCACAAAAAAAGTGAAAAAAGATTTCTGAATGTTTCTATATTTTTTAAAGCTTATTTAAGTCTAACGAAACTGCTTATTAGGCCGGAGTGCTTATTTTTAAGATATTGGGCTTAACGAATAGATTTAAAGGCCCGTTAACATTTTGTGATCTGGGGGGTTTTAAGGGGAGTTGGGCTTGGTATTGTGTTTGTTTTTAAGTGAAAAAATCATATCAAAAAGGTTTGTATGACCAGCTTATCAAATAAGCCAAAAATCAGCTTATTGGGCTAATAAGCCCATGTCGCTATAATTAAGAGTTTTAGGCAGTTTCAAGTAGCTTAGCTTTGGGGATTTTTAAGGGCTTTCAAGGGCTCGAATTGGGAAACTCCAAACATGAACTTGTTACTTGGGTGTATGAAGAATCGAGACATGTAATAATATTAATAGGTTATGTGTTCGAATATGTTTTTATATAGCCATTTTAAGTCGACAGCGAGCATGTAAAACAAATGAAAAAGACAGAATATATTTTGAGTTTACAAATCCGTTCGAGTAGCTTTCACTTTGATGGTTTTTAAGAGCTTATATGAGCTTATGAGGGGAAAATCCAAACTTGAACTTAATAGGTGAGTATATAGAGAATCTAGTTGTGTAATAAAATTGGTATGTTATGTTCTCGAATTTGGTTTTATACATGTGTTTCTATGTCGACAGAGGGCATTTTAATACATGAGAAAGACTTAGAATTATATTTCAAGTTTTTATACGTGTGTTACAAACTTAAATAGGATGTTCGTTTAAGCTATAAAATGTGTAATTTAAACGTCGTGTGAGTATGAAAACTTGTTTCCTAGCCTTCCATAAAGGAGGCGACTAAGTTTTTGCTAGAAATAAATAATGAGATACATACAATAAATAAATAAAATATATACGTTCGAAACAAATAAAATACGATGCATGGAACATTTTAAATCATAAGAAAGTAATGAAATGAGTTTGTGAGACTTACAAACTCCAAGATGGTGTGAGTTAACGTGAAAAAGGAGCTAGAACCTTGATAGAAATCGAATAAAACTTATAACTAATAGCTTCGAAAAAGAAATCTTTGTCTTGGAATGGCTTGAATGAAAATGGAATTTGGTTTTGCTCTTCCTTGGACTCTCGATAGAGGACAAATAGAAGTGAAATGAGTGATAGTGTGAAAAGAAATTAATAGAAAGTAACTTGTGTGCATGCATGTGTACATATATATCGATATATACTACTTATTAGAATGAGTAAGGATTTTGTTTGAGATCTTATTCACATGGCAGTGAGTTGAGGGAGGGAACAAGAAGAATGTTTATGCCAAGAAAGTCCAATGGTGTAAGAACATGTGAAAATTGTAAGTGATTGTTTGTGTGTGTCGAATTTTACATAATTGTAAATTTATGTCGACATCTAAATCTTTAGTATCAAGGGAATTTACTCATAGATCTTGTCATAGATTATTAGGCCTTTAAGGAGATTTTCAAGATATATTTTTGAAGGATTTTGTGTGTAAGAGTGGTGGTGTCGAGTGGTATATTATTTGTATATGTCGACATATTATCAAATGGTCCAAAACAATTTTGTATCGAGTGATATTGAGTGCCAAGGTGAGAAAAGGTGTTAAAAAATGTTAATAATTCTTATTCGACCAAAAATAAATAAAAGATATAGGTGAGATTAAGTTTCGTCGAGCCTGGTAATTTATGGACGAGTTGATACAAGTCTCGAGTGAGACTTACTTTGCCTCTCGTTTAGCGATAAAACATTCGAAATAAAATGTGAAACTCGATGTCTTGATTCTTTGGTGGGTAGAGATTCGAGAGGTGCAAAATATTGCATAAGGTGTGTGTCAAAATCGAGAGAAAACAAGGCAAAGCTAGGGCGAGTTGGGTGTTTGGTAAAATAAGTTAAATGGGCCGTATTGGGCTTGGATGAATAGTAACAGGCTAGGGTGTTGGGCTGAGATTATTTAAGGGTCCGTTTGGTTGTTTGTAAGTGTGTTTAGTTTTCGTAGTCCGCGTGTGAGCTCGTTCCGATATTTGGTGAACCACGTAATAACGTGTTCGTATTATTATAATATAATAAACAAAAATTTAAAATTTTCCCATGAAAATGGTTAACAGAACAGTAATGATAATTAACATATGATTAACAGTTACTAATTACAGTGGAAATTTACAGGATGCTACAGTCTCCCGATTGGAGCAAAAATGTCACGATGTGCAAATTAGAATAATCTTGTTGATAAATTCCATAAGAGGCTCTCTAGATGGAAAGTGAAATCTCTATCAATTGGTGGAAGACTAACTTTAATAAAGGTCATTCTTGGTAGCCTTGGGGTTTATTACTTCTCAACATTCAAGGCTCCTACAACAATAATTGATAAACTTGAAGGAATTAGAAGGAGGATCAATGGAGGGCAATAAGATAGTTTGGATTGCTTTGAACAAAGCTACCTCACCTATATCCAAAGGAGGTCTCGGCATTCGCGATTTAGTTTTGAGTAATCAAGCAATGCTTTGCAAGTGGTGGCAGAGATTTCACAATGAAGACCATGCTCTTTGGAGACAAGTAATTAGATCTATACATGGTAGGGATGGTGGCCTAAATGACATATCTATCATCAAGTCTAAATCAGGTCCATGGTACGGAATTGTTAAGCTCAAGGATGAGCTCTTGAAAAATGACATACACCTCCCATCAATCTTCAAGAGAAAAATAGGAAATGGTCGTGATACTTGCTTTTGGCTTGATAATTGGTTAGGAGGCTCTTCTTTAAAAGAAACATTCCCATGACTCTTTTATCTAGAAGGCAATCTGTGGACTAATAATCTCGACATTGCTTCTATACTAAAGTCGAAGGACCAAATGTAACATGTAGATAGTATACAACCGTTTAGTAGTTAAAAGCGGTTAATTAGTTAAGTTAGTTTGAGTCGGTTATAGCTGTTTATGAACAGTCATGATGGTTCAATGGAACCTTTTAGAAATCTACATATAGATACCAGATTGTAAACGTTTAAAGGTTAGATTCGATATACAATTTATATTCAGTATTTTACTTTGAATCTTAGTATCGAAACTGGGACAACATTTGGCATCAGAGCTTGGCACGTTTTGATTCCAGATATTATGAACAAACACGCTGATCAGAAAGAAGATACACTGGGACAGAACCTGAATAAAATTGGAGTAGGTTGGAGACGATAGTGCACGATCAGAACCAACGGGGAGTTGCAAACTTGGAACGAATTCAAACTACTCTTGAAGGAGAAGAGGGAATACGTTACAGATTAAAGAAGGTATACACGGCCGAGAGACATGCAACAAAAACAATTTGGTGGACAGAACCTTCTGTGGGAACTGCTAGACAAAAGTGGCACAGAAGGAAGGAAGAAACACTTCATTATAAGAAGTGGGATACCGAGGGAAACGTAGGAATTTGTGTGGGTAATTGCTGCAGTAAAACAACACAAAAGAAAGGATAAAAACGTTTCAAGGTATAAAGGAAATTGTTGTACATAGTGGTCGAACAAGGAAAAGAACAACATACTTGGTTGTGGATAAGAACTGTGTTCGACAGAAGGACAACAACATTTTTGTTGTGGATTAGAAATAGTGTGCGATAAAAAGAAAAAGAACAACAAATATTTCGTTGTGGATAGCTTTTGTGTTCGACAAAGGGAAACGAACGACAAATATTTTGTTGTGGAGACAAGTTGTGTTCGACAATAAAGAGGAACAACAACATTAAAAGGGGCTTGCTGTTGGAAGAATACCGAGGGAAAACAAGAGGTTTTGGTTTTGTTTTGAAGTCGACACAAACAAAACAAAAGGCAATAAAGTTTGTAATATTAAAAAGAAAAGGAGGGAACTTGTTTTCTATTTGGGGTAGCAACAACGAGACAACAACAATTGTAGAAGTGTTAACGTGAGACCAAAAAGGAAGGAAGGAACGAAATCAGTGGGGATATCGTATTACAAACAATTCAGAAAAAAGGGGATACGTTTGTGTTACAACAACGCGGTTAGAAATTTCTAAGTTTCTGATTTCATATCATATAGTAGAATAGAAGTCTAATTTACATTATTAGGAATCCCCGAGAACTGTTTATTGATCCCATATTATTAGGATTCCCGGAAAACTACTTTGTTCCCCATACGATTAGGAATTCCCATAATAGTGAGAAAAAACCCGTACATTAGAAGGTGAAGATTATAAGCACATTTAAGATGTCTGGTGACGCTTCGACACCACCAAAACCCATAACACCAATCGCACAATACCAATGTCTAAAATTGAAAACCATAAATTACACCGTTTGGGCTATTCAAATTAAAGTTATACTAGAAGCACATGGTTTATGGGAAGCGATAGAATCTAAGGGAAATGTGCAAGTAGATGATAAAAGGATAAGGCAACAACGGCCTTCCTATATCAAGCATTGACCGAAGATGTGATTTTACAAGTAGCGAGTTGTAAAACGGCAAAGGAATTATGGGAATCACTAAAGAAAATACACGTTGGAGAAGAGAAAATGCAACAAGCACGGTTACAATCATTGATGATTGGATTTCAAACACTTCATATGAAGGAAAATGACACAGTGGGTGCATTTGCGGCTAAACTAAACGGTTATGCCACTAAGGCAAAAGAATTAGGAAAAACGTTGGGTGAATCACTATTAGTACGAAAATTACTAGATTCTACACCAGATAGGTTCATTCACATAGTAGCATCGATAGAACAAACAAATGATCTTGACGATATTACCTTAGACGAGACCATTGGAAAACTCAAGGCATTTGAGGAAAGGATAAAACTCCGGAAAGGAGGACAAGTGGAAAGCCAGGAAGACTTACTATTCGCACATGGCGAACACTCGAGAAAGGGAAAGCGATTTGGTAATTGCCGAAGTAGATCAAACTTTCACAAGGAAACTGGCAACGTAATAGAAATAAATATGACTCAAAGGAGGAAGGCTCAACTCACAAAGGAAAGTCAAATAGAAATAAACGTGAGTGGAATATGAGCAAAACAAAATGTTTCAAGTGTGGGAAACTTGGACATTTTAGGAAAAACTGCAAAGAAACATCGACAACTCAGGAACACTCAAACCTAATCTTAGAAGATAAAGAACCATCACTATTAATGGCAACACACGAAGCTGAAAACGAGGAAGTACTGCTAAATGAAGGACAAATTCAACCCGAAAAATATGCTACAGCAGATGCAAGCATATGGTATTTAGATAATGGTGCAAGTAACCATATGACGGGAACTAAAAGTCATTTTAGAGATATTGACGAAAGAATGGCAGGACTCGTTCGTTTTGGAGATGGATCATATGTTAAGATAAAAGGAAAAGGCTCTATATTGATAGGTTGTAGGAACCAAGAACAAAAGTTAATATCGGATGTATACTACATACCTAACCTTAAGAGCAATATACTAAGTTTAGGACAACTCACAGAGAAAGGTTGTAAGGTCATCATGGATGGAAACCAACTGACCTTGTATGATAAGAATAAGAAGTTGTTGATGAAGATTGTAAGATCAAAGAATAGACTTTACAGTATTAGACTACAAATAGAAGCACCTATATGCCTTTTAGCAAATATAGATAACCTAGCATGGTTATGGCATGCTAGACTAGGTCACTTAAAATTTGACGACATCAATAAGATGACAAGGAAGGGTCTAGTGGAAGGAATACCAAGAATAAATCATGCGGGACAGATTTGTGATGCATGTTTATTGGGAAAGCACAGTAGAACACAATTTCCAAATCAAGCTAAGTTCAGATCAAAGAACCTATTGGACTTAGTATATGGAGATTTATGTGGTCCTATAAGTCCAACCACACACTCCGGAAAGAAATATATTTTCTTGTTAGTGGACGACTGTACACGATTTATGTGGGCTTACTTTCTGACATCGAAAGATCAAGCATTTAACACTTTCAAGGAATTTAGACAACAAATTGAGATGGAAATGAGATTGAAGTAAAGGATGCTAAGAACATATAGGGGAGGTGAGTTCACATCAAATGAATTCACCAAGTACTGTAAAGAAAATGGAATAGCATGACAGTTGACATCACCCTACTCACCACATCAAAATGGAGTAGTAGAGAGAAGAAATAGAACAGTGTTATCAACTACGAGGAGTATGATGAAAGCGATGATGTTACCATTAACTTTTTGGGTGGAAGCAGTTAGACACGCTATTTATATACTTAACAGGGTACCTACACGAGCCCTGGTAGATAAAACTCCATATGAGGCACTCTACAACAGAAAACCGAACCTGGAAAACCTAAGAATATTCGGATGCACAACTTATGCCAAGATAACAATACCTCACTTGCAAAAGCTGGATGATAGAAGCATACCCATGATTTACTTAGGAGTAGAGGTTGGATCAAAAGCATGTAGGTTATATGATCCTAAAGGTAAAAGGAAACATGTTAGCAGGGATGTAAAGTTTATGGAAACAAAACCGTGGGATTGGAATAACAATGGAGAGGAAACAAGTACACAAGACTCATTTTGGGGAAGTTTTGTGGTAGAAGGAGTTGACAATGAAAACCCTACACCAGTCAACACAGAAGATGATGATAATACATATCATGAACAGGATCTAATTCCAGATCTAGACTCACCAATAACCCCACCAACATACACTTACAACCCAAACTTAGAAGAGGAAGAAGAAGAAGCTACTAATAGTTTAGTTAGGAGCTCAGGACCAGAATTTGATGATACACCAGTATGAGGTTTCAAAGAGATAACAGAAATATATAAGGATGCACGTGAAGTTGAAACTGAAAGTTTACTGTTTACGGAAGAAGAACCACGTAATTACAAGGAAGCATCAACGGATAAGAAATGGATTGAGGCCATGGAAATAGAACTGGATTCAATCAACAAGAATAACACATGGACTCTTACTACTTTGCCTGAAAATCAGAAGGCAATAGGACTCAAATGGGTCTTCAAGACCAAGAGGGATACAAAAGGGAAGATCATCAAATATAAAGTAAGATTAGTAGCAAAAGGATATGTACAAGAACAAGGAATAGACTTCGATGAAGTATTTGCACCAGTTGCTCGGATAGAGACAGTTCGGTTGATATTAGCACTAGCAGCATATCATGGATGGCAAGTATATCACTTGGATGTAAAATCAGCATTTTTACATGGAGATTTAAAAGAAGAAGTCGATGTTACACAACCTGAAGGATTTATTCAACAAGGAAATTCAGGGAAAGTCTACAAGCTCACTAAGGCTTTGTACGGCTTAAGGCAAGCACCACGAGCTTGGAATATGAAACATGATCAAACTTTGAAGTCATTAGACTTTAAGAAATGTAATCTCGAACAAGCAGTTTACACGAAGAGAAGCAAGGATTCTACACTAATAGTTGGAGTTTATGTGGATGATTTAATAATCACGGGCACTCCAAGAAAGGAAATAGGCTTGTTCAAATCCCAGATGAAAGATAAATTCGAAATGAGCGACTTAGGATTGCTAGCTTATTACCTAGGGATAGAAGTTACTCAGACAGGAGGAGAGATTACAATCAAGCAAACAGGATACATCAACAAGATTTTGAAAGAAACAAGTATGATGGATAGTAATGACACGAAGATACCAATGAATCCCGGTACTAAGTTGGTCAAGGCGGAAGATGGAAACTAAGTTGGCGCAACTTATTACAGAAGCTTAATAGGATGTCTTAGGTATCTACTACATACAAGACCAGATCTTAGTTACTCAGTCGGACTACTCAGCAGATTTATACAAGACCCAAAGGAACATCACCTAAAGGCAATAAAGCAAGTCATCCGATACATCAAAGGAACAAAGGAGCATGGAATTATATACAAAAAGGACGGCGGCTGCAAGATTACAGGTTATAGCGATAGTAGTTATGGAATCAATACTGATCAAGGAAAAGGAACTACTGGAATAGTATTCTATTTTGGAGAATCACCTATTACCTGGTGCACTCAGAAGCAACCAACAGTGGCACTCTCATCATGTGAATCAGAATTCATGGCAGCTACTGGAGCAGCATGTCAAGCATTATGGTTGAAAAGGCTACTTAGTGAACTAACGGGTTAGAAGGGGAAAAGAATAATGCTAAAGGTTGATAACATCTCAGCAATAGCACTCATAAAGAACCCAGTTTTCATGGAAGAAGTAAGCATATAGACATTCGCTATCATTTCATTCGTGAATGCGTAGAGAATGGGCACATCAATGTGGAACACGTTAGTGGCGAACTACAAAGAGCGGACATATTAACTAAAGCTTTACCAAGATTGAAATTTGTCACTATGCGTCAAACGCTCGGAGTTCAAGATCTAGGACGAAGCAACGATCAAGATTAAGGAGGAGAATGTGGACTAATAAGACATTGCTTCTATACTAAAGTCGAAGGACCAAATGTAACATGTAGATAGTATACAACCGTTTAGTAGTTAAAAGCGGTTAATTAGTTAAGTTAGTTTGAGTCGGTAATCCGTGCTGAATACACTTATAAATAAATGCAGACAGCGGATAAGCGTGAATAATTACAAATTACCCCTTTTTGAAAAAGGATACTTGCAAAAACTCACGTTCGTGTGTAGTGTGAAGACAGGTAAGTAATTACCCGGATCGTTTCCCAACGAGGTGCGAATGGGCAAACTGTGGAAAGCTAGGATTAGAGTCACTGATGATATGATATGAGATTTTGCTTTTTAATTATCTAATTAACAAATGATAAACAATTATACAAAAGAAAATTAAACGCAATTAATTTAAACTGAAAAAATGCGTAACAGGAAATCTAAAATGGGACAAAAAACTGAAATATTAGAAAATTAAAACCTAAAAGTGTAAAATTACTTAAAACTTATTTTAAAACTAAAATTATATTTTTTATACTTTTTATTTAATTATTATTAATTATTTATTATTTAATAATTATTTAAAACTAATTTAAATAAATACTAAATAAACAAAGAAAGATCTAAAACTTTTTCTATAAATATTATTAAGTAAAAAGAAGCTAAGAAAATTATAAAAATGAAAATTACTTAATTAAAAATTTAAAAAGATAAATTCTATTAAATAGAAGCTATCACTATTTTTCTATTTTTGTTTTTCTTAAGGTCTAAAAATGTTGTTATATTTTTCCTGGATTATAATTAATAAAAGAAAATTATGAAAATTAAAATTATATTTTTCTGATTATTATTCTATTTATTATGATTTAATTACTAATAGAAACTAATTAAAAAGATTAAAAATATTAAATGACTTAGGAAAAATCTGAAAAATTCAGGATAAGTCTAAAATATTATTTAAAAGCTAGGAAAATTAAAATCAAAAGTTTAATAAGCCCTGATAAGCAGATGGGCAGATAAGCAGTTGGGCTAATAAGCTAGAAATAAGCTAATAAGCTCAAAACTTAACCAAATGCTCAGGACAAGTACAAACAACTTATATAAGCTAAAAACAACTTAAAAACACAAATAAGCACAAGTAATTAAGCTGATAAGCAGATTGGCAGTTGCAAAACTATCAGAAGAAACAACAGAATAATGGCCAAATTGCAAGGCAGATTAAGAACACCAATAAGCTACTGAGATGCAAACTAATGGGGGCAAAAGCTAGCTAGTACTATTGGGTCTCTTAAAAACCAAAAAGCCCTATCAGAAACACACCAATTGAAGTCCAATTAAGCACTAGTTCAGGTGAGTTTAAGAACTAAAAACTGAATCAGCAGAATCAGAAATTGAATCAGCAGAAATGGGAAAAGTGCAGGTCTATTTTTAAGCTATTAAATTAGCTATGACTTGGAATCCAAGCACAGAAACTAAAAGCCTACTAGGTGAGCCACTTGTAAACCAAAAATCAAACCCTCAACTTATTTGGATAAGCCACAATTGAGATAAGAAAAAGGGCCAAGTCTGCTTAGTTCTACTCAGTGTATACTGAGTTTGTTTTGTGCAAGCTTGCACAGATGTGCACAAGTCCAAAAAAACTTTGGTATCTATTCTAAGTGAGTCCAAAAGACCTCAGTTGAACCAAGAAAAAGGCCATAAAGAGCTTATAGCTTAAAATGCCTTATTTGAGCTTTTGAGATTCTAAAAATTGCACAGATGGATCAAAACTACACAGCCTATCAAATTAACTTAAAATAACTTAGGAACAGCTTACTATGACTTATTTAAACAAGATCAAAGTTTGGAAAGTGGTCAATGAACAGTACAAGCTCAGTTGACCTTGTTGACTGCATAAACCAAACACCCCTTTGATATGGTCTGTGGTGATTTTGCTAATGAAACTCAATATTTTAAACTAGAAACCTTGATTTTACTGATTGACTAACTTATTTAGGTACTAATGAGCAACTTCTAACACAGAAATAAGCAATCTAATAAGCTATGCTACTAATGGCTATTTTTGGACTATTAAGTGTTTTTTAGTAAAATTGAAACAAAAGCTATATGAGACTGATATTATTGATGAAATATGATCACAAACTAGTAATAAGCAAGAAACAATAACAATAAGCAGGGAATAAGCACTTGTACAGTAGAATGCCAAAATATGAGAAATGAGCTTACAACTGAGATGTGATTGTGAAACAAAGAACAAGGACCAGAACACCTAGCTTGTTAACAACAGGCTAGAAAACCACAAAAAGCCTTCCAAATTAGCTTATACCCTTTTGAACTGCTTATGGGCTTCAGGTTGACTTTTGTTGACTTTCTTGATCATTTGAAATTTAGAACTGATTAACACTAAATAAGCCTACACAAAGCTATGTAAAGCTTTCATAAGCTTATAACATGGTACTTTGGAGCTTTTGATAATGATTTAAAGTGGCTTAAAGCTTATACGAATTAACATATAACTTAAAACTTAGCATTACTTAAAATTTAGAACAACAGTGATTAAAACAAGTTTACTTTGATTGATTATAACATAAATTACAACTGAGAATTGAAAATTACAAGCTATGATTACAAAATATGAAATACGATTATTCTAGGTTAACTACTTGCCAATTAAGGCTTACATTGCTATCTATTTATACAAAAACTAAGTGGGATTTATCTATTCTTCTTCTCTGATCCTTTCTTGACCTTTGGATCCTTCTGACATCATCTCAGTCGTTGATTCTTCATTTTGGCGCCAAAATTGAGTGAGTGGAAAAAATTGCACATGGGTCTGTACTGAGTGGGGAAGAAGCATTAAATGCTTCTTGGTTTGTTAGGTGAAGTATAGAGGAAGGAAGAGGGGGTGGGTGTGTCAGAAAGGCGGTGGAGATGGTGGTATTGGTGGGTGGTTTTTTGGCGGGGGTGGTATAGAAGGGATGAGTTTGACCGAAGTCAAACTCAGGTTTAAATAAAAAGGGATGGGTCGGGTGTGTTTATGATTGGGCTTGGGCTGAGTTATGTTTTAGTGTGGGCTAGGGTATATAATAAAAAGGGTTGGGTTTTATTTTTGGGTTTGTAATATATAAGGGTCCGGTTTGGTTTGTATAATAAACACAAGGACCATAGTTGTAATTACTGAATTCTTGAAGGGTTGAGTAGACAATTTTCCAAAGTTATCAAAAGGGTCTATTTTGCCAATTATAAATAGCACAAGGGTTTTATTTGATAAATTATAATTTTTAAAACCCGAGGACTAGATTTGCCAATTTTGAAACTTGAGGGGTAAAAGTTGTCATTTTTAGAAAACTTTCATCCAGGGACTAAAAGTGAATATGTTTGATATCCCAAGGACTAAAGTTGACTTTTCTTTCATTTTAAACCTTCAGGGACTAATTCTGCCAATTTGTGAAACTTCAGGGGCTGAAAATGACAATTTTGTGAACTTTGCATGTTTTTCACTTGTTTTCAATCTTTTTGTTCCTGAGTCATATAAAAACACATTTTATGATATTTTCAGTATTTTGAAGCATATCTGCATGTTTTTAAATGTTTTTGCAGATAAAATGTGACAGAAATGATGAGTATTTAGACACTCATCAATCCCCCACACTAAACTATTGCTAGTCCCTAGCAATCTTTTATGAAGTTTTAATGGATTTTTCTCTTTACCAAAAGCCATTACTTCTGGAGTAGCCAATGTTTTAGTATGTGATACTTTGGTACAATGATAACCAAATGATTTTGAGCAAACCATCAGCTGTCAACGGTTTTGATTTGTCTTTACCAAAAGCCGTTTGCTTCTGGACTAGCCAACTCTTAGATAAAATACAGTTATTATCTTTGGTGAGCTGATTACCAATCATGGTTTTCCACTGCCTTTACCACAAGCCATAACCTTGCGGGCTAGCCAACTCTTCACTTATAAAGATATGGTGAGTCGAATACCATATAATTTTCGGCAAATTGTAAGCCATGAACGGATTTGAGAAATCTTTACTAAGAGCCGTTTGCTCTCGGATTAGCCAATCCTTATGTGGGTTAGGCATAGCGGACTGATAACCATTTTGTAAGCCATGAATGGATTTGAGACATCTTTACCAAGAGCCGTTTGCTCTCGGATTAGCCAATCCTTATATGGGTTAGACATGGCGGACTGATAACCATTAATTGCGTTCTAAGTGAGAAAAATTTTAAAATTTTGGCCAAAAATGGGGGTACTAGATGGTACATTTGATCAAATTCGCTAGAATTCCCCCCACACTTAGAACTGGATATTGCCCTCAATATTCAAAGTACCGGTTGTTAAACCAACACTTAGAACGTGAAAAGGAAATACTAATAGCCATTATTTTATATACACACTTTTTTTTTTTTTTTTTTTTTTTTTTTTTTTTTTTTTTTTTTTTTTTTGAAATTTACATATATACAACATGTGGGGCATCTCCCCCACACTTGGGTGGTAGAACAGAGAAAGAAAACAGAGACACGGGTGAAAACCCATGTTTTGCTAATGTTTTTGTTCACCGAGTCACTAGCTTGACTCGATCCCCGCATTCATTGGTTCATGGGGAAAGTTTGAAGATCCGGGACAACCATGGGTGGTATGTCCTCTCCAAAGTAGTGTTTTAAACGATGACCATTCACTTTGAAATTTGGACCGTCATTTTGAGATAACTCAACGGTACCATATGGATAAACCTTTGTGATAGTGAATGGACTAGACCAACGGGATTTGAGTTTGCCTGAGAAGATCTTTAATCTTGAATTGAAAAGAAGGACTCGATCACCAACGCTAAAAACGCGGTTCTTTATTTTTGAGTCATGAATCTTCTTTGTCTTTTCTTTGTAGATCAAAGAGTTCTCGTAGGCCTAATCACGCGGTTCATTTAATTCATTCATTTGAACTTTACGGTGATCACCCGCAGTTTGGAGGTCAAAGTTAGCATGTTTCAAGGCCCAGTAGGCTTTGTGCTCTAATTCGATCGGAAGATGACATGCCTTTCCGTACACAAGTTTGTAAGGCGTACACCCGATGGGTGTTTTGTAAGCTGTACGAAAGGCCCATAATGCATCATCCAACTTATCCGACCAGGATTCACGATTTTCTCCTACAGTCCTTTCTAGGATTCTTTTAATACCACGATTTGAAACTTCTACTTGTCCACTTGTTTGTGGGTGATACGCAGTAGAAAGACGGTGAGTTACACCATACTTTTGCATGACTTTGTCAAATTTGTCATTGCAAAAATGCGTACCACGATCACTGATTATAGCACGTGGAGTTCCAAAACGGGCAAACAGAGCTTTCAGGAATTTTACAACCACTCGGGCATCATTAGTGGGTAAAGCTTTTGCTTCAACCCATTTTGACAAATAGTCAACAGCCACGAGAATGTATTTATTTCCTCGAGATGATGGAAATGGCCCCATAAAGTCAATGCCCCAGACATCAAAGATTTCACTAACTTGAATAGCATTTTGTGGCATTTCATTTCGTTGTGAAATATTTCTGTGACGCTGACAAGCTTCACAAGTTTTGATGAGATCTTGGGCATCCTTATAGATTGTGGGCCAATAAAACCCGGAATCAAACACCTTTTTGGCGGTGTAGTTTGGACTATGATGGCCCCTAGTGGGTCCAGCATGGCAAGCTTTGAGAATGTCAATAGCTTCCTGTCTGTAAACACACCGTCGGATGACTTGATCCGCACAGATTTTGAACAAGTAGGGGTCGTCCCAGAAGTAGTGTTTAACATCCTTGAAGAATTTATTCTTCTGTTGGGTCGACATTCCTTTCACTATGAAGTTACCCGCATGGTAATTTGCGAAGTCAGCAAACCATGGGGTAGTAGAATCTCCTCGAAAAGTAACCGCATTGAGTGTCTCGAGAGGAAATGTTTCATTTATTTCCTTTTTCTCGAAAACATCTTGGTGTGGGTTCTCTAATCGGGATAGATGATCAGCAGCTAGGTTCTCAGCTCCTTTTTTATCACGTATGGTGATATCAAATTCTTGCAGGAGGAGAACCCAACGGACCAATCTCGGCTTTGCATCTTGTTTTGCAAAGAGATATTTGAGAGCCGAGTGATCCGTATACACTACACATTTCGTCAAGATCAAATATGGCCAAAACTTCTCAAAGGCATACACCACAGCCAATAATTCTTTTTCTGTAGTGGTGTAATGAGTTTGAGCTTCAGTCATGGTTTTACTTGCGTAGTGGATAGGCTGAAAGTGTTTGGCTTTTCGTTGCCCCAGGACTGCTGATTGCGTGGTTTTGTAACCTTACAACAGGTTTTACCTCTCGAGGGATCTCAAGAGGCTTACAACCCCACCAGGCAGTGTACCTGACCGATGTAGTATAGTGTAGTGGTAAGTACGGGGGATTGATCGTTCTCCACAGGGAATAGTGTTCGTTAGGTATGAAAGGCTACTCTAATTAGGTCTAAGGGTTGAGGAAGATTCTTTTTATGTTTTTATAATTTTATGAAAGCAAGTAAAATCTCGGGTTTGAAGGAGTGGGCGGAATTAGTTGCTAGTCAACTAACCCAAATGACTACGAATGCAAATAAAATAAAATAACAAAAATGAAAAGTGGTGAGAAACTTATGTGTAGAGAAATGTGTTTACTTAGATTTCCTTACTCCCTAACTATCTTTTACCGGTTAATTAGTGTGTATTAGTCGCGTGGATGACGGGTGTATTCCTTAATACCATTCGTGGGGTGGCGTACTTACTTCCCCAACTCTACAAGCTCCTACTTCACTCCTATGTCGAGCCGGCTAGGAAGCTCCTAACATGGGATCACTAGAATTCGCTTGTGCATTAAATACAACCATAAAAACCTTTAGTACGCGTTTGGTTCATGTTTCTTAAGACGTTCAAGCAAGTTACCGAATAGGAAGTTAGCCAGTTTTCTTAAGCCTAACATAGATAAACAATCATCCAATACAACTAACAACACACTAACAACCAATAATCAATAGCTAGGTTTCATTAGATCTAAGCAAACACAAGATAAAATTAGCCTAACATGTTAAACAAAAGACAAGCATAAGATAGAATCAAACAACACATAGACATATTGAATGATTAATTGATAACTTATCTTTCAATGAAACATGGAAGATCTCAAGGCAAAAAGCCCTGAAAAAGTAGCTAAAATCGTCTTAGGGTTTTATCCCAAAATTCCACACACTAAGCTCTCTTTTAATGACAAAAAATTAGAAAACTATATATAGATTTTTGGATCTGACGGCGTCACCTTATGCATTGTGACGCCGTCACCTCGCCGCTTTTAGGGTTCCCGGGTGACCTTCTTGACGCCGTCCCTCTTTAGCTCTTCAAAAATCCATTCTGGCCTATCAAGGCTTGACGCTGTCGGATCATGAACGTGACGCCGTCCCCTTATGATTTAAGCCGTGACGCCCTTGATTTAGTTAAAGCGTGACGCCGTCAGAATTCTCATGCTAACTCACTGGCCCGTCATGAGTAAATTTCACATCCAACTTTTCTTGCCAAGGCATGACGCCGTCCCATGTTAATTGTGACGCCGTCAAGAGTAACTTTTAGCCGATTCTTGAGACTTTGCCGTTTTCTTCACTTTAATGCTCCAAAAACGTCCAAAATGCCTCCTTTTCCAGATTTCTCCTCAAAAGTACCTAAAATGACAAAAGGAACGATTTAGGGCAATATTTGATCAAATAAATACGATTTCGGGCTTAAATGACCCCTTAAAAGCGGTACACTTTTCGCCTCATCAAATACCCTTACACTTGAGATTTGCTTGTCCTCAAGCAAATGCGCTTTTATTCTAATCAAAATACAAGTTAGGGGTCATTTAATGCAAACATAAAAGTAATTACAACAAATAATCGTTCCACTTCAATCATAATAAGCACGGAGATTACATACTAGCACCTCACAAGTAGTGTTTAGATACTCACATCTCTCAAGTGTCATCAAAATAAATCTCATAAATGAAAACGGAAAATATCTCTCACTACCTGTCATAGCAAATAGATTACCATAAGCTTGGGAAAGGATCGAAAACCTCCTCCACTAGGCGTAAGCACCTAAGATAAACTATCAAAGAGGGCTTTTAAATGGGTTATAACGTTAGGTGTAGGGAAAAGGAAAACACGGTTTTGTTGGATAAAGGATATTTTACTGGTGGCTAGTTAAAGATCTTGATCAATTACATGTACTATACAATGTTGCTAAGCCAAGACTCGACTCGATCTTAAGCTAAAAACGAAATAACAAAATAACAAAAATATAAAGCAAACATAAAATGAAACGGGATGGTAGTCCGTATGTTTTTTCTATTTTTCATTTTCTCATTTTTTTGTATTTTTCTTGATTTTTTCGATTTTTTTTTTTTTTTTTTTTTTTTTTTTTTTTTTTTTTTTGACATACATTCTTGCCCTACCATCCAAAATAATACATCATAGGGGCGTTGCATTCCCCTTACACTTGAATTTTTACATAACTTTACAAATACTAATCTAATGACTCGAATTAAGATAATTGAAAAACTTGGAGTACTTTTAAAACATTTAGCACATATGGGGGTAATAAATGATGTTCTTCCCCATTACTCCATTATACTAGTACTTTACCCATGAGTCCCAATCGTCCCGAAACAATATGTACAAGGATATGACTCGACTTAGCAACCATGTAATCAACTAGATCATTAACTTGGGTTTAAACAAATGTTGTAACAATAATGCACTAAAGATGAGTGCATACAAGGTAGGCTAAGGCGATTTGGGCGTACATTTTAGTGGGGTGTAACAAATTCTTCCTTTAAGTAAAATGCTTAAAGGTCGAAACGAAAAGATAGGCTCTGAGGGGTGTACTAGGGGTATCGTGTACTAAAAATGAGTACAACGCAAAGGGTGTGGGAGAATTACTTGACCAATGTAGCCAACGTAATTATAACAAAAACACAGGTGTAAAACAATGGGTTAATCCTAATGCCTCTTATCATGTAGTAAATCTAACTACACGAATGTAGTCTCACTTGTGGCCTTGGAATGGTCCTAACGCAAGTTCTAGAATCTAAGTGCTACCGGTACACACATCATAGCATAAATGCTTTTCCTACCAATTCTAGGGGCGAACCTCACATATTTGGGGTGGAAAATTTTTTAGTGGTACGGTTTTTTGTGCTAGTCATATAACTCCTATCCGTGAGACGCTCATTAAGATCAAAGTTTCACTCCTATATGTTGTAAAAAATTTTAAATTTGGCACTAAAATTACCCTAATCAAGTATTTCTCTCAGTTTTATTACACATCTATTATTAAACAAACAAAAATCAAGCGCAATTGTATTCTCTAAAATCGTACTTTTACCCTCCCCTTACACTTAAGATGAACATTGTCCCCAATGTTCAAATAACAAGATGTAAAAGTAAATAAGGTAAAAGAATGAAATCAAATACTCCCCTGATTCGCTCGTTGGATAGTGAAATCACACGGTTAAATCTTCCTCCAAAGAGAATGTTGAAGCTCCATGACTAATGCATCGCCATAAGCTTGATTCCATAAACATTTCCTTGTCCAAAATAACCTGTTAACCTGAGAAAACAAACACGAAAACCTGCATAACATCGGCGGGATAAAATCTATATATAAGGATATAATGCTTGTGGACTGATAATTTTGCAGATTCCTGGAGATTATAAGTTGGAGATTTAATAAAAACTTTTTATGAAAACAAAACTTTCAAAAATTTCTGGAAATTAAATCTGACGCCGTCAGGTTATAACCCCTGACGCCGTCAGAAATGACCTGACAAAAATTTTCATTTTAAGTTTCCAGAAAATTTCTGGAAAAACCTTTACCTTACTTCCTGAAAATCCTGCAAAACATCATTATGACTCGATACAAGCATTTGACTCAAACAAATACGGATATGTATGTTAATTTATTATTATTACGATTCATGTTCATATGTGTTCTAATAAACCGATTTAGATTTCCCTTACACTTATCTTTTGCAAAATACCTTTATATGTAGTTAAGACGAAGTTAAAAACAACATAAAGCATTTTCACAAATTAGTTTTTAACATGAATCAATAATAATAAAAATTAAACACACATACGGAAACAAATAAAAACAAACAAACAAACAAATAAACACACAAAGCAAATAAAGCAAATAAAGCTTGGGTTGCCTCCCAATAAGCGCTTGTTTTTGTTCGAGTCATGAGCCTGACTCTACCCTTATTTAATGGATAAAGGAGAGGTTTTCCCTACACTTAGGATTAAGTGCGGGTGATAGTAGCGATACACACTAGCTCGGTAGGAGTATGCCACGTGAGGAAAGAGTGGTGGATGAATTATATGCTCAAAGGGGTGTGCTCCTTTCATCATAACCTTGCCTAGTTCACTTTGGTCAATGGGTGATTTTGAGTTTCCTCCTAAAAAGGGATCATCTTCTATCAACTTCGAGAGATTCCTAGTTGGGAATCCATCTTGACCTAATAAACCCGGTTTAAACCCATAATGTTTCTTGTGATCAATCATGAATGGGTGATGTAGACATGTAAGGTCATTTTTCACTCCTATATTGTCTTCCTCACTACAAGGCTTAATGTCCACTACCTTAAACTTAAGACTACCCGGACTACATGGTTTGATGGGTGGATCGGGACCTAATTCAATTCCTAAGTTCACATCTAAGGATGGAAGATTAGGTAACGGTTTTGGTTTAGGCTCTGGTTCATCAAAACTAGGAACTTCCATAGGACTAAAAGAAAGGTTGTGATCACTAAAAGCATTCAAACCTATTTCTTCTAGTTGTGTTTGGTCCAAGGGCTCTACCTCTATTGGGGTTCCTATAGTCTCCTCAACTTCTTCTGGGTAGGTCACGGGCGGTGTGTGTGCCTCAAACGATGGTAGGACTTGTGGAGTACTTGGTGGGCTTATGTGACTTACCTTATCATTCCTTGTGTCAAGATCACCTATATCCTCATCATGTGTTTTAGTAGAATTTAAACCTAACATTTTCCCTAATATCTCAAGTGCTTCTCTAGGCATCTCAACTTCTATATCCGAATCATAAAGATCATCCTTAATATTCTGACTACTATATTCAAATTGCCCAAAAGATTCATCATGTGTTTCTTGAGATTCATCGTCATCGATCATAAAACCTAGGTCTTTTTGATCAATGTGATCATGTTCGGCTAAATCCTCCATCACATCAAGGTCACCTATGTGTTTTTTTTGTACTATGGCATTACATGACAACCACTTAGGTATCTCAACACTAATGTATTCATCCCCAAACAAACTTGTTTCATGATCCAGGAAATTTATATTCAATTGACTTGTACTAACGTTTGTTGGGTTGTCTACCCTATAATAATATTGGGCACAATCATCTATGGCATCCCATGCTTCTTCAGCACTTAATTCCCTAAAGTCCCCATTGGCAAAATCCTCAATGCGCATTTGGTCATTTTGGCCAACACGATAGTAAAAGGTTCGGGTTAGGGATGCTAAAGCGAAACTATGATGAGGGAATTTTCGGAGTAAATTTCTAAAACGAGTCCATGCATCATATATGGGTTCATCTCGATATTGTTTGAAATTCGAGATGTCAATAGGGTAGAATGGCCTTTGTGGTTGGTGGTATGGTGGATTCGCGTACTCCATAATGGTGAACGGAAGAGTCAATGGAAATTACGAACAAACACACAAAGAAAAAGATAGACTAAAGAAAACCTAAAAAAAATAAAAATCTCACTAGAAAGGAATCTAGTGAGTAGACCTAATAGAAATAACAATTCAACCTAAACAATAACTATTCCCCGGCAGCGGCGCCAAAAACTTGATTTCGTGGTTTTGTAACCTTACAACAGGTTTTACCTCTCGAGGGATCTCAAGAGGCTTACAACCCCACCAGGCAGTGTACCTGACCGATGTAGTATAGTGTAGTGGTAAGTACGGGGGATTGATCGTTCTCCACAGGGAATAGTGTTCGTTAGGTATGAAAGGCTACTCTAATTAGGTCTAAGGGTTGAGGAAGATTCTTTTTATGTTTTTATAATTTTATGAAAGCAAGTAAAATCTCGGGTTTGAAGGAGTGGGCGGAATTAGTTGCTAGTCAACTAACCCAAATGACTACGAATGCAAATAAAATAAAATAACAAAAATGAAAAGTGGTGAGAAACTTATGTGTAGAGAAATGTGTTTACTTAGATTTCCTTACTCCCTAACTATCTTTTACCGGTTAATTAGTGTGTATTAGTCGCGTGGATGACGGGTGTATTCCTTAATACCATTCGTGGGGTGGCGTACTTACTTCCCCAACTCTACAAGCTCCTACTTCACTCCTATGTCGAGCCGGCTAGGAAGCTCCTAACATGGGATCACTAGAATTCGCTTGTGCATTAAATACAACCATAAAAACCTTTAGTACGCGTTTGGTTCATGTTTCTTAAGACGTTCAAGCAAGTTACCGAATAGGAAGTTAGCCAGTTTTCTTAAGCCTAACATAGATAAACAATCATCCAATACAACTAACAACACACTAACAACCAATAATCAATAGCTAGGTTTCATTAGATCTAAGCAAACACAAGATAAAATTAGCCTAACATGTTAAACAAAAGACAAGCATAAGATAGAATCAAACAACACATAGACATATTGAATGATTAATTGATAACTTATCTTTCAATGAAACATGGAAGATCTCAAGGCAAAAAGCCCTGAAAAAGTAGCTAAAATCGTCTTAGGGTTTTATCCCAAAATTCCACACACTAAGCTCTCTTTTAATGACAAAAAATTAGAAAACTATATATAGATTTTTGGATCTGACGGCGTCACCTTATGCATTGTGACGCCGTCACCTCGCCGCTTTTAGGGTTCCCGGGTGACCTTCTTGACGCCGTCCCTCTTTAGCTCTTCAAAAATCCATTCTGGCCTATCAAGGCTTGACGCCGTCGGATCATGAACGTGACGCCGTCCCCTTATGATTTAAGCCGTGACGCCCTTGATTTAGTTAAAGCGTGACGCCGTCAGAATTCTCATGCTAACTCACTGGCCCGTCATGAGTAAATTTCACATCCAACTTTTCTTGCCAAGGCATGACGCCGTCCCATGTTAATTGTGACGCCGTCAAGAGTAACTTTTAGCCGATTCTTGAGACTTTGCCGTTTTCTTCACTTTAATGCTCCAAAAACGTCCAAAATGCCTCCTTTTCCAGATTTCTCCTCAAAAGTACCTAAAATGACAAAAGGAACGATTTAGGGCAATATTTGATCAAATAAATACGATTTCGGGCTTAAATGACCCCTTAAAAGCGGTACACTTTTCGCCTCATCAACTGCACCGATAGCAAAATCACTTGCATCGCACATGAGCTCAAAGGGAAAATCCCAGTCGGGGGCAACTAGAATGGGTGCTTCAGTAAGCTTTTTCTTTAATATTTCAAAAGCTTTGATGCACTCGGGTGAGAAGATAAAAGGAGCATCCTTTTCAAGGAGATGAGTCATAGGCCGGGCGATTTTAGAAAAATCTTGTATGAATCTACGATAGAAACCGGCATGACCCAGAAAACTCCTAATACCTTTGACGGTAGTGGGATGAGGTAATTTAGCAATGACATCAACTTTAGCTCTGTCAACCTCAATCCCATTCTTTGATATCTTATGGCCGAGGACAATGCCCTCTTTGACCATAAAATGACTCTTCTCCCAATTTAGACAAAGATTGGTGTCTTTACACCGTTTCAACATGTTTTCTAAATTGGAGAGACATGCTTGGAACGAATCCCCAATGACTGAGAAGTCATCCATAAAGACCTCCATTGTTTTCCCGATCATATCGGTAAATATGGCCATCATACACCTCTGGAACGTGCCCGGAGCATTACATAAGCCGAAAGGCATACGTTTATAAGCAAATGTTCCATAAGGGCACGTGAAAGTAGTCTTTTCTTGATCTTGTGGATCAATGGGGATTTGAAAGTAACCCGAGAAACCATCAAGGAAACAATAGTACTCATTTCCCGCTAATCTCTCGATCATCTGATCCATGAAGGGTAGGGGAAAATGGTCTTTTCGGGTGGCATCATTTAACTTACGATAGTCAATGCAAACACGCCACCCCGTAACCAATCGAGTTGGAATCAACTCATTTTCATCATTTGTGACAACAGTTATGCTACCCTTTTTTGGAACACAATGAATGGGACTAACCCAAGGACTATCAGAGATGGGATAAATCAATCCTGCATCAAGAAGTTTGAGAACCTCTTGTTTGATAACATCGTGGATTTTCGGATTCACCCTTCGTTGGTGTTGGACTGCTGGTTTAAAGTCATCCTCCATTAAAATCTTGTGAGTACAAAATTCAGGGTCGATACCCTTTATGTCGGAGAGTTTCCAAGCAATGGCTTGCTTGTGTGACTTCAAGACCTTTATTAGAGCAGTCTTTTCCTCATCACTTAAGTCTTTAGCAATAATGACGGGTAATTTATCATCACCCTCCAAAAATGCGTACTCAAGATTAGGGGTGAGCAAAAACCGAACCGCAAACCGCAAAACCGCAAAAACCGCAAAAAACCGCCCCATAAAAACCGCAAAACCGCAAAAACCGGTGGATCGGTTTCAGGAAAAAATAAAAACCGATTTTGTGGTGCGGTTTCGGTTTTCACCGAAAAACCGCACCGCACCACTCTACAATTTATAATTTTTTAAATATATTTTTTTTACTTTTTAGAATAACACACTAAAATAACACACTAAAATTTATATTTTTTTTATTTTTTAGATATATTTTTTTAAATATATTTTTTTATTCTTTAGAATAACACACTAAAACCGCACCAAAAACCACATAAACCCGCAAAACCGCACCAAAAACTGCACCAAAAATAAAAAAATATATCTTGTGGTGCGGGGTGGTTTTGACCAAAAACCAACCCGCAAAACCGCATAAACCCGCAAAACCGAAACCGCAAAAACTGCGCGGTGCGGATCCTCAATTTTTTAAAAACTGCATTTTGCGGAGCGGGGCGGTTTTTGCCAAAAACCGCACCGAATCGCCCCATGCTCACCCCTACTCAAGATGAGGTGGTAAGTCTTTGAGTTCGATCTCAGGAAATTCATCGTTTTTCTCAACTGATTTGATTTCCTCATTATGAAGTTCAACGGGAGGGAGTGGACGAGAATTTTCCTGATTCAACAATTTCTCAAGAAGAAGAATATCTCCCTCCAGATCAATCTCAGCGTCATCAATTCCTTCCAGAAATGAATCACACTTGAGAAAAGCCTCGATCTCTTCCAAATTGAAATTACTTCCCTCAAACGGAGTGAGAGAAGGGGAAGAGTCGGAAATGACAGGTAGAGAAGATGTGGTGGGAACCCCACTCACAAAATTATGAAAATAACCAACAATTTCTTGAGAGTACTCCTTTGAAGCAACATCAATGACATCGATTCGGTTAACCGATTTAGAATCATAATTTGAGGAGTACCTCGAAGTTTGATCATGGTTAAAGGTAACAGCTTCATTATCCACACGCAAGGTGATCTCATGCTTAAATACATCAATAAGAGCATGGCCCGTTTTTAGGAATCCTCTTCCAAGAATGAGAGGAACCTTTTGATCTGCGTTGAATTCAACAACCACAAAGTCAGCTGGAAAATGGAACTTCCCTACTTTTACAAACACATCCTCGGCAATGCCGAGAGGAAGTGATATAGTTCGATCTGCAAGCTCAAGAGTCATGCAGGTAGGAGTAAGAGCCGGAAGAGAAAGTTTCTTCCATACTGAATGAGGCATCAGGTTGATGCTTGCACTTAGATCGGCCAAGGCATAGCATTCAACCATTCCCGGAAATACACAAGGTATTAGAAACTTTCCAGGATCTCCAAGCTTCTCCGGAAGCTTTTTCAAGATAATCGCTGAGCAGTTCTCATTTAATGGAGTTTTAGCCATTTCAATCAGTTTTTCCTTGTTGCTTAACAAGTGTTTGATTGTTGATGCAAACTTGGGCATCAGAATGATAGCATCCGCAAAACTTATTTTAAAATGTAATTCTTTAAAGATTTGAAAGAATTTGTCCATTTGTTGACTAGCCTTCTCACGGAGCTTTTGCTCGTTTAAGCGCGATGGGTAAGGAATATAAGGTTTGGATTTAGGGGCAATGATTTCAGGAGTCTCAACAGATTCAAAGACTACTCCTGGTTTGGATTTCTTTTTCGGGACAATCGGAGGATGGACATGTGCTGTACTTTGTGGGCATGGAATTTGCACTTTGTCCGTTGTATCCTCCGTTTCTTTTTCCATTTCAAACAACGGAGGAGGAATAGGACCAGATGGTCCCTCATAAGCAGAACCACTCCGAGTGGTGATAGCTTTGACGAAAGTGGTATCTTCATCATCATCACTGTCATCAAGTACACTGATAGGAGCAGCATTGAGCATATCGGAATAAGCTCTAGCTGTCCTTTGCTTACTACGTTTGCTTGACAAACTTGTAACCGTAAATCGTGATAGAGTAGGATCTATTCTTGACGGCTGAGGAGCAATTGTGGGTGTAGAATTTTGGATAACCGAAGGTTGGACGTATTTAGCACTTCCATTGTTAGTGGGAAGTACCGGGTCCTTTATCACCTTGAATCCAACATGAGTTTTACCACTATGTGTAGTGACAGCTTTGAGTTCACCCCTTGGGTTGACAACAGTGTTACTTGGGAGACCTCCCGAGGTAGAAGGTAGATCATTTAAAGATTTTTTTATATCATTTATTTGGGTAACCAATAACTGGTTTGTCTTATATTGAGTTCTATTTGTTTCCTCTTGAGATTTTATGAATTGCCTAAGCAACTCATCTGAGGACGTCTGATTTTGATTTTGGACATTCCATGGTTTTTGGTTAAAGTTACCCTGATTCTGACCTCGGTTTTGATTGAAATTTTGTGAATTGTTAAAATTTTGTCCCTGATTTTGAACAAAGCCATTTTGGTTATTCTGATTTGGTACGGGCGGAAAACCAGGTGGTATCATAGCATTCGGTGCTCGGTACTGAGTCTCAGCATGCGGACGGTATTGATTTTGGTTTACTGCAGCTACGGGAGCTGGGTAAAGAGAAGCATCGGTTGCTTGACAATCATAATACGCATGTGGGCCACCACAAGTTTCACACACTTTGTTTATTGCTTTGATCTGTTCCGGTTTATAAATTTCACTCTTTAATTCTTTCATCTCCTTCATCATGCAACGCATTGCGTCCGTTAAAAAGGCTAACTCTGATGAGTTACCGGATGAAGAAGAAGCAGGAGTGACGGGAACATTCACTTTGTTTCGAGAAATAGGAACTTTTGATTTATTTTCACAAATTTCAACCACCTCTTTAGGTTTACGATTCAAGATATTGCCACCGGCGGCTGCGTTAAGTGCATCTTGATCGTTTTGGGTCAACCCATTATAAAACGTATTTATCTGTTGTAACTCCGTGAAATCGTGATGTGGGCATTTTCTTAGGAGATCTTTAAATCTGTCCCATGCCTCTCCGAAATTTTCATCGAAACCTTGACGGAATCCAGCAATTTCATTTTTTAGATTAGTCGTCTTTGATGGAGGGAAGAAATAATTGACAAATTTCTTTACGAGATCTTCCCAGGTTTCAATGGATCGAGGGGTTTCTTTATCCAGCCAAATCCGGGCTGCCCCTTCGAGTGAGAATGGAAATAGCATCAATTTGATAACTGTTTGCGGCACATTCTTGTAGTTGATTGTAGAGGTCAACTTGTTAAACCAATGAATGTGTGCATATGGATCCTCTCGTTCAAACCCGTGGAATTGGTTTGTGGACACGAGCTGAATCAAATGTGTTTTCAGTTCAAAATGATCAGAATCGATAGCTGGTAAAACGATGGCATCTCCGTAACCCTCGGTGGGTGCCTGGAGCATTTCAGCCATTGTGCGTTCGTCTGCCATATTATCAGTGAGAACAGTACGAATCTCGGGTTTGACTATTTGGGCAGCACGTCTACGATTACGTCTTCTCGGAATATCTACGAGTTCACGTAAAGGGCTTGATGACGTGGAAGAACGAGTGCGCATGCACTAAATAAAATATTTTAATTAAATCAAGAACGAATCAAAACACAAGTGAACTTAAACCAATAATCAACAAGCGTACGGTAGCTCTCTAAAAGATAAACGCACAGAGTGGCGGAGAAGCAAAGGTGGGCAATTAATGCTCCTTAAAAACCCGCTTCTTTCAGTCCGACAATTTAATGTCAGACTATCCTCAAACCTCCGTCATAGTTTGTTTACCAATCAAAGGTGAGCCGATATTCGCAAGTGATACAAAGGAAAGTTTTAAATCTGATGTTTGGGAACTTATTATGGTCGTACCCCCAGTTAGGTAGTACTCTGTCTTGGTTCTCGATGGTAAATTTTATTTGTTGTTTATTATTAAACAAAGAAAACGGAAAATGTTTTTGGTGTTTTTATTTTTTATATGATAATATATATAGAAAAGAAAAGAAAAATATTTTTGTATTTTATATTGTTTATGGGAAATAGGAACTTCTGAAAGAAGGGTCTCAAATCACTAATCGCTTAAACTCTACACAATAGTCGCAACACAACTCCCCGGCAGCGGCGCCAAAATTTGAACCGTGCTGAATACACTTATAAATAAATGCAGACAGCGGATACGCGTGAATAATTACAAATTACCCCTTTGTGAAAAAGGATACTTGCAAAAACTCACGTTCGTGTGTAGTGTGAAGACAGGTAAGTAATTACCCGGATCGTTTCCCAACGAGGTGCGAATGGGCAAACTGTGGAAAGCTAGGATTAGAGTGACTGATGATATGATATGAGATTTTGCTTTTTAATTATCTAATTAACAAATGATAAACAATTATACAAAAGAAAATTAAACGCAATTAATTTAAACTGAAAAAATGCGTAACAGGAAATCTAAAATGGGACAAAAAACTGAAATATTAGAAAATTAAAACCTAAAAGTGTAAAATTACTTAAAACTTATTTTAAAACTAAAATTATATTTTTTATACTTTTTATTTAATTATTATTAATTATTTATTATTTAATAATTATTTAAAACTAATTTAAATAAATACTAAATAAACAAAGAAAAATCTAAAACTTTTTCTATAAATATTATTAAGTAAAAAGAAGCTAATAAAATTATAAAAATGAAAATTACTTAATTAAAAATTTAAAAAGATAAATTCTATTAAATAGAAGCTATCACTATTTTTTTATTTTTGTTTTTCTTAAGGTCTAAAAATGTTGTTATATTTTTCCTAGATTATAATTAATAAAAGAAAATTATGAAAATTAAAATTATATTTTTCTGATTATTATTCTATTTATTATGATTTAATTACTAATAGAAACTAATTAAAAAGATTAAAAATATTAAATGACTTAGGAAAAATCTGAAAAATTCAGGATAAGTCTAAAATATTATTTAAAAGCTAGGAAAATTAAAATCAAAAGTTTAATAAGCCCTGATAAGCAGATGGGCAGATAAGCAGTTGGGCTAATAAGCTAGAAATAAGCTAATAAGCTCAAAACTTAACCAAATGCTCAGGACAAGCACAAACAACTTATATAAGCTAAAAACAACTTAAAAACACAAATAAGCACAAGTAATTAAGCTGATAAGCAGATTGGCAGTTGCAAAGCTATCAGCAGAAACAGCAGAATAATGGCCAAATTGCAAGGCAGATTAAGCACACCAATAAGCTACTGAGATGCAAACTAATGGGGGCAAAAGCTAGCTAGTACTATTGGGTCTCTTAAAAACCAAAAATCCCTATCAGAAACACACCAATTGAAGTCCAATTAAGCACTAGTTCAGGTGAGTTTAAGAACTAAAAACTGAATCAGCAGAATCAGAAATTGAATCAGCAGAAATGGGAAAAGTGCAGGCCTATTTTTAAGCTATTAAATTAGCTATGACTTGGAATCCAAGCACAGAAACTAAAAGCCTACTAGGTGAGCCACTTGTAAACCAAAAATCAAACCTTCAGCTTATTTGGATAAGCCACAATTGAGATAAGAAAAAGGGCCAAGTCTGCTTAGTTCTACTCAGTGTATACTGAGTTTGTTTTGTGCAGGCTTGCACAGATGTGCACAAGTCCAAACAAACTTTGGTATCTATTCTAAGTGAGTCCAAAAGACCTCAGTTGAACCAAGAAAAAGGCCATAAAGAGCTTATAGCTTAAAATGGCTTATTTGAGCTTTTGAGATTCTAAAAATTGCACAGATGGATCAAAACTACACAACCTATCAAATTAACTTAAAATAACTTAGGAACAGCTTACTATGACTTATTTAAGCAAGATCAAAGTTTGGAAAGTGGTCAATGAACAGTACAAGCTCAGTTGACCTTGTTGACTGCATAAACCAAACACCCCTTTGATATGGTCTGTGGTGATTTTGCTAATGAAACTCAATATTTTAAACTAGAAACCTTGATTTTACTGATTGACTAACTTATTTAGGTACTAATGAGCAACTTCTAACACAGAAATAAGCAATCTAATAAGCTATGCTACTAATGGCTATTTTTGGACTTTTAAGTGTTTTTTAGTAAAACTGAAACAAAAGCTATATGAGACTGATATTATTGATGAAATATGATCACAAACTAGTAATAAGCAAGAAACAATAACAATAAGCAGGGAATAAGCACTTGTACAGTAGAATGCCAAAATATGAGAAATGAGCTTACAACTGAGATGTGATTGTGAAACAAAGAACAAGGACCAGAACACCTAGCTTGTTAACAACAAGCTAGAAAACCACAAAAAGCCTTCCAAATTAGCTTATACCCTTTTGAACAGCCTATGGGCTTCAGGTTGACTTTTGTTGACTTTCTTGATCATTTGAAATTTAGAACTGATTAACACTAAATAAGCCTACACAAAGCTATGTAAAGCTTTCATAAGCTTATAACAGGGTACTTTGGAGCTTTTGATAATGATTTAAAGTGGCTTAAAGCTTATACGAATTAACATATAACTTAAAACTTAGCATTACTTGAAATTTAGAACAACAGTGATTAAAACAAGTTTACTTTGATTGATTATAACATAAATTACAATTGAGAATTGAAAATTACAAGCTATGATTACAAAATATGAAATACGATTATTCTAGGTTAACTACTTGCCAATTAAGGCTTACATTGCTATCTATTTATACAAAAACTAAGTGGGATTTATCTATTCTTCTTCTCTGATCCTTTCTTGACCTTTGGATCCTTCTGACATCATCTCAGTCGTTGATTCTTCATTTTGGCGCCAAAATTGAGTGAGTGGAAAAAATTGCACATGGGTCTGTACTGAGTGGGGAAGAAGCATTAAATGCTTCTTGGTTTGTTAGGTGAAGTATAGAGGAAGGAAGAGGGGGGTGGGTGTGTCAGAAAGGCGGTGGAGATGGTGGTATTGGTGGGTGGTTTTTTGGCGGGGGTGGTATAGAAGGGATGAGTTTGACCGAAGTCAAACTCAGGTTTAAATAAAAAGGGATGGGTCGGGTGTGTTTATGATTGGGCTTGGGCTGAGTTATGTTTTAGTGTGGGCTGGGGTATATAATAAAAAGGGTTGGGTTTTATTTTTGGGTTTGTAATATATAAGGGTCCGGTTTGGTTTGTATAATAAACACAAGGACCATAGTTGTAATTACTGAATTCTTGAAGGGTTGAGTAGACAATTTTCCAAAGTTATCAAAAGGGTCTATTTTTCCAATTATAAATAGCACAAGGGTTTTATTTGATAAATTATAATTTTTAAAACCCGAGGACTAGATTTGCCAATTTTGAAACTTGAGGGGTAAAAGTTGTCATTTTTAGAAAACTTTCATCCAGGGACTAAAAGTGAATATGTTTGATATCCCAGGGACTAAATCTGCCACTTTGTGAAACTTCAGGGACTGAAAATGACAATTTTGTGAACTTTGCATGTTTTTCACTTGTTTTCAATCTTTTTGTTCCTGAGTCATATAAAAACACATTTTATGATATTTTCAGTATTTTGAAGCATATCTGCATGTTTTTAAATGTTTTTGCAGATAAAATGTGACAGAAATGATGAGTATTTAGACACTCATCAGTCGGTTATGGCTGTTTATGAACAGTCATGATGGTTCAATGGAACCTTTTAGAAATCTATATATAGATACCAGATTGTAAACGTTTAAAGGTTAGATTCGATATACAATTTATATTCAGTATTTTACTTTGCAACTTAGTATCGAAACTGGGACAACACAATCCGTCATGCCTTGTAAGTGAAAGAGCACCTTTATTTCATCCTCCTATGTCTGTTCCTGTTCCTACAGGTACTGTTACTGCTCCTCAACAGAGTACTGGTCGTGACACCTTAACGGGCCTTGTTTTCAATTGGTCATGGACCAGGCCCATAAGATCACCGACTGAATTTCAAGAGCTCTCAGATCTCTGCTCTTTGGTGGCTCAACTTCGCCCAACCCTTCTGCCTGATACTTGGGAATGTTTGGGAATGTTTGGCAGATGACACACGGGCTTTCTCAGTTAAAGGCATGAGATCATACATTAGTCACACGATGGAATAAGATTCTTCCATTGAAGATCAACATTTTTACTTGGAGAACTTCCAACAAAAGACTTGCCCGAGATCAAACCTAGACTCGAGAGGAATTGAACTTCACTCCATTCGTTGCCCAATTTGTGATGAGGCGATTGAGTCAGAAGAACATCTATTCGTGGAATGTGATGTTGCAAAAGATACATGGAAAGGTGTCATAGATTGGTGGCAAATTAACAGCATCTCAATCGCTACTCTTCTGGATGCGATCACTCTTGCTGATGCAGAACCTGTCCCTAGCAGCCTAAAGAACTTCTTTGATGTAGTGGTGCAAACCACTCTTTGGTACTTATGGAGATTCAGCAACGACATGGTTTTTGCCACAAAACGGCCCAACAAACAGCTCATCTTAAGTAATATCAAGCTCTCCTCGCACAACTGGATCACTTTTAGGCAAAAGAAAACCAAACCAAATTGGATTGAATGGATTTGTAACCCTTGTATTGCTCTTTCTGAACCCATGTAATTCTTATTAGCTTCTTGCTAGTTCTATTAAATTGCCTTTGCCTTTTAAAAAAAAAGGTGACCAATGGGAAGCCAACATGCAATTTTTTAGCATGTAAACGAGGATCAATGCGGATAGACCACGTAGAATCAATGTACCTAGCTTGTTTGCGTGCTCCCCGTTTGTCCCTTGCGGTATGGAGGCATTGGGTACACACAATGACACATGAGATGAGGGCACATGGGCTCACATGGACGTAGTTCATGGTTTTTCGCTCTGTTATATTAAAGTATGTAAAATTTTTGTTTCTTTATTGACGGAATAGAAGTATTGCTGGAGACACATATGATTAGCCATCATATTTTATCGATGTCTCGCAATTCTATGCATTATTGTTGGTTGTTGGGGAAGTAGGGTGCACATGGATACATGGTTTACTAAATGTACGTACAAATATACTCCCGCACGCGTATTTCTACACACAACGACATATCCGATACTCGATCATTTGGATCTTCTTTCTTTTGTCCTTTTTGCTACGTGCAATCTTATGATTTTTGTATGGTGACATGTAGAAGTGGACATGGTTACTCGTTTTTGCTACGTACAATCTTATTATTTTTGTATGGTGACATGTAGAAGTGGACATGGTTACTCATACCATATTGCGATAGATCGAAAATTGAGGTTCGCGCAAAAAGTGTTAATTTTCTTCTTAAACATTAGCAACAAAATGGAAGGCGTAGCCAATTTTAGGTTTATCCATTATTGTTGTTCATAATACAATTAAAAAGGCTAGTGACAGAATGTACTGTAAAAATCAGTTTGACTATCATTGTTGCTAATTAATTCTCTTTGTTGTGATATTACATATCTATGTTCTGTGAAATCGAGGTAAGAAGGCCATTGTTGTGTGTATATATGTTAGAAAGGTTAATCATACAATTCACGTATTTTTCGGAGCTAGTGAATTCTATAAGTAATGTGTTAACATCAAATATATATGTTGTTCAATCAAGATATATATTTTTGAGATCATTCAACAATGAGACCTATTAAATATTAATGGTTTGTTTAGTAATGAACAAATATTCAAGTTACCTCTGTATATATGGTTTGAAAAGAAGATTCGTTAAGTTAGAGTGTTAGGTGCCTCATTGTGATGATGCCCTAGAAACGTATCAAATTAAAGACTTGTACATTGTAATCTAGTCTACAAGGTTTGAGAAGATGTCTTGATTTGTTGGAACCTTACTAACAAATATGTAACATGCCTTGAAAGCTCATATGTCGTCACTAAACACCTTTAGCAAGGACTTGTCCTCACTAAAGCGCCGTCGCTAAAACTTAATAGCTAAAGGTCTTATGCGACGAATTTCAACGCTTTTAGGGTATAGATACGAATTCACGTTCGCTACCAAAAGGCAAATACCAAGCTTATGTTTAGCGATGCCATACTTTACTCTTGTAATTGGATTAGCAATAGTCACACGATTTTTCCCTTTCGTTTGATCAAGTGGTTTGTTAATCCTTGTAATCCTTGAATTGTACAGCTTAGCAATACACATAAAAAGTTTCACTTCAATTGGATTGAGAGCTTTTGTAATCCTTATAACACTTCAAGTAATTTTGTAATCCCTTTAACAATTTTGTCATTTGTTAATTTCTTTCCTAGCTCTTTCTAGGTTGTCTATAATTGATGACGTATTTTACGGATAGCAGGCCTATTGGGCCTGAACCGTATTATACACATTTGGGCTCTGGCCCAACAAAGTAAACAAGCAAGAATACCGGGCTGCCACTAAGCCCAATGACAAACGGACTATAGCCCGGATATACAAAGACGCATGGAGGTCATCCAAAGGGTACTTCCGCAGTCCTCCAGCGGATCAACCAAGGGTTGCGGAAGATGATTTGTGTCCGCAATCATGATTATAGCGGATCCTTACCCTAAAAGGGTTCCACTCTAGCCACTAACCAAAATAGGCGAAATACTAGGAAACCCTAGTATTGGACTCGCCTATAAAAGGGGGTCCTCACACATTTTACGAGGTATGACTTTCTCACACATAAATACACACTTCGAACATTCCGTGACAAATATGGTTACTTACTCTCACGCCGGAGCTTAATCATGGGGTCCTTCCCCATGGTAAGGCTAACGGTTTACTTTCATTTGTGCAGAGAATCATTATATTACTTGGTTTAGTGCAAGCATAATCCAGCAACGGCCCGTTAGAACAGCCCAATACGCAATTCTAACCGAAGTCAATACCCATCACATATTTTGCACTAACAAGTTGGCGCCATCCGTGGGACCAGTAAACAACTGCGTTTTTTTAAAACAACCCGTTAGAACATTCCGTGACAAATATGGTTACTTACTCTCACGCCGGAGCTTAATCATGGGGTCCTTCCCCATGGTAAGGCTAACGGTTTACTTTCATTTGTGCAGAGAATCATTATATTACTTGGTTTAGTGCAAGCATAATCCAGCAACGGCCCGTTAGAACAGCCCAATACGCAATTCTAACCCAAGTCAATACCCATCACATATTTTGCTGATGGGCGTGCGTTGGAGTAAAGTTTTGGCAGTTTTAATGCCTACTCAAGTTTTAAATTTATATTTAGCCGACTTATCAATAACACACACACTTAACGAGCAGTGTACCCGGTCAGTATGAAGATAATGGTAAGTAGAGTGTCGATCACTAAGAGGAACGTATTATCTAGTTATTCTAATCAGTATTTTAATATCCTAACGCAAGGGGGTTTCAGCCTGAGAGACTGGCACGATTTGTTTGCAATTAAATAATAAAATAAACCAATAGGCACGAATCAGCAAGTAGCACACACGTACACAGATAGATACTTGAGACAATAAGAGAGCTGTCCTTATGATTAAGTAGATTGTCACTTGTTTTATTGATAGCTTTATATGAAGTGTATGTAGTTAACCCTTTCTCGTTGGTCCTATTCTTATCGGCGAGTAAACCCTTAATGATTACTTATGTCTAAAAGTTATTCCTAAGTGATCAATTTAGTAATAACCGTGGGAGCCACATTATGTCCCGCAGTCAAATGCCCGCAAGCCACTAATAAACACAGAGGTTATCAATGCACTAATAAGTAGTAACCAAAGACATCAACATATAAACTTTAATTGATGGGAAAGCAAGTATTAAAGGGAGTGCAATCTTTCGTTGTCACATTACACAAGCCACCAATCCTGATGAATTAAAGTTTGCTAACACAATAAAACAAAACTACTTAATGAATTAAATACATGCAGCACCTTCTTACAGCTCTTGTATCTTTGATTTGGGTGTGTCTTGTGCTGCCTCCTTGACTGAATTCGTCCTTTGGTTCTTCTGTTCGGACTTAGGTTATAATGTTCGAAACTCTAAATTCGTCTGGTCTACGGGGTATTTATAGTTTCTGTCTGAGGGAAGATGCGGCGCATCTAAGGAGTAGATGCGGCGCATGTACTTAACTTCGCGTGGGGTCCAAGATTATAATATTCAGGAATATTTGTACACCGCCAGAAGATGCGGCGTAACTCCATGATTAGATGCGGCGCATGTCCTCTTGTGTCTTGGATCGTATCTGGTGATATCTTGATAGAGATGCGGCGCATGTCATGAGTGAGATGCGGCGCATCTGGAGCAGATTAGTCTTGATCTTCTTCATTTCAGTAGACTCTTAACTTTATGCATGTTTTGCTCCATAATCAGTCCAAAATCGCTAAGTTTCACCAAATGCTTGTTTTTACCTGAGAATTACAAAAGTAAACGATTAAGTATCAATCCTCATACATAATATAGTAAAACAAGTCAAATTAATAGGATAAATGATAGTAATAAAATGTACTTATTTGAGTTCATCATTTGCACTAACAAGTTGGCGCCATCCGTGGGACCAGTAAACAACTGCGTTTTTTAAAATACTCACCATGAGCACTCATTCAGGCCCTGCTTTTTCTGTATCCATGCCTGCTGTGCGGAATACGGTAGGAAGGGAAAAAGAAAGAACATTGGAAGAACAAGGTAGATCCCCTCCTGACGCAGCTCTCCGAGAGTATTGTGACAAGAACTACTACCAGTTGTTGCCAATCATAGCTGATGATGTACCCTCCGAACAGGTCGAAGGATACCCCTTCGAGCCTGATCGTAGCCTTCATCTCGAAGGACTAAGTCAGCCTACTAAAATCATCATTGGCGTCAAACCATTCATTTATGACATGGTTACCAATTGGGAACTCGCCAATCGAAGGTCCAAGACTGATGAAGCGAAAAGTGTACCGCTTTTAGGGGGTCATTTAAGCCCTAAATCGTATTTATTTGATCAAATATTGCCCTAAATCGTTCCTTTTGTCATTTTAGGTACTTTTGAGAAGAAATCTGGAAAAGAAAGCATTTTGGACGTTTTTGGAGCATAAAAGTGAAGAAAACGGCAAAGTCTCAAAATTATGCTGGAAAGTACCTTTGACGGCGTCAGGGATTGCCCTTGACGGCGTCATGGCTTGGCACAAAAGGTGGATATGAAAATTACTCATGATAAGCCAGAGAATTTTGCATGAAAAATCTGTCGGCGTCACCCTTTAAGATGATCAAGGCCATCACGGCTTAAGCTAAAGAGGGACGGCGTCAAGCTCAATTCTGACGGCGTCACCCCTTGATAGGCCAGAGAGGATTTTGGAGCACTAAAGAGGGACGGCGTCAGGAAGGCCATCCGGGAACCCTAAAAGCGGCGAGGTGACGGCGTCAGGATCTATAACGTGACGCCGTCAGCCCTTAAACTCTATATATAGTTTTGCAATTTTTTGTCATGAGTGTGGAACTTATTGTGTGTAATTTTGGAGGAGAAACCCTAAGACGAATTTCTGCCATTTTTAAGGGTTTTCATACCCTTGGATCTCCCATGTTTAATTGAAGATAAGTAATCGTTTAATCATTCAATATGTCTATGTGTTGTTTGATTACATCTTGTTCTTGTCTTTTGATTAACATGCTAGGCTAGATTTATCTTGTGTTTGCTTAGATCTAATGAAACCTAACTATTGATTATTGGTTATTAGTGTGTTATTAATTGTATTGGATGATTGTTCATCGATGTTAGGCTTAAGAAAACTGGCTAACTTCCTATACGGTAACTTGCTTGAACGTCTTAAGAAACATGAACCAATGCGTACTAAGGTTTTTATGGTTGTATTTAATGCATGAGCGAATTCTAGTGATCCCATGTTAGGAGCTTCTTAGCCGGCTCGACATAGGAGTGAAGTAGGAGCTTGTAGAGTTGGGGAAGTACGTACGCCACCCCACGATTGGTATTAAGGAATACACCCGTCATCCACGCGATTAATACACATTAATCAACCGGTAAAAGATAGTTAGGGAGTAAGGAAATCTAAGTAAACACATTTCTCTCCACATAAGTTTTACCACCTTTTCATTTTCAGTTATTTTATTTTATTTGCATTCGTAGTTATTTGGGTTAGTTGAATAGCAACTAATTCCACCCACTCTTTCAAACCCGAGATTTTACTTGCTTTCATAAAAAATTATAAAAATACAAAAAAGAATCTTCTCTCACCCTTAGACCTATTAGAGTAGTTTTTCAATCCTAACGACACTATTCCCTGTGGAGAACGATCAATCCCCCGTACTTACCACTACACTATACTACATCGGTCAGGTACACTGCCTGGTGGGGTTGTAAGCCTCTTGAGATCCCTCGAGAGGTAAAACCTGTTGTAAGGTCGCAAAACCACGCATCAAGTTTTTGGCGCCGTTGCCGGGGAATAGTTATTGTTTAGGTTGAGATTTTTATTTTATTAGGTCTACTCACTAGATTCCTTTCTAGTGGGATTTTTATTTTATTTTTCTAGGATTTCTTTAGTCTATCTTTTTCTTTGTGCCCTTTGTTTGTAAAACCATTTTCATTTGTCACCATGGCGGATGAAATTCCATTTAGATCATTAACAATAGAGGAACAATTACTTTACACGGATAGATTTGCTTCCTGCTGTTCCAATAAATTTTTAAGTGATCTTAGATATATACAAGAGGAGATGGGTGTAAAGTTTGATAGGTTTGATGAATTATGTGCATGTGCGGCTTCTATTAAACAATCATTGTTAGGATCAACTCCTTTTAGTGAAACCCTTTGGAAAAAATTTGAGGAAAGCTTCCTAACCGTGAACCATAAGTTGAATGAATTGATGGGTTTATATACATCACAACTTGAGGAAACAAATGAGGAGGATTTATCCGACTATAGGTACCATGAGCAAGAAGACCTAGTTTTTAAGAACATGGACCTTGAATTGGACCAAGATTGTGAGATGGTTAGTGTTGAACTACCTAGTTGCATGAGTGGGATAGATTTCACCAAAACATATGACACGCATGAGGAATCCTTTAGGCAATTGGAACATAGTAATCAAGTTGAATATTACTATGAATCGGACTTAGAATTTCAAATGGCTAGAGAAGGATTTGAGATACTTAGGAATGTGTTTGGGTTAGATTCTACTAAAACACATGATGAGGATATAGGTGATCTTGACACAAGGAATGATGAGGTTAGTAACATAAGCCCGCTAAGTACCTCACAAGTCCTACCATCATTTGAGGCACACACACCACCCATGACTTACCCGGAAGAAGTAGAAGAGACTATAGGAACCCCAATAGAGGTAGAGCCCTTGGACCAAACAAAACTAGAAGAAATAGGTTTGAATACTTGTAGTCATAACCTTTCTTTTAGTTCTATGGAAGTTCCTAGTTTTGATGAACCGGAGCCTAAACCAAAACCGTTACCTAATCTTCCATCTTTAGATGTGAACTTAGGAATGGAATTAGGTCCCGACCCACCCATCAAACCATATAGTCCGGGTAGTTTTATGTTGAAGGTAGTAGACTCTAAGCCTTGTAGAGTGGAAGCTAATATAGGAGTGAACCATGACCTTACATACTTACATCACCCATTCATGATTAATCACAAGAAACATTATGGGTTTAAACCGGGTTTATTAGGTCAAGATGGATTCCCAACTAGGAATCTCTCAAAGTTGTTAGAAAATGATCCCTTTTTAGGAGAACACTTTAATTCACCCATTGACCAAAGTGAACTAGGTAAGGTTATGATGAAAGGAGCACACCCCTTTGAGTATATAATTCATCCACCACTCTTTCCTCACGCGGCATACTTCCACCAAGATGGTGTGTATCGCTACTATCACCCGCACTTAATCCTAAGTGTAGGAAAAACCTCTCCTTTATCCATTAAATAAGGGTAGAGTCAGGCTCGTGACTCGAACAAAAACAAGCGCTTCTTGGGAGGCAACCCAAGCTTTATTTGTTTTGTGTGTTTATTTGTTTGTTTGTTTGATTTTATTTGCTTCCGTATGTATGTTTAATTTTTATTTTTATTGATTCATGTTTCAAATTAAATTGTGAAAATGCTTTATTTTGTTTTTAACTTCGTCTTAACTACATATAAAGGTATTTTGCAAAAGTTAAGTGTAAGGGAAATCCAAATCGGTTTATTAGAACAAATGAACATGAATCATAACAATATTAAATTAACATACATATTAGTATTTGTTTGAGTCAAATGCTTGTATCGAGTCATGATGATGTTTTGCAGGAATTCCAGGAAGTAAGGTATAGGTTTTTCCAAAATTTTTCCGGAAACTTAACATGAGAATTCTGTCAGATCATTTCTGACGGCGTCAGGATTTACAACCTGACGGCGTCAGGTTTTAATTTTCTGAAAATTTTGAAAGTTTTGTTTTCATAAAAAAAAAAGTTTTTATTAAATCTCTAACTTATAATCTCCAGGAATCTGCAAAATAATCATTCCACAAGCATTATATCCTTATATATATAATTTATCCCGCCGATGTTATGCAGGTTTTCATGTTTGTTTTCTCAGGTTTAACAGGTTATTTTGGACAAGGAGATGTATGTGGAATCAAGTTTATGGCGATGCATTAGTCGTAAAGCTTCTACATTCTCTTTGAAGAAGATCTAACTGTGTTACCCCTTTATCCACCGAGCGAATCAGGGGAGTATTTGATTTCATTCTTTTACCTTATTACTTTTACATCTTGTTATTTGAACATTGGGGACAATGTTCATCTTAAGTGTAAGGGGGGGGTAAAAGTACGATACTTTAGAGAATACAATTGCACTTGATTTTTGTTTATTTAATAGTAGATGTGTAATAAAACTGAGAAAAACACCTGTTAGGGTAATTTTAGTGCCAAATTTAAAATTTTTTACAGCATATAGGAGTGAAACTTTGATCTTAATGAGCATCTCACGGATAGGAGTTATATGACTAGCACAAAAACCGTACCACTAAAAAATTTTCCACCCCCAAATATGTGAGGTTCGCCCCTAGAATTGGTAGGAAAAGCATTTATGCTATGATGTGTGTACCGGTAGCACTTAGATTCTAGAACTTGCGTTAGGACCATTCCGAGGCCACAAGTGAGACTACATTCGTGTAGTTATATTTACTACATGATAAGAGGCATTAGGATTAACCCATTGTTTTACACCTGTGTTTTTGTTATAATTACTTTGGCTACATTGGTCAAGTAATTCTCCCACACCCTTTGCGTTGTACTCATTTTTAGTACACGATACCCCTAGTACACCCCTCAGAGCCTATCTTTTCGTTTCGACCTTTAAGCATTTTACTTAAAGGAAGAATTTGTTACACCCCACTTAAATGTACACCCAAATCGCCTTAGCCTACCTTGTATGCACTCATCTTTAGTGCATTATTGTGACAACATTTGTTTAAACCCAAGTTAATTATCTAATTGATTACATGGTTGCTAAGTCGAGTCATATCCTTGTACATATTGTTTTGGGACGATTGGGACTCATGGGTAAAGTACTAGTGTAATGGAGTAATGGGGAAGAACAACATTGTTACCCCCATATGTGCTAAATATTTTAAAAGTACTCCAAGTTTTTCAATTATCTTAATTCGAGTCATTAGAATAGTTATTTGTAAAGTTATGTAAAAGTTCAAGTGTAAGGGGAATGCAACGCCCCTATGATGTATTGTTTTGGATGGTAGGGCAAAAGTGTATGCAAAAAAAAAAAAAAAAAAAAAAAATCAAGAAAAATACAAAAAAAATGAGAAAAAGAAAAGTAGAAAAAAACATACGGACTACCATCCCGTTTCATTTTATGTTTATCTTATGTTTTTGTTATTTTGTTTTTAGCTTAAGATTGAGTCTAGTCTTGGCTTAGCAACATTGTATAGTACATGTAATTAATCAAGATCTTTAACTCGCCACCAGTAAAATATCCCTTATCCAACAAAACCGTGTTTATCATATCCCTACACCTAAAGTTATAACCCATGTAAAAGCCCTCTTTGATATATTTATCTTAGGTGCTTACGCCTAGTGGAGGAGGTTTTTGATCCTTGCCCAAGCCTATGGTAATCTATTTGCTATGACAGGTAGTGAGAGATATTATCCGTTTTCATTTATGAGATTTATTTTGATGACACTTGAGAGATGTGAGTATCTAAACACTACTTGTGAGGTGCTAGTTTGTAATCTCCGTGCTTATTATGATTAAAGTGGAACGATTATTTGTTGTAATTACTTTTATATTAGCATTAAATGACCCCTAACTTGTATTTTGATTAGAATAAAAGCGCATTTGCTTGAGGACAAGCAAATCTCAAGTGTAAGGGTATTTGATGAAGCGAAAAGTGTACCGCTTTTAGGGGGTCATTTAAGCCCTAAATCGTATTTATTTGATCAAATATTGCCCTAAATCGTTCCTTTTGTCATTTTAGGTACTTTTGAGAAGAAATCTGGAAAAGGAAGTATTTTGGACGTTTTTGGAGCATAAAAGTGAAGAAAACAGCAAAGTCTCAAAATTATGCTGGAAAGTACCTTTGACGGCGTCAGGGATTGCCCTTGACGGCGTCATGGCTTGGCACAAAAGGTGGATATGAAAATTACTCATGATAAGCCAGAGAATTTTGCATGAAAAATCTGACGGCGTCACCCTTTAAGATGATCAAGGCCATCACGGCTTAAGCTAAAGAGGGACGGCGTCAAGCTCAATTCTGACGGCGTCACCCCTTGATAGGCCAGAGAGGATTTTGGAGCACTAAAGAGGGACGGCGTCAGGAAGGCCATCCGGGAACCCTAAAAGTGGCGAGGTGACGGCGTCAGGATCTATAACGTGGCGCCGTCAGCCCTTAAACTCTATATATAGTTTTGCAATTTTTTGTCATGAGTGTGGAACTTATTGTGTGTAATTTTGGAGGAGAAACCCTAAGACGAATTTCTGCCATTTTTAAGGGTTTTCATACCCTTGGATCTCCCATGTTTAATTGAAGATAAGTAATCGTTTAATCATTCAATATGTCTATGTGTTGTTTGATTACATCTTGTTCTTGTCTTTTGATTAACATGCTAGGCTAGATTTATCTTGTGTTTGCTTAGATCTAATGAAACCTAACTATTGATTATTGGTTATTAGTGTGTTATTAATTGTATTGGATGATTGTTCATCGATGTTAGGCTTAAGAAAACTGGCTAACTTCCTATACGGTAACTTGCTTGAACGTCTTAAGAAACATGAACCAATGCGTACTAAGGTTTTTATGGTTGTATTTAATGCATGAGCGAATTCTAGTGATCCCATGTTAGGAGCTTCTTAGCCGGCTCGACATAGGAGTGAAGTAGGAGCTTGTAGAGTTGGGGAAGTACGTACGCCACCCCACGATTGGTATTAAGGAATACACCCGTCATCCACGTGATTAATACACACTAATCAACCGGTAAAAGATAGTTAGGGAGTAAGGAAATCTAAGTAAACACATTTCTCTCCACATAAGTTTTACCACCTTTTCATTTTCAGTTATTTTATTTTATTTGCATTCGTAGTTATTTGGGTTAGTTGAATAGCAACTAATTCCGCCCACTCTTTCAAACCCGAGATTTTACTTGCTTTCATAAAAAATTATAAAAATACAAAAAAGAATCTTCTCTCACCCTTAGACCTATTAGAGTAGTTTTTCAATCCTAACGACACTATTCCCTGTGGAGAACGATCAATCCCTCGTACTTACCACTACACTATACTACATCGGTCAGGTACACTGCCTGGTGGGGTTGTAAGCCTCTTGAGATCCCTCGAGAGGTAAAACCTGTTGTAAGGTCGCAAAACCACGCATCAAAGACCTTCAGGGTATGGCCTCCGATGATACTAGGACGGAGTATAGCCAAGACTTGGTCTCACCCACGTCCTCTCTTTCTCCTTGGCTTTCCCGCCAAGATAGAGAGAGTGGGATACTAAGCCCTAGCGGGTATCACAAATTATGAGACGCCCCCATGATCTCCTAAATTCGTGCAAGAGCTCCCCAATGTTATTTTCTCCCCGATAAATAGCTTGGACGGGTTGTTGATGATGGTAGGTAAACTCAACTCTTTCACTTCACTATAAACTAACCAACTTATCATATCACACAATCATTCGCACGCCGGAGGTGGTTCACAGGGTCCAACCACTGCGCAATCACTTAACATAGTGTCTTCGTATTTCTTATTTCAGGTTAACAACAAGCTTGGTGCAACCACAACACCCCTTATACCCTTCGATCATCATCGCAAGGCCTGGTCATGCAATTTATTGTACAATCAGTGGCGCCATCCGTGGGACCCACTACAATTGGTCTCATTATTTTCAAGCTTATAACCAGTCAATAAGACTCACTACATTTTCGGCATGGACCAAGGAAGAGAAGATACTTCACCTCCGGGTTTCTCATCCTTGATACCAATACCAGTTAATGATCCCAATAATCTCCCCCTAATAATCGCTTCCACGTTCACAACACGATCTCACCCAGAAGTAACACCCGATCATCATGCTTCGACATCAGCTAACCCGGAACCGGTCCTTAGTCCAGCCTTTGTCGAAACTAACTTCGAAGCATTGGAATCTCTATTAAAGGCTAGCAGGAGGCAAGCTCGAAATATAGAGATGCGAAGGGAATTGGAATACTCTAGTGAAGATTACGATGAAGAGATCGAAATGGAGCCTAGGTCTCCGGCACACGGGATAATGTTGTTTCCGTTACACGGTTAAAATTAACTACAAAGTTAAGCTAACCATGTTCCATAGCTTAGTAATGTATATTGATTAACTTGACAAATAAGTAAAAACGTAAAGGATAAAAGACAAGATTTTTTCAACGTTTAAATTCTTATTAGAAGTAAATCAAAAGAATCTATACCCAAGTGTTTGCGGAAAAAACACTTGGGATTGAAATGACAAGTATGGTATGTCTCCTCTCTAAACTTAAGCTAAGCTTAAGTGACAACTATAAGGAACCACTGAGCTATCTCAGAGACAAGGTTTCTCTTTGGAGGAGTAAAAGTTGTTTGTGAATGTCTAAGCATTAATTGCACAAACATGTCAACTTTTACTCCATCTTATGATCCTATTTATAGACAAGTAAATGAGCAACCGTTAAGTACAAGACAAAAGATGACCTAAGCTAACCAGGACAAAATACTGATGTATTTTGTCACTGTTACAAGAACCTATTTTGGGTATAGGACAAGTATGCTTTCTAAGTAATAGTGATGACATTGTTCTTGGTATGTAGCCTTTCAGGGAAAGTTTGACCTTAGAGTGATAAGGACTTCTCTAATTCAGTTCAAACCTTTCCCGCCTAGTCCCGCCTATCTTTCAGTCTCAAGTTCTTCAGTCTTTGGTCTTCAGTTTTCAGTCTTCATTCTTCATAGTTGTTGAGGAGACTGGGGTTCAGTAAGTTATTGTCATCACTCACTGAACCAATTATCCTCTTCTTTGGCTTAGGTGCCATTCAGGGTCTCCTGTTGGTCGAATGCCGGGTGGAAGGTCTGTAGGTTTCGAAGGAATTCCTGAACGGGCTCCAACCAGGAGAGTAGGAGTGGTAACCGAAGGCTCTAATGGAAGGAGCCAGTGAAGGGAAGGTACGGAGGTCAATCTACCTCCGTTGCTAGCAGCTCATCTCGGAAGGATGGAAGCAGAGGTTCCGTTGCAACCTTTTCACGCATCTGGCGTAGAAGGCAATCCACCTCCATCCTTCTGAGATGAGCGTATATCTCCTGGTTGGAGCCCGTTCAGGAATTCCTGGGTTTACATGAAGATTAGTGTATATCTGGTTTCGTACACGACTTACGAAATCGAAGCTTGGTGGAATTTCTATCCACTGACCTTCCAGCAACTTACAAGGGCTTAATGGAAAAGACGTATAGCTGGATAGAAGCAAAGGAAATATCTACTAACGGGGCTCCGATTGAAAATAGGGAAGGTCACAACAAGTTCTCAAAGCATTCTTTATGGGAAGGGTCAAAGAACAAAAACAAAGGCAGAGATAGGTTTGCCCCGTACAACAAAAGTTCTAACCATGGGCTACTAGGAAATTTGGTTAAGTCTCCAAAAGAAATACTTGCAACGGAAAGGGCTGCAAAAGCTTTCGAGCCGCCCCCTTGTATGACAAGTTAGAGCAGAAACTGAGATATGACCAAGTATTATCACTTCCATGAAGATTATGGTCATGAAACGAATAGTTGCAGAAAGCTGAAGAGACAAATAGAAGAAGCCGCAAAGTCCGGACAGTTGGCACACTTAGTAAAAGGCATAAAGAAGAGCAAGGAAAAGATCTTCGATACTCAATTAGGGAAATATACCACTCCTGTCGAAACCCCAATACTTATGGTTCGCTGGGGCGAGCCTAACTTGAAGAGAAAAACAAAGGAGATGGAGTCATGCGGAGGGGGGAAAAGTAATGTTCCCCTCTATCATGAGTAAAGTCCATTCGGCTGACCCTATGGTTATAAAGGTTCTAGTCTCCAACATAGAAGTCAACAGGGTCTACATGGACTGTGGGAGTCCCTGTGAAATCATATATGAGCACTGCTTCCTCAAACTCACGCCTTCGGTTAGATCAAGACGGTTCGATTCCAAAATACCTTTGGTATAGTTTTCAGGCGAGCATTCATGGCCTTTGTGAAAAGTATTGCTAGATATAACTATCGGAGAAGGTAAATTCACAAGGACCGAAACCCTCACCTTCGTCATCATAAGGTCGGACTCTCTTTACAACCTAATACTAGGAAGGGCAAGCATGCAAAAAATGGGGATTGTTGTATCCACCATACATTCGGCCATGCAATTCCATTCCCCCGAAGGAATAGGAACAGTATACTCTAGTCACAACACAAAAACAATGGCAATGATGCGTGGTTTTGCAACCTTACAACAGGTTTTACCTCTCGAGGGATCTCAAGAGGCTTACAACCCCACCAGGCAGTGTACCTGACCGATGTAGTATAGTGTAGTGGTAAGTACGGGGGATTGATCGTTCTCCACAGGGAATAGTGTTCGTTAGGTGTGAAAGACTACTCTAATTAGGTCTAAGGGTTGAGGAAGATTCTTTTTATGTTTTTATATTTTTATGAAAGCAAGTAAAATCTCGGTTTTGAAAGAGTGGGCGGAATTAGTTGCTAGTCAACTAACCCAAAATTACTACGGATGCAAATAAAATAAAATAACAAAAATGAAAATGTGGTGAGAAACTTATGTGTAGAGAAATGTGTTTACTTAGATTTCCTTACTCCCTAACTATCTTTTACCGGTTAATTAGTGTGTATTAGTCGCGTGGATGACGGGTGTATTCCTTAATACCATTCGTGGGGTGGCGTACTTACTTCCCCAACTCTACAAGCTCCTACTTCACTCCTATGTCGAGCCGGCTAGGAAGCTCCTAACATAGGATCACTAGAATTCGCTTGTGCATTAAATACAAACATAAAAACCTCTAGTACGCATTTGGTTCATGTTTCTTAAGACGTTCAAGCAAGTTACCGAATAGGAAGTTAGCCAGTTTTCTTAAGCCTAACATAGATAAACAATCATCCAATACAACTAACAACACACTAATAACCAATAATCAATAGCTAGGTTTCATTAGATCTAAGCAAACACAAGATAAATTTAGCCTAACATGTTAATCAAAAGACAACAATAAGATAAAATCAAACAACACATAGACATATTGAATGATTAATTGATAACTTATCTTCAATGTAACATGGAAGATCTCAAGGCAAAAAGCCTTGAAAAAGAAGCTAAAATCGTCTTAGGGTTTTCTCCCAAAATTCCACACACTAAGCTCTCTCTTAATGACAAAAAATTAGAAAACTATATATAGACTTTTGGATCTGACGGCGTCACCTTATGGAGTGTGACGCCGTCACCTCGCCGCTTCTAGGGTTCCCGGATGACCTTCTTGACGCCGTCCCTCTTTAGCTCTTCAAAAATCCATTCTGGCTTATCAAGGCTTGACGCCGTCGAACGTTGAACGTGACGCCGTCCCCTTATGATTTAAGCCGTGACGCCCTTGATCAAGTTAAAGCGTGACGCCGTCAGAATTCACATGCTATTTTCACTGGCTTATCATGAGTAAATTTCACGTCCACTTTTTCTTGCCAAAGCATGACGCCGTCTGGGGTTAAATGTGACGCCGTCAAAGGTAACTTTCAGCCGATTTTTGAGACTTTGCCGTTTTCTTCACTTTTATGCTCCAAAAACGTCCAAAATGCCTCCTTTTCCAGATTTCTCCTCAAAAGTACCTAAAATGACAAAAGGAATGATTTAGGGCAATATTTGATCAAATAAATACGATTTAGGGCTTAAATGACCCCTTAAAAGCGGTACACTTTTCGCTTCATCAAATACCCTTACACTTGAGATTTGCTTGTCCTCAAGCAAATGCGCTTTTTTTTCTAATCAAAATACAAGTTAGGGGTCATTTAATGCTAACATAAAAGTAATTACAACAAATATTCGTTCCACTTTACTCATAATAAGCACGGAGATTACAAACTAGCACCTCACAAGTAGTGTTTAGATACTCACATCTCTCAAGTGTCATCAAAATAAATCTCATAAATGGAAACGGATAATATCTCTCACTACCTGTCATAGCAAATAGATTACCATAGGCTTGGGAAAGGATCAAAAACCTCCTCCACTAGGCGTAAGCACCAAAGATAAACTATCAAAGAGGGCTTTTAAACGGGTTATAACGTTAGGTGTAGGGAAAAGGAAAACACGGTTTTGTTGGATAAAGGATATTTTACTGGTGGCGAGTTAAAGATCTTGATCAATTACATGTACTATACAATGTTGCTAAGCCAAGACTCGGCTCAATCTTAAGCTAATGAAAGAAAATAACAAAAACATTAAACAAACATAAAATGAAACGGGATGGTAGTCCGTATGTTTTTTTCTACTTTTCTTTTTCTCATTTTTTTGTATTTTTCTTGATTTTTTTCGATTTTTTTTTTTTTTTTTTTTTTTTTTTTTTTTTTTTTTTTGCATACACTCTTGCCCTACCATCCACAATAATACATCATAGGAGCATTGCATCCCCCTTACACTTGAACTTTTACATAACTTTACAAATAACTATTCTAATGACTCGAATTAAGATAATTGAAAAACTTGGAGTACTTTTAAAATATTTAGCACATATGGGGGTAATAATGTTGTTCTTCCCCATTACTCCATTACACTAGTACTTTACCCATGAGTCCCAATCGTCCCAAAACAATATGTACAAGGATATGACTCGACTTAGCAACCATGTAATCAATTAGATAATTAACTTGGGTTTAAACAAATGTTGTAACAATAATGCACTAAAAATGAGTGCATACAAGGTAGGCTAAGGCGATTTGGGTGTACATTTTAGTGGGGTGTAACAAATTCTTCCTTTAAGTAAAATGCTTAAAGGTCGAAACGAAAAGATAGGCTCTGAGGGGTGTACTAGGGGTATCGTGTACTAAAAATGAGTACAACGCAAAGGGTGTGGGAGAATTACTTGACCAATGTAGCCAATGTAATTATAACAAAAACACAGGTGTAAAACAATGCGTTAATCCTAATGCCTCTTATCATGTAGTAAATCTAACTACACGAATGTAGTCTCACTTGTGGCCTTGGAATGGTCCTAACGTAAGTTCTAGAATCTAAGTGCTACCGGTACACACATCATAGCATAAATGCTTTTCCTACCAATTCTAGGGGCGAACCTCACATATTTGGGGTGGAAAATTTTTTTTAGTGGTACGGTTTTTGTGCTAGTCATATAACTCCTATCCGTGAGACGCTCATTAAGACCAAAGTTTCACTCCTATATGTTGTAAAAAATTTTAAATTTGGCACTAAAATTACCTTAACAAGTATTTCTCTCAATTTTATTACACATCTACCATTAAACAAACAAAAATCAAGCGCAATGGCATTCTCTAAAATCGTACTTTTACCCCCCCCCCTTACACTTAAGATGAACATTGTCCCCAATGTTCAAATAACAAGATGTAAAAGCATAAAGTAAAAGAATGAAATCAAATACTCCCATTGATTCGCTCGGTGGATAATGAAATAATACGGTTAAATCTTCTTCCAAAGTAATGTTGAAGCTCCATGACTAATGCATCGCCATAAGCTTGATTCAAAACATTTCCTTGTCCGAAATAACCTGTTAAACCTGAGAAAACAAACACGAAAACCTGCATAACATCGGCGGGATAAATCTATATATAAGGATTTAATGCTTGTGGAATGATAATTTTGCAGATTCCTGGAGATTATAAGTTGGAGATTTAATAAAAACTTTTTTTTTTTTTAAAACAAAACTTTCAAAAATTTCTGAAAATTAAATCTGACGCCGTCAGGTTATAAACCCTGACGCCGTCAGAAATGACCTGACAAAAATTTTCATTTTAAGTTTCCGGAAAATTTCTGGAAAAACCTTTACCTTACTTCCTGGAAATCCTGCAAAACATCACTATGACTCGATACAAGCATTTGACTCAAACACACACTAATATGCATGCTTATATCTCATTGTTAGCGTTCATGTTCAATCTTGTTCTTAAAAACAAATTTGGATTTCCCTTACACTTATCTTTTGCAAAATACCTTTATATGTAGTGAAGACGAAGTTAAAAACAAGATAAAGCATTTTCACAATTTATTTTGAATCATGATCCACAAACAATAAAAATAAAACATGCATACGGAAACAAATAAAATCAAATAAACAAACAAACAAACAAATAAATAAACACACAAAGCAAATAAAACAAATAAAGCTTGGGTTGCCTCCCAAGAAGCGCTTTTCTTTATTAACGAGTCTTGTAGCTAGACTCAAAGTCACGTACATTACGTGACTCCATCATCGGTCACGGTTCCTAGGCCATTCTCCTTCGATCCTCTATTAGAATCACTTTCATAGTAAAGGTATTTCGGGTCCACGTGATCAAAAGGATTGTTTCGGTATTTAGAACTAAGTTCCTTATCGTGCTTAAAGAATCCGCTTGACAGGTCAAAAGTGTCCTTACATCCCCTTCTCACATCATCATCACATAACACGAGTTGGGAACTTAACCCATCGAGCCCTTTATAATCAATCTCCTTGAATTCTCTCATCTTGTAAGGCGTTTGGTATGAGATTTCCCTAATCCCATCGGTGAAAGTCATGATCCCATTGAGCTCGTCCACAACCAAGCTTGTGGCCTGGCAAAAAGGTGCCCCAAAAACAACTTGTGATAACCTGGGATCGATGTACTCTTCGATATTATCGACGATTGCGAAGCTCATAGTGAATGTCATATTTCCTACAAACACCTGTATATCATCATCTATGCCGATGTCGTCCTTCCCTTTATGAATCATCCCCCATCTGCAAATGTTGTTATAATGAAACAAGGACATCACATTTTTGGGTAAACATGTGTCAATGTAAACATTATAAAAATGCTTGTGACCAATCATGCAAGGTATTTTGAGATTATTTGGATCATGTCGCTTAATTCGGCCAGGCCTTCTACCGTGTAACCCCCATGTGTTGCCACTTGCTGATGGTTGATACTCATATACTTCTTCACAGCCATCCCGAAAAATCACTTTCCTGACACCATCGGTAAATAATGCACTCCTATCATCCTCATCGAGTATCACTCCCGTTGCTTTTATGAATGGTTTGCCTAGAACAAGGCCAGTTAAGGATTGGCTGATGATAGAGTTCATGTTATTAATTACAGTTAACTCGATATGAAAGAGGAACTTTTCTATCACAATTGGTACCCTCCTTATTACCCCGATGATATTAGACCCTTCATATTTGACTTGTTCAGTGAAGGCTTCATTATATAGAGAGAGGGATATTGCGCTCATAGAAGAGTTGGGGTTTATGTAGGCATCTTTTATAAACTTTTTCCTAGTGGTGCAAGATATCTTAAAGACCCTAGGAGCGCCATCCTCTATTCTCTCTCCGAATCCCATAGGCGACCTTGCTGTGCCCCTCTCAAGTTCCTCTACCAGGGGGCGGTCTAGCAGTCCTGGGAGCCCATGAGGCATTTCGGATTTCTCTTCCGAGCCCTCCTCATCACTCACCTCTATTGTACTCGAGTTCTTTGGTGAGTCTAGATAGTCGTCGGGCGCCTCGGGTTTCTTTTCGGGAACTTCACCCTCCATTTCATTGTCCACATTCTTGGCTGTTTGTTGGTCCAAATTTGGTTTAGGAACAGGTATTGTTGTAATGGTGTTCACGAAGTGGAGAGGTTTTGAAGGGGTATGAGTATCTCCTGTTTTTTTTTTCGTTTTGTGATATGTATTTGAAGAGTTTACTAGGGTGCTTGATTTTTACAGGAGGGGGTGTTTGGTGGGTCACCGTAACAGATTTGATCTCATTAACTCGTGCCAACTCACAAGTTGACCTGCCAGCAAGGCGATCATTGATAACCTTTAACAGGTTATCGACCTTGTTGTTCATATCAACTTGCTGTTGTCTGAATTGATTCTCAAGTTTGGAGAGCTGTGTTTCTTGAGAGAGAATGAATTTTTGCAGTGATTCCTAGCGATTTTGTTGTTTATGCGTGTGTCGCTGAGGATAATGTTCAGACCAGGTGAGCGGGGTAGAGTCATTGAATGATACGCTACGAGTTTGGTTCCAACTAAAATTTGGCTTATTCTTCTATGCCTCATACCCATCTTCGGAATTTTTGGGCCCATAATTAGTGGCGAGCCACTTATCTCCCGCCTTATCGAGTCGCGAGGATGCGAATTCTTTGAAAGCCTGTTTGGGAAGTTCCATGCAATCATGAGTGTCGTGGGGACCACTACATAATTTACACGAAGAAGTGATTTTGTTCACTAGGCTTGAAGGTTTAGGAGCCTCGTAGGATTTCATGAGAAACTTGACTTGGTCTTCAAGTTCTATGATCCTACGGTCGGAAGTGCTTGGATTGTTTGAAGGCAAAGATATTGCCTTGACCGTTTTATTCAAATCACGGGGATCACTACAACTTTCGTTGTCATAAAGAGCAAGATCCTCTAGGAGAGCCCATGATTGTTCCGCACTTAGATCACGTAGCTTGCCACCGGCCGATTGGTCAATGGTTTGCCTCGTGGAGAGATTGATATGGTCATAGAAGATTTGGATTTGGAGCCAAAGTTCTATGCCATGGTGAGGGACTTTTTGGAGTAAGTCCTTGAATCGAGTCCATGCCTCGTAGAGAGTTTCGCCTTGACGTTGTTGGAACATCAAGATATCATTCCTTAGCTTGGTAGTTCTTTCCGGTGGGAAAAACTGAGCAGGGAAACGAGTGGTGAGATCATCCCAAGAGGTAATGGATCCTGCGGGTTGACGTTCTAGCCACTGACTAGCTTGGTCCCGCAAAGAGAATTGGAAGAGACGCAATCGGGTCGTCTCTCGAGTGGCAACATCAAGGTCTATAGAATCAACGATTTTGAGAAAGTCCTTGAGATGTTGATTAGGATCTTCAGAACGAAGTCCATGGAATGCGCATCCGCTTTGCACCAACCGGATGGTGTCGGATCGCAAGGGTGTGATATTGGCTCCTTGAGTGAGCTCAATGGTGTTTCGATAGCCGTGGTGGCTAGGACGGGAATACTCTCCTAAAGTACGGGCTCTAAGAGGTGGTGGTGGTTGTTGTGTGGTGGGTTGTGGGGGTTAAGGATATTACCATCTTCCATGATGTCGGATGGTATGGTTACGAACAAAGACACGAAGAAAATAGATAGACTAAAGAAAATCTAGAAAAATAAAATAAAAATCTCACTAGAAAGGAATCTAGTGAGTAGACCTAATAGAAATAAAAATTCAACCTAAACAATAACTATTCCCCGGCAGCGGCGCCAAAAACTTGATGCGTGGTTTTGCAACCTTACAACAGGTTTTACCTCTCGAGGGATCTCAAGAGGCTTACAACCCCACCAGGCAGTGTACCTGACCGATGTAGTATAGTGTAGTGGTAAGTACGGGGGATTGATCGTTCTCCACAGGGAATAGTGTTCGTTAGGTGTGAAAGACTACTCTAATTAGGTCTAAGGGTTGAGGAAGATTCTTTTTATGTTTTTATATTTTTATGAAAGCAAGTAAAATCTCGGTTTTGAAAGAGTGGGCGGAATTAGTTGCTAGTCAACTAACCCAAAATTACTACGGATGCAAATAAAATAAAATAACAAAAATGAAAATGTGGTGAGAAACTTATGTGTAGAGAAATGTGTTTACTTAGATTTCCTTACTCCCTAACTATCTTTTACCGGTTAATTAGTGTGTATTAGTCGCGTGGATGACGGGTGTATTCCTTAATACCATTCGTGGGGTGGCGTACTTACTTCCCCAACTCTACAAGCTCCTACTTCACTCCTATGTCGAGCCGGCTAGGAAGCTCCTAACATGGGATCACTAGAATTCGCTTGTGCATTAAATACAACCATAAAAACCTCTAGTACGCATTTGGTTCATGTTTCTTAAGACGTTCAAGCAAGTTACCGAATAGGAAGTTAGCCAGTTTTCTTAAGCCTAACATAGATAAACAATCATCCAATACAACTAACAACACACTAATAACCAATAATCAATAGCTAGGTTTCATTAGATCTAAGCAAACACAAGATAAATTTAGCCTAACATGTTAATCAAAAGACAAGAATAAGATAAAATCAAACAACACATAGACATATTGAATGATTAATTGATAACTTATCTTCAATGTAACATGGAAGATCTCAAGGCAAAAAGCCTTGAAAAAGAAGCTAAAATCGTCTTAGGGTTTTCTCCCAAAATTCCACACACTAAGCTCTCTCTTAATGACAAAAAATTAGAAAACTATATATAGACTTTTGGATCTGACGGCGTCACCTTATGGAGTGTGACGCCGTCACCTCGCCGCTTCTAGGGTTCCCGGATGACCTTCTTGACGCCGTCCCTCTTTAGCTCTTCAAAAATCCATTCTGGCTTATCAAGGCTTGACGCCGTCGAACCTTGAACGTGACGCCGTCCCCTTATGATTTAAGCCGTGACGCCCTTGATCAAGTTAAAGCGTGACGCCGTCAGAATTCACATGCTATTTTCACTGGCTTATCATGAGTAAATTTCACGTCCACTTTTTCTTGCCAAAGCATGACGCCGTCTGGGGTTAAATGTGACGCCGTCAAAGGTAACTTTCAGCCGATTTTTGAGACTTTGCCGTTTTCTTCACTTTTATGCTCCAAAAACGTCCAAAATGCCTCCTTTTCAAGATTTCTCCTCAAAAGTACCTAAAATGACAAAAGGAACAATTTAGGGCAATATTTGATCAAATAAATACGATTTAGGGCTTAAATGACCCCTTAAAAGCGGTACACTTTTCGCTTCATCAGGCAAATAAAGGGTGGAGGTCCAATAATCTTCCGAAACCTTCGGAAATTGTGTCCATAGACTCAGAACCGGAGGATGTCCCTTTAAGGAAAGCAAAAGATCGTCAACCAAACAATGAAGAAGACCTATTCATGGCCATCCGAAATGTTTTTGATGAAAAGATAAGGAATAACCCAAAGGGATGTCTATTCAGCATTGAGGAGTGGAAATGTTTAAGGTATCTCTTCCTTGCACAAGGGATGGGAGATAAATCGCCTATAGCAACGGCAGAAGCACACCTCCCGAAGGTAATAGGAAGCATATACAACCTCGAAGAGATGGCCGATTAGGAGGAGATCAAAAGAAACACAACAGCAACAACACACACAAGATCTTGATTCCCAATGATCCTTTTTATTCCTGCAACGACTTGGAGGTTTATGGTTTTCCTGTACGTCGTTTTTGAGAGGGAGAGGGACAAAGGAATTATTCGGTTTATGAGAGAACCAAAAGGGAGCGTGTAAGCAAATTTGAAAACAAAATAAGTGTGATTGATATGTTTAATAGTGATTGATCTGTTATAGTTTACATTGGCGTGATTTATGGGCTAAAAACAAGGGAAGGGCCGAATATGTTATGGGTAAGGATTAGGATAGGATTTTATTTTATTAATTTTTTTTAACAAATTAATATGTAAATTGGCTTAGGTTATTTCATGTAATGTAATATTAACTCATAACATATAGCTTTTAGGCATTTATTAACTATTATTACAAAACTTAGATTATAATTCAAATTAGATGGAAAAATGCGAAATCAGAATTTAGGATTTTACATGGCTACTGATCTCAAAGCTGATATTATTATTAATATCGGGACTTACCATGCCCGGTCTTTGGTTACCTTGAGTCAAAGCTATGTATTCCTCCATAGTGAGTGTGTCAATATCCAAATCACCCATATCCTGAAATTTCAAAGACAAACAAAAACAGAAAAGAAAGGAAAACGAAAACTAAAAATAATAATTCCTAAAAAGCAAATAAAAACATAAAATTATAAAAGCAAAAATATTTTCAAGACTTAAAATAAAAGCCTAATTAGCTCCCCGGTAGCGGCGCCAAAAACTTGATGCAGGATTTCTGACTAGGTTTTAATATTTATAGTTGTATAGTCTACCTATGGTCTACCTTATGCACTCACGGGCAGTGTACCCGGTCGTGTGTAGTGTAGTACTCGGTAAAGCCGAGGTCGTCCCAATAGCTATGCGTTTAGATCCTAATTTAAGTTTATGTCACGTTTTAATAGGGGTTTTGAGTTGAATGATTAATTAAACTAATTAACAGAAATGAAATGCGGAAATTAAATAGATTTGAATGTAGTAGGGAGAAAGTGTACTAGCCTAGTTGTTCATCCTATATTACTACGACTATGTTTTCTAATTAAGCTTTCTATCGCTTCAAGTGGGGCATAAGATTCACTAGACTCCTTTGGCCAATTCGTATAGCCTATCTCCCTAGAATCCTACTAGGACACCAAAGGTCTGGATCCTTATGGTTGTCAAAGCTTACTGGTATACTAGTTTGAGTCATTAAGTGCCACTACATGCTAGATTAATTCTTTGTGTGATCCGGCCTCTCAAATCTTAGACCACACATCTAACTTCTTGAGTTCATCCAACCCGGAGGGTGATCCTTTGGTCAATTCACACACAAAGGATTTGGTAGTTCTTTGGTCAATTCTTACCAACCCTCGCAACCTACTACTCTAGGGTCCTTTGGTCAATTCTCCTAGTGTAATACGTACAACCGGTCTTCAAAACTACCGAAACTAGAGGATCTATCGAATAACTAAACATGCACACACTAGAAGCAATAATAAAAGCATGAAAACATAATCAAAACAATGAAGGAATCATAACTAAGCTATCACCAAAGGTGCTTAGCCAAATATAATGTAAATTAGACAAACAATAATTAATAAAACATAGATTGAATTAAACATAGTGTTGGATACAAATTACATGATGTATGACTAATAAGAATGATGACTGCAAGTGAATTCTCCCTTGAAAGATGGCTTGGAACTGCTAGAAATTGCCCTAGAGTGGTACCCTAATCGACCCCTAGGAGAGGGGGGGGGGGGAAAGAGATACTGAAAAGTGGTGAAATAGGGCTGTATTGATAGGCCCCGACAAGGTTACGGTGTAACCTCTAGGGTTAATTACGCTGTAACTTATTACGGCGCAAAGATTCGCCAGATCTTGAAAAGTTACGCCGTAACCAAATCGATTCGGTTACGGCATAATGAAATATTAGTTACGGCGTAACTAATAATCTTCGTACTTTTATTTGCCTTCCTTTTTGAAACTTCCATGAACTTGTCCGTATTTAATCCCTGAAGTAGCGCATGGTTTCATTTCAAGTTACTTGTTCATTATAAGTTTAATACTTATAAGATATGTACGGTTTCAGCCCCTCATCGTTCTTGATATTTTTATACTTGGTCCTTGTGACATAATTAAACTTCATTTGAATTGTCACCTCAAGTCCCTGATCGTTCTTGTTATTATTATAACAAGTCCTTGAGATAATTAACTCTCCATATGATTCGCCCAGCTTTAGTCCTCCATCGTACTGTTATTTTTACTTTTAGTCCCTAGACTTTAACTCCTTAGTGCCCAAGTTCGATAGTTACGGCGTAATCTATAGGCCTGATTACGCCGTAACCTTCGTATCTCAGACGATCTTATCCATTTAATAACATTTATGGCGTAACTTGATGGATAGTTACGCCGTAATCTTCTTAGTGCAACAATTACGTCGTAATCTTTCTTGCTGGTTATGCCATAATCTCTTCATTCCCATTCTATGCAATTTTTACGCCGTAACCTCATGCATTGGTTACGGCGTAACCTTCATGGTCACGAAATTCATCTAAGTTTCTAAAATATTACGGCGTAATCTCTGTGGTAATTACGTCGTAATTCTTGATTTGCGTTGAATTGGTCTTCGTGTGTAAATCCTTAGTTATGGCGTAAGTGGAGAGTGGAACTACGCCATAACTTCTTCAAAGTCAGCATACTAAAGTGTGTATCATCGTAAGTACTTTCCCAATTCCGCGTCTCTGTTGCTCCTATGCTCATTTATAACTTGGAAATGAAATATAAAGAAATCAAAGCATATATCCATATAAAATGATACAAACAATGAGCATATTAGGGAGGAAATTGACACTAAAATATCATGATTATTTGATGTCATCAATCAGTAACAGGAAGACACATGGAAAATTTTGTGTGGGAACACATCATCTGTCGATTTGGGGTCCCTCACGTTATCATTTCTGACAATGGGAAACAGTTCACCGAAGGGGTATTCCCAATTTTTTGCAAAGGTTTAAAGATCAAACTGTCATTCACATCCGTGTACCATCCTCAAGGTAACAGGAAAGTAGAAGTCACAAACAGAGATGTTGTCAAAGGAATAGAATGAAGGTTAGATCGAAGCCACCACGGATGGGTGGATGAATTACCCCAAGTTCTGTGGGCGCACTGGACACACCCCAAGTCAATCCATGGGGAGACTCCTTTTAGCCTAACCTATTGAACAAAAGCTGTCATACCTTCGGAAGTAAGCGTTGAAACAGAACGTATCATGAACTTCAAGACATCCGAGAACGAAGACAGGCTTCGTGAAAACCTTGACCTACTTGAAGAATGAAGAGAGATAGCCTCAATCAGAGAAGCTATCTACGAACAGAAGTTCAAGAAGTACTACAATAACAGAGTTAGACCTTCAATGTTCAAGCCAGGTGAATACGTCCTTCGACTGAACAACGCAAGCAAAGCTGAGTATCAAGGAAAGTTAGGTCCTACATGGGAAGGACCCTACGTTGTATCTGAAGCCTACGGCAACGGAGCCTACATACTCGCAACCCTCGTTGGAGATGCTATTGATAGGAATTTAAAACATTTCGATTGTTTTCAATTCTTCTCATTTGGGGAAAGAAGCATTAATGGTAGGCGTCTTAGTTTTCATTTCTTTAAATGATGTAATCCTCCCTACCCAATTAATGATATAACACATTTCCCTCAAATCTCTTGTTTCATTCTATACAACAAAGATTTGTTCAGCCAAGTAGTCTACAAGTTTCAATGTCAAAGGATGATTCAGGATACATAAGTCTTGTATATTAACATCCATTACTATTCACATTAACTTTCCTAAAGGTCTTAGGGTATTCCAAGCCCTATGTACCTTAAGGGCAAAGACGGAGTGGGTCACAACCATCTGTCAGCAATTAAATTATACGATTACTATAATCTTGGTTTAAAATACACACAATAAGGCTATCTATCTACTTTAGCCTTAGGTTGTATACTAATGTTTCCTAATAACGTAAGAGAAGTACATCAAGACAACAAAAGTGGGACACCGTCCCTCATTAGTAGATATTAATTATGCTAACATATGTACCATATGGCCGTATCCCAAAAGACATAATCAAACATTGTCTACAGACAGGCCGAAGCCCCACAAACATAAAAATTAGATTGTTCAACATTAGGCCGAAGCCTAGGAAGCATAAAGATTGTCTAAGGGTACATACCACCCTTGGGGTCAAATTCCTGCCAACATGGCAGTCTTCATTCATTTTTTGAGCATGAATGATCAACCTGCTGGATGGGTGATGGAAGCTTCACGGAAGGTGTACTTTTGTTGGGTGAGGGTGGCTGAATCTTTCTTGGTTTCTTGGAGAGGAGATCTTCTAAAAGAGCTGATGAAGGGTCTTTCGTTGCTTCGGTGAGAAAGGGGTACTCTGTGGTAGTGTATGCATTTCCAGCATCATCATATTCTTTTTCTGCCGAAGGACGGTAGTAGGTCACTTCCGACAAGATCAGAGGCTTACTTGTTTGTGAAACTTCCTTCAACGTTGTGCACTTCCCATAAAAGATGGCAGTATTCACCAGATTTCCCACAATCTCTCCCACCTCATCACTATGGTAAACTACATAGCTATGTATGGAACAACCTTCGACACCACATCAGCTCTGTCTTTTTGTAGCATTTTGGAACAAAGGTTCAAACTATCCACCTCCTCACACAATTTAATCTCCTGCTCTCCAAGCTTAGCCCTCTCAGCCTTAAGACCTGCACATTTAGACTCAAGAGTAGTAATATTCTCCTTATAGCCAACCATCTTTCCTTCTTCCAGTCTCAGCTTGCCGCACTCTTTTTGGGTCTCTTTAAGTTGTTGCTCAAGACTCTGGATCTTGGCGTGAAGGTCCTGTAAAAGGGGGTTCTTTTCGAACTCCTCCATGGCTTCATCACATGTGGCTTTTAGCTCGGCATACTGGAGTTCCCTTTTCTTCTCTCTAGCCAAGATAACACCCATCTCTTCGTTAGCATTCTTCACAGTTTGGATCTGTTCTCTTGTGCGGATATTGAGATGGTTGACCAGCACAGCCTGCCTGGTGTAGCTCTTGTCATGGAGGGCACATATCTTCTCAATAGACATGTTGTCTAGGGTACCTTTCCAGCCCGCAGGGGTAACCATTTCCACAAGCCGATGGCATGCCAGAGCATTGGGAAGTTCCTTGGTGTTGGGTAGACCTACAAGGGATGAAGGGATTAGGGTGGAAAAAACATCAGAATATAAATGGAAACAATAAAAACTACTCACCATGGATATCTTCATCATCTTCATCTGGAATCTCAATAGCAGATTTGGCAATAACCTTGACTTTCGATCCTTTTTGCCTAGTGGTCCTGGTTGGAGGAGTGGGCAACACAAGTTTCTTTTCGGGAGTGGCCTTAACGGCCTTTGGACTGGTTCCTTTCCTATTTCGAACCCTGTCTGCAATACCGGAGGACCCTACGACCATAGCGTGCTCACCTTCGGACGATGGATCATCAGATTCTGCTACATTCTATATCAGTTGCGGAGCCTCCTCCGCCTTCAAAGTTTTAGAAGGCCCAACTGATGAAATAGTTTCAACCACTTGGGCATCCACATCATTATTGTTCACAGAAAAGGACGGAGAGCCAACACCATAGCTAACATCTTTAGGCTCCCCGGGAATAAAGCTCACTTCCTTCGCACCTCCAGATACAACAAGGTTTCGAAACGCCATTTCTGCAGCAGGAAAAGAAAAAGATAAATATCAGCAGATAAGTTATTTATTTTAATTAAATAGGAATGTACATACTTTGTCCACAACATTCTATTTCAGGCTACCAAGGAAACCCCTCCCACCGGTCCATAATACCAGCCATGTAGAGGATGGGCTCAGGAAAAGTTTGAACATCAATCGGATGACGAGAAAGACGCTGATAGAGTGGATCTCTTCGTACTTCGTAAGGCAGAGGATCATTGAAACGCTTCTCATCATACTTGAACTCCTCATTTAACAATGCAGGAAATTGTGGAGGTACGATGGTGTCTTGCACATAAAAGAAACTACCTTTCCAATTCCTAATGTTCGTAAAAGGTTTGGTGACCAAGTATGGAACATCGTTTTCCCCCCTTTTAGCTAAGGTCAACCAATCTCCACCAGGATAAAGGTTTAGAAAGCCCCTAAGCACTGTAAGTGTGGGCTCATACCCATAAGCTTTACACATTACAATGTATGTGGTGAGTTTGGCTAGGCCAAATGGGTTAAACCTAGAAATGTGTACCTCATAGTACTGCAACAGTTCTAAAAATAAGGGGCGGAGTGGTATCCTTAAGTTTGATTGGGTGAACGCATGAGTATAAAGCCCAACATGTTGGAATATGTGAATCATAAAAAACTATAAACACATAATCATCAAAGCACACGCAGCGGAATAGATCTACGATAACATATAATTAATTAACTAAAAAAATTAAATAGACGCGTACCTTTTGATTCCTAGCAAGAACAAGGAATCGTGTACTTCAAGAACAAAATTATAAACCCTAGGGTGGGGTTTATATGGATCGAACACCACAAGGATAAACAAGGGAAATCACACATGCTAAAGTAAGCTTGTTACTCGTTCTTGTACACACGTAATACTAGCGATTCAATGGAAAAAGCTAGGTTCTAATTCACAAGCAAATTAAACACTTATGTGTTATTGATCAAACGAAAATCCCAAGATGATTGGGAAGTGTGGATCGACAAACACAAGAGAAAAGAGAAGAAGAAGAATAACTTGCTAGAGAATTAGGGTTAGGGAATAACCAATACAATGGTTTTGTATTTATAGGCAAACAATCCTTTCCTCTCCAAGCTACCAACCGAAAACCCTATCCCAAGGGGAGGGTTCGGCCGACTCTAGCCCAATGTGGGCATTCTAGATCCTTCTTGCTTCCTTTTTCATTATTAGTCCTTTAATGATCGTTATCTCTAAATCCGTTAAGTACTAACTGTCGTTAAGTTAATTGTTTGTGAAATGAATAAATAAAATATAAAATATATTTAATTTATTCAAACCATTGAAACTCTTATGTATTGTGTGCATTCCTGAGTCTCGGGTTCGAAACCGGACATACTAATATTAATATTTATACACAAACTCTACCAGCTCCCACTTGGATAACTATTAATATAGTAATGACATGGGTTAGTCTAGCTTAACCTTCCCAATGCCCCCAGCTCGATCCGAGTATGGTTTTCCTGGAAAAACCACGTGATGATATAATCATCATACTTATCCTTTAGTTTCTAATACCGCGTTAATATGGATATGGATCTAGGTCATTCCATAATTAACAATTAGTTTCTCGTTTATACATAATTGTTCAAGATTACCAAATCATCTGAATGTCTTCCAGATAGACTTTGGGCGTGCGCACGCAAACATCTTGTCAATCCTACGAGTGGCCAAGCAGTATTAAACTTCAACACAAAGTTGAAGGAACAAATCCTTTATTGACTACAAGCATAACAGTCGAACTTCGCATCACTTCCGAAAATAGCCCTTATAACCACCTTTTACGGATAGCGTTAGACTACCTTACAGAAAATGAGCTACATCCTCGGCAATTATCTGGTATCTCAAGACTGAGGATAAATATTCATGATTTACTTAATGACTACGATCCATAAAGTATAATCATGTGGTTGGGATAAGTCCTATATTCAATTTATCCAATATTGAATATCATGTGATATTGGTATCTCAACCTTACAGTACATTCTACCAATCCTCACATTTGTCTTAGTTCAATAATATTCCCATATTATTAATTGACAACGGACCATTTAGAATAAATTAATTTATTCACGGATTTAAACATGCAAATATAGGACACAAATATTATAAATGAGAATAAACGTTATCCGCACTTTATTTCATTAAAATAATAATTGTTTAATACTAATCACAGATTTACATGAAACTATCGGCTAAACGAAGACCAATACCCTGAGCATGTCGAGTAAACGGTTCCTTAGGTAATGCCTTCGTGAAAGGATCAGCCAGATTGTCATCTGTGTGAACTTTGAGTACATTGATCTCACCCAGTTCGACTTGTTCTCGAACATAGTGGTACTTTCTACGAAAGTGTCTGGCGCCCTTCATAACTCCAGGTTCATTGGCGAATGTGATTGCAGCAGAGTTGTCGCAATACACATTTATAGGTAATTCATTTGACGGCATCACTCCAAGATCCGATATGAATTTCCTTATCCAAACAGCTTCTTGTGCAGCTTCCGATGCAGCAATATACTCAGCTTCTGTAGCAGACATGGCCGTTGTACTCTGCTTGTTGCTCTTCCAGTCTACAGCTCCTCCATTTATGACAAAAACGTAACCCGTCTGAGACTTCGTATCATCTTTATCAGTTTGAAAGGACGCATCGCAGAAACCTGTAACATTCAGTTCTGCGTCTGGATTTCCCCCGAATACAAGAAACATATCTTTAGTATTCCTCAAATACTTAAGAATGTTCTTAACAGCATGCCAGTGATCTTTACCTAGGTTTTGTTGATAACGACTGGTTAAATTTATTGCGAATTCCACATCTGGCCTTGTACATCTAATTGCATACATGATAGATCCTACTGCCGAAGCATACGGAACTTTCTTCATGTATGCCACCTCTTTAGGTGTAGAAGCACACATTTCGCTACGTAAGCCATGTTCTACTTGCATGGGCAAATATCCCTTCTTGGAATTTTGCATATTGAATCTCTTCAATATTTTATCCATGTAAGCACTTTGGCTTAAACCGATCAATCGCTTAGATCTGTCTCTATAGATCTTGATTCCAAGGATATAAGCTGCTTCTCCTAAATCCTTCATGGAAAAACATTTACTCAGATAAGCCTTAACTTCATCAAGACTTGGTATATGATTTCCCATGATTAATATGTCATCGACATATAGGATAGGAAAAGTAGTGTTACTCCCACTAACTTTGTGGTATACACATGGCTCATCAAAATTTTGAGTAAATCCAAACTTCTTGATTTCCTCATCAAATTTCTTATTCCATTGCCTGGATGCTTGCTTCAATCCATAAATGGATCTTTAAAGCTTGCATACACGCTCATGAAATTGTGGATTCACAAACCCATCAGGTTGCGCCATATAGATGTCTTCATTTAGGCGACTATTCAGAAAGGCGGTTTTGACATCCATCTGCCAAATCTCATAGTCATAGTAGGCAGCTATGGCTATAAGAATCCTAATAGCTCTAATGTCAGCCACAGGAGAAAATGTCTCCTCATAGTCAACACCGTATGTTTGGGTAAAGCCTTTAGCCACCAAACGAGCTTTGTAGGTGTGTACTTTGCCATCCATGTCCGTTTTCTTTTTGAATAGCCACTTACACCCAGCTACCTTAGCATTGGGAGGAAGGTCTACTTCAATCCAGACTTTGTTGTCTTTGATGGATTGCATTTCCCCATCCATGGCTACCTGCCATTTATCCTTTTCAGGACTATTAATGGCAGCACTATAACTAGTTGGCTCATCAAGATCCCCTAGTATAGTTTCCTCACACTCTACGTTTAAACATAGAAGATCAGGAGCTTTTGTAGATCTTGAAGATCTACAAAAGGGTGGCAAAATCATCGGCGTTTAAACAGAGCAGGATGGGCAATAAGGGTGGCAAAATCATCGGCGTTAAACTCGTTGGCCTTGGGAGTGGGATCCTTAGTGACACTCTTATTAGAATGCCACGGAAAAAGAGCAGGTCTAGCAAAGTTATCAACCCAGAAGAAATGGTCGTTCCAGCTCTTGAGAGAATCAAGAGCCTTCGTGTAACAAACACAAGCATTATCAGAACGTTTGCTAAATGACAACCATCCCTTATTTTTTGACTTCACATAAAAACATCGGAACAACCCGACCGTAGGCACTACGTTACGAACGTGACACAAAATTTCAAAATGAGAAACCTTGGCCGCTCCTATCACGGAAAGATGGGATATATTGATACGATAATATCTCAACATATCAACAAAAAAGACAGACAAGGGCAACCGGAAATTGGCATATTCAAAAAATCTAGTATAAACACCAATTTTCCCGAAAGGATTCTCATGTATGGTTTGGTTTTGATTGGATAATAACGGATGAACTATTGGAGGGATATGAAATTTACTACAGAAGTCGGTAAGTGCTTTCTGAGAAAGATGGGATTTAACATCCATAATAGTCCCCATGACGGAACAGAAGTACTAAAATCTAACATGACAATCCAAATATCTCTCAAAGAAAAATGCGGCAAAAGGAAAGCAGTTAAAGCTTGGAGAAATTTCAACAATGGTGAAGACAGTGAAAGAGAAGAAGTAGAAAACCAAAATCGGGTCCCACGGTATGTTTTAATTCAAGTTAATCCCAGATGACGACACGAGTCAAATGACGATTGAGTCAACGGTTCAGATCAATATCAGGTATTTATACCCACGGTATATTTTACGAGGTATGACTTTCTCACACATAAATACACACTTCGAACATTCTCTGACAAATATAGTTACTTACTCTCACGCCGGAGCTTAATAGTGTGGGCCGTCTCCATAGTAAGGCTAACGATTTACTTTCATTTACGCAAGGAATCATTTAATTACTTGGTTTAGTGCAATCCAGCAACAGCCATTAGAACAGCACAATACGCGATTCTAACCCAAGTCAATACCCATCACATATATATTTTACACTAACAATAATATACGTCAGTCAGATAAGAAAATAGGAAGCGCCAACTTTAAACATGCGTGTGAGCTCTTACAATTTGATTTCAAGAACACACATAACACTCATATCATCTATAAACTCTTCCAATATTAGCAATCTGCATAAAACAGAAGTAACTAAACCAACAGATTGAGAATTGGGAATAATGCAACGTTTATTTTTGTATTGTCCGGGAAAAAGCAGTGGCCAGATATTACAAGGGTCAAAAAATCTACAATTAGCACCCCTATTCTTTTAAGACATGATTTTCCCAGTCTATACATTATACAATTTATTTCCCTCCAAAACCCAAAACCCCGAGTTGATTTGCATCATCATCGAGAAAAACCAAACTCTTTAGCTTGGTCCCCAGCAGTTCAAATACATGACTTTTAGTAGAGAATCTTCTGACTGTGTCTTCTTTATGTCTCCAATGTTAACATTGGATCGTAGAAGGGTGGAAAATGGCCAAAGATCAGAAGAATTAACATGTCGAAAGGAGTTGACGATTGATCTAAGTTTGTTACCTTGCTCTGTATGTCCATTTGCAACGGCAACACCAGCGGCCATCCAAACACGGCTCACGGAAGTCATTTTAAGATTATATATGTAAAGTTTGGTTTATATTTATGTTATTCTATGGAGTTGTGGGTTAAGTTGGTATGCTGCAATATGGTATGAAGAGATGTTTATATACGTGGTTTTTGAGGGTACGTGTCCATGTTTTGATTCTATATTAAGTAGTCATGAGTCACTATAAGGTGGCCAATAGTAAGCTAACATGTTTCTTACCTTGCAAAGGAGGATCGATCCGGAGAGGCCACGTACGTTATATGCATGTACCGAGCTCGCTGTATTATTATTTTGTTAAATATGTCCTTCACGGTATGGGCCATGGGGTAATAATATACTCCCTCCGTCCCTAAATAAATGTCCACTATTGACTTTTAAAGTCTTTTTTGCTCAACTTTGACCTTAAATTAATTTATTTGTGTTATGTAATACTTGATGAAAATTATATCTATGAAAATACATTTAAAACTCAATTTATTCATATATTTTGCATCAAGTATTACGTAATACAAATAAAATAATTTAAGGTCAAAGTTATAAAGAGAATACTTAAAAAATTAATAGTGGACATTTATTTAGGGACGGAGGGAGTAATAATATACTTGCTAAGCGTGTCGGGTGTCAAAATATAATATAGCTTTTTTATACTTAAAATTATTTTCATTTTCTCATCTTTGTTTGCAGTGTCTATTAAAAGTAATTCATTTAATTTGAAAAAAGAAACAAAAGTATCCATTTCATGAGTCACAATGTTTATTACTCTATATGTTATTTCTTAATGTCGGTGGCATTATTATATTGTTAAACCTTTAGCCCGTTTTAATGGCCCATCAACGGATTTACCTTACTCCATCTCAGGCCCAATGCAAACTAACCTTGGTCTCTTCTGCCTGAAGATAACACACTGCCTCTTTCTCTACTAGAATCCACCAGACATACCACACCGCCTATTTCTCTCTCTCATTCTTAACCGAACCAGGAATACACCACAAGATCAAAGTGCACTCATGCCTCTCCCGCATCAAGTTGACCGCCACCTAACTTAATATACAATCATTCAACCGTTGTTTGGTTTTAGGTTTCAAACCCTAATTTCGACCTTCAATTTGGGTGGTGTATTTATTTTAGGTTTGAAACCCTAATTTCGAACTTCAATTGGGATGGTGTTAGGCAAACTAAATAGCCTTCCGCATAATTAAAGGTATGATTTTTTATGTTTCCAAAAAAGGTTTAAATTGTTTTATGTATTTTTTTTGGGTTGACTGATGTTGGATTTGTTATGTTAATTTTGTCTGTGATGGGTTTTAGGGAAGCATATGATTTACGATGCAGTGCTGGAAGAAAGAAAGAAAAAATGGGGCGGTGGGTCATGGATTCGGTTGCCTCTTTGGTTGATCACCTAAGCCTGCAGTTGGTTTGGATTTCATACTAATTCCTAATAATTTTTTCCGTATAGGCTGTAATGGTTGTTGTGAATTGAGAGAAATTAAATGTGTCGTTCAAGATCCAACTGTCATTTGGCGGGGCAATGACCGGATGGCACGACATATATGGCTGCCGTGCATCCGGGTTTCTTTGCGGCCATTGGCAGAATTTGGATACTTCAGTTGCCTTACCACTATATAAGATACATTTAACGTGTGTAGAATTTGTGTAAGATATTGGCAGAATTTGTGTAAGATATGTGTGTGTAGTTTGCCATGATTATAACAGCTATGAAATTAAACGTGTGTAGAATATGTGTATTTGTTACTGGGTCTGCGGTAAGTGTGGCCGGAATAATAGGCTCTGATGATTGGTCTATTATTGAAACTGTTTGAGGTCTGAGAACTTTCGTATCTTGGCAGGGCGTTTACACTAACGCTGCAATTAATACTTGATAGGTACATCTTGAAAATGATGGTTGTATAGTGAAATGATCGTTTAACGTTTCAGTAATAGGAGTTGTAGTAACCGTGTCCAAAGTATGCTTTCGGTTGCTTCTGCCATCTGTATTTCTGCCCTTGCTTCTCTTGAAAACCTGATACAGATAACTAATATGTTTCAGGAATATTGACGGTGATTGCTAAACGAGACGAAAAAGCCAGAATATTTTTTTAACCAGAATTGTTGTTGCACTTTACTAAAGTTGGGCACTGTTGCTGCAGTTTATTGTTGCTCACGCACTTTGGCCTAACAGGTATGGAAGAAAAGCAACAATAGGAAATATGCGTTGTTTTTTTTGGGCACTGCTGCTGCAGTTTATTGATTGCTAAACTCTTATTTTCGAACAAAAGGAACTCTCAAAATGGATTTTATTGTGGACTGTAGACAGTAGATTGCTAAATTATCCATTGATGTTTTTTTTTTTCTTTATGCAGCAGCAGTTGGTTCAAAGGCTACTGAAACAAGAACACAAGATGGCGAAAAAGACGGAGATCCCATATTTGTTGCAGGAGCAACTGGAAAAGTTAGTTCACGAATCAAGCTTCATCTGCTGCACACTCTACAAGTAAGACATGGTTTAGTTAACTACTTATTCAGAAAATTGGAATGCACGATCAACCTAAGGACTAATAATCAAACACATACTTTCACCAGAGATTCTGCTTTTTGAATACTCCTTACACCAGCTCGGACATTAAATCCTAATTTCAAAAGCTCCCTACACTTCAGAACCACTAAAACTTAGGAATAAGAAAACAAAATTTGCTAGAGGCTTTCCCCGCCAAAATTCTTGGGCTATTTTCATCCGCGTCAAATGATGTGAATGAAGATATCCATGTAACATAGTGGTTATTGAACTTTAAAAAGAATTAACTGATGAAACGAACAAAAAAATGCACTCCAGATTTCCCAACACCATTTTAGCCTCTTTTGAAATGATTCATAGCAAGGCTGCTGATAATGCAACATACACAGTCTGAATTTGTGCAGCGGTTTTATTTCATACGCGCTGATAAAATTTTTTTGTGGTGTTTTTGTAGGCGCCGTCGGTGTTTCTGATTCTTATTGCTGTGTCACGTACCCGCAGGATAATTCGTTTGGATAATGTAACTAGATTTTTGTAGCAAGTATGTACATAAACTTTTAGTAGTGAAACTGTTTGGATAATGTAACTAGACTTTTGTAGCAAGTATGTACACCAAGGTATTGGAACCTGATGTTGGTGAAAAGAGTGGAATTATGCAGTTTCAACAGTTATTGGAACCTGATGTTGGTGACAGGATTTGACTTGACACATTAAGATAAGCCGGACAAATAGGTAACACAAACACCCCTCTAATAATTTTGGTTTTTACTTTAGTAACTGTTTGGGATACAAACACCAGATTGGATTTGGTTTTCCATGTAACATGAACGAATAGCCCCCCGCAACGCGGGGGAGTCGTCTCCCTCTTGTTTTATCTATGACTCGAATGTTTATGCATCTAACTTTAGTAACGAGGGTGCACAAACTTCAATATGTAATCCGCGCATGTGCCTTAGAGTATGTGTAGTGGGGCGTTGTTTGCCCACTTTTTGCCCCAACAGCGCCCACAAGACCAAAACACCGGGGCTTTGTTGCCCCAAAAAATCGAGCTCCGGTGATTCTGATAGCGCCCCATTGTTTGTGTTTGTTTTGTTTTTTTTTTTGTTTTTTTAATTTTTTTTAAATTAGAGAATGTGTAGTTGTTTGAGAAAAGGAATGCCACGTGTCAAACAACGCCCCACCTACCATTACACCACTTTTCAACAAAGCCCCACAAAGCCCCACATGCCACATGTCTAACAACCCCCCACCCTCTCTTACGCACCACTACACATAGTCTTACTATGTTTTTCATGTCTTTTTCCTTTTCGTTATGGACACTCTTATGTTGCAAACTTTTCATGCTTACACTAAATGACGCGGTCTCATGTATATTTTTGTAAAAGATTTTTTCGCTAAATGTATTGCTTAAAAAAAACGTTTAAATACATAAGATGTAAATGAAATCGCACATCTGAGTCTATTAGATAAGCGGAAACAAATACATCATTTATGTTTTAAATTAAACCTATCAAAAGAATAACAAACCAAACTTATTAACTAACAATAAGGGAAACAACTACTACTAACTAGATTACATATAACTTACAACAATATAAAAAATAACCTAGCGTCTAATCTACCATCGGAGATTGATATCGAACGTATCAAAAAATGTTAGTTTTCCTTCCGTTAAATCCGACACCACATCTTCATATCCGCCAAACAAGTCATACTCATCAAGTTCACATAGACTCGGGTCATTAGTTCCGCCACCATGTCGTTTATTTAAAGAAACCATAAATTGAAGCAGTCTCATTATCATACTCTTCAACCTCTCTTTTTGAATCACCATCTTGCACATCCATTGAATTACCATGTTAGTGCAAATATTACGATATTTAAACTAAAAGATTTCTTTGGTTTTAATAATGTCAAACATGTAACTTGTAATGCATAACGTAAAATGCGCAAGTTACTTGTTAACATAAATCATCAATGCATACTTATATCAACACCTCTCGACGTCTCAAGTATGCTTCAACAAAGTCTTAGATTTCCATCCCGACGTAAATCACTCAAGGTATGAACAAACAAATCTACAACTTGACTAATGATCAAAGAATTATATTTTTCTCTAAACTTAACATTTTTAATGTGACAAAACATTTTTTCAAAATTACATTTTACAAATTATTTTTGAATTAAAAAGAAATGTTTTAATTTGAAAAATAAGTCTAAAATCACCAACAACTATTTCCCCCCCCCAAATCAGCTCCAAACTTCCTCAAATAAACTTTCACTACTAAAAACAAAATTTGGAGCGTCCCTATCTGGGACCGTACCACTGTACCACTAAATTTAGTGGTACCGTCGGGTATTTAGTGGTATCGTCTGTCTGTAACGGTTAGTTTTTCTTTGCCTATAAATAGTGGACCATTTTACACTTCCAACTTGATTTTTCCAGTTACTTTTCTCTGGTCTAATCCTCTCTTATTTTGACCACTTTCTTTGATCATTTGGTAAGTTTTAGTTTGTTTCAGAGTGATCCAATCATCCATTCAAGTGATCACCTTCATTCCTCTATTAGTGCAAGAGAAGAACACATCGTATCACAAAGATACAAAGTGTTATAGTGTTGGTGTAGTGCACTCGTAACATTCGTTACATACTTGTTGTATCTTGATATACATCAACTTTTCTCTCATCTTGTTTAGTTAGCTCGTGTGGATCATTTTGATCTTGTAGAGATCAGAGAGATCTTGTGTAGCTTGTGTTGATAGTGAGTAGATCAGGTAGATCGTGTGAAGATAAAGTAGATCGGGTAGATGGTAAGTAGATCGGGTAGATCGAGTGTAGATCATGTGGATCTTGTAGCTTGTGTGATTTGTGAAGATCGGCTAGATCGTGAGTGAGATTGGTACTAGCTAGATTAGTACTCAAAATTTAGCTTAATGTCGGAAAATAATGTAAGCGACGCGGTTTATGTGTTTAGGCCTCAAAACACAAGGTTTGTTATGTTGGGCCATAAAACATAAGGGGTTTGGTTGTACCCATAGAAGAACTCGACATCTAGCTTAGTGTCGAAAAATATTGTAAGCGACGTTGTATGTTTTCTCTGCCAAGAAGGGAGCTTGTTGATTAGTGAAGTAACTCTCGAGTTGGGTACTCGGGGAGTGGAGTAGGGCGAAGAGGAGCTTCGTGACCGAACGACTATAAATCACCGTGTCCGGTTTGCGCTTTCTTTACTTATCTCTTTACATTTATTTTTGCATTTACCGCTTTACATTTATACTTTGCATTGCATTTATGCTTGTGTGGTTTGTTGCTTATATTGCGTTAGTTGTGTTTGTGTCATGGCATGTTATTACTAATATGTCTAAGTTTGTGTCAATGTGACATGCCTTACTTGTTGCTTTATATTATATCTAGTTCTTGTAAGACTAGTTTTGACACTTTTCATATTATGTCACACTTGATCGGGTGTTTGATACAAAAGTTTTTAAGTTTTTAAACGGAAACGTATTCACCCCCCTCTACGGTTTCTACAATTGGTACCAGAGCCACGCCGCTCAAAATTTTAAAACAAATGGTTTTCAAAATTGAGTATGATCCATGTATCAAATTACCCATGAAGGTGATAAAATATGAAAAGTATTTAGTTGCTTAATACTTACAAGTTTTGTTGTTAAGTATACTTTGTCATACTAGCTTGAAAGTTTTCTTAAACAAATAAAAGAAAAGAGTTTGTAAGTGTCCGGTCATGTCTTTTGAACGAGTCGTAATGTGATGCGGTTTTGAAAGGATCGTTTGGGACAACTCTTTGTTTTATAGTAAATATATGTTTGTAAATGTTTTTCTTAGTCCTAAACATGGAAATGTTAATTAACATAGTCTACATGTTCGGTATCTAGTTTACGAAGTTTTACATTTCTTCATTACGCCGAAACAAAAATTCAGTCTGAGACAGAACTGTAACAACAGTGGACGGTACCACTAAATATAGGATGGTACCGTTATATTTAACGGTACCGTGGGGAATTTAAAGGTACCGTGTACGTGTCTGTTTGTTTTCAGAATTGGGTCATTTTCATAAATTCGTATAAAATCAATCGTAAGTCCATAGGAGTTGTGCCATCTATCGTTTTAAACGTAATTGAGTCTATTTTAATTAAAAAAAATTCTTTATGAATTGTTTCTAAGTGAAAATATATTAGAGTCCTTTATTTGTGATGAAAGATCCTTTTAATTATGTCGTTTGTGCAAATTGTTTGCCAAAATGAAAAAGGGCGTTTCAACTTTTGAACATTGATGTATTTTCAAAGTAACTTGGTAAAAATCTTAAAAATGGGGAGGAAACAAATTCATTTGAAAGAAAATAAATAAAGTCAAGCTAGGTATACATTATTATACTTAATATACAAAATGACGATAAGTATTTTTGTGTGTTACGCTAAATGGTTATTTGTTTTTCTTTGTGTCCTAGTACTGTTAGTTAATATTTTTGAGTTCTTATAGTTATCTTTAGTTGAGCAAATTATATCTATAATCACAAGCATTTTACATGCCTTGTTACTATGTGTTGATTATTAGTTTTTCGGTTTATGCGTCAATAGGACTTAGACTGGACTTCTTGCACTAAGTTGCTTAATTGATTTTGCATTGCATATAGGCATAGACCAGTTTTCTTGCATATGTGTTTTCGACATCTTGCAAGTTTTAAGATGCTTTAGTAACCTTTTTAGGAATGGAAACTAAGTTGGTTGATCATGTGCGTCGAAAGATATTGTCTTACACAATTATTTTTCTAAAGGTTTAAGTGTAAAAAATATATCACCTCAAAATATTTAACACTTTCATTAAATCCGTAATATGATCTTTAAAACATTACATCCTTTTGTCTTGCTTGACCATGGATTGTCTAAACAAGATAAAAGATCATATTAATACATTAGTATTTAAGTAAAAGAAAATGTATTAAACTTGCATTGATCTAACACACACACAAAATGTTTTAAACATTTAGTATTTTACGTATGTTGTATAAAAATGGTTAAGATAATTATTTTTATACTCATGATATGTCGAAAACTAAGAATATTATACTTAATAATATAAATAGTTTTTTGCAAGTAAAAAATAAATGACAATATCGAAGTAGTAAGTTAATATGTCATTAACCTCACACATACAACTAGTATTAGAATAATTGGAACACATTCCTTAAAATTTTATTTTCTTTTTAAGAGGAGTGATCGTGAGGGTCAAGAAAGATTTCGAGTACATATCAATTCATTATTCAAATTTTGATTCATATCATCATCGAATCTAATTGACAAGTTTTCGAGTATGGACATGAAATTGGAGTCATTATTTTCTAGCTTCAAGATAACATCAAAATATAACGAAATATATTATCTTGAATCTACATACTCAATCACACTCGGTTGTTATGAAAATAATGACTTCCTCTCAAGACGAAAATAATATGCATCGGATCATAACTCACACTTGTGTTGAAGATGTAGGACCCATAATATCATATCATTTCACACAATAATAGATTAAAGATGAGATTGAGATGAGGAGTAGAAGAACAAAGATAGAATATTAGATTAAGATGAATAGAATGAGAGATACAAGAGAATGGTAGAATACTATAAGCTTACCCTTAGTTTTCCACACATCAAATGGGAGGTCAAGGGTTCCTTTTATAGATAAGGAACCCTTACAAGGTTTCCCTTCTAGACCGATGTGGGATTGGATAGTATAGAAGATAAAATAGACTAACTTACGGTTTTTACAACATTCTTAAACCTTTTACAATTATATGAGATAAATGCAAATCATGAGTTTCTAATCTAAGAATGGCAATCACTTTCATTAAGTCTAACAATCTCCCCCTAAGGGATGTCATTCTTTAGATGCTTCATTGTGATGATGTCATTAGTCGTTTTGATCTTGAACTTCGTGAAATGTCTTAGAATTATCTTGATTCTTTGTTCCTTCATGCTTTGTGATCTTCAATCATATAGTTTTGATCGTTCTTGCCTTCGTTCAGCATCTTCAATGATTTGTCTTGGTATCGTCTTCTCGAACATGCTCATACTTCTTGTTAAAGCTTTGATCTTCATACTAATGTAGTCCTCATTTCTTTATTGAATTTGTTCTTTGACATCTTGATTTTTGACTTTGAAGTAAAACTTTGTGTTGAACATTATGACTTGATCTTTGATGAGGATATTAGAATGAGCATGCAGAGTTGAAGATGATGATGAATGAGATGATGGTGTACAGTCTTTCTCCAAGGGGACTTACATCAGTACCTGCATAGATATTGTTAGTTGAAATTACCAATCGATCACGGTGAACTTTTCTTAGAGAATAGATCACTATGATTGTTTTACTGATGAATGTCTTGATTCCATTCACCTTGGTCGGGCATATCAGCCGTCCTAATCCTGTTTGGGATAGTTATCATTACATTGGATAAATCCAAGTAACAACCTACGTCTTAAGGAATCGATTCATGAAAGGAATCTCCTTGGTGGGATTTCTAGCACTTACAGGCTCAGACTTTGAGAGAATTAATAGCATAATATGAAAAACCCTCTCTAATCCTAACAAAGGTTGTTCCTAAATTGGATACCCTCAAGAAGGCTTACAACAGATATACCGAAGTATACCTACAATTTAGGTGAGCCGCTGAAGTATACTGAAGTATCACTCCACGACTGTAGACCGTTTGAAGCATAGTAACCATCATGATATAAGGCAAGATCCTTAGATCTCATTAAGACTCTTGTACACCTTGTGTCCTTTTTGGCGAACACAGGTGTATTATATTGAAAGTGTGTCCTAAGAGATCTTTTAATGAATCTCATGGATCTAGACTCGATTATGTGTGTTTTGGTTTTAGTTGTCGGAGGCATGGAGCAGAGTGCTACCTTTTCAATATCAACACATCTCGGAGTGAGAGGCCGATAGATTATGCAAGGTTATCCGTGAGAAATGAAACAAATATCTTTTAAGAGATACCTGAGTGGCTAAGAGGGGTTGTGCAGCACGTGACTGGGTCCATGACGTCTTGTCTTCAATATCAGTATCAACTTTGTGATAACCGATAGCAGATGTATTGACCCGGTTTCTGCCCTAAGTTTTCATGGAGGGCTATTTCTTTTCACCCTTTCATAAACTTTTCTTTTTCATTCTTCAAACCCTTCTTTCCCTTTCTCATTTACTCCATTTTTTTCAATCTTACCTAAGGACTTCTAATTTTAATCTATTGGAATTGTCCTTGGGTAGATCCCTCCAGTTCTAGCGGATCATAGGACATAAACCTAACCATAATCACCTTATTACTCCATGATTATCCTAGATTTATTGGTCACATGCCATAAAACCTTTTTGTGAAAATCTCTCAAAGTGTTTATGAATAAAACACATTTTGTTAACACTTCGAGAGTTTTGCATTTTCTGAAACACTCCCCCTTCACATATGCTTATGAGATTTAAGAAAGATTTGCACATGTTGGGTAGAGTTCGCACATTTGAATTGATCAATTTTCAGTGAACATGACCATTGTGAGACACGTTTACATCACTAGGTAGACTAGCTTGAAATTATTACCCGTCCTGGTCATATTCAAATAGAATCTCTCGAATTGGTACATTCTACTCAGACAAGTCCTTTGCGAGACACGTTTACATCACTGGATAACCAGCTTGAAATTATTACCCGTCCCTGACAAATCTTTTCGATTACTGACATTTAATTTTCGTCAATTCGAGGGTATAATCTGAGTCTAGCTCTTTTTGAGATTCAACTACGATCTTTAACATTTTTGATCACATTTTAATCACGTCTTCTCCCCCTCAAAAATAGCATATCGTGATAATTTTTTATATCAACTGATTAAAAGAAATCTTTCAGAGAGGTAGACGGGTTTGGTTAAGCATGAAATTGGAACATTTTGTTTTTGATATTTATACTCCCCCTTAAAGAAAGCATATTTTTAAACATTGAGTTTAAAATCAATTTTACGAGTTTGGAGGGAGTTATCTTGAGCACAGAATAATTTGAAAGATTTTGAAAAATATTTTGAAAAATCTTGATCATGTGCCAAAGGATTCTTTATCAGAAGTCATCATTGTAGCTCGGGTTTCGTACTGAAGTATACGAAAGCCATAGAGATTTTTGGGATAAGTGCTCGAAAAAATATTTAAAATCTTTGTTTTGAGAAAGCACTTTCCTTTCTTTGAAGCGCGGGTCCTGAACTGATGTGTCCAGAAGCCATTACATTAAGCTCGGGTCCGAAACTGAGTTGTTCCGAAGCCATTATGAAGAAATTTTTTGAGAAACGACATGTTTTGAAAATAATTATAGTAAACTCTCGCTCAAGCATCTGTACATTCCCGTATCATTGTTGAATGACATTTCTAGATATGTACAGAATATCGATTATATGAGAGACATGTCGTGAGAAGAATATTTTTGATTTTTGATTTTATATTGTTGAAATTTTATATTTTTGTATTTTGCTTTTGTTGGTTTTTCAAATATTGTATTTTGTTTTTGTTTTTGTTTTTATAAAAGAAATGGAAAATCAAAAATAGAAGATTGAAAGAATGATTTTGAAGAATTTACAGAATCACCTGCAACCAAGGACGAAGAGTTTGCACAAATAACAACATTAGAAGTACATGAATCATTACTCTGAGGTTGTAAACTATCAATGGTTGTAGTGGTTTCTACATCCTTATCCTGATGATTTTCACTATTATTTGTCGTGGTGCAAGTATCAAAAATCTTCCCTGTGGGAATCCATCTAAGACTAGCTGTTTTAAAAACTTTTCCCGTGGGGATCCACCTAAGGCAAGATCTAGGAGTTGTTTTCTTTTCAGATGCAGCGAAAGTCTCATTTTGAGAAAAACTACGTCCTGTAGAGATCCACCTATTAGGTTTCTTAGCCTCTTGCTTCTTATCAACGGGTTTGTTTCTATTTGGTGTCTTAGTGGATTGTGCCTTAGCACGTAAATTATCTTTTTTGATATACTGTGCAATACATGCATCATGATTAGCTGAAAAGACACATTTTTGACATGTAGGACAGACAAATTCAACATTTTTGTTTAAAACAGCAACCTTAACTTTGTCACTACAGTCATTTGGAAATTTTTTGTTCGAAGAGGAATTTGAGTTCTTAGTGTTGCATTCTACGTGTTTAGCATTTTCATTTGAGCAACTACTCTTAGATGGAAGCCTATCCTTAGTCTTTTGTTGATTGTTCCTAGGTAATGGTTTACTACTACTAGCAGTGCCTTATAATGTTGTAGAATTCATCACTCTAGGTTTTGTACCTAAAATTCCGTCTTTTCGAAGCTGTGCATTTTTCCTAGCTTTTTCTAGATAGTGAGTGTATACCATGTCGTTAGAACCAACAGATTCTTTAACAGTTTTTGTGTTCACATTCGGTGAGCTATTCCTAGAAAAATCAGGTGTAATGACTTGTGGTTCCTTGACAAACACTTTTTCTTTTGCAACACCTTTTTCATCAATTTTTAATATTCTTTTCTTGATGGGCAAGGAATGTGGAGTGACTGGTTTTGACAAATCATTTTTTCTCATCGACTTTTCGAATAACCTGAGAAATAGACATTTTTGGTTTGTCAACCAGTTTTGAAGCATTTGGTTTCTCCGGAGTCGATGGTTTTGCAAACTTAGTATCCACACCCTTCCCTTTTAGACTTTGCAGCTGAGCTCTCAAAAGATCATTTTGATCTTGCATGTCCTTGTTGGCACGCTCATACGACAATTTGTCATACTTGCATTCCTCGATTTTTCGATCAAGTTGTTTAAAATATGACACATTTTCTTTTTCAAGTTTAATAAGAGCATTTTCATATTTTGAAACAATTGCAGAGGTCTCAGCTTGCAGTCTTTCATCGTCTTCAACAGAATATGTTTGTAAAATGATAGACATAATGTCGGTCGACATAACTGCTTCGAAGAGAGAATCATTGTGGTTTTCCAAAACTTTTATGTGTTCAATGTTTTCATTAGCTTCCTTAACCAGGGATTTGTGGTCCTTGACAAAGTCGGCTGATGCTTTTAAAATTGCATTTTCAACATGAATTACTCTCACACTGATGGCATTTATAATTTCTGTGTCAAACAACTTTTTCATTTCTGCATGAAAACTTGAATGCCAGTTGTTAATACTAATATTTGTTTTGGATGCAACAATACTTTGAAATATTTCCATTCTCTTTTTAGGATCATCCAAACATCTTCTAGCTTCACTTTTTTTAAAAGGGTTGCTAGAGGACATTTGTTCCAAGCTTGAAAGGTTTTTGGAAACAACTTTTTGTTTTGCAACTGATGTCGTAACAACTGGTTTTTTGGAAAACTTTGGTGTTTGTTTTTGTGGAACAAAAGGAATTCTAGAAAGTTTGTTAAGTTTATTGTAATCAATTAGTTTCTGGTATGGATTCTTTTGTTTCATTTTCATTTGACTCTCTTCAGCAAGTTCTATAATTTCCTCAGAATCACGAACAACGGGAGGATCATGTTTAGCAAATATCACATTACCATTGTACAACACATTTTGTTCTTTCTGAGCTTTCTTGTGGGTATAAGGGTTTTCACAACCGATAGCCATTTTCTTCATTGTATGCAAAAGCGGGTTTGGATCTTTAATTAGCATATGAATTGTTTGAGCAGAATGACCGGTTTTCACAAGCAAATCTTCCAACTTTTTAATTGTTTCTTGTTTCTCAATGATTTCGTCAAGAAGATCATTTTCTCTTTTTGAAAAATCTGCTTTCAACTGTTTCTTTTCTTTTTCAAGATCAGAACAAGTTGATTTTTGTTTAGAAAGTTGGATTTTCAAATCAGAAATTTCCGCATTTAAGGATTTTATTTTCATGTTTAAGTTAACATCGAGTGTGTCAAACTTGATTTGCAATTGTTTTTCTCTTAAAACGGAATTTCGATAACCAGTTTCTAATTCTGACTGTCGTGTTTTATGAAACTCAAAAGCTTTTTTATTTTTCTTATACCTCTCAAGCTCAGCGGTCATTTTCACATTCGCGGCCTTAAGATCGCGATTGACCTTAGTCACTTTTTCAATCTCAATGCTACAATTATTCAGTAATGATTCAAATAAAGCACGGGTTTCCTCATCATTAGCATCATTTTGTGCAACTTGAACTCCATTATGATTCATATATGGAGTTTCATAGTTAATATTGCTATTAACTTGCTCCCCCACATATGTGTCATAATTAGGTTCGGGAGTTACATAATGTGGCTTTTCATGAGCAAACAGATTAGCATCATTACTATAATTTGGTACTTCATGGAGTGGTTCTGTGTCATAAGTAGGAGGAATATCAGAATCACTGCATGATGTTGTTTCTTGCTGATTAGCCATAAAGTTGAAGTTTCCATTGAGATCTACTGCATTATCATTAACTCTTGTTGTAATCATGAAGTTATATTCCTTAGCAGTCAACGGTATTCCCGATTCTTCTTTATTGGCTAGCGTCAACATGTACTGGAGCTTTTGTAGCTTCGTTATTGCATTGACATTGCAATCTTTACCAATATCACTACTGTGAATTTCAGATGTAGGTTTCTGAATCGTAGTCATAAAACAATAATTCCCATTTTGACTAACCCCGTTGTGATTCACAATCTGATCCATTTGGTTTCCAGCATACTGCCCTGCATATTGCATCTGATTCCCCATCTGTATACCCATAGTATTTCCTTGCTGATTCTCAATAACTTCAACCATTTGTCCTTCTTGACCCATATATATACTTGGTTGAGCAAACTGCATATTGTCAGTGTAGGATGAAATCCATTGGTTGTTGTTATGTGGTTTGATGTTTAATGCCCTGGAGAATGAAGCAAAAGCATTTGACAAAGCAGTTGTGATACTGTCTTGCTGAGTTGCCATTGATGAAGTTGACATTTTAATCGTGTGAAATGAATACGGATCTTGTAGACGATAAAGAAGTGATTTTTGTTTTTCGAATCGAGTTATCCAATAACTAGCACGGTAGTTATATCCAATGAACCCAAAAAATTTCACCCAAAATTAAGATTAATCTCGGATAATTGAAGCTCAATCAAAATCGTGATCCAAAATTATACCAAAAAATTCTTTACCAAACAAAAAATTCGTCCTTGTGATAAAAAAACAATAATATGCAGCCCAAAAGAAATCTTAAAAAAATCGTCTTTGTGTTATCAATCCAAAGCCCAACACAGATCTTTAAAAGTTTCAGCCCAAGTTCAATGACAGCCCACTTAAACTAAACCCTAATAATGCGGACTATATATAACACCCTAATTGTCACTTCCCCTAAACTTTTTCAACCCTAACCCTAATACACTAAAAAAAACAGCCGCTTTTTTTTTCTTCTTTCTTCTATCACCCTAACGCAGTCAACAAAAAAAACTTCCCCCCCTTTTTTTTACTTGATCACTCCTCGAACAAAAGAACAACACAAAGTGACTATTGCTTCAAGATGTTGTAGATTTCGGGTAGGTTTTCTTTGTGTTTCTTGTTTTTCGATTAAACCGAACCAAAAGAGGATGAAACGATTTCGTTTTGTTCTTTCTTTTATATGGTTTGAAAAGATTAAAGAAGCCTTGCTTCACCCCGATTTTAAACGAATCGATCAAAGGGATTTGTTGTTCTTTTTTTATTATTATTTTTTATTTTTTTATTTCTTTATACTTTAACCGAATGGAAAGAAAGGACGTTACACAATTGTTTTTGTTCTTTTCTTTTGATGGTTCGGATATTAAAAGATGAAGGTTATGCTTCTAAAATGATCTATGACGATTTTTATTTCGTGTTTGAATGACCTTCGAAGGTCTTGATGGTTCTTTGAATACCACGAAATAAAAACTGAGATCTATGATGGTTTGTTTTTTTCGAGTCTTGAATCAGAAGGTGAACTGTGGTTTGTTTTCTACTTTATTTGATGTCTCGAAATAAGAGATGTGGTTTGTTGTTATAGTCGAAAGAAGGTGACTTGTTGTTGATATGGTTGTAGGATAGATGTGGTTTTTTGTTTGTTGGATCTGTTATGTCTCGACTGGGTTTTTCTTTTTCTTTTTTTTTTCTGTTCTTTTTTTTTTTTTTTTTTTTTTTTTTTGTTTGAATCTTGGTCTTGGTTTTGGTTTAGGTTGCTTTTGTTGGTTTTGGTTTAGGTTGCGACAGAAGTTGAGATGGTGAAGTTTTGTTTCAGTTCTTATATGGGTTTAATTGTTGACTGTTGTTGTATTTGTTAAGATATGGGTTTCTTCTTTCTTTTTTTGTTGTTCACAGTTGATTTTTGTTGTTGTTGTTGTAGTTAACTGATGTTAACTGTTGTTGTTGTCAATTCCGATATCCAAGTTCAAATCCGACAACTAAGTTCAATTCCGACAACCCAAAATCAATTCTGATAAAACAAACCCAATCCAAACAAGAATACCAATTCCGACAAGAATACCAATTCCGATAAGAAGGTTCAATTCCGATAAAGAAGTCCAATTCCGACAACACACAATTCCGACAAAACTTATCAAAATTTCTTTACAAGAAATTCGATTTGAATTCCGATGAACCCCGAATTGTTGAATTCTGACAACAGGTACAATTTCGACAACTTTATCAAATTCTGATAAACCCTCGTGTGCAATTCCGATAGATAAGGGTTTGTTGAAATTACTTATACAAGCAATTTCGATAAAAATTTTCAAAGACTTTTCCGGCAAAAAATTCTGACAAACTTTTTTCTGACGAGTTTTTACCAGTTTTTGAACACAAAGTTAAATCGAAATAAGCTCTAACTGAAACAGTAAATAAGTTGTATTGGACAAAAAGAAATAGATACGGACAAAGAAAAAAGGAGTAACGAGGCTGTTCTGGACTGATTGGACCAAAAATATGCACTTTAGAACTGATAAGCTTTTGTTGGACCAAAATAAACACTTAAAAAGAAGCTGTAATAAGCTTTAAGCTTACAAATTAGCACGTAAAAAGCAATAATAAGCTAAAACCAAGACTGATATGGCTAAAAAGAAGATAAAAGACACAATTTTTTAGGCAATAATACACTTCTAAATCATCTTTAGATTAAAGAAGAGATTAAGATGAGTAGTAGAAGAGAAAAGACAATATTAGATTAAGATGAAGAAGAGAATGAGATACAAGAGAATGGTAGAATACTATAAGCTTACCCTTAGTTTTCCACACATTAAATGGGAAGTCAAGGGTTCCTTTTATAGATAAGGAACTCTTAGAAGGTTTCCCTTCTAGAACGATGTGGGATTGGATAGCATAGAAGATAAAATAGACTAACTTACGATTTTTACAACATTCTTAAACCGTTTACAATTGTATGAGATAAATGCAAATCACGAGTTTCTAATCTAAGAATGACAATCACTTTCATTAAGTCTAACAGAAGATGCCATATTGAGTCTTCTTGTCCAATGGTTGTGTTCCAAACATTAAACTAATATGTTTAAAATAAGCATAAAATACACAACTAAGTAGGATTGACAACTTGGATGTTTTATCCGAAATATACGAGTAATTTACATTGCAATGCAATTAGTAAATATGTCATTTCCAAAAAACCAAACACGAGCAAACAAACAACATATGTAAACTTTGCTCATGAACGACTCAACACTCAAAATCACATGTCAAGTAAAAGTGTCACACATAATATGTTATTAACTATTATGTACGACATCAATCTTCGATAAAATCACATGTATTTCTCTTATCAAAAGATTGACAAAGGATAATTTATATAATGTTAGGATCTCTGGGAAATAAGAGTTTCTCAGTGATGGGAGGATTGTTGGGATATGAGAAATAAGGAGTTTCTCATTGTTGCCGATAGTGAAGCTGGTTCCTGCCGATAGTGTTGCATTGCTGCTGCGGTTGGTTCCTGCCGATAGTATTGTTTTGTTTCTGCCGATAGGGTTGATTGTTGCGGATAATTATTGTTTGTTATCCGTATGTTTAGTATGGTTGTTAGATTTATTTTTAGAAGAGATTGATCTTTATCTCTTCACACGTTTTCTTGTAAGACGGGTTAGGGTTAGGGTTTCTTATGGTTATAAAAGAAACATCCCGTCCATATGTTTGACATACTTTTTGACGAACACAATATTCAATAACACAATTCTTAGTTCATAGTCTGATCCATAGAGGATCATTGTCCTTTATAGCTTTCTTCTTTATTATACTTGTTGTTTAGTTTCCGCATAAACACTTGTATTCCATACAGAGGTTCTTGTTTAACCAAGCTCAATCTAGCTCGAAGTACTCGATCCTACAAGTGGTATCAGAGCCTGGTAAGGATCTCTGATAAAGAAGAAAAAGTTCGATTTCATATCTCCTAACCCTCTTTCAATGGACGACGAAATCCCTCAAACCAATGTCATTAACCCGGAAGATCACCAAACCAAACCTGAAACCTCACAAGCCCAAACACAAATCCTCACCACCATGTCCACCAACAATGCAAAATTCCCATATCTGAAGAAAGATGAGTATGAAGTCTGGGCTATGAGAATAGAATATTGGATCACAAACACTGATTACAATTTGTGGAATGTGATTCTTAAGGGAAATAGCAAGAAGAATACTGGAAGGGATAAGGATGGCAATATGTATCATGAGCCACCTGTTACAGCAGAAGAACACCTTGCTGTTCAAAGGGAAACCAAGGCGAGAACCCTTCTACTTCAAGCTATTCCAGAGGATCATATGAGTGATTTTCATCACTTGGATGATGCTAGAAAGATCTGGCATGCTGTTAAAGCCAGATTTGGAGGGAATGATGAATCCAGAAAGATGAGAAAGTCTATGCTCAAACAAGAGTTTCAGGAATTCAAGATCTCTGAGGCTGAGGGGATTCACAAAGGGTATGACAGATTCCACAAGATTCTGAGTCAACTCAATCAGTTGAAGGCTAGGCCAGACGATGAAGACTGCAACACCAAGTTTCTGAGGGCTTTGCCACCATCCTGGTCTCAGGTTTCCATAACACTCAAGGCCAAAGGAGGACTGGATTATATGAGCTTTGATGATCTGTACAACAAGCTGAAAACCCTTGAAATTGATATCAAAGGGTATTCCACCTATACACCTTATACTCCAACTCATACTGCTTTTGTTAGTAACTCTGGTGCTAACAAAGCATCATATGGAAATAGTCCTACACCATCAACATCATCAATCTCCTACTCACCTGCCACACCAAAAGCTCAGACCAGATCTGATAATCTTGTAGTGGAGGTGCTTCATTCATTTGTTGCTGATAGTACACCAGAGCAGAAGATTGTTTATGATGATTTCAATCAGGTTGATGAATTGGATCTGGAAGAGATGGACTTAAGATGGCAGGTGGCTATGATTTCGTTGAAATTGGATAGGTTTGAAAAGAAGGCAGGAAGAAGGGTCAACTTTGATGGACAGGAGTCTGCCAGGTTTGACAAAAGGAATGTGAGGTGTTATAAATGTTCTCAAACAGGACATTTTGCTAGGGAATGTACAGATAAGAAGGTGGATGATAAAGCTCGGTATTCAGCTTTCAGAATTCAAGAGCTGGACTCAGAGGACCCCAAGGCATTGGTATATGTGGATGCGATGGTGGACTGGGAGCATCATGAGAAGACGATTGCAAGTGGAGCAGATAAGGTCTTTGGGATGATAGCTGGATATGGTGAGAAGAAACAAGTGGCTGGTCCGTTTAGAATGATGGGTCATCCATCTCAGGTACAAAACTGCCCATTTGGTTGTGAACCTATATATGCTAAATTGAAACAGGAATTTGATGATATAGAAAGTGAACATAAGGATAACTTTATTCAACTTAAGGCTCATAAAAAGGCTGTTAAAACATTAGAGCAACAAAAGGTCTGGTATCAACAACAACAGTCTGCTTATGAAGTAAAAATAAAGGTTTTGGAAAGAGATTTAAAAAATGCCACTAATGAGTTTAAACATTCTGAAAGGGAAAAAGCTAAGGTAGTATTAGAAAATCAGGATTTAAAGTCTAAGCTAGATAATACCTTGGCTAGATTTGATAAGTGGAAAGAGTCATCCACAAACCTTCACAGGCTTATTGATAGTTCTATGTCTTCAAAAACTAAAAGAGGTTTAGGGTTCGGTGACCTGGTAGGGCCAAATCAGTATTATGACCCTAATGAGTATAGTGTTTTTAACCCGGAACCTGTAGATTATAGAAAGCCTGTAAAGTATGTGAAGGAGGGAGGAATGAATGATGTTCCTCCACCCATAACTGGAACATTTAAACCTGCTAATCCTTTTGTTGACTTTGATGATTCACAAATGATCTATGGCAAACATGCAAAGGACTTGCCTAATCTTGATTGTGACTCTAATGAATTTGTCTCTTGTTCTTACAGTGAAAAATCTTCAGAAATCAAGGCTAATGACTATGCCACATGTGGATCAAGTGACAAGTCAGCTTCAATAAAGTCAGAAGATCTCTCCTCAGAAGTAGCTACTGATGAATCTCACTCAAAGACAGCTGCATTTGAAGATATTTCTTTTGATAGTGTTAAAAACAATTATGTTTCTAGTTGTGGTTCTATTTCAAACAATTCTAGTTGTGGTTCTGTTTCAAACAATTATGGTTGTGGTTTTAATTCTGTTAAGAATAATTTTGTTTCATGTGTTGGTTTGAATAATTCTGTTTGCAATGAGAAAGTTATTGTTAAGAAAAAATCCCCTAGAAAGAAATCTTGCTTTGTGTGTCGTAGTTATGATCATCTTATTAAAGATTGTGACTATTATGAAAAACAGATGGGTGTATATTGCTTGTAAAAATAGCTCTGTATGGAAAAATGTTAATGATATTCCCCCTTATATTCCTCAAGCAGCAAGGAGAACTTCAGTTGCTTCTGGCAAGCCAGTTTCTGCTGGTAAGCCTGTTGCTGCTGAAAAGTTCATTCCTGCCGATAAGCCTGTTCCTGCTGCTTATCCTGTTCCTGCCGGCAGGATCAATCCTGCTGGTTGGAGAAGCAATATTGCTAGACCTTTCAGCAGACCTACTAGTACTTACTTTCAAAATGATATGAGACCTGTTTGTTTTGACACAATGTACAAGGGAGGGGTAAGATGGAAAATTGCTGTTAAGTCCTCAGCAGGTTGTTCTTGGAAAATCAATAACCAACATATGAAAATGGGGTCCAAGATCAATGGTAGATCTCATCAATCTCCAGGGTTTAATTCTTATTGATCCACTAGGCAGGCTCAAGTCAGCAATGGCTTGAGTCTCTCTTGTATCTAATGTTGAATATGTATTCTTTTTCTTAGGTTTTTCCTTTTAGAAGCAAAGATGTTGGAATTGTTGACAGTGGATGTTCCAGGAGTATGACAGGGAATTTGGAAAGATTGCATGACTTTGTACCTTTGAATGGAGGTACTGTGACTTTTGGAGGAGGAGATGGAATAATTTCTGGGAAGGGAACTATCAAAACTGCCAAGCTGGACTTTGAAGATGTGCTTTATGTGAAGGAACTCCAAGACTTCAATTTGTTCTCTGTCTCTCAAATCTGTGACAAGAAAAATAGTGTTCTCTTCACTGAGAATGAGTGCTTTGTGTTGTTCAAAGACTTCAAGTTGCCTGATGAAAGTCAGGTTGAACTTAAAGTTCCAAGGATTTTCAATCTTTACAGCTTTAATCTTAGTGATGTTCAGCCTGAGGGTTCACTTGCTTGTCTGGTTGCAAAAGCTTCTGTGGATGAATCTAACAAATGGCACAGAAGAATGGCACATGTGAATTTCAAGACCGTAAACAAGCTGGCTAAGAATGGTTTGGTCCATGGGCTCCCTCTCAAGACCTTCTCCAGTGAACACCATTGTGTTGCATGTAACAAAGGAAAGCAACACAAAGCTTCATACAAGGCCATAACAGCTGTGAGCAACATTTCTGAGCCTTTGCAGCTTCTTCATATGGATCTCTTTGGTCCTACTTCTATCAGAAGTATTGATCACAAGTATTTCTGCCTGGTGGTTACAGATGACTTTAGCAGGTTTTCTTGGACTTTCTTTTTGGGTACTAAAGATGAAACTTATCCAGTTATTAGGGATTTTATTGCCTTAATAGAAAATCAGCTAAGTAAAAAGGTTAAGTCTATAAGGTGTGATAATGGCACAGAGTTTAAGAACTCTAATCTTAATGAACTCTGTGGGAGTAAGGGGATAAAAAGGGACTATAGTAATGCTAGAACTCCACAACAAAATGGGGTTGCAGAAAGGAAAAATAGGACCCTGATAGAAGCAGCTAGGACTATGCTAGCTGAATCTAAGATGCCCACTATGTTTTGGACTGAAGCAGTATGTACTGCTTGTTATGTGTTGAATAGGGTATCTATTACTAGGCCTCACAATAAAACACCTTATGAACTTTTGTCTGGGAAGGTTCCAAACATTAGTTACCTTAAGCCTTTTGGATGTAATGTCACTATCTTGAACACTAGTGATTACCTAGGCAAGTTTGATGGGAAGGCTGATGAAGGGTTTATTATTGGGTATTCTGCTCATAGTAAAGCATATAGAGTTTATAATCTGTCCTCTAAGAAAATAGAAGAAACTCTCAACTTAAGATATCTTGAGGATAAACCTAATTTGCAGGGTGCAGGTCCAGAATGGTACTTTGATTTGGACTATCTGAGTGACTCTTTAGGATATAATAGATTCAAAGCAAATCTATCTGTTGGTACACATGTTTTTCAATCTAACAATGCAGGTACCTCAGATGTTGATTTTGATGCAGAGAGTGGTGAACGACCTATTGTTGTTCCTTCTTTTTCCTCTAACAACATTTCAGGTTCAAAGCTCAAAGATTCTTTTGATATGGCTGGAGGTGATTCTAGTTATGCAGAAGATCTTGCTAGGCTTCAAAGACAAGAGTTTAATGCCAAGAGAGCTACTGAGATGTTTGATTCTGGGTTTTCTAAAGAGACAGAGGAGATTCTGAGAAAGGCTGAAGCTGAAGTTAGAAGGCAACTGAATTCGACTGATGGTATTCATGTTCCTGCTGATACCATTTCTGCTGATAGTGGATCGGTTCCTGCCGATCCTTCTAATGTTACTGCTGATGTCTCTATTCCTGCTGATGTTCCTGTGTCTTCTCCATCTGTTGACACTTTGGGTATTGATAACTCCCCTGAAAGATTTCCAATCCCTTCTGATCTTGGAAATTCAGTCTCTTCAAGAGATAAGCTGGAAGATCCTCATCATCAATCTAGAACAGGCATTTTCACTTCTTCCTCATATGATGATGACTTCAACCCCTCAATTACTAATCAGGCATCCTCCATTGATGTCAATCCCATTGTTACCAAGAGGATCAATACTGTTCATCCTCAGTCTTTGATTCTTGGAGATCTTAATTCCCCTGTTCAGACAAGAAGTAAATTGCATCATCCTAAGTTTGGAGAATCTGCTTTTCTCAGTTATATATAGGATCAGTTGAGGAGCAATCATACTGATTACTTACATTGTCTGTATGCTTGTTTCTTATCTCAAGTTGAACCAACTAGTATAGCTCAAGCTCTTGCTAATGAAGATTGGGTTGAGGCTATGCAAGAGGAAATGCAGCAGTTCCAGAATCAGAAAGTATGGATGTTGGTTCCTTTGCCTGCTGGAAAGCATGCTATTGGAACTAAATGGATTCTAAAGAATAAAAGGGATGCTAGGGGAATTGTGGTTCGAAATAAAGCTAGGTGGGTGGCTCAGGGTCATAGACAAGAGGAGGGGATTGATTATGATGAGGTATTTGCACCAGTGGCAAGAGTTGAAGCTATCCGATTGTTCTTGGCTTTTGCTTCCTTTATGGGGTTTGTAGTATATCAGATGGATGTGAAGAGTGCATTTTTGTATGGAAGGATTGAGGAAGAAGTTTATGTTACTCAACCACAGGGATTTGTAGATCTTCAGAATCCTAATTTGGTTTACAAAGTGGTTAAAGCACTTTATGGTCTTCATCAAGCACCAAGGGCTTGGTATGCACGGCTATCAGCCTTTTTGCTGAAACATGGTTACAGAAGAGGGGCTATTGATAAAACTCTTTTTATCAGAAAGAACTTCAAAGATATCATTCTGGTACAAGTTTATGTAGATGATATCATCTTTGGTTCCACTAATGAAGCCTGGTGCAGGGAGTTTGAAGAATTGATGAAGAGTGAATTTGAGATGAGTGCTATGGGTGAAATGACTTTCTTCTTGGGTCTTCAAGTTAAACAGAAACCAGATGGGATCTTTATTTGTCAGGAGAAGTATGTTTATGACATGCTTAAAAAGTTTGATATGGAGAATGTGAAGATTGCTGCAACTCCTTTTGAACCTCCTAAGCCTAAGTCCAATAATGAACCTGATGCTGCTGTTAATGTTCATCTATATAGGTCCATGATTGGTTCACTCATGTATTTGACAGCTTCAAGACCTGATATCATGTTTGCTGTTGGTGCATGTGCTAGACATCAGGTTACACCATTGACTTCTAACCTTAATGCAGTCAAGAGAATCTTTAAGTATTTAAAAGGACGGCCCAAAATGGGACTTTGGTATCCCAAAGACTCTCCTTTTGTGTTGGAAGCCTATAGTGACTGTGATTATGCTGGGGCTAACTTTGATAGGAAGTCTACTACTGGAGGTTGTCAGTTTCTGGGTCAGAGGTTGGTTTCTTGGCAGTGCAAGAAGCAGACTATAGTGGCTACATCTTCTACTGAGGCAGAGTATGTTGCTGCTGCTAGTTGCTGTGGACAGGTTCTTTGGATGCAGAATCAGCTGTTGGATTATGGGTTCAATTTCATGAACACTAAGATCTTTATTGATAATCAAAGTACTATGTGTATTGTTAAGAATCCTGTTTATCATCAAAGGACAAAGCATATTGAGATTCGACACCATTTCATAAGAGATGCTTATGAGAAGCATCTTATTCAGGTGATCAAGATTCACACAGATGATAATGTGGCTGATTTGCTAACCAAGGCTTTTGATGGACCAAGGTTTAAACATTTGGTGGTTCATATTGGGATGGTAAATCCCTAGATTCTGAGCTTAAGGGGAGGATTGCAGATTAAGGGGAGGATGAAGCTCAAGGGGAGGATTGTTCTTGTTGTTGTTGTATATTTTTCTGTCTTTCTTTCTTTTGGTTTCTTTTCTTATTTTCTTTCTTTTCTTTTGGTGTGTTTCTGATTTCTTTTTCTTAGTTTAAAAAAAAAAAAAATTGTATATTTTGTGTGCTAATAAGTTGGTTTTGAGCAACACCTTGCAGGTACAGTGTTGGTGTTTACACCTACACAACAAATGGTGCTCAACTCACCATGTCTTTCAGACAAGAAAGAGTTGGCTCACCATGAGGGTACGGCTCTGGTGTGATAATCAAATCCGTTTATAGCTGTAATAGCTTGCTCAAAGCTATAGGGTACTTCAACTCACCCATGGTTTATTCCTGAGAGTTGAAAATGGTTCTCAATTCACCATGGATGTAACCCTTTATGGGATCCAAAGAATTGGCTAGTCCACAAAAGTATGGTTTGTGGTAAAGACACTTGGTATCCATATTTGGTATTCAATTCACCAAGGTTCAGTTGAAACCACAGAATTGGCTAGTCCTGAGCAAATGGCTACAGGTAAAGACAAGTCAAATCCGTTTATAGTTGCTGATTTGCTAATAAATCAGATGGTTATCAATGTACCATGGTCTAAAACACCTAAACATTGGCTACTCCAGTAGTGATGGCTATTGGTAAAGAGATATCAAATCCATTAATTTTCAATGATTCTGTAACACCCCAACCCGACAAGGGTAAAGATGTCACGCAAATGGTTTCATATCAGATATAACAAAGCATACATTCAAAAGTAATACAAAGATTCTCAAAGGTTACAAAGGAAATACAGTAATAATAAGGTTACAAAACGAATACAATTTCAAATAATAGGATAACTTCTAATCATCTCTAGGCCAAAACTATCAAGTCTTCTAAGTCCAAAAGTCTCTTCACTCGTACCCATCTTCCAACTAAAACCTGCCGCACACGAAAAGAAAACGTGCGGCTGAGCTTACAAAGCTCAGTGAACAGATACATAATACAAAGCAAAGATAACGAAACAGAAACATGGTGAAGCACTGTGAATGTCATAAGGTATAAACAAAGAGAAATAGAAATGAAGGATAGGATAGTCATCCACCACGAGCCCATACTCAAAATCATATCTCAACATCATAATACTCAAAGTCAAGATCTCACAATCAGAGGGGATACCTCTCAGGCAACCAGATAATATGAGGGGTGTCCTCATGTATCAAAAGGGGTGGAGTGATCAGCTCCCATAAATGTGAAAGGCGTGTATAGCACACATGCACCAGTCACCTCAAGGTCATACTCAAAGTCATAATTAAATCCACTAAACATAACAAATCTAGGATTGCAATCCATACGCCCCCACTCAAAGTCATCTCAAAATCATAATACTCAAGATCATAATGGCCATATCATAATATAAAAGGGGACGGCGTGAGAAATCACTCCCCCACACAGGAGTCATGCCAGTGGTGCATCACAGACATGGCCAGGTTACCTTCCTGGCTAGGAAACAAAAGGTGGCTCGGGTATCAAACTAAGAGTCAAGTCTCAAGGTCATGCAAACGGGTTCATCTCAAAGTCATAAAGCATATCTCAAGGTCATATCAAAAGTAAATCTCAAAGTCATATGAAAAGGTTCATATCAAAAGGTTCATAGCAAAAGGGTCATAGCAAAGGTTCATGACTCAACATCGAAGCATAGGTGATAAGACACCCTTTCTTAACAAGGGTAGAGTATCCGTACCTTATGCGAATCAACCAAATCAAAATAAGAAAGCACCGGAAATAGGGAATCACTCCTTCTTCAGCGAATCTACATGAATTAAGAACTAACTAATATTAACTATTATCCCATTTCATATGATTCTTTATTATTACTCCGCATATGGTTAATATTAAATCTCAATTAGCATCTTTGTCTTTTAATGTGTTACACTTGTTTAACGAAACTCAATGTCTTTCGATTTAAAGACTTCACTGTTTGCATTTTCTTTTCTTTTTTATATAATTATTATGGAATTAGGTTATTACCAATTTAGTTTAAAATGTAGATTGAAATATACACACTTTTATATATATATGCAGTGACATACACACGACTAATTGTTTAACTCGCCTAAGACTTTTCAAATAACTTGCACTGATATAGCATAACTCAGTATAACTAAATGATGTCAAGATCAGCTTATATGACTAAATGTGAATTTCAAATAAAAAAATCAAGTTATGTCTATTTGCCCAAGTTATACAAGACTCTAAATTCAATTCTTTTTTTTTTTTTTTTTTTTTTTTTTTTTTTTTTTTTTTTCTTTTTTTTTTTTATAACCTTTTGCATGCATGGTAAGATGTAAATGTGATGTAAGAGAGGAGACTAAAATACGAAGAATCCATCTTCTTTAATTCCTACTACTCGTGTACAGACCACCGAAGCTCATGACCCGTTTTACGTTAATTTCGTTCGAACAATTTCGTATATTAACAAAACCACCATGAAATAAGATTCTTATTAGGAATGAACTATTTCTTAAAGATCGGAAAAGTTTCGATTCGACATGTGATTATATTAGATCAACCCCATCTTTGTTTAGTTAACTACTTTAATTCAACTATATTACTTGATCAAACATAAGCAATAGATCTCTAATGGCAGGCTTTTTTTTTTTTTAATTAGATTAAGCGACATAGACGTGGAGATGAGGTAAACATATTACGATCAACAAATAAAACATGAATGCGAATCGAAGAGTATACCTCCAAGCCAAAGGGAGACAGTTTAAGACCGAAGTGAATACGGGCAGTGACACCGAACCAAACTCGAACACGTACCGAAACCGAATCAAGAAATGAACCACAACCTGATATGGAACTAGATCGTATAACTCGTATATTGCAAGCCGTAACACAACTCAAACTCTTGAACACTCTCTAATATTATGCAAAATTATTTTTGATTATAATATAGTTTTATGACTTATGTGAGATTGTGAAAGGAGTATACTAAATACAAGGGCGTGTATTAACTAACAAATCGACTATTGCGGAATTTGGAGAAAGATATTGTTGACCGAATCTTGCTTTTAATTAGGTTGATCTCAACGTGTTTCACTTAAATTTCCTTTGTAACCGGTCGTCAAAACGAAAGCCCAAAAGCCCAATCTTGATTACCAATGAGTAGATAAAACGTCATATAAAACATTCGAACTTAGCATGCTATTATTATTTGTAAGATTAATATACTTATCAATATTAGTATTGTTATCACTATATTACTTTTAAGGGTATTATAATGTCAATCACATGTAATTGGCATACATGTCAATCAAAGGAGTGGCTACATATATATCTTTGTGAAAACCTCTTTCTGATGCATATGATTCTATTGACTTACCTTAATTCCAAGATATTTATGTGCACAATTTTAAATTACAACTCGGTCCTTGTAATATATATAACGTGTGATTTGATTTCATATGTTATGTACAAAATTTTATTTATTTTGGACCTTATGACATATTAGGCGCGTGACATAAGTGTTTGTTTAATCAAGCATGTTGATTTCATGTAGCCTACATTATCGCTTTATATTTTGCAAATTCTCATATTATATTACAATCGGTTCAAGTTCAAGTTAGCCACAGATTAGGGAATAACATTATAGCTTATTATAATTTATATATCTATTATATAGTTTATGTGCTCATGTAAATATTCAAATTAGAGGGGTAATTTAGGGATTTCAAGCGATTGAAAAATGAGGGTTTTACAACTCTTCCCCTCTAGAAGCAAAATTTTCGTCCTCGAAAATTGAAGTGAAACAAACCGGAACACAACGGACTGTGAACCGAAATATGAAAGACTTGTTTCTCATGACTCTATCTTGTTGATCAAAATAGCTTCGGTTTCTTCAGAAGGACATACCATACTGAATCCGGATCAAAAGAATAATATACCGAATGTAATAGATGATAATCGTATTCTCTCGGGAGAGATACAGGGAATTTGTAGGATTTTGACGGATATGCCGTCCATAGAATTTGATTAGGCAAATCAAATGAGAACGTACAGAAAACAGATTGTTTGATATTATCAAACGGCAGAAGGCTCTACAACAGAACCTAAGATTCTTATCGAAAAAAATATAGAGGTCAGCAAACGCGTGTCGAGAATCCAAACGTATCAAATCGCATAACGGTGAAAGCAGATTAAGCATATAGGTGGAACGAACCTAAAGTCTTACTAATCACAGGTAATCAAACGAAGATCAAATTCTAAATTTCTTAGGTACTCCCCAAGATATCCTATGTCCACAATGAGTGCACGTTATATGATGTAAGTATTATCACGTTGGCCAGACGTCATAATGCCGGCATCATATAAATATGCCCTCATGATGGTCATATTTTATCTCAAGTCGTAATCAAAACCACCTATCTTAATCCACCTAGTACTTCTACAGTTTCAGAGGTCAACAAAATCAATGCCATATCCCAGAGGAACAACAAAACTATTCGTAAGAGTATCAAAATCCAAGATTGCCTAGCAGAATTGAGGCACGCCGTCATAAGCATCATATCTTCCACAACTCGCCAAAACCTCTCAAACAAAGCCATCACTGAACATCCGAAAAGTGAACACGAACTGAAATGCTTCTAGGAAACTTAAATCATAAGAGGATCTTATTTCTATTTAACGAAATTTAAGAGGGTCAACGGAAATGAAAGTTAATTGCCAAGGACTTCGGCCTTCATAGAATCAATTCTTCCAAACATAAAGGGTCTGTTTTCAAAAATCCGCTCATTCAACACATTCAATCTCTTCAAGTCCGGTTAATCTGTCTTCGTCTGTCCATCACTCGGAAAGTGAAACCAAAATCGGGAACTTGTGTCTGGTTCGTCGAGCCTCCTGCAGTTCTTCTTGGAATGTGATGGAGTATTGTGGATTTCCGGCACGATCTTTGAATCTTCTTCATCATCCAGTCTGCTTTCGCTCTCAATTCATCTTCGTACAACCAAGATGAATAGGGAAGTGAGACTGCATGTCTTCATCAGCTCCAGGTTCGCCATCTTGACTAGATTTTCTTCTTCTGCATCGCCAACACTTCTGTCTTGAAAGGAATGTCTTCACTCTTCGGGTAGCCTCCGCAGTTATCAACAAATATCAATCTCCCAGAATGCACAAATGATCGTCAAATTTTCTAAGAAGGTGCAAAGAAATGATTTTTATGCTCTTCCTCGTTTCTGAATGTACTATTAAGTCATACAATGACCACTTGCCCAAGTACTCACGAGAAAACATTATTTATCAAATTCACAAAATCGTCATAGCTTTAGCTAATACTATTAGCGTCACTAACCGTCATAGCAGTCGTTTACGAATATGGGGGTTGATTCCAAGAATAGACTCAATTCATCAGAAGGAAACTTCACGCTCTGAATTTAAACAACCACATAGTCGTTTCAGGGTAGGGGAATACCGGTTCCTAACGGTAACACGGTTCAGCTATCTCCGGTCGCCATCCTTCTTTATCGCGAACGAAACTAAAACACGCCCAGAAGATACACTTAAGTAAACTCACTTCCTGGTCTTCGGTTGCTGCTCTCCCCGGTCGCTCAAATCAATTGGTATGATCCGAAAGACATCTTCGCTTAGAGACTAGACAATCTCTCGGTATCATGTCAAATCCTACTTCACGCTCCGATGGAAAATTTTTGGTGGTACTACCAGGAATCATATTCAGAAAACGCAGGGTGCCAAATAACGTTCAATACAAGGTTCATGCTCAGACGACTCAAGGTGCCAAAAAGCTTCCAAGATAAGGTTCATTCATTGGTGTACGAAATGGTTTCTAAGAAAACTTTATAACCGCGAAAGTAACACACGAGTCTCCAGAGTAATAGCGAACGTTTAACAATCGGTAATCATGGTAGGGAGTTCAAAAATTGTTGCAAACGTTAAAGGTGAGATATAGGAGGGTAGTTGTCAATATTTGACTGATCATTCCACAATTTCCTTGTCAGAATAAAATCGAAGTTAACTATTCAAAGAAAGACGGTTCGCAAATCAAAGCTATATCATTAGAAGTGAGGAAGAAAACATTCTTATACTCATGGTTACACACCACAAGACTTCTCATAAGGACAGAGATGGGTAAAACGAAATCAATAGTGTCGGAAACTTCATAGATACTTATCAAATAGCAAAACATATCCAGTACGTCATCGCCATAGAGGTTCTCGGAATGCCTGAAGAGGCGTCAAAGTGATTAACAAAAGAATCAGAGTGAAATGCGGGTCATTATCAAAATGATTAACAAAAGGGATTTGAAGATAAGGATCAAATAGTGTCAGGCCATTATTATGAAATTCTCAATGCCTTCAAGATTTAATCAGGTTCAAAACTTAGGTGGTGCAAAGCATAAGCTTTCACTTTCCGGAAGTGGTATCAACAGGATCTAACCAAAAGCAAGGCACGAATCAGAGTGATACGGAAGAAATGATGCTTAAACAAATGCCTTATAGTCTACCCATTCCTCACCGGTCAAAACTTAGGTTCCTATAGGAAATCCTAAAGCAATTTTCAAAGGTTGACTTACGAGTGCCTACAGGGAAAGCTTAGTGGTCCTAACTTACACAGGTCAAGGGTAAATGTATTACGAAATCGCAGCCTGTCTCTCTGATACCATAATTGTAACACCCCAACCCGACAAGGGTAAAGATGTCACGCAAATGGTTTCATATCAGATATAACAAAGCATACATTCAAAAGTAATACAAGATTCTCAAAGGTTACAAAGGAAATACAGTAATAATAAGGTTACAAAACGAATACAATTTCAAATAATAGGATAACTTCTAATCATCTCTAGGCCAAAACTATCAAGTCTTCTAAGTCCAAAAGTCTCTTCACTCGTACCCATCTTCCAACTAAAACCTGCCGCACACGAAAAGAAAACGTGCGGCTGAGCTTACAAAGCTCAGTGAACAGATACATAATACAAAGCAAAGATAACGAAACAGAAACATGGTGAAGCACTGTGAATGTCATAAGGTATAAACAAAGAGAAATAGAAATGAAGGATAGGATAGTCATCCACCACGAGCCCATACTCAAAATCATATCTCAACATCATAATACTCAAAGTCAAGATCTCACAATCAGAGGGGATACCTCTCAGGCAACCAGATAATATGAGGGGTGTCCTCATGTATCAAAAGGGGTGGAGTGATCAGCTCCCATAAATGTGAAAGGCGTGTATAGCACACATGCACCAGTCACCTCAAGGTCATACTCAAAGTCATAATTAAATCCACTAAACATAACAAATCTAGGATTGCAATCCATACGCCCCCACTCAAAGTCATCTCAAAATCATAATACTCAAGATCATAATGGCCATATCATAATATAAAAGGGGACGGCGTGAGAAATCACTCCCCCACACAGGAGTCATGCCAGTGGTGCATCACAGACATGGCCAGGTTACCTTCCTGGCTAGGAAACAAAAGGTGGCTCGGGTATCAAACTAAGAGTCAAGTCTCAAGGTCATGCAAACGGGTTCATCTCAAAGTCATAAAGCATATCTCAAGGTCATATCAAAAGTAAATCTCAAAGTCATATGAAAAGGTTCATATCAAAAGGTTCATAGCAAAAGGGTCATAGCAAAGGTTCATGACTCAACATCGAAGCATAGGTGATAAGACACCCTTTCTTAACAAGGGTAGAGTATCCGTACCTTATGCGAATCAACCAAATCAAAATAAGAAAGCACCGGAAATAGGGAATCACTCCTTCTTCAGCGAATCTACATGAATTAAGAACTAACTAATATTAACTATTATCCCATTTCATATGATTCTTTATTATTACTCCGCATATGGTTAATATTAAATCTCAATTAGCATCTTTGTCTTTTAATGTGTTACACTTGTTTAACGAAACTCAATGTCTTTCGATTTAAAGACTTCACTGTTTGCATTTTCTTTTCTTTTTTATATAATTATTATGGAATTAGGTTATTACCAATTTAGTTTAAAATGTAGATTGAAATATACACACTTTTATATATATATGCAGTGACATACACACGACTAATTGTTTAACTCGCCTAAGACTTTTCAAATAACTTGCACTGATATAGCATAACTCAGTATAACTAAATGATGTCAAGATCAGCTTATATGACTAAATGTGAATTTCAAATAAAAAAATCAAGTTATGTCTATTTGCCCAAGTTATACAAGACTCTAAATTCAATTCTTTTTTTTTTTTTTTTTTTTTTTTTTTTTTTTTTTTTTTTTTCTTTTTTTTTTTTATAACCTTTTGCATGCATGGTAAGATGTAAATGTGATGTAAGAGAGGAGACTAAAATACGAAGAATCCATCTTCTTTAATTCCTACTACTCGTGTACAGACCACCGAAGCTCATGACCCGTTTTACGTTAATTTCGTTCGAACAATTTCGTATATTAACAAAACCACCATGAAATAAGATTCTTATTAGGAATGAACTATTTCTTAAAGATCGGAAAAGTTTCGATTCGACATGTGATTATATTAGATCAACCCCATCTTTGTTTAGTTAACTACTTTAATTCAACTATATTACTTGATCAAACATAAGCAATAGATCTCTAATGGCAGGCTTTTTTTTTTTTTAATTAGATTAAGCGACATAGACGTGGAGATGAGGTAAACATATTACGATCAACAAATAAAACATGAATGCGAATCGAAGAGTATACCTCCAAGCCAAAGGGAGACAGTTTAAGACCGAAGTGAATACGGGCAGTGACACCGAACCAAACTCGAACACGTACCGAAACCGAATCAAGAAATGAACCACAACCTGATATGGAACTAGATCGTATAACTCGTATATTGCAAGCCGTAACACAACTCAAACTCTTGAACACTCTCTAATATTATGCAAAATTATTTTTGATTATAATATAGTTTTATGACTTATGTGAGATTGTGAAAGGAGTATACTAAATACAAGGGCGTGTATTAACTAACAAATCGACTATTGCGGAATTTGGAGAAAGATATTGTTGACCGAATCTTGCTTTTAATTAGGTTGATCTCAACGTGTTTCACTTAAATTTCCTTTGTAACCGGTCGTCAAAACGAAAGCCCAAAAGCCCAATCTTGATTACCAATGAGTAGATAAAACGTCATATAAAACATTCGAACTTAGCATGCTATTATTATTTGTAAGATTAATATACTTATCAATATTAGTATTGTTATCACTATATTACTTTTAAGGGTATTATAATGTCAATCACATGTAATTGGCATACATGTCAATCAAAGGAGTGGCTACATATATATCTTTGTGAAAACCTCTTTCTGATGCATATGATTCTATTGACTTACCTTAATTCCAAGATATTTATGTGCACAATTTTAAATTACAACTCGGTCCTTGTAATATATATAACGTGTGATTTGATTTCATATGTTATGTACAAAATTTTATTTATTTTGGACCTTATGACATATTAGGCGCGTGACATAAGTGTTTGTTTAATCAAGCATGTTGATTTCATGTAGCCTACATTATCGCTTTATATTTTGCAAATTCTCATATTATATTACAATCGGTTCAAGTTCAAGTTAGCCACAGATTAGGGAATAACATTATAGCTTATTATAATTTATATATCTATTATATAGTTTATGTGCTCATGTAAATATTCAAATTAGAGGGGTAATTTAGGGATTTCAAGCGATTGAAAAATGAGGGTTTTACAGATTCACCTCTCACAGGAGTTAACACACCTGGATGTGATGAGAATAGTATGAAACTTAAGTGATTTGATGTACATATTGTCATAGTAGCAGCCAAGTTCAAGTGAATGTCATGGTGACCAGTATACCTGTTTTGAAGAAGATTTCATATTCCTGCTGAACTATTGAAGTTGCTGATGGATGCTATAGAGGTTGGAATCTTGCAAGTTATGGATGTTGCTGCTGGTTACTACTTATTGCTGCTGCTAAGTCGCAGTCCTCAAGCCTGAGAAGTTCAAGCTCTATCACATTGGAATCTTGCAGGTTAACCTAGTCAACCTCAAGATTAGGGGAGGATTGTTAGGATCTCTGGGAAATAAGAGTTTCTCAGTGATGGGAGGATTGTTGGGATATGAGAAATAAGGAGTTTCTCATTGCTGCCGATAGTGAAGCTGGTTCCTGCCGATAGTGTTGCATTGCTGCTGCGGTTGGTTCCTGCCGATAGTATTGTTTTGTTTCTGCTGATAGGGTTGATTGCTGCGGATAGTTATTGTTTGTTATCCGTATGTTTAGTATGGTTGTTAGATTTATTTTTAGAAGAGATTGATCTTTATCTCTTCACACGTTTTCTTGTAAGACGGATTAGGGTTAGGGTTTCTTATGGTTATAAAAGAAACATCCCGTCCATATGTTTGACATACTTTTTGACGAACACAATATTCAATAACACAATTCTTAGTTCATAGTCTGATCCATAGAGGATCATTGTCCTTTATAGCTTTCTTCTTTATTATACTTGTTGTTTAGTTTCCGCATAAACACTTGTATTCCATACAGAGGTTCTTGTTTAACCAAGCTCAATCTATCTCGAAGTACTCGATCCTACATATCATATGCATCTCATTCCCTTTGTAACATGAATGGTTGTGTTACAAGAGAATACATTGCATCTTGTTAACAAATATAGGATATTAGATTTGAATAATAACCCAATACAACATGTGTCATTGCATAAACAAGTAAAATTCGTCATACACTAAAATACTTGTTTTACTAAGCATTCGTAAGAGTGATAAGTTTCCTTTTAGAAAAGCATATTTGTTGAAATATACAATATGTCTCATTTCAATCATACGTCATATATTACTCACAAGATCTATTGAGGTAAGTAACCTTTACTAGATTCTTTTCTCAAGCTATGCATAGGAGCATTCTTGAAACACTCTCGATGTAGTAGATTCTACATTGTATCACATTAAGGCATCTCTTGACTCTAGAAAATCAAATCGTGTTAAAATAACATGTAACGACTCAACAAACAAAAATGTCATCCATGAGATCTTAAAATGCACCATCTAAACCAAATAATCTTTAAATCTCAAACACAAAATTGAAACGTGTTTGCCTTTGTTAAGATATTGTGTAAGACATGTCTTCCTCTTCACCGACTTTTAAAATATGGTTAGTTGAGTCATACTAGGCTATGTATTAGCGAAATAAGCTAATATCATCTTTGCTACACTTCAATAGGCAAATATAGGAATTTGAATTTTTCTAACATGAGAATAACTACTGGAGAACCTATTGCATTAGAAATTCAATTTGACCTAACGGTTGAATTGCTTCCAGGAGAGAAGTTGGGTTTGTGGTATAACCCATAAAAATAGTCGTGTTTAGTCTGAATTAAGCACCACTAGTGATAGTCTCATACTCATTCTCTAACTTGAAAATTTTTCATTCCTACATTTGACTAAAGATAGTTTACATCGGTGAACTTTATCTCCCATTAGGATTTCATTTTGAACAAGTAGTAATTAGGATCCTCCTTAGCTAACTTAGGTTACTTGCATCCCACATATGTGTTTCAAAATGAGAACATGTTCTCGTAAGATATGATTTAATGTCTTCATGCTCTTAAATGCTAAATGATTATCATGTTTTGCATGATGTTTTCATTTATTCCTTATGTGCATTTTACATGATTTGCTTGTAAATTTTGCACCCACACTATGTCATTTTGACACATAATGAATTAGGTATGCCTATCACTATGAACTCTTAGACGTCACATAGTCATACACTAGTGTCAAAAACTATAAGTTAAAGTAGTCTCGAAATTGTCTTAATTCCTTGGTCATCATTTGGCTTTCTTCCAAGTAATACACCCTTTTGTCATGGGGAGGTTAGATACAAACCTAGTAGAACTTGGAGTAGGTTTGACAACTTCAATATTTCATCTGAAATATTCAAGTAAGTTTAACTTGCAATCGCAATTGTTAAATGTCATATCCGAAACATCATATTCAAGTCTTTTAACAACATATGTTAAAACGCTCATCCAAATGCAAAAGGCTAACATCAACCTTTGGGTGACAAAGGACTCACGAGTTACTACTTAAATGATTAGTAGTTCCTTTCATCCTCGTGTGAATATACACTTCTTAAGACCAAGTATATTCATTTCCGGTAGTTCCTCTTGTCCCCATAGGTTTGTCATCATGTTTTGTCGTCAAACTCACCTCATATATAATGAGGATTGAACTTTATCCATTGGTTTTCTGGTAGAAAACCAACGTATCATCCTATCTCGCCAAGAGTCCGTTGATACTCTCTTTCTTTCGAATAACGGGCAATATGCCTATACGAAGATTGATATTTTTGAGTCTCTTCTTTTTTGTTCTCAATCTTGATCACCTACCAACGTGTAGTGATCTCACAACAACAATGGATGTTCATCCCAAAAATCTCATCAATCACCCTAAAAACACCAAACCTCAATCAACTTTAAGCCATCCTTATATTCCAAATCGAGTCTCACCCACACATCTACCACCGTTGTATAAGTTAAATACTTCATTCCTTTAGATCCTTAACCCTGCTGCGAATCAGCATCATAGGCCTTACTTTACGCCTTTCAAAACCCCGTGAAACACTCGCGTGCGAAGCACATCAAAATTTGTAAATTAGCCAAACCTCTCAAACGCGAACCATTCAACTATCTACGTCTAGTTCTAGGAATGATGGAACACATTCCGTGAATTTCATAATTTACATGTGTTCAAGAACATCTTCCAAATTTCGTCTTATGACTATCTAAATATTTCATTGGGAATATTAAAGTCATCCTTCATATCCCTCTAATGACTACTTACGTATTTCCTTCTAAATATTAAAGTCATCTCTTATTAGGTATAAATTCTCTCCTCATGTCAAAAAGTCTCACTAAATCAGCGAGATTTATTCGTAAAATCCTCTTAAATTCCAGTGACAACTTAAAAATTTCATCTAAAATATTTAAAGTTTATTTAATTTGTGAAATGCAATTAAATGTCATCTCTCGTTCTCGATCAACGTTCATCGAATCTCGTTGGATTCATTCATAAAAGAATTTATTTGGTATAAATTCCTTTAATCTAAGGTCCAGAAAAATCACAACATATGTGAAATTTCTTTGTCGAAAATCAAATTCTAGGACAAAACTGACCTCAGCAGGTCATGGTACCCTTAAATAGGGGACGGTACCGCTAAATTTAATGGTACCGTCGGTCCGTTGTCTGCTGAGATAGTTTATTTTGTTTTCAATTCTCACTGTTTCAAAAGCACTATCAAAAGCCACTCGCTATAGTCTTGAACCAGAACCGTCTCCTATCAGAATAGATTCTATCTATCTTTTGATTCCTTAGCTTTTTCCCCTTTCACTTCCGCATGGTACTAAACACACCATATGTTTGGTTGCTTCCGTATCCATTATCTTCTCAACTTATCTACAATTCTCTACCTTTGTTCTACACTACCAATGCTTCCGCATCCCACTCATCTTCCACACACTTCAAGCGAAGAACTGCTAGGATAATTTGAGATAACCCTTCTTCATCAACATAGTTTCTTCTAACAAAGATAACCCCACTAGAACCTTATCATTAACTCCACAACCTTGAAGATTCTATCTTCTTAACCCTTAGCACATTTCCACGTAATCACATGCCTCATCATATGAATGTTCTATGAATATTCACAATGATTGAGAAGATCTACGTGACTTCAAAGGTGAAGTTTATTGTATGCTATTCACCACTTGTCATGACGTTACTAAGCTCATCGCTTCCGTCAACATTTGTTTTCCTCTTTATTTTTTTTTATTCTTTTTCCAACACATCTTGTCTGGATGGTCATCGATTAAGGGGGAGCAAAAACACACTCATATAGTATTTCACCAAACATTCTCAAGAACACACATATGTGGTTCTTATTCCCTAGAATTCTCTACTAAAACACTCACCTCCTAAGTACCCACTACTTAGCAAAACCTCAGTCACAAAACCTCAATTCGTTCTAGCTTCCTAACCTCTACTCTTTGTGACCACCTAGATATTTGTTCTATACAAACACCTTTAACCCTCACATCAAACCTCACATTAATATCATTCATCATCACACTCAAATTTTACAACTAAACTTCACTCTTGACAGTTATATTTAGTTTAAGAACCTTCAACCCATCGATCATTACACTCAAACCTCACAACCATCCTTCACTCTTGATAGTGATAGTTAGTTCAATAACCTTCAACTCTAACAATCATTATACCCAATTTGTATAAACTACACAATCACACAAAATCCTTCATACACCAAATCGTCTCTAACTCACAACTAGGATCATCCAAACCAAGAATTCTGGAACTTCGTTACCTCAACCCTGTTAGAGATATTTGCCTACAATCCTGTTAGGATCACATGCACATTTTCTTTTTCTCATTTGAAATATATCATGCATCTCATTGTCAGTGCAAATGATATATTAATCTAAACCGTCTTTTCCCACCTTTTCTCAAAGGTCAAATCCAACACTTCCCATCTTATGGAATCATTTCCATTCGCATCTAGGTGCATATCGTTCTCATTTTCATTTTTTGGTTTATCTTCTATCGAGTCTACTTTATGGCATGACTTGTCATAATAGTAATCATTTAGAGTATGTCTTATCAACAAACTATCATTAACACCAATCATATTAGGTAGATGATTATGTTGTTCAAAAGGTTTGTTAGAATTTGCCTTCCCAATGACAACTTGGAAGAAGTTATTTTATGTGTCAGTCAACGAACGAATCTCGTTCTTGTTAGTGTGATTGATTGAACAATTACACCTTAGGTTGTCAGTCAAGTTGTGACTCTCTAGTGTCATTGAATTGCATTACGGATTCACATCTTTGTGTCGCTCAACTTTCTTGGGCTTTCTTCTTGGTTTTTATCTTTTTGGCACACTTTCATCACGTGTCTAACTTCTTGCATACTTTGATATGCTCATTAAACTCATTTTTTTATAGCTACGTTTTAACATAGTTTAACCCATGCATGTCTTGATATGTGTATTCTATCCCTATAATGTTGCTCCTATTCTTTTATATATTATGTTGCACGAAGCTAACCCTTTATTTAGGAAAAGCCTTTGTAAGAATTTGATCCAAGGATTCACTATAAAAAAAGGTAAAAATAGAAGGGAATACAATTACCATAGGGGAGCATTGAGCTAGGGGGAGCTCGGGAGTATTTGAATACATAGCATGGAGTCTTTTTAACAGTGGTGATAGAAGACTTCACTGGGATGATGCAAGCTCGCATTTTTTGGGAAGAAAGGAAAGTAGTGTAATAAGAGGGAGTAGGGAGTGAATTCAAGGGAGAGCTCAAGGCAACTACCTTTTTTCTTCGACAAAAGGGGGAGAAGGGAGTGTAAACAGGTAACTTTTACATTTTACTGTGTGTTACGTTTTACATATTTGTCATCATCAAAAGGGGGAGATTGTGCTCGACGCAGACTTCCACTATTATACTGTAAACTAAAGGAGACAACTTTAAAAAAGTAATGGAAAAGGAGATGCACAATTTACACGATTTTGGCATATCAAAATGGTGAGGGCCTTAGGGGAATTGTTTTAGGGTAAAAAAAATATGAGTTAACTACATTTTTGGTCCTTGTGGTTTACCAGGTGTAACGATTTTGCTCCAATAGTTTAAAAAGTAACGGATCTTGTCCAGAATCTGACGACCCATAACACTTTTAGTCCATTTTTTTGTTGACTGTTAGTTTGACTAGTTAAAAAAAGTGTAAAATGACTAAAATACCCTCGGATGTTGATGTACAATGACTAAAATGCCCTTTCTTTCATTTATTAATTATTTTATTATTATCACTATTATTATTATTATTATTATTATTATTATTATTATTATTATTATTATTATTATTATTATTATTATTATTATTATTATTATTATTTTATTATAACATCACTTTTATTAGAAAACCCAAAGGATTTACAAGAAATTAGTGGGGAGCCTCGAAACTATTTGAGCCCCCACACCTCTAGCAATAGCAAAGCTAATCCTACTGAAGATATGATTAGCAGCACGCACCCCGATGTCTTGAGTTATAGCGAAACTCCGGATCCGCTTTAGTAAGGTCACAACATCCATCTCAAGTTCCCCTAGGGAGGAAAAAGAGAAAGAGAGGAACCCGTATCCAATCTCCGCACACTTAGCCCCGTACTTGACGCGTTTACGTTGTGCGACATCAGTCACCACAAGACCTGGCACAAAATCAATCAAACTCGTTTGCGTCAAGGGCGATGACCCCGTTAAATCAACACAAACGTCCTTCCCTTCGTCCTAAGAATAAAGCAATATATCAGCAGGACGTAAGGCTTGCTCCCTTGCGCCATAAAGCCCAATGTCGACCTCTTTATGAGCCGAAACACCAGATCGAGAGCAGATGTCAACCAGAGTATCACGCACCACATTTTTCCGATGTTTAATACCAATAATGCCAGTACACGATACAGCATGGTCCCCATAAATATCCCAGGTCGAAACCTTGGAACAAGCTGAACACAGTCTCTGAACGAAAAATAGGGGAACACCCAGCCTATAGCGAAACACACATCGGTAAGTTCTGGCGTTCATAGTCTGTCCCAACCCAGAGATCGAAACTACCCTAAGCCAATCTGAAGTGTAATACTCCCTTTGCGATCTCCAGAGTGCCATTTGTCGAGCAGATAGGTAAAAAGTGGATTCAGCCGTTTTGGTAACACGTTTGAAATATATGTCTGCCAATTTCTTCATGAGTTTTGGGGTAGCGATCTCATCCGGGTTACTCAGAAGGTCGATCTCCATTTTCGCATTAAAAGCACACAAGGTCTCTTCGAAGGAAGGTCCAAGAGTTACAATACCAGAATGTCAGAGGAGTTTAGTCTGTAAGGAGGCAGATTGGCATTAGAACAAAAAGTGGAATTGGTTACACCAAATATGTGTGACGATATACATATAGTCACACATGGTTTTTTTCGTGTGTGTGACTAAAGGTCGTGTGACCATAGGGTACCTACGGTCACATGTTTTGGTTCTTTTTAGTCTCACTTACAAAAGAGTAACCAAAACGTTAAAATGTGTGACTAAATAGGTACAATTTTAGTTGGATTAATCAGCTTTGTGTGACCAAAAACTCTTATAGTCACACGAAGCATTTTCTTTTTGTATATTTAGTCACATATAATTAACCATAAAGTGGCCAAAAGTGTGAATAAGTGTGACCATATGGTGTTGAAAGTGAAGAAATGTATGTTTTGTGTGACTATAGATAATCCAATTGCCACATAAATTTGGTTTTTGTGTGGCCTTTTGTACCATTTAGTCACACAAATCATGTTTCTTTTGGGTATTTAGTCACATACAATTAATCATAAAGTGGCCAAAAATGTGAATAAGTGTGACCATATGTTCTTTAAAGTTAAGAAATGTGTGGTTTGTGTGACTATTGATCATCCAATGGCCACATGAATTGTATGTTTGTGTGGCCTTTTGTTACATTTAGTCACACAAAGCATTTTTGCTTTGGGTATTTAGTCACATACAATAAATCATAAAGTGGCCAAAAGTGTGAATAAGTGTGACCATATGGTGTTTAAAGTGAAGAAATGTGTGTTTTGTGTGACTATTGATCATCCAATGGCCACATGAATTTTATTTTTTTGTGGCCTTTTGTTACATTTAGTCACACAAAGCGTTTTTCTTTTGGGTATTTAGTCACATACAATAAATCATAAAGTGGCCAAAAGTGTGAATAAGTGTGACCATATGGTGTTTAAAGTGAAGAAATGTGTGTTTTGTGTGACTATTGATCATCCAATGGCCACATGAATTTTGTTTTTGTGTGGCCTTTTGTTACATTTAGTCACACAAAGCGTTTTTCTTTTGGGTATTTAGTCACATACAATAAATTATAAAGTGGCCAAAAGTGTGAATAAGTGTGACCATATGGTGTTTAAAATGAAGAAATTTGTGGTTTGTGTGACTATTGATCATCCAATGGCCACATGAATGTTATTTTTATGTGGCCTTTTGTTACATTTAGTCACACAAAGCATTTTTCTTTTGGGTATTTAGTCACATACAATTAATCATAAAGTGGCCAAAAGTGTGAATAAGTGTGACCATATGGTGTTTAAAGTGAAGAAATGTGTGTTTTGTGTGACTATTGATCATCCAATGGCCACATGAATTTTATTTTTGTGTGGCCTTTTGTACCATTTAGTCACACATATCATGTTTCTTTTGGGTATTTAGTCACATACAATTAAGCATAAAGTGGCCAAAAGTGTGAATAAGTGTGACCATATGGTGTTTAAAGTGAAGAAATTTGTGGTTTGTGTGACTATTGATCATCCAATGGCCACATGAATTGTATGTTTCTGTGGCCTTTTATACCATTTAGTCACACATATCATGTTTCTTTTGGGTATTTAGTCACATACAATTAAGCATAAAGTGGCCAAAAGTGTGAATAAGTGTGACCATATGGTGTTTAAAGTGAAGAAATTTGTGGTTTGTGTGACTATTGATCATCCAATGGCCACATGAATTGTATGTTTGTGTGGCCTTTTGTACCATTTAGTCCACACAATCATGTTTCTTTTGAGTATTTAGTCACATACAATTAATCATAAAGTGGCCAAAAGTGTTAATAAGTGTGACCATATGCCGTTTAAATTGAAGAAATTTGTATTTTGTGTGACTATTGATCATCAAATGGCCACATGAATTGTATGCGTGTGTGGCCTTTTGTAACATTTAGTCACACAACGAATTAATTAAACAGTGACCAACAGTGTTAATAATAGTGACTATATGCATCTTTTAGTCACATTTAAGAAATCAATATATATATATATATATATATATATATATATATATAAAATTCAAATAAATTCAAATACAATAAAATTGGCGTAAAATTGGAATGTATATAAAATTGTAATGCCGTAATACCAACAGTGTTTTGATATATCAAAACAAATTCAAATACAATAAAATTGGAATGTATATAAAATTCTAATGCCGTAAATAATAAAATTCTCAATAATTTAACGACTTCTGAGTCTTGATCTTCTGAGCAGCTTCACTTTTCATGGATTCATGATGCGTGGGTTTTGCAACCTTACAACAGGTTTTACCTCTCGAGGGATCTCAAGAGGCTTACAACCCCACCAGGCAGTGTACCTGACCGATGTAGTATAGTGTAGTGGTAAGTACGGGGGATTGATCGTTCTCCACAGGGAATAGTGTTCGTTAGGTGTGAAAGACTACTCTAATTAGGTCTAAGGGTTGAGGAAGATTCTTTTTATGTTTTTATATTTTTATGAAAGCAAGTAAAATCTCGGTTTTGAAAGAGTGGGCGGAATTAGTTGCTAGTCAACTAACCCAAAATTACTACGGATGCAAATAAAATAAAATAACAAAAATGAAAATGTGGTGAGAAACTTATGTGTAGAGAAATGTGTTTACTTAGATTTCCTTACTCCCTAACTATCTTTTACCGGTTAATTAGTGTGTATTAGTCTCGTGGATGACGGGTGTATTCCTTAATACCATTCGTGGGGTGGCGTACTTACTTCCCCAACTCTACAAGCTCCTACTTCACTCCTATGTCGAGCCGGCTAGGAAGCTCCTAACATGGGATCACTAGAATTCGCTTGTGCATTAAATACAACCATAAAAACCTTTAGTACGCATTTGGTTCATGTTTCTTAAGACGTTCAAGCAAGTTACCGAATAGGAAGTTAGCCAGTTTTCTTAAGCCTAACATAGATAAACAATCATCCAATACAACTAATAACACACTAATAACCAATAATCAATAGCTAGGTTTCATTAGATCTAAGCAAACACAAGATAAATTTAGCCTAACATGTTAATCAAAAGACAAGAATAAGATAAAATCAAACAACACATAGACATATTGAATGATTAATTGATAACTTATCTTCAATGTAACATGGAAGATCTCAAGGCAAAAAGCCTTGAAAAAGAAGCTGAATTCGTCTTAGGGTTTTCTCCCAAAATTCCACACACTAAGCTCTCCTAATGACAAAAAATTAGAAAACTATATATAGATTTTTGGATCTGACGGCGTCACGTTATGGAGTGTGACGCCGTCACCTCGCCGCTTTTAGGGTTCCCGGATGACCTTCTCGACGCCGTCCCTCTTTAGCTCTTCAAAAATCCATTCTGGCTTATCAAGGCTTGACGCCGTCTAACCTTGAACGTGACGCCGTCCCTCTTTGATTTAAGCCGTGACGCCCTTGATCAAGTTAAAGCATGACGCCGTCAGAATTCACATGGTATTTTCACTGGCTTATCATGAGTAAATTTCACGTCCACCTTTTCTTGCCAAGGCATGACGCCGTCTGGGGTTAAATGTGACGCCGTCAAAGGTAACTTTCAGCCGATTTTTGAGACTTTGCCGTTTTCTTCACTTTTATGCTCCAAAAACGTCCAAAATGCCTCCTTTTCCAGATTTCTCCTCAAAAGTACCTAAAATGACAAAAGGAACGATTTAGGGCAATATTTGATCAAATAAATACGATTTAAGGCTTAAATGACCCCTTAAAAGCGGTACACTTTTCGCTTCATCAAATACCCTTACACTTGAGATTTGCTTGTCCTCAAGCAAATGCGCTTTTATTCTAATCAAAATACAAGTTAGGGGTCATTTAATGCTAACATAAAAGTAATTACAACAAATAATCGTTCCACTTCAATCATAATAAGCACGGAGATTACAAACTAGCACCTCACAAGTAGTGTTTAGATACTCACATCTCTCAAGTGTCATCAAAATAAATCTCATAAATGAAAACGGATAATATCTCTCACTACCTGTCATAGCAAATAGATTACCATAGGCTTGGGAAAGGATCGATAACCTCCTCCACTAGGCGTAAGCACCTAAGATAAACTATCAAAGAGGGCTTTTAAATGGGTTATAACGTTAGGTGTAGGGAAAAGGAAAACACGGTTTTGTTGGATAAAGGATGTTTTACTGGTGGCTAGTTAAAGATCTTGATCAATTACATGTACTATACAATGTTGTTAAGCCAAGACTAGACTCGATCTTAAGCTAGAAACGAAATAACAAAAACAAAAACAAACATAAAACAAACGTAAAATGAAACGGGATGGTAGTCCGTATGTTTTTTTCTATTTTTTCATTTTCTCATTTTTTTGTATTTTTCTTGATTTTTTTTTTTTTTTTTTTTTTTTTTTTTTTTTTTTTTTTGCATACACTCTTGCCCTACCATCCAAAATAATACATCATAGGGGCATTGCATTCCCCTTACACTTGAACTTTTACATAACTTTACAAATACTAATCTAATGACTCGAATTAAGATAATTGAAAAACTTGGAGTACTTTTAAAACATTTAGCACATATGGGGGTAATAAATGATGTTCTTCCCCATTACTCCATTACACTAGTACTTTACCCATGAGTCCCAATCGTCCCAAAACAATATGTACAAGGATATGACTCGACTTAGCAACCATGTAATCAACTAGATAATTAACTTGGGTTTAAACAAATGTTGTAACAATAATGCACTAAAAATGAGTGCATACAAGGTAGGCTAAGGCGATTTGGGTGTACATTTTAGTGGGGTGTAACAAATTCTTCCTTTAAGTAAAATGCTTAAAGGTCGAAACGAAAAGATAGGCTCTGAGGGGTGTACTAGGGGTATCGTGTACTAAGAATGAGTACAACGCAAAGGGTGTGGGAGAATTACTTGACCAATGTAGCCAATGTAATTATAACAAAAACACAGGTGTAAAACAATGGGTTAATCCTAATGCCTCTTATCATGTAGTAAATCTAACTACACGAATGTAGTCTCACTTGTGGCCTTGGAATGGTCCTAACGCAAGTTCTAGAATCTAAGTGCTACCGGTACACACATCATAGCATAAATGCTTTTCCTACCAATTCTAGGGGCGAACCTCACATATTTGGGGTGGAAAATTTTTTAGTGGTACGGTTTTTTGTGCTAGTCATATAACTCCTATCCGTGAGACGCTCATTAAGATCAAAGTTTCACTCCTAAGTGTTGTAAAAAAATTTAAATTTGGCACTAAAATTACCCTAACAGGTATTTATCTCAGTTTTATTACACATCTATTATTAAACAAACAAAAATCAAGCGCAATGGCATTCTCTAAAATCGTACTTTTACCCCCCTTACACTTAAGATGAACATTGTCCCCAATGTTCAAATAACAAGATGTAAAAGTAAATAAGGTAAAAGAATGAAATCAAATACTCCCCTGATTCGCTCGGTGGATAATGAAATTACACGGTTAGATCTTCCTCCAAAGTAATGTAGAAACTCCATGACTAATGCATCGCCACAAGCGTGATTCAAAACATTTCCTTGTCCAAAATAACCTGTTAAACCTGAGAAAACAAACACGAAAACCTGCATAACATTGGCGGGATAAAATATATATATAAGGATATAATGCTTGTGGAATGATAACTTTGCAGATTCCTGGAGATTATAAGTTGGAGATTTTAATAAAAACTTCTTTTTTTTTTTTTTTTTTTTTAAAAAAAAACAAAACTTTCAAAAATTTCTGAAAATTAAATCTGACGCCGTCAGGTTATAAACCCTGACGCCGTCAGAAATGACCTGACAAAAATTTTCATTTTAAGTTTCCGGAAAATTTCTGGAAAAACCTTTACCTTACTTCCTGGAAATCCTGCAAAACATCATTATGACTCGATACAAGCATTTGACTCAAACAAATACGAATATGTATGCTATTTTATTATTATTACGATTCATGTTCATTTGTGTTCTAATAAACCGATTTAGATTTCCCTTACACTTAACTTTTGCAAAATACCTTTATATGTAGTTAAGACGAAGTTAAAAACAACATAAAGCATTTTCACAATTTACTTTTGAACATGAATCAATACTAATAAAAATTAAACACACATACGGAAAATAAAATCAAACAAGCAAATAAATAAACACACAAAGCAAATAAAACAAATAAAGCTTGGGTTGCCTCCCAAGAAGCGCTTTTCTTTATTAACGAGTCTTGTAGCTAGACTCAAAGTCACGTACATTATGTGACTTCTTCATCGAAAGTTATGTCTTCCTCATTGATCATTTCATTACCATTCTCTTGATAATGCTTGACTCGTTGAATATTCACAGTGAATTCTCTATCCTCGTCGTCAATTAATACAACGGCTCCGGTTTTAGAGGAGCTCCTTACGGTAAAAGGTCCATACCATCTAGATTTAAGTTTCCCAGGAAATAGCCTTAAGCGAGAATTATATAATAAGACCTTGTCTCCTTCTGAAAACTCTTTGGGTCTCTTAATCCGTTGGTCATGCCATCTTTTCGCCCTCTCTTTGTATGTGATGGAAGATTCATAAGCCTCTAATCTCAATTCATCAAGCTCTTGGAGCTGTAAGAATCTATTTGTTCCCGCAACTGTATAATCCAAATTACAAGTCTTAAGTGCCCAATATGCTTTGTGTTCCAGTTCTACTGGGAGGTGGCATGCCTTGCCATATACCATACGGAACGGGGTTGTCCCGATTGGTGTCTTATAGGCGGTTCGAAATGCCCACAAAGCCTCATCGAGCTTAAAAGACCAATCTTTTCTGTTTTGATTAACCGTTTTCTCTAATATTCTCTTTATGGCTCTATTAGTGTTTTCGACTTGACCGTTGGTTTGAGGATGGTAAGCGGTGGAGAATCGGTGAGAGACTCCATACCTTTTCATGACTTTCTCCATTTGTGAATTGCAAAAATGGGTTCCCCTGTCACTAATAAGAGCCTTCGGAATTCCGAACCTAGCGAACAATTTTTTTAAGAAATGAATGACTACCCTAGCGTCGTTAGTCCTAAGGGCTTGTGCTTCCACCCATTTCGAAACATAATCAATGGCCACCAAGATGTATTCATTCCCTCCAGAAGAGGGGAATGGTCCCATGAAATCAATTCCCCAAACATCAAAAACCTCACAAACTTGTATATAATTCTGTGGGGCTTCATCCCTCCTAGAGATATTCCCAGCTCTTTGACATGCGTCACAAGTTTGTATCATTCCCTTCACATCACGAAATATTGTAGGCCAATAGAATCCCGCGTCGAAGACCTTTCATGCAGTAGTGCTTATTCCGTGATGTCCTCCAGATGGACCTGCATGACACTCTTTCATAATTCTGACAGCCTCTCTTTCCGAAACACAACGCCTGATTACCTGATCTGGACATCTTCGAAATAAGAAGGGTTCATCCCAAAAGTAGTACTTTAATTGATTAAAGAACCTCCTTTTTTCATGCCTGCTCATATGCTCAGGAATGACTCCACTTGCCAGGTAGTTAGCATAATCCGCATACCAAGGTTCAGAATCATTTATTGACATGAGCTGCTCTTCAGGAAATGTTTCCCGAATCTCACTCTTGTCAGATTCAGCGAGGCTGGGGTTTTCGAGACGAGAGAGATGATCAGCCGCAAGATTCTCTGCTCCTTTCTTATCACGAATTTCAACATCGAACTCTTGCAATAGTAGGATCCAACGAAGTAACCGTGGTTTAGCATCCTGTTTAGCGAAAAGATATCGAATAGCTGAATGATCCGTAAAAACAACCGTTTTAGAAAGGACAAGATACTGGCAAAATTTATCAAAAGCGAATACCACGGCTAGTAATTCCTTTTCAGTGGTAGTGTAGTTTTCTTGAGCAGGATTCATGGTTTTGCTAGCGTAGTATATTGGCTGAAAGTGTTTGTTAAGCCTTTGGCCTAATACTGCTCCAACAGCATAATCACTAGCATCGCACATGATTTCAAAGGGTAACTCCCAGTTAGGGGTAACCATAATTGGAGCTTGGGTAAGTTCCTGCTTCAATAGATCAAATGCGTCCTTGCACTCTTGAGAGAAATCGAACGGGGCATCCTTCATGAGTAACTGAGTCATTGGTTTAGCTACCTTTGAGAAATCTTTAATGAATCTCCTATAGAAGCCAGCATGACCCAAAAAACTACGGATTGCCTTAACAGTTGTTGGATAGGGAAGTTTGGATATAGCTTCAATTTTTGCCCGGTCTACTTCGATTCCACTTCCTGAAATTTTGTGCCCCAGCACAATCCCTTCTTTCACCATAAAGTGGCACTTTTCCCAGTTTAGTACCAAGTTGGTCTCCTCACAACGTTTGAGCATTTTCTCAAGGTTAGCAAGACAGCGATCAAAAGAATTTCCAAAGACTGAAAAATCATCCATGAAGACCTCCATGCTGTCTTCCATTAACTCATGGAAGATTGCCGTCATGCAACGCTGGAAAGTGGCGGGGGCGTTACATAGTCCAAAGGGCATTCGCTTGTAGGCGAAGGTGCCATAGGGGCATGTAAACGTAGTCTTTTCTTGGTCCTCAGGAGCGATAGGGATTTGGAAATACCCTGAGAACCCATCTAGGAAGCAGTAGTACTCATGCCCTGCTAACCTTTCCAACATTTGGTCGATAAATGGGAGAGGGAAATGATCTTTTCGAGTTGCGTCATTCAACTTCCTATAATCGATGCACACACGCCATCCAGTTACTGTTCGTTGAGGTACTAACTCATCCTTATCGTTCTTCACCACCGTCATTCCTCCCTTTTTTGGTACAACCTGTACAGGACTTACCCATGGACTGTTCGAAATCGGGTAAATTAGCCCTGCATCTAGGAGCTTAATGACTTCCTTCTTTACAACTTCCTTTATGTTGGGATTTACTCGCCTTTGAGGCTGCACGGAGGGTTTATAATCTTCCTCCATGAGGATTTTATGCGTGCAGAAAGTAGAGTCAATCCCCTTGATGTCGGCTACACTCCATGCTATAACCCCTTTATATTTTTTTAGAACTCCTAAGAGTTTATCTTTTTGTTCACTTTTCAAGGAGGAGCTTATGATAACCGGAAGTTGACCTTCTCCTTGAAGGAAGGCATATTCAAGGTTGTTCGGGAGTTCCTTGAGTTCTAACGTGGGTGGCTCGATGATGGAAGGTTTAAGTTTGTTCTCGGGTTTACGAAGCTCAAGCTGTTCGATTTCTTGCCTGGGATAGAAGGAGACTGCATTCACATCCATAGTCTTTTCTTCCTCTAAGATGGGTAAGAAAGCTTCATCTCGCAACCAACCAGCTTCCATCTGTTCATCTATACAATTGTCAATCTCGTCGGATAATTCATCGATTTCTTCGATGAAATACAGTTGATTATCTGCTTCGAGAGAAAGATTCATTGTGTCCTTGATGTCGAAGGTTAAGCTATCGGCCCCTACTCGTAAGGTTAGTTTGCCGTCATGAACATCAATAACAGCACGAGAAGTTGCAAGGAAGGGTCTTCCTATAATGATGGGCACAAGATCATCTTCTTCCATTTCTAGGATGACGAAGTCAACTGGAAATTTAAACTTCCCTACCTTAACCAGCACATTCTCGCATATTCCTAAGGGGTATTTGACTGATCTATCGGCCAGTTGGATGCTCATACGGGTTGGTTTCAACCCAGAATACCCTAGCTTGAGGAACAGGGAATGCGGCATAAGATTGATGCTTGCTCCTAAGTCGGCTAAAGCATTTTTGACTGAAAGAGATCCAATTGAACAGGGCAAGGTGAAACTACCTGGATCGTCCACCTTCTTTGGTAGCCCTCGTTGAGTCACCACAGAACATTCTTCTCCTAAGGTTACAAGACCCTCGAGCCCTTTCCTGTTGGTGAGCAGCCTCTTGAAGTATGTACTATATTTGGGCATATGATAACATGCATCAAGAAGGGGTATGGTGACGACCGAATTCTTCAAATAAGACAAGAATCTTTTATTATCACTTTCGACCTTTTGATTCTTGAGGCGAGATGGGTATGGGACTTTAAGGGGCTGTTTGGCAGGAGTAGGTGGGGATGGAGTTACCAGAGGGGTTTGCTCGGGATTTTCATCGTTCACATTATCGTTCTCCTCATGAGGGGTGTTGGGTTCCATGACGTTAGATGTTTGAGCTGGGTAGGGTGGATCCTTAGTAGTTGTTCCAGCACGAGTGGTGATGGCGAGTAAAGGATCTCTTTGCGGTTTGCCAAGGCCGTCGAGAGTGGCGTTGAGTTCTGCGAATTTGGCCTTCACGTCGGTTTGTTGGCTATTGATAAGGTTGTCAAGACCATTTAGTTGCAGATTCTTTTCAAACGTGAAATGCCCGAGATCATCCTCAAAAGTGCTCCTAACCTTATAGTCAGGATATTCTCCTCCTCCCCCTTCTCTCACAAGATTTCCCCAAGGGGTGAAATCATTGTTTTGGTAGAAAGTTAAGAGTGAAGGATCATCGAAGATGTCGTGGCTTGACAAGCATGCTTGTTCGGTGGTGGTATCATCCTCGCATTCCTCCACTTCATGCGGGCCACCACATTGATCACAGATCAAGTATGGGTTTGATAACCGCTTAGTTGGTTGCGACTTGTCTAGATAAGATACCTGATCATTCAATCTACTCACCCGGCTAGCAAAAGGAGGCTCTTTCATGATCTTGGAAACGCTCATGATCGAATCGGGTTCATCCCAGGTATCGTCTTGATCATTCGCATATTCCTCAATTCTATTCCATCCTTCCTCAACGCTTAGTTTGGCTATTTTTCCTTTTGATGAATTATTAATGCCCAATTGGTCTTTTTTGGAGACACTGTCATAAAAGATTTGGACAAGAAGCCAGAGTTCAATGCCATGATGAGGGACCTGTCTAATTAGATCCTTGAATCTAACCCAAGATTTGTGAATAGGTTCTGCTGGTCCAACATGGAAGCGGAGGATTTCGGCTCTCAACTTTGAAGTTCTTCCTATGGGAAAGAATTTCTCATAGAATTTTGAGATAAGCTGTTCCCATGTGAAGATGGATTCGGAAGGAAGTTGGTTATACCAGTCTCCGGCTCTTTCATGAAGGGTGAAGGGAAAGAATCGCAACCGGGAGGTGTCACTAGTGGCTCCGTCCGTATGGAGGGTATCCACTATTTTCAGGAAGTCCTTGATGTGTTGGATTGGATCTTCAGTTTTCAATCCGTGAAACTTGCATACACTTTGGACCAGCCAAATATCAGTTGCACGCAAGACCCCATCCGTGTGTTCATTTGGAAAAACGATAGCATTGGAAAAACCACGAGGGGTGGGAGAAGAGTAGTCCTTGAGACATTTAGGGATTGGGATTTCGGGAACTTCCATATCGTGATTGGGTTGAGGGCTAGGAGGTGTAGAATGATGATTGGATTCTTCCTCGGAGAGGGCATCATCAAAATTGATCGTGGATGGTTCAGCCGCTTGGTGGAGTCGCCTTAATTTATGCATTTCCCTTTCGGGTTCAGCATAGGGTGTGGCAAGAGTCTTTATCGAGCTTCGGCTCCTAGTGATTCTAAGATTAGGGGGGTCATCATCCAAAATTAGGGAATATCCTCCTAAAGTGCGGGCTCTAGGAGGTGGTTGTGGTGGTGGGTTGTTGTGGTTAAGGATATTACCATCTTCCATGATGTCGGATGGTATGGTTACGAACAAAGACACGAAGAAAATAGATAGACTAAAGAAAATCTAGAAAAAGAAAATAAAAATCTCACTAGAAAGGAATCTAGTGAGTAGACCTAATAGAAATAAAAATTCAACCTAAACAATAACTATTCCCCGGCAGCGGCGCCAAAAACTTGATGCGTGGGTTTTGCAACCTTACAACAGGTTTTACCTCTCGAGGGATCTCAAGAGGCTTACAACCCCACCAGGTAGTGTACCTGACCGATGTAGTATAGTGTAGTGGTAAGTACGGGGGATTGATCGTTCTCCACAGGGAATAGTGTTCGTTAGGTGTGAAAGACTACTCTAATTAGGTCTAAGGGTTGAGGAAGATTCTTTTTATGTTTTTATATTTTTATGAAAGCAAGTAAAATCTCGGTTTTGAAAGTGTGGGCGGAATTAGTTGCTAGTCAACTAACCCAAAATTACTACGGATGCAAATAAAATAAAATAACAAAAATGAAAATGTGGTGAGAAACTTATGTGTAGAGAAATGTGTTTACTTAGATTTCCTTACTCCCTAACTATCTTTTACCGGTTAATTAGTGTGTATTAGTCGCGTGGATGACGGGTGTATTCCTTAATACCATTCGTGGGGTGGCGTACTTACTTCCCCAACTCTACAAGCTCCTACTTCACTCCTATGTCGAGCCGGCTAGGAAGCTCCTAACATGGGATCACTAGAATTCGCTTGTGCATTAAATACAACCATAAAAACCTTTAGTACGCATTTGGTTCATGTTTCTTAAGACGTTCAAGCAAGTTACCGAATAGGAAGTTAGCCAGTTTTCTTAAGCCTAACATAGATAAACAATCATCCAATACAACTAATAACACACTAATAACCAATAATCAATAGCTAGGTTTCATTAGATCTAAGCAAACACAAGATAAATTTAGCCTAACATGTTAATCAAAAGACAAGAATAAGATAAAATCAAACAACACATAGACATATTGAATGATTAATTGATAACTTATCTTCAATGTAACATGGAAGATCTCAAGGCAAAAAGCCTTGAAAAAGAAGCTGAATTCGTCTTAGGGTTTTCTCCCAAAATTCCACACACTAAGCTCTCCTAATGACAAAAAATTAGAAAACTATATATAGATTTTTGGATCTGACGGCGTCACGTTATGGAGTGTGACGCCGTCACCTCGCCGCTTTTAGGGTTCCCGGATGACCTTCTCAACGCCGTCCCTCTTTAGCTCTTCAAAAATCCATTCTGGCTTATCAAGGCTTGACGCCGTCTAACCTTGAACGTGACGCCGTCCCTCTTTGATTTAAGCCGTGACGCCCTTGATCAAGTTAAAGCATGACGCCGTCAGAATTCACATGGTATTTTCACTGGCTTATCATGAGTAAATTTTACGTCCACCTTTTCTTGCCAAGGCATGACGCCGTCTGGGGTTAAATGTGACGCCGTCAAAGGTAACTTTCAGCCGATTTTTGAGACTTTGCCGTTTTCTTCACTTTTATGCTCCAAAAACGTCCAAAATGCCTCCTTTTCCAGATTTCTCCTCAAAAGTACCTAAAATGACAAAAGGAACGATTTAGGGCAATATTTGATCAAATAAATACGATTTAAGGCTTAAATGACCCCTTAAAAGCGGTACACTTTTCGCTTCATCAATTCAATAGAGACGTAGTTGCGCTTCCCTGTTAATTTAGGTGGAACTTTGTTATGCTCACTAATCATTTGTATGGTACTTGGTGGTGTTGCCTGTAGGAAACAAAAAGCCGGGTGTATCAAATACTGAATTAAATATGAGAAATTATATATACATGTAGCTTGATAAAACACATGCATGTATGTACTTGATCTTCCAAAATCACTTGCTCCTTTGGCCATGCATAAAAACCACCTACTGCCTCCATAACTGTTTTGAAACCGTTACCTCCTACATCCGGTATGCAAGCTGCATCCTGTAAGGATTTATCAATAGACACTTTGTAGCAATCCTTGGGGAGTGGTTTGTTATGAAGCATTTTTTTTCCATCACTCTTGTATACGTGGCCCAAAGCAATAATAGTTGTTTTCTTTGAGTGCCACAGTTTGCACTTAATTACCTAAAAAAATGATTTGTTGCATGTATGTATCAGAAATTAGTTAAACAAAATAATATATGAACATGTTTAAATACATACTTGTGGTAGTACTAGTAATGAAGACTCATCTTCTTGTGATTAGGAAGCTTGACGTGCATCCTTTCGTTTTCCTCTAGTCGTTTTCTTAGATGCGACAGATTTAACAGTTACCTATACATATAAAACACAGTAAATAAGACATGCATGTAGATTTCAAAAATCACATGTGGAAGTTTTATTACTTACACCTGTTTCCTTTTCCTTTTCCAAAGTTGATAGTCCGTTAGACTTCTGAATGCTCGCAACTTTCTCACATCCAGAAACACGTGTTCCGGCATCTGCATCAGCACTGCTGTTTATATGATTAATGTTCACCGGAGACACCTGCAATATAATGTGTTTAAGAAGACTGCAGCAGTTTTTAAAAGGGTCAATAAAAGATGGAATGTTACTTCTGGTTGTGTCAATGGACTTGGCGTCAATGGAGTTGACGTCAATGGAGTTGTTGCCAATGGAGTTGTTGCCAATGGAGTTGACGTCAATGGAGTTGATGCCAATGGAGTTGACGTTAAGTTCGGCTGCCCCTTTTGTGCAGCCAATTGCTTCATCAAATCCTGGATTACCGCATCTTTTTCTGAAAGTTGGCGTCTCTCATTCTCAAGTTCACTTTGAAGTAACACCACTCTTTCATCAGATGGTTGTTTGTTTCGAGGCAGATCAAAATACCTCCTGTAGGTTACTCCACCTCCCACTCCTCTCGCATATCCTCCCTTTTCCTTACCTAATACAACTGTCATGGCATCACTGCCATGATCAACCTTCAAGGTTCCTTGTTTGATCTTGTCCTCCGTTTCTTTCTGCACACACAATATGGGAAATAGGTTATTATATGTTGATCCCACTTTAATATAAGCAAGAAGACTTTTTAGCCCCACTATGAACATTATAATAAAATATGCAGTAAAACTTACAATTTTTTCTCCCACGGCTCTAGTATCATCATCGTAAAAATCTCCGTCTTTGTTCTTCCTTCCTGTCAACCACAGCGTGGTACGCGGTGGTTCTTCATCTGGTTTAATTTCTTTACGATCGATCTTATAAACATCAAATTCATACACACGTAAGATAAACCAATATAAACGCAAGTATGATGCTATTAAGTGCAAATGTTTCAAGTTACCATTTGATCTCTCACATGGGCGTATCCACCTCGTCCCATTCTATGCTGATAAAGAGACTTGGAACGCGCCACTTTTGTTGCAGTTGATTTCACCTTGCAACACAAAATCATAAGGCGTTTAGATGTAGTAATGCTGATATACTATAGAACTAATATATATGGAAACAGCAAATGCTTGAACTTGAATAAAAATTTACTAATTAACACCTTGTATTCATCGCTTTGTGTATAATTTACAAAATTGACCCAATCATCGGCTTTTACAATTGCATCATAGTTAGTCGGGACTTCATTTAGCTTAGAAGGTGTTTCTAGGTTGGGCAATATGTAGTTTTGTGTCAATTTCCTTCTGAAATTGCGTAGAAGTTGACCAAGACGATTCATTAACATCCTTCTGGTTGTCAAGTCAACATCAAAAAATCGCTGCAAAGATTAACACAATGTTCCTAATTAGTTGCACATAATGTAAATGCTACGTATATATTTCATGCTATATTACTGGGTTAAAAAATAGTATAGGTTTACCGTGATTTCGTCCCACATTTTGTCTCTTGCTTCTGAATCAACCTTCTTCCAGGATAGAATCCTGACACCTACATGCTCACGAACCAAGTCTCCCAAAAAACTAGAAAACAATGCTCGGTGTTTTCCTGATATCCTATTCATAGCATCGAAGGTTACACTGAGCTTCTCTCCACCTGCTTTTCCATATTCCCTTCGAAACTTTGCTAACCTGGTTATGCCCCTCTTTTTGACATAACCATTTGATTGGTTGTTATCACCTTCACCATCATCAGAAAACTGCTCCGATTCATATCCCAAAGTGTGGTCAGGATTTTCATTATCAGAAAAATCAATATTATCATGATCAATCTCTTGGATTTCCATGATTCGTCTGAAGCAATGTGTAAAAGAAAAATTGTAAACTAAATTGGTGAATAATGGTTTAAAAAGTTATTGTTTTAATGTTTTGAATGAAGGCTGATTTTTTGGAGAAAAAATAGGGCATATGATGGGGCAGTTTTTCATTTAAGGAAATCATAATCTCCAGAGTTAATTTTAAATTTTTTTTTTTGAGAATTTAAACATTTCACAAAAAAATTTGGCTCCAAAATTTTTAATTAAGAATTTTAACATTTCATTTAATTTTTGGCTCCAAAACACCCATATAACTTTTCATGACAGAAATTGTGCTTACACACAGTCCCAAACACCCATATAACTTCAAACCCGCTGTCCCAAACACACATATAACTGCATAAACACAAAAATCACCACATGGCGCATACAAATGAACAAACACGAGCTAATAGCAACAATCAATGAGCCTAAACAACTTTGAACAAGAATCAAACAATATGAGTAGTGATCACTTAGCTTAATCAGCTGTGATGCTATGGGGGCAAGAAAAAGGTCAAAATAAGTTTAGTAAATAAGCTATACAGTCCACAACAAGCTTGGATCAAACAAGACAGCCAAAGACGCTTTCTAAAATACCAAATTACAAACTATGAGCTCAAGGTATGATCAAAATATGGGCTTATGAATCTAGGGTGAAAAAACCACTTGTTATGGGTTGCACACCAAACTTCTGGCAAATGAAAATTCATCAAATATCAGCTGTTTGGAGAAGTTATGGGTTGCACAGGACATTCAAATGCCCCAACAGGCCACTTTGAGATTGATTCTAAGCAAGCACAGACGAAAACAGAGCAACACATACCAATTGAACACCTCAATTCACTTTCTTTACTATAACCAAATTCATATAATGAATTTCTTAGCTAACTACCGTAGTTGCATAGGAATATATACAAGACAAGAATTAAAAACACAACATAGACAAGAACCTTAACCATAATTTTCATTAATTATAATAATTCCATACATTGTTGATTAAACGATACTACATTGTTCATCACTACTTCAGTCTCCCCACTAAAATCGATGAGGTCATCAATCACACGCCTTGCAAGTTGGTTGGGACCGTTTGGTGCTGCCATTGATAAAGATATTTGGTGTTATAGGATAATGATCAGATTTTTGATAAAACTTGTTGAAGAAGAGTGATATGGAAGGAGAATGGGGAAGAGTGATTTATATAGGGGACGTTTGTGGTGGAGATTAGAGGTGTGAACAGGGACGTTTGGTTTTCAGACGGCGGTTATTTGATTGAGGAGAGACGTTAGTTACTAGTTAGAGTATAAAGATGATGATGAAACACTATGGAAACCGTGTGTAAAAGTATAAGAAATGGCAAACTAAGTCCTCCTTCTTTCAAAGTATATATCACTATAGATTAGGGTTCTTGATCGATTCGGTTATCGGGTTGGTCGATTAGTTCAGTTTTATTAAATGTGTTTTCTTTTTAATTCGGGTCGTTAAACACATTAACGTGTAAAGACATTTGAAAACGGACGTAAACGGGCAAAAATGGACAAAAACGGAATAAACGGGAAGAAAACGTGTAAGCAAGTAAGAAAAGGTATGAAACGTTAGATAATGTACGATAATGTATAAAACAGACAAAACGGTATAAAAAATGAGGAAAACGTATAAAACATGTAGAAACGGTCTAAAACATGATTAAACGGGCGAGAACGTGTAAACACGGACTAAAACGTATAAAAACCGACTAAGAATTATAAGACGTAGGAAAACTGAGGAAAAAGTATGAAAAACATGAAAATGACAAAAACCTACGAAAACGGATAAAAACGGGTAGAGACGGAGTAATCCATGACAAAACGGGGGATAACGTGTAAACATGGACGAAAACGTGTACACACGGACGCAAACGTATCATATAACCTAAAGATACCTTAACGACAGTATGACACAATCTTCATCATAGTACATATGACTTTACTGATTTTATGGCCTCCTCAAATGTCAAAATTAACGTGCCCACCTTTAATAACTTTAACACACTTCATATAACCTTCACAATATAACTACACACATACCAAGTCTATGCAACCCATGGATGACCAGCGATAATGGCTAATTCACATGGTGGGTCATGGTAGTAGGTTATAACTGGTCACATTCATTAATGGGTATTTGACATCATATGGGCATTGGGTTATAGTTGTTTAGGGTGTCATTTCAATGAATAGTACGTATGTATAATATTATGTTATCAAAAACCCGACCAAATGGTCAAGATGCTCTCTCCCTGAGATATTCCCGGGTCGTTTTAACTGAGCTAATGTAAAATATTGATCATGTTCGTTAAGTTAATAAATAAACGAACATAAACAAACTTTTACCAAACAAATCATGAAATGTTCAATGAACGTTCTGTTGATACAAAAGTTGGGCGTTCCTTAATTCCGTACCAATCAGATCTTAATGCTTGAGACCTGCGCACTTAGAAAACAAAAAGACACCGTTAGGCTTATCGTGGGATTCTCTCCCACGATTATCCTCCGGCGTGAGAGTAAGTAATCGGTTTTTAGGGTTTAGTTGAAGAGTTAGGGTTTTGTAAGTCGTACCTTTAACGAGAGTCGAGAGACTCTTTATATACACACGAAACCCTAGTTGGTTTCGTGCTCCTCACTCCTCAGCGTATCCCGCATAGGTCGGTTTTGATACGTATCCCATAAATAAGAGATATCCTATCAAGACCATAAATAATTCTGGGTTTGGGCCAACGTAAGCCCAAACCGTTATCGTAATAGCCCATTCGTGCTGGGTTTGAGCCCATTCGTGATGGACTGGAGTCCATTCGTGTTGGACTTGAGTATGGGTCGGGTTCGTGGACCGAATGCAGACTATACGTCATCACGTTCAGTTCGTTTACAGTCCTAGCTACTCACAGGATTCTAATAGGCCGGGAAATAGTAATTTGTAATTTAAAGCCTAGAAATGCAAAATAACTTTTCTTAAGTCCTAAATGACTAAAAATAATTTTAGGAAAAATAAGTTTATTTTTTTTACTTTTATTTTATTTTTTAATAACTAAAAACTAATTTTAAGTAATTAAATGATAAAAAATAGTAAACTGATTAAGAATACACAAGAAAAATGTGCAATAACTACTTAAAGTATTTAAGTTTGAAGCAAAAATAAAAGTGACAAACCAACTTATTTAAATAAGCTGTAATAAGCTTAAAAGGAGAAATAAGCTAACAGCCTAAAAAGTTTGTTTATATACAAAACAATGTAAGATATTTAATGAAGAAGTCCCAAGAGCAAGTGGTAAGGGTGTGGTGTGTTGAGGCGTTCAAAAGGTTGAGGCTGGTGAGGTCTCAAGTTCGAGCCTATGGTTCCCCTTGATTTCCCAGCTTCCCTTTTTATGTTTTTTATGAAAAACTTTTTGATAAGATATTTTTAAACTTTCCCTCCAATATGTTCTTCAAATATATTTGTCAATTCCCTCCAATATGACTTAAGAGCTTTTTGGAGCTTTTTGGAGCTTTTTTGGGCAATGCACGTTGTCGGTAGTAGATTACTAGTGTATAACGGTATTATGAACTGTCCAGCATGTAAACGTAACTTTATTATTTATTTAGACAATTTTCTATTGAAATATGCATATGTCCTTTTACGTCATTTTACATATATATAAATACAGCTACAACTATGTTACCAAACGTTTTTATTTAAAAGACAGCTACTGCTCACGGCTACTGCTCACAGTTACTGCTCACAGCCACTGCTCACAGCTACAGCTCACTGCTACTGCTACTTTTACCAAACACAGCCTTAGTAATTAAGTTAACGAACATGAACAATATTTTTATGTTTGCGAACGTCCGATTTTCATTTAAATAATATAAAAATTTTTTATTTATTATTTAAAAAAAAAATTTTTTTTAAAGAAATTTCATTTACTACCACTTTGAACCAAAAAAATTATGCGTGCATCTCCCATTTATATCTCACGTAAACTTTAATTCCGGCCATTTGGTTTCACAACAAATTAAAACACCACCTAACACACACAGGCAACCAAAACGTCATCTCCAACTTGCCTGCACTACTACAACAGGTTAGGGTTTCATCTTTTTGATCAACATCAAAGTAAACTTTTTTATTTCCTTTTTTTATGAACTTGTTTGAAGTGATGTATGCCGAACTTGTTCATAATGTGTCGATCGCTTTACCTTATATATGTATTGCTCTGATTAACTAATGTGTTCATGTTACTGTAGTTTAAACTCATTTGTGTGAAATGGTTATAAACATTATTTTAATTAGTCATAAGAAGTTGCATGTAGGTTTCCCTCTCAAACACAGTTGATAGCCTAGAAATTAGAATCTACGAATATGATACTTGCAATGTCAAGTCTAGTAACTTTGTTGATTAGTAATGAGATACCTTATTAGGGATTGTTGATTATTTAGGGGAAAATGTTATATATTGAATGGATTGAAGTTGTGGTATAAAATTGGTTTCGGTCGGGTTCAGTTTGTATTAGCCTGTAGGAATGAGTTGGTTTCGGTCGGGTTCGGTTTGTATATATAGAATTACTTTAAAGGGAGAATGTTAAAGTATTTGTGTGTTGATCCATTTGGGTTCCATTAGCAAATTTTCATTAGCAAGTAAGGATGCAAATTTATAGGTTGCCAATTAACAAAAAAATTAGACCCCCGCATACTTTTTCGTTTATGATACATAAAGATTTTATGTGTGTTTGAATTTTATAGTATAAACAATGTATTACCTTAACATGTGCCCTGTTTTTGTGTAGAAATATGGCCGTTGAATTTGTGATAAGTTTAAACCAAAGCACGTTTCCGGAGTCTCAGGTAATCTCACACATACGCCTTAATTACATTTGATACCATAAATGTTTGTATAATGAATGTCAAATAAATTATTGAAATGCTTTCAGGAACTACCACATGTCTACGCCGAATCATGTTACCATGGAAGGCGGGAGATTTACATCACAAGCGCTCAGCGGGTTCGTTTCAGAGTACAAATAGAGACTGAAACTAACCGCCCCATTGTGCTGACAGGAGAGAGATGGAGAACGTTTGCTTTGGAAAACCTGAGTCGGGCTGTTAGGATGTTGCATTTCGTTGAGGAAGGTGATGACTGCTTCTTTGTTACCGGATACACTCAAGACGGAGCTGAATTTGGTGGCTACCACATGAATGCCGGTCGGGTTTCAAGGTTCCAGTCTCGTGTTTTTTCCTTCTATGATCAGATCCAGGTATTATAGCTTCATAATTTACTAATCTTAGGTCAAACATGTGATTTCATAAGTCAATGAATATTAAATTTTAATGTACTTATAAGGTTACTCTTAAAATTTATTTGCAGACACTGCCAGCTGCATTCCTTGGTGGCTTAGGTAATGCACAGCAGATTAGAATCAAAGTAGACGGGGAAAACTTTGATGTTGGTTTGAATGCTGTTGAAGCGGGAGGAGCCAACGGGCAGCTGCTGTATGAGTTGGACACCGATGATTGGAACAAGCTTGAAGAATCTGTTGGTTTAAAAGCTGGAATGATTATCATCTTCACAAGGAAGCGCGCAACAAAGTTTTTGCTTACCGGCTTCAGTCGTGAAGGTAGTCTAACTAAAGACGCGCATTTCCTTGGTGCCACCAGCTTGCTACCTGATCAGCCCGGTTTGTTATTGACCAAAAAAGGTAAAAATTTACGAAATACTTTCATACTACACGTTATATCTGTCAGTGATTTATTTATATTATAATTAAAATTCTTTATAGATGACAATCGCTTGAAGCATATTTGCCAATGGCCTTCACATCAAGACCACTTTGGTGAAGGTCATGCATTCTATAAGAGATTGTCAACAATTCGAGTGAATCAAGAACTTGTACGTATCTCAGCATTCATAGATATTCTTTACTTTTGTTTAATTAGTTGGAACAAACTAAAAACTTACTAGTAATTTGAACTGCAGGATATCCCGGCAGATTTCCTGTTGCAGCATCCTATCCACCCATACCGGAAGGTCCTCATGTGACATCGTGGTGTCGAATGTTTCATGAGTATGACGATGAAGCCCCACAAAGCCGATCCTGAGATGGCCGGTGGTGTGACTGTCTATGGGATGTGGAGGAAGTTTGCCGCTGATTGCTCTTTCGCAACAAACAAGTTCATCAGGTTCAAGTTCATGTATTTCAATGTTGATGTCAGTGGTGGTGATCATTTGCAAGACTCTGTGTATCCCGTGTTTTATCTGTGCTAACTTCATTGGATGTGTCCAGCTTCGAACAATTTCTGCTTCATTTGAACTCAAACAATATTTATTATATTTTTTGTTAGTAAATACCCCCTTAAGTATATAATTTTTTGGCAGTGATGTGTGTTGTCAACATGCATTCATTAGGGGTATTTTACTTATGATATATTACTAAATTTGAACAATATTAGTACTGTAATTATACGTTAGTTAAGTTGAACAATTAGTGTTAATTAGTTACTTTCAACAATTATGGAATCTAATATAACTCTACTTTTATGAATATGCATGTAATGTAATTTAGTATGTCTTATGTAATCTTGTTAAACTGACATAATTGACATGTTATCTGAAAACAAAATGCTCAATCTTAAACCAATTAACTATCCACAAATTTTTTGATTAGTATTGGGATGGGGTTGATGACATTTTTTGGAGGAATAAAATTAAATTAGGCACATTACCAAACTGCTTCTTAAGTCATATTGGAGGGAATTGACAAATATATTTGAAGAACATATTGGAGGGAAATTTTAAAAAAGCTCAGTTTCGTGAAATTTTTTATAAATTTTGTAAAAATTTACATGTATTCCCCCAAAGTTTTCATCAATCCCATTCTAAACTAATCAACAAAATTTCAAAACTCCTCCTATCACAGCCAAGAATACCTCTCATATCACCACAAATCCCGTCACCACCATAACTCTCCTGTCATAGAGCCACCACACCCGTCACCACTGGTAAGTATTCTTATGTTTGTTTTGTATTAATCGTTCTAACAAAATATATACGTACCCCTACAGTTATAACCATATTAGGTATTTCAACATTTGTTTTGATACCTAATAACCTCTTGTAAATTATGTCACTTTCTTGGTAAATGTAGATAGTTAATTGGTTTTACAATATAAGTAACCCTGTAAACCCTTGTACTACATGAACATGGAACAAGAATTTAGCTTCTTAATTGGTTATCCCTCCTTGACCCAAACACCCCTTTAGGAACTGTTTCATTAGACTTCATTGAATTATTAGCATAATTCAATACCACATTCCTGTTGGTATTTTAGTGTAATGTAAATGGTGTTTAATATGCAAATACGTATCGACACTTAGTTGCAAATGAGGGTCGATACTTAGTTGCATATTAATGGGACTAACGAGGGTTCAAGGGGAATTGGTACTACTAGTTATAGCAGTTAGTACGGTTAGTTATGCTAAGATACTGCTAGTTGGCTAAGGTACTGTTAGCGTTGTTGGTTTAAGAGCCTGCTGTTTACGAAACTAACCTGCTGTTAGTTAGTTTATTAGCCTGCTGCTACGAAACTAACCTGCTGCTAGTTAGTTTATTAGCCTGCTGCTAAGGTTATTAGTCTGCTGCTAATGTTCATTACTTGGACTGTCTTTTTATTTTTTATGCTCATCAATTGGAGTTTCATTTTGTCTTCTATACTCATCAATAACTTGGGCTGTCTTTTAAACTTGCCTGCAGGGACCACATTCATAAACATGGACAAGACTTGGATGGTAAATAAAAGGACCACCAAATCTTATATTGATGGAGTACAGGCGTTTATTAATTATGCAGTAGACAACTTGCGTAAGATGGGGAACATCGACCCACAAGTTAATAAACTTCATCTTAAAATGCCATGTCCGTGTACAAACTGTTGTAACCACATAAACCAAACAGTGGAGGCAGTGCAGTGGCATTTATTCACGAAAGGGATTGATCTAACCTACATAAAGTGGACCAAACATGGAGAGAAGGATGAGCCATCAAAAAGTTCCCCAAAAACTGTTGACGCTACAACAGAATTTGTTGACGACACGGATTTTGCTTCATATATTCCAACAGATGGCCCAGCAACGGTAGATATGGTTAACGCTACAAAAGATAATTTTGAATAAGAGGATGACCTTGTCAAGTTTCAAGAACTATTATTAGATGCAGAGAAGCCTCTTTACGAAGGATGTCCCGACTTCACAAAGATGTCCGCAATAGTTAAACTACTCAACTTAAAGGGTAAGTACGGATGTTCTGATAAGTTCTTTACTGAATTACTAGGATTATTAAAAAAGATGCTACCTGCTGGTAACGAAATGGTGGAAAAAACATATCAAGCCAAAAAAGTTGTGAAGTTGATGGGTTCAGGATACAAAAAGATACATGTATGTATCAACAACTGCCTTCTTTACTGGAAAGATGACAAGGATTTGACTGTGTGTCGAACTTGTGGGACATCAAGATGGAAGGTGGATAAGAAGACACATAAAGTGTACGAAAACATTCCAGCAAAGGTAATGTGGTACTTTCCAATTATACCAAGACTGCAACGACTATTTAAGATAGAAAGAATTTCAGAAGATTTAAGATGGCACGCCACACGGAGGATAACCGACGGTGTGTTACGTCACCCCGCAGATTCACAGGCATGGCGTACCATAGATGAAAAATTCCCAGAAATTGCTGAAGATCCAAGAAATATACGGCTGGGAATATCGGCTGATGGGGTTGACGTACACACGGGAAATAGGCATCACAGTGTATGGCCAGTTTTAACTGTCATATACAACCTTCCTCCATGGTTGTGTATGAAAAGAAAGTTTATCAATCTTTCGGTATTAATATCGGGATACCCGGGAAATGATATCGATGTGTTTTTAGAACCGTTGGTAGATGATCTGCATACCTTATTTGAAAAAGGGGTTCATACATATGATGCATCCACAAAAGATTACTTTAAGCTACGTGCCGTTGTGTTATGGACAATAAATGATTACCCTGCACTTGGTACACTATGTGGATGCCCGTACAGTGGATTCAAAGGTTATGTGGTTTGCGGGAAAGATACAAACTGTGTTAGACTTTCTGCCTCGTCCAAGCAAAGTTATGTTGGACACAGACGATATCTACCATATGACCATCCGTTCAGAAGGCAAAGGAAGGCATTTAATGGACAACCAGATTTTCTCTCCCGGCTCCAACTCCAATGACCGGGGAACAAATATACAACGAGGTACAACATATTGAAAATAAATGGGGAAAAGGAAAACGAACAAACAATAATGCATCAGAAAACCAAGAACATACGGGAGGCAGAGGTGGGAAGATTAAAAAGCAGAAAAGAAACACAACAGACGAAGAGGGTTGTTCAAGCCAAGTAAACGGACAAAACGGTGCGTATTGGAAGAAATTCAACATTTGGTACTGAAAACTTAGGTATTGGAGGCATAATTCTGTTCCACATTGTATTGATTTTATGCATGTGGAAAAGAATGTTGCTGAGAGCCTCGTCGGAACTTTTCTACATGTTCCAGGAAAGACGAAAGATGGACTGAATGCTCGATTGGATCTGGCTGAGTTGGGGGTAAAACAAGAGTTGTTTGCTAGGCAAGAACAAGACGGTACAACACTACCTCCAGCAGGTTACACATTAAGTAATGCTGAAAAAGACATTTTTTGTGATACGTTGCACAACATCAGGGTACCTCAAGGCTATTGTTCAAATTTCTCTAGTTTGGTCAGCCTAAAGGATAGGAAGCTCATTGGCCTAAAATCGCATGACTATCACATGTTAATGCAAGAGTTTCTGCCCGTTGCAATACGTTCAATCATGCACCCACCCACACGATATGCTATTATCAGGTTTTGCTTTTTCTTTAAATCGATATGCCGCAAAGAAATAATATCGCAACAACTAGATAATATGCAAGCAGAACTGGTAGTGACACTCTGCCTACTCGAGAAGTTCTTTCCTCCATCTTTTTTTGATATTATGATACACTTGACTGTGCACCTTACTAGGGAGGTCAAATTATGTGGTCCCGTATGCTTTCGGTGGATGTATCCATTCGAAAGATGTATGAAGGTTATTAAAGGACATGTGCGAAACAGGAATAGACCAGAAGGATGCATTGCTGAGGAGACTATTGCGGAAGAAACAATAGAGTTTTTTAGCGAATATTATAAATCCATGGAAACTATTGGTCTCCCACATGATAAACATGAAACTGATGAAAATGAGGACGAAAAGCCATTGTCGGCCGGCAAATCAAGTGAAGTTTCTGCGGAACTCTTTCAGAAAGCACATTTGTATATAATACAGAATACAGATGAAATTGTACCGTATATCGAGTAAGTTTTAATAACACATGTCTATTTCCTTACTTAAAATGATCTATCAAATATAATAATCAAACACATTGTTTCAGGCGACACAAGCAAGTTTTGAAAACACAAAACCCGGGTAAACGAATTGCATTTCTGGAGAATGAACACAGTAAATCCTTTGCTAAGTAGTTACGCAAAGAGGTAATTAATCTTATGCTATTTATAATTGACTTTTTTTTTCACTGCCATACATAGTTTAGTTTTCACTGCCAGACATAGAATGAATGTGCGTTTGGGAATGCAATTAGGATGCCATACTAAATCCTTCCAACTTGTAATGAAATTCAGGTTGAGAGAGAGTTGAACATCGACAAAGAAAGTGTATCAGAAACTGTAAGGTGGATATCATATGGACCACGCGCCAGCGTAGTGAAATACGATGCATATATCATCAATGGGTATACCTTTCGTACGAAATGTCATGAAGGCAAAGTTTACCAGAACAGTGGGGTTAGTGTTGAGGCATTAGATATGCACATATCTAAAGAAGTTGCAACCACAAGGCAAGCGTTTTATTATGGGGTTTTGCAAGAGATATGGGAGCTAGATTACCGTTACAGGCAAATTTTTCTTTTCAAATGTGATTGGGTTAATCACAAAGGTGGTGTGAAACGCGATACTATTCTTGGGTATACATTGGTTGACCTGAATAATTTAGGCCACAAGGTTGATCCGTTCATATTAGCCTCACAAGCACGACAAGTGTTTTATGTGCAAGACCAGTTAGATAAAAAATTGTCTATTGTGTTTAAGACACCTCCCAAGAATTACAAAGATAAGTATGATGAAGTCGATGAGGAATTTAGTACCGTCATTCACCAGCACAATGATAACATATTGCCATGTGTGGATCGACGTGACTTGGGTAACGAATCACGAACTGACTACTATCGAACCGACTGTGGAGGTGTTGTTATACGAAAATCCAAGTGAACCATGTTATGTAATAAGAGCTTGGGAATTGTCCAATTTTATTTAGGTGTTTGTGTTATGTTATGGCTGTATAGTTTTGTTTGGTTGTTGTTTCATGTAACATTGCCTTTATGCTCACTTTCTTAATAAATTTACCTTAATTAAGCAAACAAAAAATGTTTGAGCTGTTATTTATGCGTATTTTGTGTGACTATTGTTCATCCAATTGCAACATGAAATTGATATTTGTGTGGCGTTTTGTAACATTTAGTCACACAAATTAAAGCATGTTTCTTTTGGGTATTTAGTCACACACAACTAACCATAAAGTGACCAAAATTGTTAGTAACTGTGACCATATATGCTGTTTAAAGTCAAGGAATGTGTATTTTTTATAACTATTGATCATCCATTTGCCACATGAATTAGGTTTTTGTTGGCCTTTGGTAACATTTAGTCACAAACATGGTTTTGGGAGTGTATTACTCTCATAAACTAGCCAAAAGGACCAAAAGTGTGTGTGACTTGGTTAAGTATAAAGTATTTTGTGTGATTTGATCATCCATGCACATGAATTTGGTTTTGTGTGGCCTTTGGTAACATTTAGTCACACAAAGCATTTGAGTGTATTTAGTCACATAAACTAACCATAAGTGACCAAAAGTGTTAATAAGTGTACCAAATCGTTTAAGTGAAGGAATGTGTATTTAGTACTATTGATCATCCACTTGCACATGATTTGGTTTTTGTTGCTTTGGTAACATTTAGTCACACAAAGCATGTTTGGAGTGTATTTAGTCACATACAATACCATCAAGTGACCAAAGTGTTAATAAGTGTGACCATTATGTTTAAGTGAATTGTATTTGTGTGTATGTCACGCTTGCCACATATTGGTTTTTGTGTGGCCTTTGTAACATTTAGTCACACAAAGCATGTTTTTGGAGTGAATTATCACATAAACAACCTAGTGACCAAAGGTTATAAGTGTGACCATATGCTGTTTAAATGAGGAATTTTGAAGCACTTGACATGAATTGTTTGTTTGTTTGTCCACAACGTTTGATGATTAGTCACATACCTAACCATAAGTGACCAAATGTTATAATGTACCAAGGTTAATAAATTGTATTGTGTTATGACATCCTTCAATGAATGTCAACATTTAGTCACACAAAGCATGTTTTTGGGAGTGTATTTAGTCACATACAACTAACCATCAAGTGACCAAAAGTGTTAATAAGTGTGACCATATGCTGTTTAAAGTGAAGGAATGTGTAGTTTGTGTGACTATTGATCATCCACTTGCCACATGAATTTGGTTTTTGTGTGGCCTTTGGTAACATTTAGTCACACAAAGCATGTTTTTGGGAGTGTATTTAGTCACATACAACTAACCATCAAGTGACCAAAAGTGTTAATAAGTGTGACCATATGCTGTTTAAAGTGAAGGAATGTGTATTTGTGTGACTATTGATCATCCACTTGCCACATGAATTTGGTTTTTGTGTGGCCTTTGGTAACATTTAGTCACACAAAGCATGTTTTTGGGAGTGTATTTAGTCACATACAACTAACCATCAAGTGACCAAAAGTGTTAATAAGTGTGACCATATGCTGTTTAAAGTGAAGGAATGTGTAGTTTGTGTGACTATTGATCATCCACTTGCCACATGAATTTGGTTTTTGTGTGGCCTTTGGTAACATTTAGTCACACAAAGCATGTTTTTGGGAGTGTATTTAGTCACATACAACTAACCATCAAGTGACCAAAAGTGTTAATAAGTGTGACCATATGCTGTTTAAAGTGAAGGAATGTGTATTTTGTGTGACTATTGATCATCCACTTGCCACATGAATTTGGTTTTTGTGTGGCCTTTGGTAACATTTAGTCACACAAAGCATGTTTTTGGGAGTGTATTTAGTCACATACAACTAACCATCAAGTGACCAAAAGTGTTAATAGTGTGACCATATGCTGTTTAAAGTGAAGGAATGTGTATTTGTGTGACTATTGATCATCCACTTGCCACATGAATTTGGTTTTTGTGTGGCCTTTGGTAACATTTAGTCACACAAAGCATGTTTTTGGGAGTGTATTTAGTCACATACAACTAACCATCAAGTGACCAAAAGTGTTAATAAGTGTGACCATATGCTGTTTAAAGTGAAGGAATGTGTAGTTTGTGTGACTATTGATCATCCACTTGCCACATGAATTTGGTTTTTGTGTGGCCTTTGGTAACATTAGTCACACAAAGCATGTTTTTGGGAGTGTATTTAGTCACATACAACTAACCATCAAGTGACCAAAAGTGTTAATAAGTGTGACCATATGCTGTTTAAAGTGAAGGAATGTGTATTTGTGTGACTATTGATCATCCACTTGCCACATGAATTTGGTTTTTGTGTGGCCTTTGGTAACATTTAGTCACACAAAGCATGTTTTGGGAGTGTATTTAGTCACATACAACTAACCATCAAGTGACCAAAAGTGTTAATAAGTGTGACCATATGCTGTTTAAAGTGAAGGAATGTGTAGTTTGTGTGACTATTGATCATCCACTTGCCACATGAATTTGGTTTTTGTGTGGCCTTTGGTAACATTTAGTCACACAAAGCATGTTTTTGGGAGTGTATTTAGTCACATACAACTAACCATCAAGTGACCAAAAGTGTTAATAAGTGTGACCATATGCTGTTTAAAGTGAAGGAATGTGTATTTGTGTGACTATTGATCATCCACTTGCCACATGAATTTGGTTTTTGTGTGGCCTTTGGTAACATTTAGTCACACAAAGCATGTTTTTGGGAGTGTATTTAGTCACATACAACTAACCATCAAGTGACCAAAAGTGTTAATAAGTGTGACCATATGCTGTTTAAAGTGAAGGAATGTGTATTTGTGTGACTATTGATCATCCACTTGCCACATGAATTTGGTTTTTGTGTGGCCTTTGGTAACATTCAGTCACCACAAAGCATGTTTTTGGGAGTGTATTTAGTCACATACAACTAACCATCAAGTGACCAAAAGTGTTAATAAGTGTGACCATATGCTGTTTAAAGTGAAGGAATGTGTATTTGTGTGACTATTGATCATCCACTTGCCACATGAATTTGGTTTTTGTGTGGCCTTTGGTAACATTTAGTCACACAAAGCATGTTTTTGGGAGTGTATTTAGTCACATACAACTAACCATCAAGTGACCAAAAGTGTTAATAAGTGTGACCATATGCTGTTTAAAGTGAAGGAATGTGTATTCTGTGTGACTATTGATCATCCACTTGCCACATGAATTTGGTTTTTGTGTGGCCTTTGGTAACATTTAGTCACACAAAGCATGTTTTTGGGAGTGTATTTAGTCACATACAACTAACCATCAAGTGACCAAAAGTGTTAATAAGTGTGACCATATGCTGTTTAAAGTGAAGGAATGTGTATTTTGTGTGACTATTGATCATCCACTTGCCACATGAATTTGGTTTTTGTGTGGCCTTTGGTAACATTCAGTCACACAAAGCATGTTTTTGGGAGTGTATTTAGTCACATACAACTAACCATCAAGTGACCAAAAGTGTTAATAAGTGTGACCATATGCTGTTTAAAGTGAAGGAATGTGTAGTTTGTGTGACTATTGATCATCCACTTGCCACATGAATTTGGTTTTTGTGTGGCCTTTGGTAACATTCAGTCACACAAAACATGTTTTTGGGAGTGTATTTAGTCACATACAACTAACCATCAAGTGACCAAAAGTGTTAATAAGTGTGACCATATGCTGTTTAAAGTGAAGGAATGTGTATTTTGTGTGACTATTGATCATCCACTTGCCACATTAATTTGGTTTTTGTGTGGCCTTTGTTAACATTTAGTCACACAAATCATGTTTTGGCTACACTTAAATAATGTGTGACAAACTGTTTAGTGTGACTATATGTACTGGATTTTGGCTACACTTAAATAATGTGTGACAAACTGTTTTGTGTGACCGTATATGGCATTTGGTCATACTATTAGAAGCAAATGTGACTATAAGTTTAGTGTGACCATATATGGCATCAAGGTTACTTGTATTTGTCACACGTTCCAAATGCATATGTGACTAAATGATCTGGAAAAAAATCACCAGTTACGTTTAGTCACATAAGGGTCGATTGTGTGGCAATAGAGTTCTTATGGTCACACATTTGAAATGCTCATGTGTGACTAATTCGTAAATGCTGTCAATTTACCTACCTTCAGCCACACAAATATTTGAATGTGTGGCTGTTCCAAATCGACCATGTGTGACCATAGGTCATTTTTGTACTAGTGTGGATCAAGGCATCACCCGCAGAATATACACCAAGCCCCCCAAATACTAATGGCAAGGTGGCAAGCCTCCATTTCCAATCACCAAAACCAGGTCCAGAAGCAGTGACAATACGCTCCAGGGAAGAACGAAGTGCCGCATCAAAAGAAATGTGTGCACGCTCAAAAACCCGAGGAGAACATGTGCGCATAGAAAAGTATAGCTTCGAAATGCCGGCACAAGCACGAAGCAGTAGCAGCTCTCATTGAGGGTCTTTAAGCTCAGCAACAGCCTCCACGAGCTCAATAGTTTTAGCAACCCTTTTCATGACGAGCGCACTACTAAACTTAAAGTCCACACTAACAGGCCCACCCAATAATTTAACACCATGTACCGATCGAGCAATATTAGGCGGGAAAACACCTGCGAGCATGCTTCTGGGGTCTTTCGTGGGCCAAAAAACCTTGGTTTTATCAACATTAAGGTGTAAGCCGCACCGTGGTCCATCCTTCATAATAAGCTCTAAAACCCTCCCCACCACCAAAGTATCTCCAATAATAGTGCCATCGTCCAGATACCAAGCTTGAAGGGAAAGACTAAAGGAGTCTCTAATCTTGCATACCAAAGGATGTAAAACTAGAGCAAAGAGGAGAGGACCAAGTAGATTACCTTGTTGTACACCTTGGTGTGACCACAACGTGTGTTCTCCGTAGTATAATCTAGCTGGGTTGGAGTAACAAAATTCAACCCAACGAGAAATGGCAGGACAACGCAGGCGAACCTCCTGTAACATGACCTCACGGTCTACCAAATTGAAGGCATTTTGGAAATCCACCAATAACATCGAAAGGTCCTCCTCACCCCTACGGTCTTCAATGAACCTATTCACAGCGTGAAGAATAGCCTCCCTTCCTCCAGGTACACCAACACCAAACTGAAGATCATTTAAATAACCATCCAAGGAATGGCCGATCATAGAAGCACCAACCTTGGAGACTAAACGCCTCCAGATAGTACCTACAGCAATGGGGCAGATACCACCTCCGGGCTTGATCAGCGGTTTGAGAGGAGCACTAGCAATAAACTCACCCAATACCCTAGGGCATTTGCCGTCAAGAAAAAGATTTACCACGCGGGTGATAGAATCGATTAACTCATCGGAAATAGATACAACAGCCCCACTAAAACAATCCAAAAGGTGTTGGGCACGCAAACCATCTCGACCACAAGAGGTGCCACGGGGGAAACTCTTAATCATGTCAAGAACCACAGCAGGAGATGCAATGAGGTTATGATGATCAATAGGTATATCTGGACGAGAAGGAGCAAACTTGAAGGGATGCTTAGCTTTTAAGTCCTCAAGAGTGGAATCATTATAAGGAGCAACACCTGAAGAAGAAAGAACTCGGACAGCCGTAATATAATGACCATCACAAATCTTCCTCTTACATTGCTTGACATTGCGTTCACCCAAGTGCAAGTTACCCTCATCAATATTAGACCATGTAGGGGAGGGTTCAGCTAAAACCTCTCTAACAAGCTGCAAACTACCACCAGACGTACCCCAAGAGCGAATGACATTAGCGATATACTCTTCTTGGCGTTGGCGTTTAGTAGTAGACCTACACTCCATGTTACTCCTCGGGCAAAAGATTTTAAGGAGGTAGAGAGACAAGACTAACAGGCTAACCCAACAAGAAATGTCATCAGGTGTGCAGATCACCTTATCAAGAGCTCCTTTCAAAACGCGAGAGAATCCCAAACGACACTTTGGAGGGATGGATTTGACAGTGTGCAACCCTTTAGAAAGCAAGGTGTTAAGTAAGTGTAAATCAAAACCATAATGCTCATCAGGAACCGGATCCTCACCACGAGTAATTTGAAATGAAGAAGGGACTTGTGGTTTGGCGAGATCAAACAACACAAACCTAACAACACCATCGCCACAATCAGGGGGTGACACAACATCAGGTCCATGCCGACACTTAGAACGAAGGGTATGCATCTTAAAATAAATTCCACATAGCCAAATACCCATATGTTTCAACGTAACCTCATCAGCCTCAAAAATAACAAGATTAGTGGCCAAGGAAAGTTTGGCGGTGGCTAGCGCGTCCTCACTGAAATGACGATCACGAAGATGAGAGATCAACGAGGTTTTGGTGAGCCCATTTCCACTACCATCCTGACAACCACTTAAACCTGCAAAAGGACAATGAAACCGTATGATTGCCATAGTAATCAAGGCAACACAAATCAAAACGCAAGGCAAAACACAAGTCACGTGAGACAAACAGAGGCAAACCGAAAAGGATGAGTTAAAACACAAACCCAAGTCAAGAGAATCAAAACGCAAGGCCTTTCTTTACTAAAAACGCAGTCAAAAAATAAGGGGCCGACATAGCAAAACGCAACCTGATTTAAATCAAGGGACAAAACTATTAAAACGCAATTTAAGGCCAAAAAGCAAGACCCTTCACCAAAACGTAAGAATTTTGCTTACTGAAAAAGCAAATGTGGGACCCGCAGAGCAAAACGCAACCAGATAGTAACCAAAGGACAGAACTGCCTCAAGGTCAAAACGCAAACAGTAAACCTGCTACGAAGAAGATGGTAATCCAAACTCGTGTTACCACAGCCATCAGAACCCCAGACCTTAAATAATTTTGACCTTCGACAATTTTGACGAATCCTCAAACCTTCGACAATTTTGGCGTACCACAGTCCTTCTATGCGAGAGAGATATATGTACAGTTAGGAGCCACCCGTGTATCAATTGAGAATGTTGAACAGGAATGGCAGGGATGAGCGGGAAGAAGAAAGGAGATCAGCCTGATCTCATGCCTTCAATCGTCTTCAATCGCCCACAGTGAAAGGAGAGATTATTATTATTATTATTATTATTATTATTATTATTATTATTATTATTATTATTATTATTATTATTATTATTATTATTATTATTATTATTATTATTATTATAACCATCACTTTATTAAAAACTCATAGAATTTACAAGAAATTGGTGGGAAGCCGAGAAACCAACTGGGCCCCCACACCTCTAGCAATAGCAAAACCAATTCTATTAAAAATATGAACCGCAGCACGCGCCCCAATGTCTTGAGTCATAGAGAATCGTCGAATACGCTTTAGTAGGGTTACTGCATCCTTCTTAAGTTCTCCAAAAGAAGAGAAAGAGAAGGGGAGGAAACCATACCCGATATTAACACATTTGGCATCATACTTGACACGTTTACGCTGTGCTGCATCAATAACCGCACGCCCTGGCATAAAATCAATCATCCCAGATTGCGTCAAGGGCGACGAACCCGTAAGATCAACACATACATCACGCCCATCGTCCCAAGAATAAAGCAATATATCAGCCGGTCGTAAGGATCTGTCCCTGTCTCCATAAAGCCCAATATCCACCTCCTTACGAGCTGAGATTCCGGACCGAGAACAAATATCAATAAGAACATCACGTACAATGTTATGCCGGTGTTTAATGCCAACAATACCCGCACATGAAACAGCATGATCCCCATAAATATCTCCAGTGAAAACCCTAGAACAAGCTGAACACGGTACCTGAATGGTGAAAAGAGGAACGCCCAACCGATAGCACAACACACAACGATAAGTCCTGGCATTCATAGTTTGTCCCAGTCCCGAAATCGAAGCCACCCTAAGCCAATCTGAAGTATGATCCTCCTTTAGTGAACTCCATAAAGCCATCTGTCGAGGAGTTAGATGGTATGTAGATTCAACAGTTTGGGTAACCCGATCGAAATATATATCTGCCAATCTGAAGTATTATCCTCCTTTATTATTATTATTATTATTATTATTATTATTATTATTATTATTATTTATTATTATTATTATTATTATTATTATTACTATATTATTATTATTATTATTATTATTATTATTATTATTATTATTATTATTATTATTATTATTATTTTTTTTTTTTTTTTTTTTTTTAAACATCACTTTATTAGAAGCACATAGGATTTACAAGAAGTTAGTAGGGAGCCGAGATACTAATTGGGCTCCCACTCCTCTAGCTATAGAAAAGCTAATCCTACTAAAAATATGAGCAGCAGCACGTGCTCCAACGTCTTGAGTCATCGAGAACTTTCGAATACGCTTCAATAAAGTCACAACGTCCTTTTCAAGTTCCCCAAAAGAAGAGAAAGAGATGGGGAGGAACCCATATCCCATACCTGCGCACTTAGCCTCATACTTGACGCGTTTACGTTGTGCAGCCTCAATCACCACACGACCCGGCACGAAATCAACCATACCAGTTTGCGTCAAGGGCGATGATCCAGTCAAATCAACACATACATCAAGTCCTCCATCCCACGAGTAGAGTAACACATCAGCAGGACGTAAAGATTTGTCCCTTTCACTACAAAGTCCAATGTCAACCTCTTTACGAGCCGAAACCCCAGATCGAGAACATATGTCAACAAGAACATCACGTACAAATCCTCTTTAATCATATAACCATACCAAACCCTCTTTAATCATTATCATTTACCATACCAAATCCTCCATCATCTATTTTTATTATCAATTTCAAACATTTATTTATTATCAAGCTCAAACATATCTTCTCCATCTTATCAACAAACCAATATCACCACAAAAATCAACCAACCAAATTCATCATGAAAATCAATCAACCAAATTTTTGTTGACAAAACTAGATTTCCATCTTTCTTAATTCTTTCAATAAACTCAGCCATCAAACACCCTTCTTTTTTTTTTCATTTACTAAACTAGATTTCCATCTTTCTTTCAATAAACTTAGCCATCAAACAAAATTTTTGTTTCTCCCTTTTCGAATAGTTAACCACAAACACAGTTATAACAAAAACCCTCAAAAATGGTTTGTAACAAAAACAAGATGGGTTGTAACAAAATCCCACAAAAAATCAACAATATCCCACAAATTTGCGCATTAAACCATTTGTTAAACCTACCATCAAACTCAACAAAATATCACAGATCTTGAAAATGAACGACAAGATCTTGACAGAAAAGATCTCGAAATAATGGTTTCTTGTAGATCTTTGAGGTCTCGATTGAGAAGATCTTTGTAAAGGTCTTGTTGGTTTCGACTAAAGATCTTGTTAAAGGTCTTGTTTGGTGTTTAGTGAGGTCGTGGTGGTGTTTGGTGTTTCTTTGGTGAAGTCGTGGTAGTTTTTGGTGTTTGTTTGGTGAGGTCGTGGTGGTGTTTGGAGTATCGCCGAAGGTAGTGTGGTGGTCGGTGATGTTGGCCGGAGATCTAGGGAGGGAGAAGAAAAACAGATAGTGGAAGGGTTTGTGTTTGTGTTTAAGTATTTGTGTTTGTGTTTATGTATTTGTGGTTTTGTATGCAAAAAAACTATACACTAATGTTTAATAAAAATATGTGAATGACAGAAATACCCCTAAAACTAACGGTCAAACGTAGTCAATTTAATGGATTCGTGAAAAATGGACCAAAAGTGTTACGGGTCGTCGGATTCTGGACAAGATCCGTTACTTTTTAAACTATTGGACCAAAATCCTTACACCCGGTAAACCACAAGGACCAAAAATATAGTTAACTCAATATATATATATATATATATATATATATATATATATATATATATATATATATATATATATATATATATATATATATATATATTGTTGGGTTTTAAAGGTTACTGCTGCTGACATTGTTAATACTGCTCAAGGATTACAAAGAATATATACCAAGTTATTAATGTTGCTGGTTATGGAGTTAATGCTGCTTGTACAAGATTAGTGTTGCTACAAGGTTAATACTGCTAGAACACATAGTTAGTATTGCTATTACATTGTTAGTGTTGCTAGTGTATTAAAGTCGGTTATTATGTATAGTATGTTTTAGATAAGTATAGAAAAGATTCTATAAAGATTTATCTTGTGTAGAAAGTTTTGTAAGCCGACTAGGACTCCTTAGTCTATAAAAGGAGGACCTAGGGCATAGTTAGTCATACGGCTTTGATATAGTTTTCGTATTATTAATAATATTGAAGTGTTTAGTGTGATATTCATTGTTCTTCTTAAGATTAAATACAATATTCCGCGTTGTGTTTAATAAGTTACAAGTCAGTTTCTATACCTAGTTGTGTTAGATTTATCTAGCATAGCTAAACCTTACAAGCTAAGGAATTCGATCAAGTGCTTAACTGGGATCAACAAGTGGTATCAGAGCATGTGATCTAGAGACTGTGAATCAAGAAGAGCCTATAGGATCGTTTATAGCTCAAGGGAAGACATGGACTCAGAGTCTACTCACATGATCATTGCATCAAAGGTCCCCATGCTTAAGCTTGGAGAATATGAGCTATGGAGGATGAGGATATAACAATACATCCAGATGGTTGATTACTCTATGTGGGAGGTCATAGAGAATGGCAATACTTTAGCTAAGACTGAAACTTCTGCTGAGGGTGTTGCTACTATTATGCCTGTCAAGACTGCTGAAGACAAGGCACAAAGAAGGCTTGAAGTAAAGGCTAGAAGTACTCTTATGATGGGAATTCCTAATGATCATTAGTTAACCTTCAACCACATCAAGGATGCTAAACAGTTGCTAAAAGCAATTGAGACAAGATTTGGAAGGAATGCTGCAACTAAAAAGACAAGGAAGAATCTCTTGAAGCAAAAATATGAAAATTTTGCTGCTTTAAGTTCTGAAAATCTTGATCAAACTTTTGACAGGCTTCAGAAACTCATCAGTCAATTGGCACTTGTAGAATTCTTAATTTCTCAAGAAGTTGTCAATCAAAAATTTTTGAGAAGCTTATCATCAGAGTGGAATACACACACTGTGGTGTGGAGAAACAAGGATGATCTGGATACTATGAGTTTGGATGATCTGTACAACAATCTTAAAGTTTATGAATCTGAAGTTAAAGGGTCATCTAGTTCATCAACAAGCACACAAAACCTAGCTTTTGTGTCCTCCTCCAACAACAATACTAGCAGTCCTAATGAAGTAGTTAATATTGCTCATGGAGTTAGTACTGCTAGCACTTAAGTTAATGCTGCTGGATCTAAAACCCTTGATGACTTGAGTGATGATGTTATCTATGCTTTCTTGGTTGGTGCATCCACTAGTTCTCAAGTTATGCAGGAAGATTAGGAACAGGTTCATCCAGATGACCTTGAAGAGATGGACTTGAAGTGGTAGATGGCAATGTTGACTGTGAGGGCAAGAAGATTTTTGAACAGGACTGGAAGAAATCTCAAGATGACTGGGAAGGATAGCTTGGGTTTTGATAAATCCAAGATTGAATGCTACAACTGTCATAGGAAGGGTCACTTTGCCAGAGACTGCAGAGCTCCAAGAAGCCAAGATTACAAGACTGGAGAAAGCTCAAGGAAAGTTGTAGAAATAACAACAAACTCTACAGATTTGGTGTCTCAATGTAATGGTCTGGGAGGGTATGATTGGAGTGATCAATCTGCTGAAGGACCTAACTTTGCTCTTATGGCCTACTCATCTGTATCAAGTTCTGATTCTGAGGTATCTAACAGTTCTAGTTGTTCATATAAGTCTTGTTTGGATACTGTAGAAGAACTTAAGGATAGGAATGAAAAGTTAATGGAAGAGATAAAAATGTTAAAATTAGACAATTTAAGCTATAAGGTAGGTCTAAAATCTGTTGAGGAAAGACTTGACTTTTTCAAACAAAATGAGTTAGAATATGCAGAAAAAGTAAATGTCCTTGAAAGTAAGCTTTTTGTCAAAGAAAATGAGGTTAATGTACTTTCTAAAAGATTAGAAAAGACTGAAAAAGAAAAGGATGCAGCTTATAAGGAATTAGAAAAACATCAGGTTAAGGTCAATAAGCTTGAGTTTGCATCTGAAAGTGTTAATAAGACAATTGAGTGTAAGTTAATGAGAAGAGGTAGTGGCATAGGTTATCATGAAGTTCCTCCTTCAATAACAGGTAAGTATGTACCTCCTATTCCAGAATTTTCTTGTCTGAATGAGACAAATGTTAAGTCTTTAGGAGAAAGTAGTGAATCTAATGAGGATAAACCTAAGACTGAAACAAAGTATTCTGATGCACCTACTATTGAGGATTGGGTGTATGATGATGATGAGGAACAAGAAATAGATAAACCTAAGGTTGAGAGTGTAACAGTCAAACCTAGTGTTGAACAGATTAAATTTGTCAAACCTAGTTTTGGTAATAAGGTGTCTAAGAAAATTGTTAGGTACACTGAGCAACCTAGGCAGATCACAAACAGGCCTAGAGGTAACCAAAGAAGTTGTTATGGAATGATATCTAAAGGTTAGGAAGTGACTTTGAGATGATCAATAAGGCTTGTCATCACTGTGGTAGTTTTGAACACTTACAAGAAAATTGTTATTACTATCAAAAACCAGTGTGGAATCATGCTACGAGGATGAATCATAAAAACTTTCAAAGGAATACTCACCCACATGCTGAAAGAAACATGTTTCCAAGAGAAGTGCAAATAAAATCTGGTGATGTATCAGTTACAACTGCTAATCAAAATGTTTCTAAACAAGCAGTAGTAACTAATACTGCTAGATCAGTTAGTACTTCTAACACCAAAAGAACAGTGAATGGTGCAAATAAATTGTCAAAGTTTTCAAACAAAGCACATTCCACTGTAAAACAGCCCATTCAAAAGCCAACAACTATTAGTGCTGCTAACGCAAAGGCAGTAGCTTATACTGCTGAGCCAAAAGTAATAACTGATACTGTTTTAGGAAATCATTTTTATGCTGTGAAGTCCTCAGCTTGTTGGGTCTGGAAACTAAAAATTAAAGTTTTAGATCATGTTTCCAGAAATAGCAGTGCATCTATAATTTTAAAGAGATTTGATTATGTAGATGCACAAGGCAGATCCAAGTCAGTATTGGCTTGGGTCCCCAAAATGAACTGATTTTCTTACTTAATGTGCAGGGCAATCCACAGATGGAATTGGAAGATAAAGGAGTATTTGATAGTGGATGCTCAAGGCACATAACTGGAAACATATCCTATCTTGAAGATTTTGAAGCTATTGATGGAGGATATGTTGCTTTTGAGAGCAATCCCAAAGGAGGAAAAATCACTGGTAAAGGTACAATAAAGACTGATAAATTAGATTTTGACAATGTGTACTTTGTCAAAGAGATTAAGTTCAATCTCTTTAGTGTCTCACAAATGTGTGACAAAAAGAATAGTGTTCTTTTCACTGATACTGAATGTATTATCTTATCTCCTGACTTTAAGTTGACTGATGAAAGTCATGTTCTACTTAAAGTTCCTCGAACAGACAACATATACAGTGTTGATTTAAAGAATATGGTTCTCAAAAGAGGTTTAACTTGTCTCTTTGCAAAGGCCACATCAGATGAATCTAAGCTTTGGTATAGAAGACTTGGTCATTTAAATTTTAAAACAATGAATAAAATGGTTAAGGGAAACCTTGTAAGAGGTTTACCTTCAAAAGTTTTTGAAAATTCTGAAATCTGTGTTGCTTGTCAGAAGGGAAAACAAAATAGAGCTTCTTGTAAGTCCAAAGTAGTGAACTCTATTAGTCAGCCATTACATATGCTGCACATGGATTTGTTTGGACCAACATTTGTAAAGAGTTTAATGAAAAAGATGTATTGCCTAGTTGTCACAGATGATTTTAGTAGGTTTACTTGGGCGTTCTTTTTAGCAACTAAGGATGAAACCTGTAGCATTCTTAAGGCATTCATAACCAAGGTAGAAAACCTAGTTAATCATAAGGTTAAAGTGATAAGATGTGACAATGGAACTGAGTTCAAGAATAGGAAAATGAATCAGTTTTGTGAGATGAAAGGTATTGAGAGACAGTATAGTGTAGCTAGAACCCCTCAACAAAATGGAGTTGCTGAGAGGACGAATAGGACACTTATTGAGGCTGCTAGAACAATGTTAGCTGATTCTAAATTACCTACTACTTTTTGGGCTGAGGCAGTTAATACTACTTGTTATGTACAAAATAGGAGTAAAGTAGTTAAGCCTCATAACAAGACTCCTGATGAACTTTTACATGGTAGAAAACCATTGCTTGATTTCTTAAGACCATTTGGGTGTCCTGTTACTATCTTGAATACCATAGATCACTTAGGCAAGTTTGATGGAAAGGCTGATGAAGGTTTCTTTGTTGGATACTCATCACATAGCAAAGCTTTTAGAGTGTTCAATAGTAGGACCAGGCATGTGGAAGAGAACTTGTATGTTAGGTTTAGTGAGAGTACACCTAATGTTGCAGGAAGTGGACCAAGCTGGCTTTTTGATATTGATTCTCTAACCAAGTCTATGAATTATGAGCCAGTCATTACAGGAAAAGAGTCTAACCATTTTGCAGGTACAAAAGCAAGTAATGATGCAGGTCAAGCTGGAAAGAAGCCAGAACATGACAAAGATTACATTATGCTACCTATTTGGACTGCTGATCCACCCTTCTCAAACCCAGAGTCAAAGAGTTCACAAGATGATAAAAAGATGGTGCAAAATCTTCTAATGATGATCAAGAGATTAATGAAGAAGAGCAGAATGAGGCAAAAGGATGATGTATCAGATGATATTAACACTGGCAGTTCTAACACAATTAATACTACTAAGCCAAGTGTTAATGCTGCCTATGAAGAAATTAACAATAGCAATATTAATTCTTTTAGTACTGTTGAGCCAAGTGTTAATGTTTCTAACAAGGAAGGCATATCTTTTGATGCTGATGTCTACACAGATGATCCAAACGTGCCTATTTTGGAAGAAATCTATCCTGATACTGATGAAGATGTACTTGGTGTAGAGGCTGACTTAACCAATATGGAAGATGAGGTACATGTCAGTCCTATTCCAACTACAAGAGTTCACAAGAATCATCCTAAAGATCAGATCATTGGAGAGCCACAGCCTTCTATTCAAACAAGGAAAGTGGTTAAAGATTTGAAGGAACAAGGTTTCTTTGCAAGATCCCTTCATCAAAGAAACAGTCATAAAGACCTTCAAAATTGTTTATTTGCATGTTTTCTATCACAAATAGAACCCAAGAATGCTCACAAAGCATTAAAAGATCCAAGCTGGGTGGAAGCTATGCAAGAAGAACTTCTACAATTCAAGCTTCAAGAAGTTTGGACATTGGTAGATTTGCCAAATGGGAAGAGGACAATTGGTACTAAGTGGGTTTTTAGATGCAAAAAGGATGAAAAAGGCATTGTGATTAGAAACAAGGCAAGCTTGGTAGCTCAAGGATACACACAAGAAGTAGGTATTGATTATGATGAAGTATTTGCTCCTGTTGCAAGAATTGAGGCTATCAGATTATTCTTGGCCTATGATTCATACAAAGACTTTGTAGTGTATCAAATGGATGTTAAAAGTGCTTTTCTGTATGGGACTATTGAAGAGGAAGTTTATGTCTCACAACCACCTGGTTTTGAAGGTCCTAATTTCCCTGACAAGGTTTACAAGGTGGAAAAGGCACTATATGGCTTACATCAAGCTCCCAGAGCTTGGTATGATACATTGTCAACATACCTGTTGGACAATGGTTTTAGTAGAGGGAAGATTGATAAAACTTTGTTTATCAAAAGGCACAAGGATGATATTTTGTTGGTTCAAGTGTATGTTGATGATATCATCTTTGGATCAACACACAAGGCTTTATGTGTTGAATTTGAGAAGCTGATGCATGAAAGATTTTAGATGAGTTCCATGGGTAAACTTACATTCTTTTTGGGACTTCAAGTTAGACAGAAAGAAGATGACATATTTATTAGTCAAGATAAATATGTGGCTGAAATTTTAAAGAAGTTTGGATTTACAGATGTGAAGCCTGCAAAGCATACTATGGAGACATCCAAGCCCTTGCCCAAAGATGAAGATGGTGAAGAAGTTGATGTTCATTTTTATATATCAATGATTGGCTCATTGATGTATCTTACAGCTTCAATACCTGACATAATGTTTGATGTCTGTGCTTGTGCAAGATATCAAGTCACACCAAAAGTTTCACATCTTAATGCTGTGAAAAGGATTTTTAGATATTTGAGAGGTCAACCCAAATTAGGCCTCTGGTATCCAAAGGATTCACCTTTTGACTTGATTGCATACTCTGATAGTGACTATGCTGGAGCTAGCTTGGATAGAAAATCAACAACAGGAGGTTGTCAGTTTTTGGGAAGCAGGTTGATTTCATGGCAATGCAAGAAACAAATTGTGGTTGCAAATTCCACAACTGAAGCTAAGTATGTTGCTGCTTCAAGTTGCTGTGGACAAGTGCTTTGGATTCAAAATCAATTGCTGGATTATGGGTACAATTTTATGCATAATAAAATATATATTGATAATAACAGTACTATGTGCATTATTAAAAATCCTGTTTATCACTCAAAAACAAAGCATATTTAGATAAGACATCATTTTATAAGAGATTGTAATAAAAAGAAGTTAATTCAAATTGTTAAAATCCATACTGATAACAATGTTGCAGATTTGCTCACAAAATCTTTTGATGTGGGTAGATTTCAATTTTTGGTTGTTAGTATTGGAATGGTAAATCTTTGAAAATATCTCTCTGTGTTTTTGTAAAATTTTATAAGGATTAGTACTTTTATTAGGTCAATAAATTGTTTCTGCTGCTAAGTTAGAATTAGTATTGCTAGTTTACTTAGTATTGTTGTGTTAATGTTTCCAGTTATACTTAGTATTGCTAAGTATAATTGATGATGTAATTATTGTGAATTGTGTTATGTTTGTGGTTTTGTGTTTTTGGGACTAATCTTTTGCAGGATAAGCTGAGAAAAGTGTTGGAGTGCTAATTACAAAGCTGTTTGGTGTGGAAATAGAGTTTATGCGGCTAGGCATAAGTTAGTGCGGCTACGCCTAATTTAGTGCTGCTAGGGTTCTGCTACCGTGTTTCAAAGAACAGGGTACTGTTTCATAAATAGGAACGTTAAGGGTTTACATCCTTCACAGATTCCCAAAAGTTAGTGCGGCTCGATCAAAACTCTTTCAAATCATCAACCCTAACTCTTTTTCTCCATTAATTGCAAATCCTAGCAAAATACTACCAAAAGTTTTCAAAATTCACAATGTCATCTCTGTCATTCGCTTATCAACATAACATGATTGCATTTTTGCAAAAGCCCTAAGAAAGTGAAGGTTTTACTGAAGTCATAGACTTTCTTAATGCTGCTCATATAAGGTATGCATTAACAGTGAATCCTACTATATATGTTTCCAACATCAACGAGTTTTGGGCTACTGCCAAGGTCAAAACTATTGATGAGGAAGTACAGATTCATGCCCTTGTGGATGGGCAGGAGATTATTGTTACTGAAGCTTCTATTAGAGATGTTCTTCATCTGGATGATGCTGAAGGTATTAGTAATCTTCCAAATTCTATAATTTTTGAAAACCTTGCATTGATGGGGTATGAAAGCCAAAGTACTTCTTTAAAGTTTTCAAAAGGGGCTTTCTCTCCACAATGGAAATTCTTAATTCACACTATCTTGCAGTGTCTTAGTCCAAAGACTACTGGTTGGAATGAGTTTAGCAGCAATATGGCCTCTGCTATTATCTGTTTGGCTCAAAATCAAAGAGATCAAAGATTTAATTTTTCAAAATTGATTTTTGATAGTGTGGTTAAGGGCTTGGATAGTTCTTCTAACAAATATTACTTATATCCAAGGTTTTTACAACTTCTTATGGACAAACAATTAGCTGATAAAAAGGTTCATAAAAAGGATTATACTGCTCTCTTTCATACTAAAAAGATTTTTGCTAATATGAAGAGAGGGGGCAAAGACTTTTCAGGCAGAGTTACACCATTGTTTCAAACAATGTTGGAACTAGGTCAGACTCAGGGTGAAAGCTCAGCAATCCCAGCTGATGCTTATCACACACCCATTCTTTTGACATCACCACCAACCCAAAAGACCTATACCCGTAGGATCACCAAAAAGGGCACTCAACTACCTCAGGTTAGTGCTAGTATGGTTGCAGATGAGGCTGTGCATAAGGAGAGGGGTCACAGATTAGAAAGGGCTATCACTACTGCTACTAGCTTAGAAGCAGAGCAGGATAGTGATAACATAAGTAAGACCCAATCTAAGGCAACTTCTAATGAAGAAAGTTCCTCTGGAACTCCTTCAGGTGAAGGTCCCAGCCAAATGGATAATATGGGGGTGTAGATGCTCAGACTAGGTTTGAGGCTATGCCTAACTCACCCAATGATACACCACTCGGGAGAGGTAACACACTCCGAAGTGTTGAGGGTAGTATGAAACTTATAAATGAATTGATGGAAAATGTACAAAATTGTCAAGGGATGTTCTTGATCTCAAGAAGGAGCTTAAGCAGGTTAAAACTTCTCAAGGTACTGACATCACAAAGTTGAAGAGGAGGGTTAGGTATCTTGAAGGTCTGCAGAGGTCAAGAACACATAGATCTAAAAGGTTATACAAGGTGGGAACTACTTCCAGGGTTGAATCCTCTGATAAGTCACAAAGTTTGGGGAAGGATGTTTCCAAACAGGGGAGGAATACAAGCAAAGCTTCAGGGGAGGATACTGGGGTAGATATGAAAACCGGGGTAGATGATGTGGAAACTACTAGGGATGATGATCATGTGAATAAGTTTGTTGTTGCTGACCAACAGGGTAATGTTGCTGATGATGGTATTGAAAAGTGATTGAAGCTGCTAAAGTGTTAGTTGATGCTGCTAGTGGAGAACTTAATGTTGCTAGTGGTGAAGTTAATGTGGCTAGTGAAATTGAAGTTAATGTAGCTAGTGAAAAAGTTAGTGCTGCTGAGACTGAAGTTAGTGCTGCTGCTGCTCAGGATAATGAGACTATAGCTCAAGTATTAACAAAGTTGAAGAGTACAAGACCTAAAGCAAAAGGAGTTGTCATTAAAGAGCCAGTATCAGTATCAACAACACCTTTAACAACTGTTTCACCATCTAACAAAGGCAAGGGGTTGTTGGTTGAAGAAACTAAGAAGAAATTCAAGTTTCAATCACCCAGTCAACCACAACAACAAATGCTTACTGATGAAGAGGTTGCAAGAAAAGTGCAAGCTGATCTTAATGCAGAAAAGGAAGAGACAAGAAGACAGCAAGCTCAATTAGATTGGGAGTTAGCAGAAAAAGCACAAGAAGAAGAAAGGTTAATATATACTCCAGAAGAGCAACAAGATGCAATTGATGACTTATTATTTCAAATGAGAAAGAAGTTGAGTAAGAAAAAGGCTCATCAAAAGAAACCGCTTTCAAGAAGTGAGAAATTGAAGTATATGAAAGCTTATTTGAAGAGTCAGGACAATTGTCATGAAAAATACTTCAAATATAGGTCTTATGAAGAAATTGAAAAGATCTATTTTAACACACATGCAAGAATGCAGAAGCCTTTTGATCCAAGGTTTGTAATTGAAACTGCATCTAGTAAAGGTGTGAAGAGAGGAGAAGAATTGTTGGAGTCTGGAGGAGAATTAGAAGCTGATACTAGTAAGAAGCAGAAGGTAGATGAGCAACCAAAGCAAGCACAAGAGCAGGCAGAGCAGTCTCAAGAGGGTAATAAAAAGGAAGCAGATAATCTACAACATATGACTAAAATGGTAGACAATGATGATGATGAAATTGTGGATGCTGTACCTTTGCAAACTAAAGGTCCTATCATTGGTTGGAAGACTGGTTATAATGATAAAACTCCTTGGTGGGAGATAATCAGAGCTGGTGGACAGTCTAAAAGGTTTGTAACATTTCAGCAAATGCTCAGAAGTTTTGATAGAGATGATTTGGAGACATTATGGGCATTAATCAAAGAAAAATTTGGAGATTCAAGGCCTTCAAACATTATGGATACAGTGCTTTGGGGAGACATGAAGATTATGTTTGAAGTTTGTCCTGAAGATAGAGTTTGGAATGATCAATACAAAATAAAGTTATCCTTTGGAAACATTTTCAAACATGTGGAGTTCATGTTGTGCAGATGAGAGGAGTTGAAATGTACATGCTAGTAGAAAAAAAAACTATCCTTTAGCTAAGAGTACACTTAATATGATGCTTAATGGAACTGTAAAACTTCAAATTGATCATTGGAGTGAAATGGTAGTAAAGCTTCTTAGGAAAATGGAGAAACAACTTGGAGTTGATTACAAGAGAAAGATAAAGTAAGTGTTTGGAAACATCCTCCTGGTGAAGGTTTAAGCTTAGATTGAAACTTGATGATTTTGGAAGAAAATATCAAGTTTAGGGGAGGATTGTTGGGTTTTAAAGGTTACTACTGCTGACATTGTTAATACTGCTCAGGGATTGTTAATACTGCTCAAGGATTACAAAGAATATATACCAAGTTATTAATGCTGCTGGTTATGGAGTTAATGCTGCTTGTACAAGATTAGTGTTGCTACAAGGTTAATACTGCTAGAACACATAGTTAGTATTGCTATTACATTGTTAGTGTTGCTAGTTTATTAAAGTCAGTTATTATGTATAGTATGTTTTAGATAAGTAAAGAAAAGATTCTATAAATATTTATCTTGTGTAGAAAGTTTTGTAAACCGACTAGGACTCCTTAGTCTATAAAAGGAGGACCTAGGGCATAGTTAGTCATACGGCTTTGATATAGTTTTTCGATTTACTTCAAGGTTTTGTAACCCTAATACTCAGAGAGTATTCGTATTATTGATAATAATATTGAAGTGTTTAGTGTGATATTCATTGTTCTTCTTAAGATTAAATACAATATTCCGCGTTGTGTTTAATAAGTTACAAGTCAGTTTCTATACCTAGTTGTGTTAGATTTATCTAGCATAGCCAAACCTTACAAGCTAAGGAATTCGATCAAGTGTTTAACTGGGATCAATATATATATATATTTTGTTATGCACCGATGACTCTGTTCTAGATCATATCGAGTGGATACGTAATCCGAAAAATTTGGCTTGTATTAACAAATTATATATACTCCGTTTTACCTTCATTTAGCGTCTTGCTAGAATAGTTTTGATCAATAAGCTCTTGTAGTCTCATTTAGGGCTGAGCATCGGTCCCAGACCGGACCGATCAAGACAGAGACCGAATTAGCCCAAAAGCCGAGACCGATGACCAGACCGAATGTGGTCTGTCCGGCCGGTCTCGGTCGGTCCGTCAGTCAGTCCGGTCCAACAAGGAAAAATAGTTGGTTTGTGGTCCGGTCCGGACCGGGCCGGACTGACCAAGACCGAGACCGAATTAGCCCAAAAGCCGAGACCGAGAACCGGACCGAATGTGGTCGGTCCGGTCCGGTCCGTTCAGGTGGTTTGCTCAGCCCTAGTCTCATTATATAAAAGACACATAAAGTTAGCTTTATCATCTTAGTAGTATATTTGTTTACCTGATTTATGAATATGGAACATCGAAGGGAAAACAGTTCGAATAGATATCTAGTTACTTGGTAACAAAATTACAAAGAAATAGATAGAAAATGTAACTAGATTGAATATAAGTTGCAAATTTATAAGGAAGATTAAACTCCAGAATACATCCCTTTGGTTTACCTCGATTTGCACTATACATCCCTCTCGCAAAAGTTTCAACAGATACATCACTTCGTTAGTAAAAGTTAACCTATATATATCCTTCCGTTAAAATAAGGGCAAACGGCGCAAATCATTTCTCCGTTATCTCCTAACGAGATAGAAAATATTTACACCGTTAGTCCTCTGGATTAACTGTATTTGCACCGTTAGTCCTTTTTTTACGTTTTCGTCCCTTTTTTTTACGTTTTCGTCCGTTTATTTATGTTTTCGTCCATTTTTTTACGTTTTCGTCCGCTTTTTACGTTTTCATTCGTTTTTTTAAGTTTTCGCTCGATTTTTTTCGTTTTCGTCCATTTTTTACGTTTTCGTCAGTTTTTTACGTATTCGTTCGTTTTTTACGTTTTTGCTTATTTTTTTACGTTTTCATCCATTTTTTATGTTTTGTCAGTTTTTTTACGTTTGTGTCTGCTTTTTTTTACGTTTTCGTCTGTTTTTTTTCGTTTTCATCATTTTTTTACTTTTTCGTCCGTTTTTTTATGTTTTCGTCCGCTTTTTTACGTTTTCGTCCATTTTTTTTAATTTTCGTTAGTTTTTACGTTTTTTGTCTATTTCTTTACGTTTTCGTATGTTTTGTTTACCTTTTTTTATTTTATTTTTTTACGTTTTCATCCGTTTTTTATGTTTTTGTTCGTAAGAAAGTAGATGGATATATGTAAACTTTTGGATGTGAGGGTTTTAATTATAGCATAAAGTTTACATATAATCTATTGTCTTACATGTGTGAAATCAAATGAAAGAACTTTCTGAGAGAGTAAAGTATAGTATCCTTTTATGTATTGATTTTCAAAAAACAATATAACGTAAAACTAGATAGATAGTTACATAGTTAAAACCTCTAAAAGGTAAAAAAGGCCTCGATATATCCTTCGACTAAAAAGGCTTCATATTTGCCTAATCTTTCAATATAAATTGCTAAAATAAGTTAATACAACATAAGAGTGAGACAAGATTAAAAAGATCTTAAGTTTGTATCTCAAAATATTAAAAAAAACATATGAAAACGTAAAAAAATGGACGAAATTGTAAAAAACTAGACGGAAACGTAAAAAAACAAACGAAAACGTAAAAAAACAGATGAAAACGTAAAAAATGAACGAAAACGTAAAAAAACGGACGAAAACGTAAAAAAATGGACAAAAATGTAAAAAAACGGACTAAAACATAAAAAAAGCAAATGAAAACGTAAAAAAGTGAACGAAAACGTAAAAAACGGACAAAAACGTAAAAAAATAGACGAAAACTTAAAATAACAGAAGAAAACGTAAAAAATGGACGAAAACGTAAAAAAGTGGACTAAAACGTAAAAAGCAGACGAAAACGTAAAAAAGCGAATGAAAACGTAAAAAAGCAGACGAAAACGTAAAAAAACAGACGAACACATAAAAAAACGGACGAAAACGTAAAAAAATGGACGAAAACGTAAAAAAGGGACTAACGGTGAAAGTACAGTTAACCCAGTGGACTAACCGTGTAAGTATTTTCTATCTCGTTAGGAGATAACGGAGAAATAATTTGCGCCGTTTGTCCTTATTTTAACGGAGGGATATATATAGGTTAACTTTTACTAACGGAGTGATGTATCTGTTGAAACTTGTGCGAGAGGGATGTATAGTGTGAATCGGGGTAAACCACAGGGATGTATTTTGGAGTTTACTCTATAAGGAATGATGTATTCATGCATTGTCTAGCTAGGAAGAAAATATTCCTGATTTTACAAGGGTAAAAAAATACATTTACATTTAGCACCCCTATTCTTTCAGGACTTTGATATTCCCAGCCTATACATTTTACTACTTCATCCCAAATTTAGCATCGAGACAACTCCCATTTACCAACAAAACCAATCTTTAGCTATGTCCCCAGCAGTTCATGTACATGACTTGCTTAAGAGAATCATCAGATTGTGTAGTTTTCACATCTCCGACACTAACATTGGATCGTAAAAGGCTCGAAAATGGACGGAGATCAGACACAACACCATGTCGGAAGGAGTTGACTAGTGATCTATGCTTGTAACCTTGTTCTGTATGTCCATTAACAACGGCAACACCAGCAGCCATCCATACACGGCTTGTAGAAGTCATCTTTGTATGAAATTAATAATGTGTATTGATTTGGTTTATGTTAATGTTATGGAGTTGTGGGTTATTGATGTGTTTCAAGGGATATACCCGTCAGGAGTCCAAGTTTTAAAAAATTTAACACGATTTACCAATGATTCAAACGAAACACATACGAGCAAGTATACTCGTCCGTATGTAGTAAGAGATAATTGAGGTAAGCCGAGGTCGTTCACTAGGATTTGCTTTGTTTGTGTGATGTGAATTTTTGTAAATAAATAGCAATCCAACTAAGCAATTCTAATTAGCAAGCAAATAAAGATGATGAAAATTCAATAATTAAAAGACTACACTTGCCTAGACTAGTTTGCACAATTCCTTTGACATGATTATGACATTGGTTCCATTTGATTATGATCAACAAATTAGATGGTGTTCTAATTCGATTAGTGGTGTACTAACTATATTGTTTCAAATACTTTCAATCCTCGTCAAGATTTAGGGATTATAAAAACAATATTTAAGAATTGATCAATCCAAGATTAACACAACTCAATTACCCGATTCACTTTCATTTCACAAATAATTGACAACCACACAATTTAGCTTTCCAAGTTAAATTAAGTTTCTTATGTAATGGTCAATACATAAGGTAAAGCCCTCATAGATAAAGGTTTACAACTAACTTACTAACAATGTCTTTTTCAACCCAATACATCATTAGAAATTACCCAAACTTAATAACTCTTTGGTGGAGAAAACTTAAGATAGCACAACTCGTTCTTAGTGTTAACTTTTCTTTTGTGTTATAACCAATAAGTCATAATCAATCAAATGAATAATAAATCAAACATCATCTAGGCAAGGGCATAAGGCACTTAGCCACTCATGGTAAACAAAGTAATAACCATAAGAAATTGATCAATAGTAAACATGATTGAATAGTCTTACAAAATGTTGTAATGATGATTACAAGTAATGAAGAACACTTGTGAAATGATCAACAATGATCCTTGCGTAATTGAAGTTATGATTGGTAAGAGTTTTAGTCTCCTTTTCCTGCGTTTTCCTCCTCTTTGTCGCCCCAAATGTAAGAGAAAATAGTGACAGAATTTTGTTGTAGTTTATTGTATCTTGATTGTCTCTTCTCTCTATGTTTTTCTTATCCTTATGTAGGGAGATTACCCTTTGCCAACAAGAAAACAACTTGGGCTCCAAGTGTCATAATGATGCAGGAACTTTAGTGATTAGAAGTAAATGATTGGCCTTCGTGTTAATGGTGCTTAAAGTGAAGAGTTAATGCAACTCTTCATGTCAATTTTTCTGCATACCTCAGGTATGAAAATGTAGAACCTGGGTATGGGTGACAGCGACGGCTATACCTCAGGCATGAATTCTTATACCTCAGGCATGAGCTCCCCTTCTTTAAACCTTGGGTCTAGAAACTTAAACCTTGGGTTTAGACCAAGTCTTGCACATAACTTTCAACGCAGAGCTAGCATATAATTCCCACTTGTAACACACTTCTTGGCACTTATTCATGACTTCAATTCCACATCTTTCTCTTGAACTCGAACATAATCATAGCATGCATCTTTGTCTTGAACGGAAAACTTCACTTCGCGCATATTTACTTGATTTTGTCGACTTTTCTTCATATTTTTCTCTATTTCCTTCGACATAGTTGTACCTGAACCTAAACACATCTTTTGCACCTTTTAAGAGTAAAATGTTCATAAATACAACCAAATAACATGCATAATCATAAGAATAACGCTATAAAAACATGTTCAAAATGAGCGTTATCAGTTATGTTGATACGTTTGAAATATGGAATGAAGGTATATATATTTATAAAGGTAGTTTTCTTTTGTGTAGCCAATAATTGAAGTGCATTGGAGGTAAACCCCTACAGAGTTTTGACACGTACAAGTTGAGTCGTTATGCGTCATCATAAGGCTACCAATAAGAAGCTAACAGGTTTCTTACCATGCAAACGTTGGATCAATATGGTGAGACCACGTAGAACACTAGAATGCATGTAGCTAGCTCGATAACTTTACAAGTTGGTAAAATTGATAAAAGGTGCACTTTACATGCTCCCCATATGCCCTTTCATGGTATTGGAGCATTGTGGGCACGTGGGTTTTACATAACTCGATCATGGCTTCTTTTAATAGTTTAACTTTTCTTAAAGAGCTAATTCTCAAAATAGGACAAAATTTTAACTTCTTTCAAAAAAAGGTACAAAAATAATACTCATTTCCTAAATGGTCATGTGCGAATGTGCGACTCCACTAATTTGTTGACACGTGTCCAGACAAGAAGTACAATCCCAATCATTTGTTGGCCCAAACAGATGTGCGAACGACGGTGTGCGAATTTCGGCTAATGTGCGAACTGTAAATATACACAAACAGAAATATTCATGCTATAAATCTATATCCTTTTGGCAAAACAAACACCACCACCATCCACCACACCATCGACACCATCCACCACACCATCGACACCACCACCATCCACCACACCATCCAAACACCACCATCGACACCACCATCCAAACACTACCACCATCCACCACACCATCCAAACACCACCACCATCCACCACACCATCGACACCACCATCCAAACACCACCACCATCCACCACACCATCCAAACACCACCATCGAAAATAAATAACACAAATCATCCTTATATCTCCCTTAACAAACCCCGAAACACTTAACAATAAGAAACAAGAACCGTAGCTCATTTGGATCATCTTCAAGATCTCTACAAAGAGGTCTCGGGTAGGTTTTATTTCTTTTTTAGTTAACTTTTGTTTTCCGTTTTTGGTTTGAGTCTTGTAAGATCTATGAGGTTTTTATTTCAATTGATGATAAATCTTGGAATAGTGATCGAAATAAGACTGAGATCTGTTTATTATTATTTTTTCTTTTTTATGTTACGAGTCTTGACTGTCTATAGGGGATGATGAATACACATGTTGTTAATGAGATGGGATTGGACTGATTTTTGGATTTGTTGTTCATATATGGTGTGGTGTATGGTGGTGTCGATGGTGGTGTTTGGATGGTGGTGTCGATGGTGTGGTAGATGGTGGTGGTGTTTGGATGGTGTGGTGGATGGTGGTGGTGTTTGGATGGTGGTGTCGATGGTGGTATTTGGATCTGTGGATCTGGATATGTATATGTTTGTGGGCTTAGTTCGTACATTAGCCGGAATTCGCACACCATCGTTCGCACATCTGTTTGGGCCAACAAATGATTGGTGTTGTACTTTTGTCTGGACACGTGTCAACAAATTAGTGGAGTCGCACATTCGCACATGACCATTTAGGGAATGGGTATTATTTTTGTACTTTTTTTTTGAAAAAAGTTAAATTTTTGTCCTATTTTGAGAATTAGCTCTTTCTTAAATATGTGTTGTGTATAAACTATAAAGGTATTTGTAGCCCATCTATTCAATAAGATCAGTTAAGCAGGTTGTTAGGGCCACTCGATGTAATCATGTAAATGATACTACGATATATTGTGCTGGTGAAGTGCATATGACACTATATATGACCACAATACAAAATAATAAACGGTTGAAAGTTGAAACTAATCCTTTGTGTATAAATCATATATTACAGTCTGTAGTAATTATGAGAAGAGATTTACAATTAGTTTTGTAACATCAAAACACATTACAAGGATAATTCATTAACATGTTTTGATGCACTTGTTCAATCAACCACTTGGACCATTTGGAGGTTTCGAAATCAATTGTTTTGATCCAAAACTTCCTTGTAAAGACACTAGAAGTAATCAGATCTGAATTTTGTTTCATTCTTCGATCTTTCATAGGTGAAAAACATCAAGTCCTAACTGGTTAGATCTGATACCAAATCCATTAGATGCTTGTACAAACACCTTGTATTCCTTCACTAGCTTCTTGCTAGTTTTTTATAATTTCCGTTCGGAAAATGTGTCAATCAAAACAGGTTCGGGTTGAAAAATACAGCAAGCAAGTAAACATCCCTAGCTAAGACTAGTGTACTTCCATTTTGCTATGAAAATACTACCGTATACTAGTACTTGAATAGGTAGAGAATATATAATCAAAATTTTTCAATCAACCGTTGTCAAAACAGTATATATAGTTCTCTTTGTGATCTATATCTAAATCATTATAATTGGTCTTGTTTCTCTAGAAAAAATATTGGTCGGTTTTGGTTAACGATTTGAAGAGTGCAAATATAAATAGTTTGATAGTTTTCAATACTTAGAGTGATCAAACATTATGTGTGGCTTTTTTTATTGAATTCATGTTCAAATGTAACAAGTTCTTACCGGTTACTGTTATTGTAGCTTTCTAAAAAAAGAAAGATATCGAAATCACAAAAATATTTCATAACTTAGATGAAGTAATCCTTTCATATTACATATCTAGCATCATATATACAATCAAATTATTCTCTAAAACATATGGGTATCTAATTAGGACCCCAACAACTTAAGTACATAACTTTTCTCAATGACTCTTCTGATTGCTTCACTTTCTCTTGTACGCCTTTGCTTGTAGCTTTAGCTGCCGGAGTAGCCAGCTTCTTTGACTGAGTGACTAATCGTAGATTGGCCATTATGTGGTGGTGGATAGCCCTGATAGTGTAGTTCCATCGTGTAAAACCTTGATCTTTTAGTGCTTCCACCAATCCAACTGTTCCGGCCACCATCCATGCTTTGCTTGTTGAACTCATAGTGTACGTGTTTGAAATTTTTTGTAACTCGTCGAGATGGTTAAGTAAAAGTGGTTTTGTTTGTATTGAGAGTATGTTGCAAGTGATTGATGAAGATATGGAGTAAGTGGGTATATATATAGAGATAGCACACGGGAGAGTGAAACAGCCAGTATTATGGAAAAATCAGGAGGCAAAAGCCAATGGCTTTACAATATTAAATTCTCATAATATATCCTTCGACATCATTAGTCACGTATGTCTGTATATATAGTATTTGTTTATCACTATCATACATTTCTTTTTTATGAGTAAAAGGACTTCTCCAATAAACTCTAAAAAAATGTTTAAGTACATATGATGCGGGTGAATCCCGTATTCCAGCCAATTACATAGGTGATAAAGTTTACATAACAAAGCACTATAACTCCTAAACAACGGAAATGAACTACTACATTCTAGAATATATTTGACTCAAGACCAAACATAAACTAACGTCTAATATGTCTAGGAAGTCTAATATCATAAGTGTCACAGAATGTCAGATGATCTTCAGTTAAGTCTTCGAATTCATCCTCATTATATGGGTTGTCATGATAGTCTTCCTTTTAACGCTCATATAAACTCTTCTCACAAGAAAACCCTAAGTCCTTTGGCGATAATGGCGACTCCATTCTCCTCACCTGTTCCAATCGATCTTCCTCTTCTTGCTTGATCCAAATACCTTATAACACTTCTACTATCGCGGATTAATCTTCGTATTACCTCCTTTTAGTTGATTTATTATTAGGTTGTCGCTCAATTTTAGATTAGGGTTTTGATTTTATTTTGGTAGGGTTTCGCTTTTATCTGTTTGGTTATCTCTTTTATTCGCATTTAATGATCAATCATTGTTTAATCATGTGAGGGATTAGGTGATTATGGCGATTGACAAACCCTTTTAGGGTTTAGTTATTTTGTTTTTCCCTAATCGGTGGTTGCTCCTGATGTGTTCTTTTATTAGTCGTGTGCTTTAGGGTTTTTCTACTTTTCGTTTTTCTTTCTTATAATCATGGAGACAGGTTCTAATGCTGGAGACAAGAGGGTTTCGAGTGATGGTAAGGCTGGTTCTAGTACTAGTGATGCGAATGTGCAAAAAACAGGGACTCAATCAGGCTCTACTCCCTTATCTTTTGGGGATATGTTTAAGGATAAATCACCCAAGAAGACCGTTAAGATTTCGGAGATGAGAAACGAAAATTGTGTGGCTGCTGCAAATGTCACTATTCCTTTGGAAGCTCTCGATGAGGTAAGCTCTAGATTCGCTAATACTTTGTATGGTTATTTCATTGGTAAGAGGCTCGCCTTCTCGATAGTTGAAAATTATGTTAGAAATACATGGGCAAAGTTTGGTTTACTAAGGGTTATGCTTAATAATGATTTTTTTCTGTTCCAATTTTAAACCAAAGAGGGTATGGAAAGGGTGTTGGAAGAAGGTCCATGGTTGATACGATTGGTGCCTATCTTTTTGAATATTTGGACTCCGAACACTAAACTTACAAAAGATGATATAATGTTAGCTCCTGTTTGGGTTAAACTTCATAATATTCCAGTTGTTGCGTATTCTGAGGTTGGTCTTAGTTTGATTACAACACAAATTGGTCATCCTATCATGCTTGATTCATACACGAGTACGATGTGTCTTAAGTCGTGGGGTCGTAATTCCTATGCTAGGGCCCTTGTGGAAGTGTCGTCAAAGGAAGCTGTTGGGAATTAAATGTTCTGAAGTTAGTACTGCTGAAGAATACACTAACAGTACAAACTGCTAGTGTAAGAATGAAGACTGCTGAGATATAACTAACAGTACAAACTGCTAGGTTAGTACTGTTAGTATAACAAAAGGTACTTCTGGTATGGATAACTGCTTTTAGAGATATTGTAGGAGATAAGTATGGAATATATATTTTGTATATCTTATTTAGTTAGCATTATACGGTGAATACTTATCTTGTAAATGACTCCTTAAGTCTATAAAAGGAGATCCTAGGTTATACGATTTACATATATCAGTCATAGAGTTTTGTTAAGATTCAAGGTCATTGTAACCCTAGTGATAGCTAGATCACTCGTATTATTCAAGCAATAATATTGAATCGTTTGGTGTTAACTTTCTATGTTCATTGTCCAATACAAAGCATTACTGTTCCATTAATCAAACCAACATTCTTCTAAGTGTGGTTGAGTAGATTCCGCATACTTAACTAAATACACTCAAAGTATCTCAAACACATTATAAAGGAGTAACATCCTAAGTGTTTATAATCCTCTCAAGTGGTATCAGAGCCAGGTTGATACTATTGATTTAGAAGAGAAAGTAATGGACATGGAGACTACCTAAACAAACATGGCTGCTAAATTGCCAATGCCCAAGCAGAATGAATTTGACATGTGGAGGCTGCGGATAGAACAGTACTTCCAGGTGCAAGACTATGCACTCTGGGAAATTATTAAAGAAGGAAACTCTTTCAAGCCTTCAATTTCTACAAAAACAGTTGATGGTAAGGTAGAGACAGTTGTGCAGACCTCTCCAGTAACTACAGAAGAGAGGCTTCAAAAGAAGAATGACCTCAAGGCCAGAAGTTTGCTGATGATGACCATTCCAAATGATCAACTCTTGAATTTCAGCAAGTTCAAGGATGCTAATTCCTTCTTTGAGGCAATCATTGCTAGATATGGTGGGAATGAAGCCACCAAGAAGACACATAAGACTCTCCTAAAGCAGAACTTTGAAAACTTCACTGCTACCAGTAATGAGTCTTTGGATCACATGTTCAACAGGCTTCAAAAGATTGTTAGCCAACTTGCTGTTCTTGGTGTGGATATACCTCAGGAAGATTTGAGCTCCAAGTTCCTGAAAAGTTTACCTGCAGAGTGGGCTATGCATGTGGTTGTTTGGAAGAACAAACCAGACATTGATACTATGAGCCTGATGGACTTATACAGCAACTTCAAGATTGTTGAGCAGGATGTGAAGAAGGCTGGAGGAACTAGTTCAAGCACTGGGAATATGGCCTTTGTGTCATCTCCTAGTAATCCAAGTCCAGTTGAAGAAGTGAAGGTTGTTGTGGGAGTTAGTACTGCTAACCCCAATATTAGTACTGCTAGTTCATCAAGCAGTACTAGTGGTATTCTGGAAGATAAAACCTATTGTGCTTTTCTGACAAGCCAGAATGATGGATCAATGCTGACTCATGAAGACCTCCAGGAGATCAATGATGATGATTTAGAGGAGATGGACCTCAAATGGCAGATCTCTCTTCTTAGCATGAGGGCTAAGAAATTCTACCAAAGAACTGGAAAGAAGATCACCATCGGCAGCAATGATACTGTTGGTTTTGACAAATCAAGGGTAGAATGCTACAACTGCCACAAGCTGGGGCACTTTTCATAGGAATGCAGGAAACCTAGGCAGCAGGATAGCATGAACAAAGGTTATGGAAGCAAGACCAAGGCTGTGGAGATTACTGAGCCAACTTCAAAAGCTATGGTAGTTATTGATGGCTTAGGATTTGATTGGATTTTTATGGCAGAAGATGAGGAAGCACCTACTGAGATGGCACTTATGGCTTTCTCTGACTCTGAGGTACAATCTGCTAAATGTTGTTCTAAATCATGTACTGCTCTTAAAGAATTAGAAACTTTAAGGAAACACTATGATGAACAAAGGATTGAGCTAAACAAAACTAATTGTAATTTGTCAAATCATAAGAGAGGTTTAGCAGTCCTAGAGGAACAGATAGTGCGTTATAAGAACAATGAGACTAGTTTTGCTGATGATATAGCAGTTCTTAAAAGGGACTTGTCATTTAAGAATGCTGAGGTTAGTCTATTGAAAGCTAAGTTGGATAGAATTAAAAAAGGCTAATGAAAATATTCAATTAAGTGTAGAAACCTTAGAATATGCCTCTAAGGGTGTAAACAAAATAATTGAATGTCAGTTAATCAACAAAGCTAAGTTTGGGTTGGGGTATAAGACTGTTCCACCTCCTCACAGAGGAATTCCTGCACCTCCAAGAATAGACCTAGAACATACAGGTTTGCCTAAATTTCAACAACCAAAGTTAGAATATGGTCTTAAGCCAAAAGAGAAATGTATTTGTTGATAAGCCTGTAGAAGTCAGTGAACCCTTTGAGAGTGCAAGTGACACTTCATTCACTGAGGACAAGGAGTCCTCTAGTAGGAATTCAGATGCTCCAATCATTGAGGAATGGACATCTGATGATGATTAGGAAGATCAGGTTGTGGTTAAACCTGATATAGTTAAAGTAGAAGGAACCAGTGTTCCTAAGATGGTAAAAGATGAAACTGTTAGGCCTAAATCAAATGCTAAACCAGTTAGGCAAACAGTTATGTACTGTGAGATTTATAGATCCACAGACAAGCCTAGAGGTAACTAGAGGAACTGGAATAACCTCAAGTCTCACCAACTAGGTGATGACTTTGTCCTGTATAAGTAGGCTTGTTATTCTTGTGGTAGTTTTGACCATCTTGAAGCTTATTGTAACAAAAGGGTAACTGGGAACTCAAACCATAGGGTGAACTTAGAAAGGCCTCAAACTCACTCTAATATTGCTAGAATGACACCCAGAGCACTTTTATTGAAGTCTGGCCCAAAACCAATTCATACTGCAAGACCAGCAGTTAGTACTGCCAGACCCTTTAAGACTGTTTACCCAAAACCAGCAGTTAAAGGTGCAAAAACAACTTTCAAATATGCACCAACAACTGCTAAAAGGCCTTTTCAAAAGACAGCAGTGGTACAAAAACAAATTTGGAAACCAAAGGCTACAACTGCAAAGCCAGCAGTTAATACTGCTAGCCAAGTAGTTAGTAATGGCAACTTTAAAAACACTGCTAGGGAACAAAGGGCTAATGCTCTTAAGGCCTCAACATGTTGGATTTGGAGACCAATCCAGTCCAATGGTGCATCAACTATTTTGAAAAGATTTAACTATATTAATGCACGAGGCAAACCCAAGTCAGTAATGGCTTGGGAACCCCAAGGAAACTAATTTCCTTATTTCATGTGCAGGGACATTCACAAGAAGATGACGAAGATCAAGGTTATGCAGACAGTGGGTGTTCTAGGTACATGACAGGCAACATGTCCTATCTTTCATACTTTCAACCATTGGATGGAGGATATGTTACCTTTGGGGGAGGAATAGGACGCAGAATTACTGGTAAAGGTACACTTAAAACCGGTAAATTGGATTTTTAAGATGTGTACTTTGTTCAAAAACTTAAGTATAACCTGTTTAGTGTCTCACAAATGTGTGACAAAAAGAACAAGGTTCTTTTTACTGACACTGAATGTCTTGTGCTTTCTCCAGACTTTAAGTTACCTGATGAAAGTCAGGTATTACTCAAAGTTTCAAGAAAAGGAAACATGTACAATGTTGATATGAAGAAGATTGTTCCTAAAGAGGCCCTTACTTGTCTTTTTGCAAAGGTCACATTGGATGAATCTATGTTATGGCATAAGAGACTTGGTCACATTAATTTTAAAACCATTAATAAAATTGTAAATGATGGTTTGGTAAGAGGCTTGCCTCAGAAAAGATTTGAAAATGACCAAACTTGTGTTGCCTGTCTTAAAGGCAAACAACACAAGGCTTCTTGTAAGCCCAAGATTTTTAACTCTATTGATCAACCTTTGTTATGCTATATATGGATTTATTTGGCCCAACTTCTGTGAGTAGTATTAAGCATAAGAGGTTTTGTCTTGTAGTTACTGATGACTATAGCAGGTTTACATGGGTTTTCTTTTTAGGTTCTAAGGATGAGACACCTAGCATTCTTAAAACATTTATTACTAAGATAGAAAACCTAGTGGATAAGAAAGTAAAAGTCATTAGATGTGATAAAGGGACATAATTCAAAAATAGAGTTATGGATGAGTTTTGCAAAGAAAAAGGTATTAGAAAAGAGTTTAGTGTTGCTAGAACTCCTCAGCAGAATGGAGTTGCTGAGAGAAGAAATAGGACACTAATAGAAGCTGCTAAAACCATGTTAGCTGACTCTAAGTTGCCTATCACCTTTTGGGCTGAAGCAGTTAATACTGCTTGCTATGTGCAGAATATGGTTTTGGTAGTTAAACCTCACAACAAGACACCATATGAGCTTTTTAGAGGTAGAACTCCTGCATTAGGATTTCTAAGACCTTTTGGGTGTCATGTCACTATTCTGAATACCTTAGACCATCTAGGAAAATTTGATGGTAAAGCTGATGAAGGATTGTTGGTTGGATATTCTCTCTATAGCAAAGCATTTAGAGTATACAACACAAGAACTAGAAAAGTTGAGGAAAACCTGCATGTTGAATTTCTAGAAAATAAATCTAATGTTGCAGGTGAAGGACCAAAATGGTTGTTTGACCTTGAAACTCTAACCCAATCAATGAACTATGTGCCAGTTGTTGCAGGAACCTTTTCTAATGATCTTGCAGGTTCAGAAGCTAATGATGCAACAAATGAAGCAGGCTTGGGCAAGGAGAAAGATCAAGATCATGTAATGATGCCAATATGGACAAGTGTGGATTCAACTTCAATGAATGGTGAACCTTCTACCGATGAAGCAAATGAAGGGATTGAAGGTGAAAACAATGTAGATGGAGCTGAGGAACAAGAGAATCAAGATAACAGTACTAATGGTGATTGTACTGCTGAGCCACAAGATGGTACTGCTGGGCTAAATCTTCATACTGCTGGCCCATCAGATACCAATACTGTTGAGTTCTCAGAAGATGAGGTGGATTTCAACAATATACCACCTACATATGCAGTTCTCACTACACCACACACAAGGATTCACAAAGCACACTCCCTGGACAATTTGATTGGTGATATGCAATCTGGAGTGAAGACAAGGAAGCAACTTATGACTTCAGACCAACAAGGGTTTCTTAGTACTGTGTATGAATCAAAGCAGCATGAAGATTCCAACACTTGTTTATTTATGTGTTTCCTCTCACAATCTGAACCCAAAAATGTTCTCAAAGCCTTAGAAGATTCAAGCTGGGTAGAAGCAATGCAAGAGGAGCTTCTCCAATTCAAGATTCAGAAGGTTTGGGTACTAGTGGTTTTACCCAAGGGTATGAGGGTAATTGGAACCAAATGGGTTTTCAGGAATAAAAGGGATGAAAGGGGCATTGTGATCAGAAACAAAGCTAGACTTGTAGCCCAGGGTTATACACAGGAAGAAGGTATAGACTATAAAGAAGTTTTTGCACCAGTAGCCAGGATTGAAGCAATTAGACTATTCTTGGCCTATGTTTCTTTCATGGGCTTCACTATATATTAGATGGATGTCAAGAGTGCCTTCTTGTATGGTACTAGTAAAGAGGAGGTGTATGTCTCACAACCTCCAGGTTTTGTTGATCCAGAACATCATGATAAGGTGTACAAGGTTGTTGATGAACTCAAATAAGTACATTTTATTATCATCATTTATCCTATTTATTTAACTTGTTTTATTATATTATCTATGAGAATCGATACGTTAATGTTTACTTTAGTAATTCTCAGATAAAAACAAGCATTATATGAAACTTAGCGATTTCGGACTAATTGTGGAGCAAAACAGGCAAGATGTCAAAAGCCTACTGAAATCCAGAAGACCAAGCTCGTTCTACTCCAGATACGCCGCATTATACTTCTAACATACGGCGTATCACTATCAAGATTTCACAAGTTACAATCCAAGTACATGCGCCGCATATAAAGTCAAGATACACCGCATCTGAAGACTGTGTACGAATATTCCTGAATATATTATTCTTGGACCCCACGCGAAGTTAAGTCAATGCGCCGCATCTATTCACTCTATGCGCCGCATCGACCCCACAGATAGAAACTATAAATACCCTAAGTTCAGACGAATTTGAGAGTGGGACAGTGTGTGAAGGAATAACCCTAGAGCCGAATTCAGACGACCAAGCAGCACAAGACACACCTAAACGAAGATACAAGAGCTGTAAGAAGGTCCTGCATGTATTCAATTCATTAAGTAGTTTTGGTTTATTGTATTAGTACACTTTAAATCATCAGGATTGATGGGCTTGTGTCATGTGACTACGGAAAATCATGCACTCCCCTTAATATTGCTTTCTCATTAATTAAAATTTATATGTTGATATCTTTAGTGACTTTTATTAGTGCATTGATAACCTCTGTGTCTAGCTGAGCATTGCTTGGGTCGCCATGCCCCTTCCTCGCCTATTTGTTTTAGCGTCTCTTAAATAAATAGGATAGACATAAGTAATCATATAGGGTTTACTCGCCGATAAGATTACTGCCAACGAGAAAGGTTTAATTATATACACTTCATATAAAACTAGAAATAAAACAAGTGACAAGCTACTTAATTATCAGGATAGGTCTTCTTATTGTCTCAAGTATCTATCTGTGTACGTGTGTGCTAATCGCTGATTCGTGCTCATTAGTTTAGTTTACTATTTAATCATAACCAAACCGTGCCAGTCTCTCAGGCTGAACCCCCTTGCGTTAGATTAGGTTGTATAGCTAACTTAGGATATTAAAATACTGATTAGAATAACTAGATAATACGTTCCACTCTTAGTGATCGACACTCTACTTACGGTTATATTCATACTAACCGGGTACATTGCTCGTTAAGTGTATGTGTTATTGATAAGTCGGCTAAATATAAATTTAAAACTTGAGTAGGCATTAATACTGCTAAACCGCAACGAGACATCACGCGCATCAATTCATTAAGTAGTTTTGGTTTATTGTATTAGTACGGTTTAATTCATCAGGATTGATGGGCTTGTGTCATGTGACTACGGAAAATCATGCACTCCCCTTAATATTGCTTTCCCATTAATTAAAGTTTATATGTTGATGTCTTTGGTGACTTTTATTAGTGCATTGATAACCTCTGTGTCTAGCTGAGCATTGCTTGGGTCGCCATGCCCCTTCCTCGCCTATTTGTTTTAGCGTCTCTTAAATAAATAGGATAGACATAAGTAATCATTAAGGGTTTACTCGCCGATAAGATTAGAGCCAACGAGAAAGGTTTAATTATATACACTTCATATAAAACTAGCAATAAAACAAGTGACAAGCTACTTAATTATCAGGACAGGTCTTCTTATTGTCTCAAGTATCTATCTGTGTACGTGTGTGCTAATCGCTGATTCGTGCTCATTAGTTTAGTTTACTATTGAATCATAACCAAACCGTGCCAGTGTCTCAGGCTGAACCCCCTTGCGTTAGATTTGGTTGTATAGCTAACTTAGGATATTAAAATACTGATTAGAATAACTAGTTAATACGTTCCACTCTTAGTGATCGACACTCTACTTACCATTATACTCATACTAACCGGGTACATTGCTCGTTAAGTGTATGTGTTATTGATAAGTCGGCTAAATATAAATTTAAAACTTGAGTAGGCATTAATACTGCTAAACCGCAACGAGACATCACGCGCATCAATTCATTAAGTAGTTTTGGTTTATTGTATTAGTACGGTTTAATTCATCAGGATTGATGGGCTTGTGTCATGTGACTACGGAAAATCATGCACTCCCCTTAATATTGCTTTCCCATTAATTAAAGTTTATATGTTGATGTCTTTGGTGACTTTTATTAGTGCATTGATAACCTCTGTGTCTAGCTGAGCATTGCTTGGGTCACCATGCCCCTTCCTCGCCTATTTGTTTTAGCGTCTCTTAAATAAATAGGATAGACATAAGTAATCATTAAGGGTTTACTCGCCGATAAGATTAGAGCCAACGAGAAAGGTTTAATTATATACACTTCATATAAAACTAGCAATAAAACAAGTGACAAGCTACTTAATTATCAGGACAGGTCTTCTTATTGTCTCAAGTATCTATCTGTGTACGTGTGTGCTAATCGCTGATTCGTGCTCAATAGTTTAGTTTACTATTTAATCATAACCAAACCGTGCCAGTCTCTCAGGCTGAACCCCTTGCGTTAGATTAGGTTGTATAGCTAACTTAGGATATTAAAATACTGATTAGAATAACTAGATAATATGTTCCACTCTTAGTGATCGACACTCTACTTACCATTATATTCATACTAACCGGGTACACTGCTCGTTAAGTGTATGTGTTATTGATAAGTCGGCTAAATATAAATTTAAAACTTGAGTAGGTATTAATACTGCTAAACCGCAACGACACATCACGCGCATCAATTCATTAAGTAGTTTTGGTTTATTGTATTAGTCCACTTTAATTCATCAGGATTGATGGGCTTGTGTCATGTGACTACGGAAAATCATGCACTCCCCTTAATATTGCTTTCCCATTAATTAAAGTTTATATGTTGATGTCTTTGGTGACTTTTATTAGTGCATTGATAACCTCTGTGTCTAGCTGAGCATTGCTTGGGTCGCCATGCCCCTTCCTCGCCTATTTGTTTTAGCGTCTCTTAAATAAATAGGATAGACATAAGTAATCATTAAGGGTTTACTCGCCGATAAGATTAGAGCCAACGAGAAAGGTTTAATTATATACACTTCATATAAAACTAGCAATAAAACAAGTGACAAGCTACTTAATTATCAGGATAGGTCTTCTTATTGTCTCAAGTATCTATCTGTGTACGTGTGTGCTAATCGCTGATTCGTGCTCATTAATTTAGTTTACTATTTAATCATAACCAAACCGTGCCAGTCTCTCAGGCTGAACCCCCTTGCGTTAGATTAGGTTGTATAGCTAACTTAGGATATTAAAATACTGATTAGAATAACTAGATAATACGTTCCACTCTTAGTGATCGACACTCTACTTACCATTATATTCATACTGACCGGGTACACTGCTCGTTAAGTGTGTGTGTTATTGATAAGTAGGCTAAATATAAATTTAAAAAGAATCCCTTTTGCAGGTACTATATAAACGAAGAGGAGCATTAGCATGGAGTATGTCTGATATTAAGGGAATTAGCCCGTCATTCTGTACACATAAAATCCTTATGGAAGATGAATTCAAACCAACTATCCAACCCCAAAGGCGTTTGAATCCAAAAGTCCAAGACGTGGTGAAAAATGAAATTGTGAAATTACTTGACTCCGGACTTATCTACCCAATTTCCGATAGCTCGTGGGTCAGTCCTATCCACGTTGTACCAAAAAAGGGAGGAATGACAGTAGTACTCAATGACGACAATGAGCTAATCCCTTCAAGAACTGTTACTGGATGGAGAGTTTGCATCGACTATCGCAAACTCAATGATGCTACGCGAAAAGATCACTTCCCTCTTCCATTTATTGATCAAATGTTAGAAAGACTATCAGGACATGATTATTATTGTTTTTTATATGGTTTTTCAGGTTTCTTCCAAATACCCATTGCCCCCGAGGATCAAGAGAAGACGACTTTCACCTGCCCTTATGGAACCTTCACCTATAGGAGAATGTCGTTCGGACTATGCAACGCCCCTGCTACTTTCCAACGTTGTATGACGGCTATCTTCCATGATATGGTAGAAGACTTTATGGAAGTCTTCATGGACGACTTCTCAATGTTCGGTAACTCATATAGTGATTGCCTCTTTAAACTTGATAAAATGCTTGCTAGGTGTGAAGAAACTAACCTTGTTCTTAATTGGGAAAAATGTCATTTTATGGTTAGAGAGGGAATTGTGTTAGGACATAAGATTTCTAGGAAAGGTATAGAAGTCGAAAAAGCTAAAATTGATGTGATTGCCAAACTACCTTACCCCACTAATGTAAAAGGTGTTAGAAGTTTTTTAGGGCATGCTGGATTTTATCGTAGGTTCATAAAGGATTTTTCAATGATATCTAGGCCTATGACCCAATTATTGCTAAAAGATGCGAAGTTTGATTTTTCTGAAGATTGCAAAAAGGCATTTAATATACTTAATGAAAAACTAACTACTGCACCTATTATAATTTCGCCGGATTGGAATCTGCCTTTTGAACTAATGTGTGATGCTAGTGATTATGCTGTTGGAGCTGTACTTAGCCAAAAGATAGAAAAGAAATTTAAGCCAATTTATTATGCTAGCAAAACATTAAATAATGCCCAAGAACATTACACAACCACGGAAAAAGAACTCTTAGCAGTAGTTTTTGCATTCGATAAATTTAGGTCATATCTTATATTGTCAAAAACTATGTTTTACACTGACCATTCTGCCTTGAAGTATTTGTTCAATAAACAGGATGCCAAGCCAAGGCTTATTAGGTGGGTTTTATTGCTTCAAGGATTCGATATTGAAATTAAAGATAAAAAGGGTGCAGAGAATCTAGCTGCTGACCACTTATCTAGACTTGAAAACCCTGATATGGAGGTGCTTGATGAAAGGGAAATCGTTGATGACTTTCCTGATGAACACCTTATGATGGTAAGAATTAAGAGCAATAATAATACACCATGGTATGCCGACTATATAAACTTTATTGTTGCAAATGAAATTCCAAAAGGGCTAACATCCGACGAGAAAAGAAGGTTTCTAAATCGTGCTAGTGAGTATATTTGGGATGAACCTTATGCCTTTAAATTATGCCCTGACAATATTATACGAAGATGCGTAGATGGTGATGATATTCCAGCGATATTGGCACATTGCCATTGAGGGCCGACGGGGGGACATCACGGTGCAGTTATTACAAGAAGAAAAATCCTTGATGCAGGATTCTATTGGCCCACTATGTTGGATGATGTAAAAGATTATATAAAAGGATGTGATGCGTGTCAACGATCCGGAAATATTACATCAAGAAACGAAATGCCTCAAAACTATATCAATGTATGCGAAGTTTTCGACGTATGGGGATTGGACTTCATGGGACCGTTTCTTGAATCTAAAGGTAATAAGTATATTTTGGTTGCTGTTGATTACGTATCAAAATGGGTCGAAGCGCAAGCGTTACCAACAAACGACAGCAAGGTAGTGCTTAAATTTTTGCAAAGTTTGTTCGCTAGGTTTGGAGTTCCTAAAGCATTGATTAGTGATAGGGGAACACACTTTTGTAATCACCATCTAGGAAGAGCCTTGCAAAAATATGAAGTGTATCATAGGGTTTCCACTGCATACCATCCTCAATCCAATGGGCAAACTGAAGTAACCAATAGGGCTATAAAACGAATCCTAGAAAAAACGACTGGGTATAATCCGAAAGGGTGGTCTGACAAGTTAAATGATTCCTTATGGGCATTCCGTACAACCTATAAGACACCGACGGGATGCAATCCATTTCGTCTCGTATACGGAAAAGCATGCCACCTACCGGTCGAAATAGAACAAAGTGCATATTGGGCTTTGAAGAAATGTAACATGGATATGGAGGCTGCAACGAAGAACCGTTTCATGGAACTTAATGAACTCTACGAACTAAGAGATGAGGCCTACAGAAATACTAAGATCTACAAAGAAAGAACTAAAAGATGGCATGACTCGAGGTTACATGGGGATAAAATGTTTACTATTGGAGAAAAAGTGCTGTTATTTAATTCTCGATTAAAGATGTATCCAGGTAAACTTAAATCAAGATGGACGGGTCCGTTCGTTGTCAAGAAAGTGTATCCATATGGGACTATTGAAATATGCGATAAAAATGGTTATATATTCATGGTAAACGGGCAACGATTTAAAAAATACTTTGATAATAAAATTGAGGATACTGAGAACGAAGTGGTGGAGTTTGAACCCGAAGTATTAGAATAAGGAGCTGAACGTGAGTCTAACTTGAAGACTCTGGAATAAAGACAAGTGCTGACCGGGAGACAACCCGGAAGAAAAATTTTTACTTTTTTGTTCTGTGTCGAGTCTGTCAGACCTGCAGAAGATACGGCGTATCTCCATCATAAGATGCAATGCATCACCTGCACTGGTCATGTCTTATTTTATTTTCCGCATTTTTATTTTTTGACTTTAAACCTTTCTGTCAGTATTTTAATGCGGCGCATCCCTGGTTAAGGATGCGACACATCTTTTATTCTGATTCGTATTTATTCCAGGCTCGATACGGCGTATCTTCTTCCATAAGATACGGCGTATCGACTGACCTGATGATTTACAGTTTAATTTTTTTTTTAAGTTTTATTTTTACTAACTACTAATGTATTATGCAAGTTTGAACCTTCTTAACTCAGGTGTGTTAAAGTCTTAATGGTATTATAGATTCCTGCAATTTTTGTGGATACATCATCTATGAAGCTTAAACGTTCTAATCCACAAGAAAGTTGATTTCTGCTCTTATACGAATAATGGAGGATCATACCGAGCAAATCTCAAGGGAGTTTTTCTGTTCTAATTCTTTTATTTTCCAGTTTTTAACCTTTGACACAAACAACGAGGACGTTGTTTAACTTAAGTAGGGGGATTGGAGAATTAGAACACTTACTTGTCCTAAACTTTTTCAAAATATGCTTAAAATGCGCTTAATATATCAAAATTTAAAAAATTTTAGCATGTTTTTGTTTAAAGTCTAAATTACATAGCCGCACACATAACTCTATTCTTTCAAAAAATATTAAAACTTTAGTGTGCTGGTGACTTGTAAACTTTAGAACTTGGCTTGTATACTATTCGAGACCACCATAATAAGTATTATCTATATAATTGGAGTGACTTGTCTAAATTGGTAAATTTCTAGGATTACACCCAAATAGCCTTTATATGTTATGTGATATTAACTTACTACACTGGTTAGTTAACCCCTGTATAAACCCTTTGTTACTCTCACTTTTAGAGTAAGATACCCCTAGAAAAACCCTCAGAGCCATTCCTTTCGTTTCTTACACCTTTGTTTTAATGTTTCGATACACCCTTAAACCTTAGCCTACCCTGTAGATTAAAATCCGTGGTTAATTGCTTTAGACAAAGTGTGTTTCCTTACATTACCTGTGTTCGCGTGCGTAATTCATTATCTTTGATTAGGTCAGGAAATTGTACAATGCAATTGGTATGAAAGTAAATATTGTATAACTTTTAGCTTATTTTTCGTGTGTTTGCTACTTTCGCTATTACAGTTATTTCTGAAAGTATGAAGAGTATGAAAAATTATCCAGAAAAATAGTGATAGTAAAGTTGTGGAATTTTACACATATATGTTGAAAAAAAAATAGAAAAATAGAAAAGAAAAAGAAAAAGGAAAAGTTGGAAGTTCGTTTTAACCAAATTATGTAAAGTTTTGTATTAAGTGGGAGATATCACCACTATTTGTTGTATATTATATTTATGGATTGAATGGGAGTTGGCCGTTATGGGAACGCCAACTAAGGTTATTCTTTGATTGAGATCTTGTTGAGTATAATTCGTGTCTACCTAAAGCGTGTGTTTCAAGTGTTAAAGCGTGAGTTATTCAATGATATGAGTCTTATTCATGGGATGGTTGGGAAAGTAATTTACCACACTTAGGATTTTAATTTATCTGTTTTGTTTATTTTTCATTTTACACCAATTTGTATCCCAAATATTATCAATACCCTATATCATTCTTCATCCAAACCTTTGATTTATTGAGATTAGGGATTTGAGCAATCTTAAGTATCGTAGTCGTGGATTCGACTATGTATTTATGATTTTGTCGCCCTTTTTGATATAATATTATTGGTGAAGATTACTTGGTCCTATCTTTAGCTTATTCGAGTTAAGGATTTGAGCAATTGCAAGTATCGTGGTCATGGATTCGATCATGTATTTGTGATTTTGTCGCCTTTTCTGAAATATGAGATCGATAGAGATTAAAAAGGATGATCAACCCTTAACCAATAAACCCTTTTTACCGCTTTAGACTTGTTATTCCTTGGCTTTAGTGGGGGAGATGCGTATACTTGCCAAGCCTATGATAGAATATTCGTCACAACTAAGCAACTAAACGATTTAGAATTGTTTTACATTAAAAATTATTTTGGTTTCTAGTTCGTTAAGTGTTTGGTTGTGTGATTATGACAAAACGAATACGTGCTTAAATATAAAAATAAATCCTAATATCTTTTAGGATACATTTTCATTCGATTAATTCTAAGGTTTACTTGGGGACAAGTAAAGTTCTAGTGGGGGGATATTTGATGAACTCAAATAAGTACATTTTATTATCATCATTTATCCTATTTATTTGACTTGTTTTATTATATTATCTATGAGAATCGATACGTTAATGTTTACTTTAGTAATTCTCAGTTAAAAACAAGCATTATGTGAAACTTGGCGATTTTGGACTAATTGTGGACCAAAACAGGCAAGATGTTAAAAGCCTACTGAAATCCAGAAGATCAAGCTCATTCTACTACAGATACGCCGCATTATACTTCTAACATACGGCGTATCACTATCAAGATTTCACAAGTTACAATCCAAGTACATGCGCCGCATACAAAATCAAGATACGCCGCATCTGAAGACGGTGTACGAATATTCCTGAATATATTAATCTTGGACCCCACGCGAAGTTAAGTCAATGCGCCGCATCTATTCACTCTATGCGCCGCATCGACCCCACAGATAGAAACTATAAATACCCCAAGCTCAGACGAATTTGAGAGTGGGACAGTGTGTGAAGGAATAACCCTAGAGCCAAATTCAGACGACCAAGCAGCACAAGACACACCTAAACGAAGATACAAGAGCTGTAAGAAGGTCCTGCATGTATTCAATTCATTAAGTAGTTTTGGTTTATTGTATTAGTACACTTTAATTCATCAGGATTGATGGGCTTGTGTCATGTGACTACGGAAAATCATGCACTCCCCTTAATATTGCTTTCTCATTAATTAAAGTTTATATGTTGATATCTTTGGTGACTTTTATTAGTGCATTGATAACCTCTGTGTCTAGCTGAGCATTGCTTGGGTCGCCATGCCCCTTCCTCGCCTATTTGTTTTAGCATCTCTTAAATAAATAGGATAGACATAAGTAATCATTAAGGGTTTACTCGCCGATAAGATTAGAGCCAACGAGAAAGGTTTAATTATATACACTTCATATAAAACTAGCAATAAAACAAGTGACAAGCTACTTAATTATCAGGACAGGTCTTCTTATTGTCTCAAGTATCTATCTGTGTACGTGTGTGCTAATCGTTGATTCGTGCTCATTAGTTTAGTTTACTATTTAATCATAACCAAACCGTGCCAGTCTCTCAGGCTGAACCCCCTTGCGTTAGATAAGGTTGTATAGCTAACTTAGGATATTAAAATACTGATTAGAATAACTAGATAATACGTTCCACTCTTAGTGATCGACACTCTACTTACCATTATATTCATACTGACCGGGTACACTGCTCGTTAAGTGTGTGTGTTATTGATAAGTCGGCTAAATATAAATTTAAAACTTGAGTAGGCATTAATACTGCTAAACCGCAACGACACATCACGCGCATCAGTTGTAAAGGATCTTTATGGACTACATCAAGCACCAAGGACATGGTATGAGACTTTGGCTTCCTATTTGCTAGAGAATGGATTCCAAAGAGGCAAGATTGATCAGACATTATTCATCAAGAAGCACAAGAAGGATATCTTGCTGGTACAGGTGTATGTGGATGATATCATCTTTGGATCCACAAGGAAGGAAATGTGTGTAGAGTTTGAGAAACTTATGCATGATAAGTTTCAGATGAGTTCCATGGGGGAACTTACATTCTTTTTGGGTTTGCAAGTAAAGCAATCAAATGAAGGCATATTCCTTGGATGCAGACTTATATCATGGCAGTGTAAGAAGCAGACAATTGTGGCAACTTCAACAACTGAAGCTGAATATGTAGCTGCTGCAAGTTGCTGTGGTCAAGTGCTTTGGATTCAAAATTAGCTTCTTGACTATGGGTATAATTTCATGAACACTGTGATATATATTGACAATAGCAGTACAATTTGCATAATTAAAAATCCAATGCAACATTCTAAAACAAAACACATAGAAATTATGCATCATTTTATTAGAGACTGCAATGAGAAAAGGCTGATTCAAGTGGTTAAAATTGATTTTGATCAAAACTTTGCAGACCTTCTCACAAAATACTTTGATGTAGGAAGGTTTCAATACTTGGTAGCAAGTATTGGGATGCTTAACCCTTAATACTTTTCAAACTGTGTGTTTTTATACTTAAATTGGATTTGTACTCCTAGGTTTGTCATTTGTACTTTTAAGTATATTTTTTGTACTGCTAGTACAAATTTGGTCTGTTTTAGTTCATACTGTTAGTCAGATGTTTATACTGTTATGAGGCAAGTGCTTTGCACTTTGTTTTCTTGGTTTTGGACTAACAATTACAGGTATGGAGATTAAGCACGAAGGATTTACAAGTGCATTGTGTGAGCATAAGTTGGTGGTTCATGTTGCTGACATAATAGGTTAATGATGGACAGAGTTTGGGAATTCATTAAAAAAGGTTTATACCTAAGTTAATTAATTCTTTAAAACTTCTTTCCTGAGACCTTATTATGATGATTTGTATTGAATTGATGGCTTAGTTAGTCAGACAGTAACTGACTTAACTCACTTTCTATCATTTTATACTTTTATAAGTATAATGAATTAGTCTAAGGACATCTGATAGAAAGAAGAGCGAGCAAACGTGAATCTAACACTTGTGTTAGAGGTAACAACTGCCACGAGCTGGAAACCCTGTCAAGAAAGCTCTTTGAATGAGTTTATCTGTACACAGGCAGTTATTTATAACTGAAAACATTGGTTCTTACACAACCAGAGGTTGCTTTAAACCGAAATCTTGATTAAGTGTCTGTCATTACACTTAATCCCTTCAAAAAGGTTGTTAGCAGTATGGTTTTTCATTAAAATTTAGTTCATACTGCTGAGTCAAATTTTTCTAAAAAGTTTGTACTGCCAGGCTTAAAGTTAGTACCGATAGGCTTAATTTGTACTGCTGAATAGACATTAGTACTGGTGCAAAATAACAGCTTTTTGAAACTAGCCGTTGAAAGTCAGTTGAGGTTTTTACTGCTCAAATTCCTTGTTTCAAGGTTTTTCCTATTTGGATAATTAACTTTTATTCTATTTTATTAACCTTATCTTAAATCAAAAGTTAACTTTTTCTTCAAGTCGGTCCAATAGAAACCCAAACAAGCTTTAAATAATATCTCAATTCACTTTCTTCTTTTACTTTCTACCCTACAATTATACTATTCCCACCAGTCAAATCAATTTTTACTGAAACTAAAATGGCTACTTTATCTTTTGCTGACAAACACAATCAAGTAGCTTATTTGGAAAAAGCAGAGGATGACACAACTTTTCATCAAATAGTGGATTTCTTAAATAACTCTTACATAAGGTATTCTTTACTTTTAAATCCCACTATCTATGTCCCTCACATCAAACAGTTTTGGCAAACTGCTACTGTCAAAACCTTTGAAAATGGTGACAAAGAAATTAATGCTAAAGTGGATGGAAAATCTATCACTATTACTGAATCATCCCTCAGGAGGCATCTCCATCTGAGTGATGACAATGGTATTAGTGCTATGCCAAACACAGAAATTTTTGAAAACTTATCCAGGATGGGGTAAAACACTGATTCTCAAGCTTTAACTTTTCAAAAGAGTCGTTTTGCCCCTCAATGGAGATTTTTCATTCACACCATCCTTCACTGTCTCAGCCCCAAGAAAACCTCATGGGAACAGTTCAGTAGTAATATTGCTACTGCTCTCATTTGCTTGGCTACAGATAGAATTTTCAACTTTTCAAAACTATTTTTGAAGGTATGGTGAAAAATGTTGATAGTAAATCAAAATTTTTTATGTACCCAAGGTTCATCCAATCTATTTTGTAGAAACATAAACTGCTTCCACACAAAACAGTTTATCGAACATCGAAACTTACCCAAAAACTCTTTAGTAACATGAAAATTGCTTCAAGAGGGTATGGTGGGGAAGCAGTACCAATTTTTGATACAAGTACAAGCTTAAGGTAAAGGAGCAACAAGCCCAGTTGCCTCCCATCATACACCCACAACATCAAAAAACTTATCTTCACAACCATCTTCATCAACATATAGGACTGAATCCAGACAGGACTCTGATTTACCTCAGCACGGAGTTCCTACTCCCACACATGTAGCAGATGAGGCTGACTTTGTCAGGGTGGAAAGGGCTACTTCTACTGTCTCTGGCTTAGAAGCTGGGCAAGACAGAAGTAACATCAATAAGACCCAATCCATGGCAACACCAGCAGTACCTTGTACTCCTGGTGGAATCCCTAGCCAAATGGAAACTCAGAGTGGCTCAGAATCTCATCTTATGATGGATTATGAGTCTATGCCCCATGATTCACCTCTCCCAGAAGGTAACACATCAAGAAGTGTTGAGGGCAGTCTGAAACTAAAGGAATTGATGGAAACTTGTACCCAATTATCTGAGAGGGTGACCACATTGGAAGCTGAGCTTAAAAGTCATAAGAAGAATTTTGGGGTTGTCTACACCAAATTGGTTCTCAAAGTGAAGAAATTGGAGACCACAATCAAGAAACTTAAAGGAAAAAGATCAGCAAAGATGGTGATTTCAACAAGTTCTTATAGTCCATCCAAGGGTCCAAGTTCAGATGTTAGTGAGGAGTCTTCCAAACAGGGGAGGAAGATTGCTCAGCTGGATCAGGATCCTGATATTACCTTGGTTCAAGAAGAGTATGACACTCAGGGGAGGCAAGTAGATCAGTTTGATAAAGGTACTGCTACTTTTGATGAAGGTACTGCCAGTGTTCAAGGTACTGCTAGTCTTCAGAGTTTGAATGATGCTGGATATCAAGGTGCTGCCAGTGCAGTCTATTCAAGGAAACCAAGGTTATCAAGGGCAGACAAGGAAAAAGCTATCATGACAAAGCAAGAACCTTCTCCTAAAAGGTTGTCCAAGAAGGAACAAGCTCAGTTAGCACTTGATAAAGAATTGGCTCAGGAGTTGGCCCAAAAGTTTCATGAAGAAGAATTGGACAGAGTTGCTGAAGAAGAAAGACTAGCTGAGGAAGAAAGGGTGGTTGCTTTTATGATTGAAAGAAAATATCAGACTGAAGCAGATCAGACAGCTGCTCAGATTCTTGCAGATCAGAAGATGGTTGAAGAGTTACAAGCAGAAGAAAGATTAAAGTATACTCCAGAAGAACAAAATTCAGCTATTAATGACTTATTGGAGAAGATCAGAAAGAAGCAGACTAAAAAGAAAGTTTACAAGAAAAAGATCCCTTCAAGAAGTGAGCAGTTGAGATTTATGAATAATTTCTTAAAGCACCAGGATTACTGGAAAGAGAGTTACTTCAAAGGGATGTCTAATGAAAAAATTGAAAAGGCATACTTTGAAGCTTATGCAAGAATTCAGAGGCATTTGAAAGATGATAGTGCAATCATTGAAACTGAACCCAGTAAAGGTGTGAAAAGAGGAGCAGAATTATTGGAATCTGAAGAAGCTAAGAAGCAAAGAACTGAGGAAGAATCAATTTAAGAAGAACCAGTTGAGAAAGAATCAACTGAGAAGGAAGAGAAAACATTGACTGATGAACAGATACACAGTATAATTGTAGTAATTCCTGAATCCCTCAACATTGATCCACTTCAAGCAAAACATCCAATTATTGATTGGGAAGTATATTCAGATGGAAGGATCAAGGGGTGGAAGATCATCAGGGTAGGAGAAAAGACTGAAGTGTATAAATTTTTTGAGGACATGATTAGATCTTTTGACAGAGATGATTTAGATAAGTTATGGAGTCTAGTGCAAGAAAGATTTAAAACCTCAGATCCTACAGATGACAAAGATAAGGAACTATGGGTTGAGTTGAAAAGGTTGTATGAACCTGATGGAGGTGAAGCTATTTAGAGGTTTCAAGCTCCAATTGCAGAGATTACATGGAGATTATTTGATACTTGTGGTGTTCACAGGATTTCTACCAAAGAAGGATTGGAAATTTATATGTTGGTAGAAAGAGATTATCCTCTCAGAGCAGCAGTTTTATTGGCTATGATATCATCAACACCTAAGGTTGAAGAAGGTTCAGAGATGGCAGATGAATTGGTTAGAAAGATATTTTACCTTGCAGAACAAAAAAAAGCCCAAACTAAAAGATTGACTATGTAGTGTTTGGAAGAATCCTCACATCCTCATTTAATTCAGAAGAAACTTGATGATTTAGGGTAAATCACAAGTTTAGGGGAGGATTGTTGGGAATTAAATGTTCTGAAGTTAGTACTGCTGAAGAATACACTAACAGTACAAACTGCTAGTGTAAGAATGAAGACTGCTGAGATATAACTAACAGTACAAACTACTAGGTTAGTACTTTTAGTATAACAAAAGGTACTTCTGGTATGGATAACTGCTTTTGGAGATATTGTAGGAGATAAGTATGGAATATATATTTTGTATATCTTATTTAGTTAGCATTATATGGTGAATATTTATCTTGTAAAGGACTCCTTAAGTCTATAAAAGGAGATCCTAGGTTATACGATTTACATATATCAGTCATAGAGTTTTGTTAAGATTCAAGGTCATTGTAACCCTAGTGATAGCTAGATCACTCGTATTATTCAAGCAATAATATTGAATCGTTTGGTGTTAACTTTTTGTGTTCATTATCCAATACAAAGCATTACTGTTCCATTAATCAAACCAACATTCTTCTAAGTGTGGTTGAGTAGATTCCGCATACTTAACTACATACACTCAAAGTATCTCAAACACACTATAAAGGAGTAACATACTAAGTGTTTATAATCCCCTCAGAAGCTTTACTTGACTCTCTTGTGGTTGCTATCCCCTAAACGAATGGGTCTGGTCATTCATTGGAAAAAATTGATATTGAATATGAGTGGAAGCCGCCAAGATGTGAGACTTGTTAAGCATTTGATCACAATGATGATAGATGTCCTAAAAGAGTGAAACCGGTGGTCAATGAGGAAGGGTTCATTGAAGCTAGTAGGAAAAAAGGTTTGGGAAAGCAACCTGCTAACCGACAAGTTGAGGGATTGCGTTTGCAAAAACCAAAGGTTCAATATTACTATAGACCGATTTCTAAACCAAATAATGGTGGGGCCTAGACTTCAAAACCAAATGTTGATCCTAATGCAGGTTCACCAACGGTTAATGTTGGTTCTCCTTCTTGTACCGATCCTACTACTGGTCCTACTAGTAGTACAACTCATTCTCAGGATGTGCAAGGTAAGAATAATAACTGGGTGGATGATATCAACATTGTTGATTTGAAGAACAGTTTTGATGTGCTTACGGAGCATGATTCGGTTTTGGAACCTGTGATTGGCACTACATGTACTCTTAAAGTTATCCCTAGTTCTTCCAAAACTAATTCTCCATCGCCTATGAAGAACACTCCTATTGTTGATAAAATTGAGAAGCTTGAAAAGCTTATTATTGATGGGAAAGCTACTCTTGTGGATGAGAATTGTAAACCTCTTAAAAAGGTTGATTCTTCAACTAAGGTGGGTAACCCATTCTCTAAGGTGGGCAATGTGGTAGTTTCTGACAGTGATGATGATGAAGTCTTTGATGATCACATTGGGACGTTGTATTCTGGAAGTGGAGGTAAGGAGCAGAGTCTTTATAAGCAATGGAAAGCGGGTACGGATGACGGCAACAATTATGATGATGATGATTTTGGCCTCTCTCCTGCACAAATAAAGGCTGCTGGAATTCAAGATTTTTTTCTTAACTAGGTTGTTTTATATATATATATTTTTTTTGCATAAATTTTATTTTTTATGCTGGTTTTTGGTTTGGTGGTCTAGTTGGATGTAGATAGTTGTCGTTTATGGCTTGTCATAAATGATTTAGTGGTTGTATCAAGCGATTGCTTGCGGTTAATGTGGTTCCTCAGCCACATTCCATTGTGCTTAAACGTTTTTTTAGAGTAATATATTTTACTGGGTGGAATACCCTTTACCAAAAAAATATAAACTCTTCTCACTTCCACCTCCTTTCGAGGACCTAACAACCTTAGGATGATTAGATGCCATAAAATTTAAAATTTCAGTATCATGCTCAATCACGTCAGTTTCGCTTTCCTCTTCATTTATATCAACTTCCTTGTTTTTTCCAACATTCATATTATCCTTATTACTACCACCATTCACATCAGTTTAACAATACTAATACTAACAGTGTCACAAGAGGCAGCAACACCATCATTTTCTACCATATTAAAAGCCTCAAACGTGTTGGAAGTCACTCTTTTAGAACCAGTAAGATAAACAACTTGAGAATCTTATTCATGCCACTAGAACTAGCCACATTAGCCTTAAAAACTAATTTTTAAAACCATTCGAACCACTAATGTTGCCAACCATAGAATTATCCTTCGGTTTGGTTTACTTTGAATCCGTCTTCTTCGAAGTCTTGGGTTGAACAGGTCTGTAAGTACTATGTGACTTGGGACCAACTAGTAAACCCCGGACGGCTTGCATAGGACTGTTCAAATTCCTCAAAACGTCGGGCAAACTCTTCTTTGTACATCGGTCCATGTTTTTTTTTGGACAAATATCCAAAGAATGTCCAAAAACCATACAGGTTGGACGTCTAGTAGGTTTCCACTCGTACTCCACACGAATAATATGGAAAATATATCCACCACCTTCAATTTAAGGCACCGCCACAACAAGAGTATCTTTCAACTCAATGTCGGCATGAAGATTAATCATGGCTCTTGCGAAATTGGACCGACCCCATGATGTCATGCACATAGAGGTTGTATACGTATTTAACATTAAACGTTATTTATATCTTTCGATAACTTCACATTTTGATGATAACAAAATGTGAAAACACTTTACGTTAAAATTAACGTAAACAAGTTTTTAATCGAAAGATCCCATTTCTATGCAAATCACACTAGGTATGAACAAGCAAATTTACAACTTGACAAATGATCAAAGAAGTGAATTTGTGTTTAAAACTTCATATTTTTAATGTGACAAATTTTTTTTTCAAAAATACACTTTACAAGTTATTGTCGAATTATTAAGAAATGTTTTATTAGAAAAATAAGTTTAAATATCATAAAAGCTATTCCCCCTCCCCCAAAATCAGCTCCAAACTTCCCCAAATAAACTTTCACCACTAAAGACAAAAAGAGGAGCGTTTTTGTCTGGCACGGTAACACTAAATTTAGTGGTACCATGTGAAATTTAGTTGTACCGTGTCCTCATAACGGCTAGATTTGTTCTGCCTATAAATACCAGCCCTCTTTACAGTTTTTGGGCATCCTTTTTCACACACATCTTTCTGAGTTCAATACTCTTATCACATCTTCTCCTCTTGATCATTTAGTTTAGTTTTCTTTTGTTTAAAGAGTGATCCAATCATCCAACCAAGTGATCACCTTCATTCCTCAACTAGTGCAAGAGAAGAACACAAGGTATCAAAGAAGATACAAAGTGTTGTAGTTATAGTTAGTGCACTTGTAACACTTGTTACATACTTGTTGTATTCTTGTATACATCAAGTTCATTTTTCTTTTGAGAGTTTGTGAGAGTAGATCATAGTGATCTTGTCGAGATCATGAAGATCTCTTGTAGCATGTGAGCTAGTGTGTTGATCAAGGGTAGATCGGGTTGATCGAGTCAAGTGTGTTGATTGTGTGAAGTAGAAAGGTTCGTGTGGATCGTGGTAGATTGGTACCAGCTAAGATTAGTACTCGACATTTAGCTTAGTGTCGAAAATTTGGATAAGCGACGTTGTACGGTTTTCTCCGCCTGAAGGGAGCTTTGTTGACATAGTGCTTGAAACTCTCGAGTGTGGTACTCGGAGAGTGGAGTAGGGTGAAAAAGAGCTTCGTAACCAAACCACTATAAATCTCTTTGTCCCGGTTTGATCTTTCCATCTCTTTTCTTTATAATTATTGTTTATATTAGTTAGTATTGTTTAGAGTTAATATTGGTGTTGATTGACTTCACACAAGAATCGAATCAAAGTTTTTCACAAGTAAAGTTTTAAAACAACATAAAACCGGTAAAACTATTCAACCCCCCCTTCTAGTTTTCCACAATCGGTACCAGAGCCATGTCAGACAAGATTTTAAAATAAATTGTATTTTAAAACTTGAATCGACCAATGGATTTTGACAAATATCAAGAAGGGCAATCTATGCAAAGACCACTAATTTTCTAAACCGATCGTTTTATATATTGGAAAACAAGATTCGAAACGTATGTGAAATCAAAATACATTGATCTTTGGCATATTATTACCGAGGGTGACTTTCAACCGATTCAAAAGAATCCGGAAACTAAAAGGGATGAAATAGTACCTTATAGTAAACAAAGTGATGAACTTAAAAGAAAACTAGCCAAAAATGATGAGGCTAAAATGATGATTTATAATGCTTTGCCGAAAAAGGAATTTGAAAGAATTTTTATGTGTAATACGGCAAAAGAAATTTGGAAAACTTTGTTAGTCACTCACCAAGGTAATAATCAAGTCAAAGAGAACAAGATAGATCTTCTTGTGCAACAATATGAACAATTTTCCATTCCGGAAGACGAATCTATTGATAATGCTTTTGCTAGCTTTAATACTATTATTACTTGTTGGAAATTCTGCTAAGGAAGAATTCTGCTGATGGTTACTACTGATGGTTACTGCTGAAGCTTTGTGATTCTGCTGAAGAATGTTACTGCCGAAGTATAGATTGTGCGGAATGTGTTTCTGCTGATTGATAGTTTCCGCGTATTTTGTTATTAGTTAGGATATGCATGAGTTTATTTAGAATGTGATATTGCATATCTTAGAGAGTTTTTAGATTATACGTTTCTTGTGAAACGGTTTAGGGTTGTTTAGGGTTCCTTGTCTATAAAAGGAACGCATCATTATGTATTATGGACGAGTTTAGAAAAACACTTTTAGTATTAATTAAAAGATCCATAGAGGATCAAATCGTTCTTAGTAATCGTGTTCTTACTTGTGTTTGTTTTCCGCTATAGAATACAAGTAACTTAGACTTTCTTTTAGTGTGCTTGTGATTACATAAACATTACTAACGATCCACGAGCTCACGAAGATCTATCAAGGTCTTTAAGTTTCAACAAGTGGTATCAGAGCCTCGTGAGAGTCTCTGTGTTACTAGGAACACCTTCACGTTTACACCCTCTCACAATAACAATGCCTGGATCAGACGATGAATCTGAAGTTCACAGCAACAACAACAACAACAACAACCATAACACCACATCTATGCAACAACTCAATCTCACCAACAGCAATGCAAAGTTTCCTTACCTTAAGAAGGAAGAATATGAATTATGGGCAATGAAGATGCAGAACTGGATCACCAATATTGATTGGAATCTTTGGGAAATTGTCCGTAAAGGAAATAGTTTGAAGAAGCACACCAAAGATGCTGATGGTGTTGTTTCGATTCTTCCTCCTAAATCTGCTGAAGAGGTTCTTGCAGTACAAAGAGAAAATAAAGTGAGAACCATTCTCCTTCAGGCTATTCCAGATGATCACATGGGAGACTTTCACTACATGGAGGAAGCAAAAGATATCTGGATGGCAATCAAGGCTAGGTTTGGAGGGAACGATGAGTCTAGAAGGATGAGGAAGTCGATGTTGAAACAGCAGTTTCAAGAGTTCCAAATAACTGAAGAGGAAGGAATTCACAAGGGGTATGATAGGTTCCATAAAATTTTGAGCCAGATGAATCAGCTGAAGGCTAGACCTGATAATGAGGACTGCAATGCTAAGTTCCTGCGATCTTTACCTCCCTCATGGTTACAAGTGAGCATTGCACTCAAAACAAAAGGAGGTCTTGATATGCTTTCGTTTGATGATCTCTACAACAAACTCAAAACTCTTGAGCCTGATGTTAGAAGCCCCGTTCGTTCATCAAACCCTACTTATTCAGCTTTTGTGAGCACTACCTCCAACAAGCAGACTCAGGCTTCAAGTTCAAGCTCCTCAGTAATATCTTCCTACTCTCAACCACAATCCAGTGGAGTAATGGAGGATATACTCCACTCTTTTGTTGCTGATTATGAACATCAGCAGCATCTGGCTTTTGAGGATTTTGAACAGGTGGATCCTCTTGATTTAGAAGAGATGAATTTAAAATGGCAGGTGGCCATGCTTACTTTGAATGTCAAGAGGTTTGAAAAGAAGTCTGGAAGAAAGTTTGGGTTTCAGGGACGAGATCCAGCTAGGTTTGATAGAAGGAAAATCAAGTGTTATTCATGTGGTCAGTTGGGTCACTTCTCTAGAGAGTGCAAGGATAGGAAGACTGGTGATGAAGTTCGGTATTCAAGCTATCAGAAGAATCAAGTGAATGCTGAAAACCCCAAAGCCTTGGTCACTCTGGATGATCATATTAACTGGAAGGTGCATGAACCTGAGAATGATGATAATACTGAAGTGAATGGATTGATAGCGAGCTGTTCTTCAGAGGATAAGCATAGTCACACTGCCTTTATGGGCATATCTCAGGTACAAAATTGTATATTTGGTTGTAGTGAAAGGTATAATGAACTTAAAAAGGAATATGATGAATTAAAACTTAAATATAATGAATGTTACATAGATGTTAAGGCTTATAAACACTCTTTAAAAACTCTAGAAAGACAAAAAGTTTGGTTTCAGAAGAATGAGGTTGCTTATGATGAAAAAATAGGGGTGTTAGAGAGAGATTTACTTTGTGCTAAAAATGATTTAAAGCGTACTGAGAAAGAAAAAGCAGAGGTAGTGTTAGAAAAACAGGAAGTGCAGACTAAACTTGACAATAGCTTGGCTAGGTTTGATAAATGGAAAGATTCATCTAAAAATCTAAACAGGTTAGTTAATAGTTCTATGTCTGTAAAAACTAAGATTGGTTTAGGGTTTGGTGACTACATAGGGAAAGATCAATTCTATGACCCTAATAAGTATAGTGTGTTTGACCCTGAGCCTGTAGACTATCAAGTTCCTGTTAAGTTTGTCAAGGAAGGTGGTGTACATGCTATGCCTGGACCTATTAGGGGAGAACATATGCCATCTAGCACCACTACCTCAGACTTTGATGGATCACACCATCTTTATGGCAAAAAGTCAAGTGACTTGCCAGACCCTCACTCTAATTCTGCTGACTTTGTCTCTTGTTCTGACAGTGACAAGTCCTCTGACCAAGGGTCTACCACCTATACCAGTTGTGATTCAAGTGAAAAGTCAGACCCTACAAAGACCTCTCCCAAGCTTACACCCAAGACACCCTACAAGTCTGTTAGAATTGCTGCTGAGGATGTCAAGTCCAAGACAGTTTCTTCTGAAGACTTGTCTTTTAATTCTTTGCAAAATAATGTTTCTTATTGTGTCAAAAACAATCCTGTTTCTGTTAGTAATTTGAATAATTCTACTTGTAATGGAACATCTTTTTCTTTTAATAAATCTTCTAAAAAGAAGAAATGTTTTGTGTGCGGAAGTAAATCTCATCTAATCAAGGATTGTGATTTTCATGAGCAAAGAATGGGTGTTGGTCAGACTAACCCAAGACCAATGTGGACAAATGTTCAGAATATTCCACCATATGTCCCACAGGCATCTCATAGGGCCAGCAATTTTGCTGATAGACATTCTGCTGATAGACATTCTCCTAAGAAACATTCTGCTGATAGAAATTTTCAGTCTGCTAGGAGAAAATATTTTACTAGACCATTGGTGCAACCCACTAGTTCTTATTTTCAGAATGGTTATTGGCCTGGCTTTATTGACCCAATGAATATGGGTATAGGATATTAGGATACTGCTGTTAAGCCCTCAGCAGGTTGTTTTTGGACACACAAGGGACCTAATCTTCATAGAAGGTCCAAGAACAATGGTGGATCTTATCAATCTACATGGCCTACTTCTTATGATCCACAAGGCAGGCTCAAGTCAGTAATGACTTGAGTCTCCAATGTGTACTAACATTTGTATAATTTTGTTGTATATGTAGGATCATCCTTTGAAAAGTAAAGATGTTGGTATTATAGATAGTGGTTGTTCAAGAAGTATGTCAGGAAACAGGGATATGATGCATAATTTTGTACCCATTCAAGGAGGAGGCAATGTGACCTTTGGTGGAGGAGATGGCAAAATCACTGGGTATGGAACCATCAGAACACCTCACTTGGACTTTGCAAATGTGCTCTATGTGAAGGAACTGCAACACTTCAACTTGTTCTCAGTATCTCAATTATGTGATACAAAGAACAAGGTCTTCTTCTCATAGGATGAATGTCTTGTACTCTCCAAAGAATTCAAGCTTCCAGAAGATACCACAATTCTGCTGAAAGTTCCCAGAAGATACAATTTGTACACATTCAACTTGAATGAAGTCCAACCTGAAGGTGATCTGACATGCTTGGTGGCTAAAGCATCCCTGGATGAGTCAACTAAGTGGCATAGAAGGATGGCTCATGTTAATTTCAAGACCATTAACAAACTATCTAAGCTTGGTCTAGTTCATGGGCTTCCCTCCAAAGTCTTCACCAATGAACACAATTGTGTTGCCTGCAACAAAGGGAAGCAACACAGAGCTTCATATAAAGCCATTACAGCAGTGAGCACTATCTCAGAACCTCTTCAGTTGCTGCACATGGATCTTTTTGGTCCAGCTCAAGTCAGGAGTATTGATCTCAAATCCTTCTGCCTGGTGATCACTGATGACTATAGCAGGTTTTGTTGGGTATTCTTTTTGAGAACTAAAGATGAAACATATCCAATCTTAAAAGAGTATATTACCCTTGTTGAAAACCAGCTAAATAAAAAGGTTAAAGGGATTAGGTGTGATAATGGGACAGAGTTCAAAAATGCTGTGTTAATAGAACTTTGTCAGTCTAAGGGGATAAAAAGGGACTATAGCACTCCAAGAACCCCACAGCAAAATGGGGTTGCAGAAAGAAAGAATAGGACCTTAATAGAGGCAGCAAGATCCATGCTTGCAGACTCTAAATTACCCACTATGTTCTGGACTGAAGCAGTAAGTACTGCTTGTTATGTTTTGAACAGGGTATCCATCACTAGACCTCATATTAAGACACCTTATGAACTTCTCACTGGGAAAGTTCCTGATATTCATTACCTTAAACCTTTTGGTTGTCAGGTGACCATTTTGAACACTAGTGATCCCTTAGGAAAGTTTGATGAAAAGGCAGATGAGGGGTTTATTGTGGGATATTCAGCTCATAGTAAGGCTTATAGGGTATATAATTTAAGTTCTAAAAAGATAGAGGAGACCCTTAATCTGAGATACCTAGAAAATAAGCCTCATGTTCAAGGACAAGGTCATCCTTGGTATTTTGACTTGGATTACCTAACTGATTATTTGGGTTATACTAGATATGTTTCTGAACAATCTACAGGTACAAAAGAGTCTCCTACTAACAATGCAGGTACCCTGGATGAGGACTCAGGAAGTGAGTCTGAGCATGATGAACATACTATTGTTGTACCTTCCTTTCCTCCTAACCATGTTGAAGGAGATACTTCTAGGGAGATTGAAGATTTGTCACACTATGCAGAGGACCTTGCTAGACTCAAGAAACAAGAATTTGCAGCCAATCAAGAAGTTGAAAGACTTAGTGAGGAGTCAGCACAACCTTTCAGTGGAAACCAGGATTCTGCTAATCCCTCTCATGTTTCTGCTGATATTGCTAAATCTGCTGATGGGTCTTCTGAAGGTTCTCCCATGACTAATAGTGTGTCCACAGACTTTGAGGAACCTTATACACGCTTTCCTGGTCCTTCTGATCTTGGAAATCACTCACCCAAAGCTGGTATCTTCAACTCAGCCTCCTATGACAGTGAATTTGGACCAAACATGACCAATCTTGATACCTCAATTGAAGTCAACCCCAATGCAACCAAAAGGATACATACTGCTCATCCTCAATCAAACATTCTTGGTGATCCTCAAGCACCTGTTAGAACTAGAAGCTCTGTGAAAGGTTCTAAGTATGGTCAAGTGGCTTTTCTTTCTTATGTCTCATCTCAGCAAAGGGACAATCACACAGACTTTAAGCATTGTCTGTTTGCTTGTTATCTTTCTCAAGTGGAACCAACAAGTGTAAGTCAAGCTCTTGAAGACTCCAGCTGGCTTGAAGCAATGCAGGAAGAGATGCTACAATTCAAGAATCAGAAAGTTTGGCTATTGGTACCACTACCTGAAGGGAAGATTGCCATTGGTACCAAATGGATTTTGAAAAATAAAAGAGATGCCAGGGGGATTGTGGTTAAAAACAAAGCAAGATTGGTGGCACAAGGATTCAGACAAGAGGAGGGCATTGATTATATTGAAGTATTTGCTCCTGTAGCTAGGGTTGAGGCCATCAGAATCTTCTTGGCCTATGCATCTTATATGGGTTTCATGGTGTATCAGATGGATGTCAAAGGTGCTTTTCTATATGGAGAAATTGATGAGGAGGTTTATGTATCTCAACCCAAAGGTTTTGAAGACCCAGATCATCCAAAGCATGTTTATAGGGTTGTCAAAGCTCTCTATGGCCTTCATCAGGCACCAAGAGCTTGGTATGCTAGGCTTTCATCATTTCTGCTGAAGCATGGATACAGAAGAGGTGCTATAGACAAAACACTCTTCATTAAGAAGAACTCCAGGGATATCATACTTGTTCAAGTTTATGTGGATGACATTATCTTTGGCTCCACTAATGAAGCTTGGTGCAGGGAATTTGAGGAATTAATGAAGGGAGAGTTTCAGATGAGTGCTATGGGGGAGCTCACTTTCTTTTTGGGCTTACAAGTTCAGCAGAAACCAGATGGTATTTTTATTAGTCAGGATAAGTATGTTCAAGATATGTTGAAGAAGTTTGATATGGAGAATGTTAGACCTGCCACTACACCCTATGAAGCTCCCAAACCAAAGAATAACCTTGAACCAGATCCTGCAGTGAATGTTCACCTGTACAGGTCCATGATCGGTTCCTTAATGTATTTGACAGCTTCAAGGCCAGATGTCACATTTGCTGTGAGTGCTTGTTCTAGACATCAGGTCACACCACTCACTTATCACCTGAATGCAGTCAAGAAGATCTTTAAGTATCTCAAAAGTCAACCCAAGCTCGGTCTTTGGTACCCAAAAGAGTCTCCTTTCAAGTTGGAAGCTTATAGTGATAGTGACTATGCTGGTGCAAATCTGGATAGGAGATCCACAACTGGAGGTTGCCAATTTCTTGGAAGAAGTTTGATTTCTTGGTAATGCAAGAAACAAACCATTGTTGCTACCTCATCTACTGAAGCAGAGTATGTTGCTGCTGCAAATTGTTGTGGACAGGTTCTTTGGATACAAAATCAATTGTTGGATTATGGATTTAATTTCATGAATACCACAATTTTTATTGATAACCAAAGTACCATATGCATTGTTAAAAATCCAGTTTTTCATAATAGGACTAAGCATATTGAGATAAGGCACCATTTTATAAGAGATGCATATGAAAAACATTTGATTAAGGTGCTTAAAATTCACACAGATGATAATGTGGCAGATTTGCTGACTAAAGCTTTTAATGGACCTAGGTTTCAACACTTAGTGGTCCATATTGGGATGGTAACCCTTAAATGCTATGTTTGAGGGGAGGCATAGGCCTCAGGGGAGGCATATGCCTCAGGGGAGGATTGTGATTGTAAAGTTTGTATTATTTTATAGATTTTTTATTATGTTTGCTAACACTCTAATCCACTAATGTAATTTTAGTTTGTATGGTTTGGTTTGTTTGCTGTTATGTGTATGTTTTGCAGAACTGCCTTGATACTGATGATCTTAAGTTAAAGAAGATTACTTTTATGGGACATGGTCAAGTAAGCTTAAAGAGTGTTTCTGCTGAATGGAAGTACTGAAACATAGTACAAGTAATAATCAAAGAAAAGTTGTTCATTCATTCATTCATTCAAAAGAGATTACAGCTTACAATCAACTTCATAAAGACCAATCCTATACAAAATAATCTACATTGACACAAGTTCCTATCAACTACTGATGCACCAGGAAGACTAACAGACATGATTGAAGATGCTGAAGAACCTAGTTTTATATCTTTGGTCCTTGGCAACATCTCATCATCATCTACTCCATCTTACCCTTTCCCTTTCCAGTCACCTCTGCACTCTTGCCCTTTCCTGTGTCTCTATGGTATGAAACACCAGTCCTTGGAGCAGGAAGGCCAATAACCACTTCCCTTGTCTTTGGGAGTGGTGGATTTCTGGTGTGTGGCCTTGGTTGGGGTTGTGAAGGTTGGGGATTCTCTTCCCTGGTTGATGCTGCTTCCCTCTCATCTTCCTCTCTTACCAACCTACTGAAGATTGGCTCAAGACGCTCTGTGGAGTCATCAGAGCCCCTAGATGAATCATCTGGATCCACCACACTATCATCTTCTGAAGAAGGAAGGAAAGGGGACTTCCTTGTAGGTGGCTCGTCTTGGTGAGGATATCGAAATAGAGGTCGACTATCCTCAGATGAAGAAGATGATGATGGAGGTTTGGGTGGATTGTTGGGTCTGCTTGAAGAGCCCACATCATGTTTCTTCTTGCGGGCTTGTTCCTTGGTGATACCATACCTTCTATGTGAAGGTTGTGTGGATGATTGAGGTTTGTTATCTCCTGAATCTGCTGATGATTCAGAAGAAAGATCGATGACTTCGGGTTGGTTATTCATTGTGTTGATAAGTAATTTTGATTGGATGAAGGTTTGATGGTAAATTAGGGTTAAGTGATTTGTGCGAATTGTGAATTGGGGTTATTTTATAGGCGAAGTCAAGTGGAAATGCTAATTAATGCTAGTTGGGTGGCAAATTAAAACTCAAGATCTTTACCGAAGATATTATTCTCTTGAGTTGATTCTGCTGATTGACTCTCCATTTCAGCAGATTGACCATCATTTCTGCTGAAGGGTTGATTTTGAATGGTGAAGTTACTTTACACGTCAGATAAGGTCAACCATTTGTTCCGATAAATTTTGATCCTCAATTGGGTAACTTCTATTTATAACCTATTCATATAATATTCGCCCAAAACAACTAATTCCCTCTTCAAGTACTCTAAACCTATTCTTCATTCTCTCACAATTTCTTCAATGGAGTCCCTACAATTCAAGAAGGATCACAATAAAGTTGCTTTTCTGGGAAAAGCGAAGGGACAGGAAATATATGACCCAATGGTTGATTTCTTAAAGCGATCAAAGATTCATTTTGCTTTGACTCATTATCCGGATATAGTACATGAATCTTTGGTCAAACAATTTTGGGCATCTGCTGAGAAGCGGTCTGAGACAGAGATAGTAGCAAAGATAGATGGAACTGAGTATGTTGTGAATGAAGCTTTGATTAGGGAAAGATTGCAGTTGGATGATGAAAATGGGGTTTATCACACTCACACTGAAGAGATTCTTACTGGTCTAAGAGCAGCAGGTTATCAAAGTGTGGATACAACTATGTGGCTGAAGAACAAGTTTTGTCCCAAGTGGAGATTTTTGGTACATACATTACTTCAATGTATCAGCAACAAATCCGGAGGATGGGATCAATTTTCTACTCAAGTGGCTTGTGGTATAATGTGTCTTTCACATGGTTTAACTTATAATTTTTCTAAGTTTATTTTTGATAATTTGGTAGAAAATATTCAAAAGAAAAAGCATAAGTTTTTGATGTACCCTAGGTTTCTACAGATAATTTTAGACATAAATACCCAGGATAGAGGACATTATCCCATAGGAGCCCTTAGTGCCAAATTGTTTGCTTCTATGAGAACTCATTATGGTGGAGAACATCACCCTCTTCTACCAGCTATGTTGCCACATGGCAATGATGATGCTGATGAGGGCAATACTGCTGATGCTCCACCAGCTCCCAATACTGCTGATGGTACTCCATCAGTAGAAAGGGTTGAGGGCCCATCCTTAGCTGCTGAAGTACCTTTTGTTTCTACTGACCTACCTACACCTTCACCTATTCCATCACCATCTCATGAAGCTCCTGAAGAGCTTGTTCCTGAGGTTGAGGAGACAATTCAGTCTCTTGATACTAATATTCCTACACCTCTTGAAGATGAGATTCCAAGACTGTCCACACCTAGCCCCTTTAGAGACCCAATAGATGAGAACACTTCTAATTTTGAGCATATCAATGTTTCTTCTGAAAGGCCCAATGAAGCTCCCTTTACCACTGAGACATCTGCTGGTGGAGCTGAGGACCCTATTACTCTCACTTCTCTGTATACTTTATTCAACAGGAATGTTCAAGAAATTGAGAAGTTGAAGAAGGAACTTGCAGATACTAAAACATCACTTGGTGATGAGATTGTGGTGCTGAAAAGAAGGGTTCAAGAATTAGAGGATAAACTTGGACAGAAAAAGAAGAGGAAGTTTGTGTTTGCATCTGATGATGAGCAGGAGGCTAGTTATTGGGATCATCTTGATTTATTGGCTGAAGCTGCTCAGCAGACTTCTACTCATTCACCTAAAGCTGCTGAATCCTCTCATCAAAGGGATCAGATTAAGTTCTCCAGAAAAAGGAGAAGACAGTATTTGAGCAAGGAGTCTACAATGCCAAGTTTGCATATCGATGTTGGTCATGTGGCTTCTGCTGATGTTACATCTTCCAAGGTGTCTGCTGAAGTGTTTGTTGCTGGAAGAACATTTGTCTTGGATACTACTGATGAAGTTCATGCTCCACATGTTGAATCTTCAACTCAACATGTTTCTGCTGATGCTTCTATTGGAGTTTCTACTGAAGATATTGACAGAGTTACTAGTATGGATACTTCTGGAAATGAGCAAGGAAGGGTGGTTGGAGAAGATCTTGGTACAGATCTTGTTAGTGAAGAAGAAAGGAAGGAGCAAGATAGGTTGTTTAAAGAATATGAGGATCTTGTGAAGAGTCAAGCTTTAGCAAAACAGATGGCTGATCATTTTACTTCAAATTTGCCTCCTGAAAGGCAAAGAGAGCTAGATGAGCAATCAGCTCATTTTACTGATGCACAATGGGACTCTTACACTCAACAAGCTGCATCCAATCCTAATTTGGCTCAAAGTATCTTAGGAGCTAACTTTGATAGTAATAATTTTGCTGCACAAATGGTAGCTCTTGGGCAACAGAGGAAGAAAGCTGCAGCAGAGAGGAGGAAGGCTATTGCTGCTCAGAAGGCACAAGCTAAGAGAGATAGACCTCAGACTGAAGCAGAGAAGAAACAATATCGGAGGAATGTGGTCTATAATCAGTATACATCTGTGTACAGTTATGGTTTGACAAAGAAGCAAGTTTGGGCTTTGTCTGATTCTGAGTTGAATAGGATTTATGATCAGATTATGAAGTCTATTCATTCTTCTGCTACTCAACCTAAGAGGTCTGCTGCTAGTTTGGAAGCTCCAAGTACTAAAAGACTGAAGCAAGTGGAGATAGGTACTTCATCTTCTGGAGATCAAATACCTCTGAGTCCTTCTACTGATATTGCTGCAGATACTCCTGAAGATTTACAATCTGCTGAGCCTATTGTTACTCCTAACATTGCTGCTGATGAAGCTTCTGAGAGACAATCATCTGGGATTCCTGTTTCTCCTGAAGCTACGCTCAATTCTGCTGAAACCTTTGCTGCACCATCTACTGCTCATGAAGATTCATCCTTGTCCAATTATAATGCAGAAAAGGTTCAACAAGCTGAACAGGCAGCTGCTAAGGGTAAACAAGCTAGGGAAATGGCTGACAGGTTGCATGAAACAGGGGTTTCTGATTCAAGTTCTCCTATTCCTACTGAAGATACTTCTTCTATTGCTACTGAAGATGTTTCTATGGGGATTTACATCCCTGGTAGAAGGAAGAAGAGAATGGCACATATAGGCAAACATTTTGCGAGTAGAAGATCAGTTAGATTGGCTAAGCAGATTCTCAGAGCTCAAATGAGTAGTTCTTCAAAGCAGGTAGACCTAGAAGCTACTGATGATTCATTTATTCAGGAAGGAACTTCTGACACTTTTCCTGAAGGATCATATAATGTGTTGATCAGATGGACTATCACAGATGGCCAACTCAACACTATCTACAGGCAAGATCAATCCTATAAGAATTTCACTTTCTTGCAAGAAATTCTTCATTTGGTGGATAGACAAGATCTGCAGACTCTTTACAAATTGGTCACTGAGTATTATGCTCTACATACTCCACAAGGTGCAGGCCTATATCTATTGGGAGATCTTCAGGTTCTCTTTGACTCTCAAACTCCACAGGGGAAAGGCTATTCGATTTGGAAAAATTCCCATAGGTGGAAAGTTGATACTTGGAGATTTTATCCCATTCCCAATGTCCATGTGGTAGAGACTGAGTCTGGGATAAGAGTATGTATGTTTTCTGATCAACAATATCCATTGTCCATGACACTGATGAATCGAATGCTCCAAAGGAAGTTGGAAATTCCTCCTCATCCAGTTGCTAATGATAGGACACATGCTGAACAATTGGTTGGGTTCATCAAGTCCAAGCTTCTGCAACATCAAGCTTCTACTTGATTCTGGTATTATATATTATTTGTATATTTTCTATTTCTTTATTTCATTTCTCTCTTATTTTGTTCTTAGTAAAAAAAAAATAATAATAAAAAAATTAAAAAAAAAATAAAAAATAAATAAAAAAAAAAAAAAAAAAAAAAAAAAAAAAAAATTCCTTTGTATACTAACTTTTATGCAGGTTTGTTGTATATTACTCTGTTGATGGTTATCAACTCACCAGATGTGACTTGTGTCCATCAAAGAGTTGGCTAGTCCAAAGGGTACAGCTTTGGTAAAGACACATCAAATCTGTTGATAGCTATAATAGCTTGCTAAAAGCTATAGGGTACTCAACTCACCCATGCTTCATTGCTGAGAGTTGAAATGGTCATCAATTCACCATGGATGTAACCCTTTATGGGATCCAAAGAATTGGCTAGTCCACAAAAGTATGGTTTGTGGTAAAGACATTTGGTATCCATATTTGGTTCTCAATTCACCAAGGTTCAGTTGCAACCAAAGGATTGGCTAGTCCTGAGCAAACGGCTATAGGTAAAGACATCTCAAATCCGTTTATAGTTGCTGATTTGCTAATAAATCAGATGGTTATCAGTGTACCATAGTTTTCGAACTTAAACATTTGGCTACTCCAGTAGTAATGGCTATTGGTAAAGAGACATCAAATCCATTATTTTCAATGATTCACCTCTCACAGGTGTTAACACACCTAGATGTGATGAGAATAGTATGAAACTACATTGTTTTGATGTACATTATGTCATTTGTTGCTGCAAAGACCTGGAGTTTCCAGTTTTGCCATTCATAGAGATGTGGTTCATTTGATTCTTTGCTGCTGATGTTCGAACTCCATCTTCTTATACTAAAGTGTGGAAGATCTATCAAAAATCTTGAACTTAACCATGTCAAATTCAAGATTAGGGGAGGATTGTTGGGAATTCTGCTAAGGAAGAATTCTGCTGATGGTTACTGCTGATGGTTACTGCTGAAGCTTTGTGATTCTGCTGAAGAATGTTACTGCCGAAGTATAGATTGTGCGGAATGTGTTTCTGCTGATTGATAGTTTCCGCGTATTTTGTTATTAGTTAGGATATGCATGAGTTTATTTAGAATGTGATATTGCATATCTTAGAGAGTTTTTAGATTATACGTTTCTTGTGAAACGGTTTAGGGTTGTTTAGGGTTCCTTGTCTATAAAAGGAATGCATCATTATGTATTATGGACGAGTTTAGAAAAACACTTTTAGTATTAATTAAAAGATCCATAGAGGATCAAATCGTTCTTAGTAATCGTGTTCTTACTTGTGTTTGTTTTCCGCTATAGAATACAAGTAACTTAGACTTTCTTTTAGTGTGTTTGTGATTACATAAACATTACTAACGATCCACGAGCTCACGAAGATCTATCAAGGTCTTTAAGTTTCAACATTACTAGTCTTAAAGCTCTTGATGAAGGTTATTCTAGCAAGAACTATGTTAGGAAGTTTCTTAGAGCTCTACATCCTAAATGGAGAGCAAAGGTCACCGCCATTGAAGAGTCAAAGAACTTGGCGACATTAACACTTGATGAACTAATAGGAAACTTGAAGGTTTACGAGATGATAATCAAGAAAGACTCCGATATAGTCAAAGGCAAAAGTGCGAGAGTTAGATCTCTAGCATTGAAAACAAAAATGAGTCTAGTGATGAGGAATGTTCGGATTCCGACAGTGAAGATGAAGAGTATGCGATAGCCGTTAGAGACTTTAAAAAGTTCTTTAGGAGAAGAGTTAGATCTCTAGCATTGAAAGCCAAAAAGTTCTTTAGGATAAGAAGTCGTCACAAAAGAACCGAGATGAGAAGAAAGGAAAGAGTGATAGGAGATGTTTTAGATGCGGAGATTCAAATCACCTCATATGAGAATTTCCTAAACCACCGAAAACCAACAACCAAAGAGCTTTCGTTGGAGGCTCTTGGAGTGATAGCGGTGATGAAAAAGAGAAGAAGCCCAACGATGAAACATGTCTAATGGCTCAGGCTTCGAACGAGGTACATTCCAACTCTTCTTATTATAGTGATGATAATTCGTCAATAGAAGATAATAGACTATATGATGAATATAATAAACTATGTGAAGTAAGTTCTAAAATCATAAGTAGAAACAAAACACAAAAGGGAACATTGCATGAACTTGAAATGCAAATTTTAGAACAAAAAGATCAAGTAAAAAGACTTGAGAAAAATAAAGAGATAGATATTGGATGTAGGTCATGCATGTGTCTTCGAGTAGAAAATGAAAATCTCAAAGAAAATGCGTTAAGAATCATTAAGTTTGAAAAAGGGACAAAGTCACTTAATGATATGCTTAAAAATGTTAGGTATAGTGAACATGCTGGAGCAGGCTTAGAATTTGACCCAAATAAAGCTTCGACAAGTAAAACTAAATAAGTAAAATTTGTCAAACCCACAAGTTCTGCCAAAAATGTGGACGGTACCATTAAAGGTACAGACGGCACCACTAAAGTTAGTGGTACCATGGTACCGTCTGGTGCTGGAGGCAGAACTGAGTCAAATCTGAAAAATAATTCAAGTCCTAAACCAAGTCACATAGTTTTTAATAGTGTCAAAGTACCTATTGCTAGTAAAAAGGAAGTCAAAAGTTTTTACAAACCCTTATCAACCACCGGGCTTGGCTTTGTAAAACCCGACACTAGTTCAAAGACTCCTCCACCTAGAAAAACAAATGTTCCTAAACCTCGGTCAAGAACTCGTCTACCGAGAGTTAACTCTAGAAGACAAAGTTATCCAAGTAACTATCCCGTAACTTGGAATAACCGTCAACTACAAAGTTACTTACCATGGGAAATTTGTCCTCCGTTCCAACATCCTAACCAAATGTAACTAATGCATGGGATGTTTAATGCTAAAAACTTTGGACCCATGAGATATTGGGGACCAAATGTTTGAATGTTTGTCTAATCCAATAGATATGCTTGGGAATCGACTTGGAACCCGATGAATGGGTCAAGAATAGAGGATGCACTAATCATATGACGGGTAATCGAAGTCTATTCTTATCATACAAGGCTTACAACGGAGGTAATGTCACTTTCGGTAGCAAACTTAAGGGAAACATCATAGGCAAAGGTACGATTACTCAAAACTCCCTCACTATTAGAAATGTTGAGCATGTAGATAACTTAGGATTTAACTTGCTTAGCATTAGTCAAATGGTAGACAATAAGTGTAGAGTTATATTCTCCGAAGAGGGTAGTGAGATCACTAAGAATGGTAAAACCATAGGCAAAGGACTTAGGAAGAATGGCTTATTTGTTATGAAAATAGGAAATAAGCCTCAGGATAAGATTTGCCTAGCAACCATAGATGATAATTTCACTCTATGGCATAGGAGACTAGGTCACGCCAATATGCGCTTGATACAATCATTGGCATCTAAGAAACTAGTTAGAAACCTACCTAAGATTAAGTTTGATAAACACTTTCGTGACGCTTGTAAAGTTGGAAAACAAGCTCACTCTAGTCACAAAGCTAAGAATATGGTCTCGACCTCTAGATGCCTAGAACTCCTTCACATGGACTTATTTGGTCCATCCACCGTTGATGCGTGGTTTTGCGACCTTACAACAGGTTTTACCTCTCGAGGGATCTCAAGAGGCTTGCAATCCCCACCAGGCAGTGTACCTGACCGATGTAGTATAGTGTAGTGGCAAGTACCGGGGGATTGATCGTTCTCTAGGGGAATAGTGTCGTTAGGATTAAAAAACTACTCTAGTAGGTCTAAGGGTGAGGGAAGATTCTTTTTGTATCTTTTATATTTTTTTTATGAAAGCAAGTAAAATCTCGGGTTTGAAGGAGTGGGCGGAATTAGTTGCTAGTCAACTAACCCAAATAACTACAAATGCAAATAAAATAAAATAACTGAAAATAAAAAGGTTGTGGAACTTATATGGGGAGAAATGTGTTTACTTAGATTTCCTTACTCCCTAACTATCTTTTACCGGTTGATTAGTGTGTATTAATTGCGTGGATGACGGGTGTATTCCTTAATACCAATCGTGGGGTGGCGTACGTACTTCCCCAACTCTACAAGCTCCTACTTCACTCCTATGTCGAGCCGGCTAAGAAGCTCCTAACATGGGATCATTAGAATTCGCTCATGCATTAAATACAACCATAAAAACCTTTTACGCATTGGTTCATGTTTCTTAAGACGTTCAAGAAAGTTACCGTATAGGAGGTTAGCCAGTTTTCTTAAGCCTAACATCGATAAACAATCATCCAATACAATTAATAACACACCAACAACCAATAATCAATAGTTAGGTTTCATTAGATCTAAGCAAACACAAGATAAATCTAGCCTAGCATGTTAAATAAAAGACAAGAACAAGATATAATCAAACAACACATAGACATATTGAATGATTAATTGATTACTTATCTTCAATTGAACATGGGAGATCTAAGGGTATGAAACCCTTAAAAATGGCAGAAAAATCGTCTTAGTGTTTCTCCTCACAAAGTTGCACACTAATAACTAAAAATTATGAAAATATATATAGGAAAACAGATTTGACGGCGTCACGTTATAGAGCGTGACGCCGTCACCTCGCCGCAGTTAGATTTTCTTGATGGCCTTCTTGACGCCGTCCCCTTTTAATCCTCCAAAATCCTCTCTGGCGCGTCAAGGGTTGACGGCGTCACACTGGGGCTTGACGCCGTCACAGGAACTTTCCAGCAGATTTTTGAGACTTTGTCGTTTTCTTCACTTTTATGCTCCAAAAACGTCCAAAATGCTTCCTTTTCCAGATTTCTTCTCCAAAGTACCTAAAATGACAAAAGGAACGATTTAGGGCAATATTTGATCAAATAAATACGATTTAGGGCTTAAATGACCCCCTAAAAGCGGTACACTTTTCGCTTCATCAAATACCCTTACACTTGAGATTTGCTTGTCCTCAAGTAAATGCGCTTTTATTCTAATCAAAATACAAGTTAGGGTCATTTAACGCTAATATAAAAGTAATTACCACAAATAGTCGTTCCACTTTAATCATAATAAGCACGGAGATTACAGACTAGCACCTCACAAGTAGTGTTTAGATACTCACATCTCTCAGGTGTCATAAAAGTGTATCTCATAAATGAAAATGAATAATATCTCTCACTACCTGTCATAGCAAATAGATTACCATAGGATTGGGAAAGGATCAAAAACCTCCTCCACTAGGCGTAAGCACCTAAGATAAACTATCAAAGAGGGCTTTTAAACGGGTTATAACGTTAGGCGTAGGGATATGATAAACACAGTTTTGTTGGATAAAGGATATTTTACTGGTGGCGAGTTAAAGATCTTGATTAATTACATGTACAATATGGCGTTGCTAAGCCAAGGCTAGACTCGACTTAAGCTAATGAAAAGAATAACAAAAAGATAAAATAAACATAAAATGAAACGGGATGGTAGTCCGTATGTTTTTTCTACTTTTTTTTTTTTTTTTTTTTTTTTTTTTTTTTTTTGCATACACTCTTGCCCTACCATCCAAAATAATACATCGTAGGGGGGTTGTATCCCCCTTACACTTGAACTTTTACATAACTTTACAATTAACTATTCTAATGACTCGAATTAAGATAATCGAAACACTTGGAGTACTTTTAAAATATTTAGCACATATGGGGGTAATAATGTTGTTCTTCCCCATTACTCCATTACACTAGTACTTTACCCATGAGTCCCAATCGTCCCAAAACAATATGTACAAGGATATGACTCGACTTAGCAACCATGTAATCAATTAGATAATTAACTTGGGGTTTAAACAAATGTTGTCACAATAATGCACTAAAAATGAGTGCATACAAGGTAGGCTAAGGCGATTTGGGTGTACATTTAAGTGGGGTGTAAACAAATTCTTACTTTAAGTAAAATGCTTAAAGTTAGAAACGAAAAGATAGGCTCTGAGGGGTGTACTAGGGGTATCGTGTACTAAAAATGAGTACAACGCAGAGGGTGTGGGAGAATTATTTGACCAATGTAGCCAATGTAATTATAACAAAAACACAGGTGTAAAACAATGGGTTAATCCTAATGCCTCTTATCATGTAGTAAATCTAACTACACGAATGTAGTCTCACTTGTGACCTCGGAATGGTCCTAACGCAAGTTCTAGAATCTAAGTGCTACCGGTACACACATCATAGCATAAATGCTTTTCCTACCAATTCTAGGGGCGAACCTCATATATTTGGGGGTGGAAAATTTTTTAGTGGTACGGTTTTGTGCTAGTCATATAACTCCTATCCGTGAGACGCTCATTAAGACCAAAGTTTCACTCCTATATGTTGTAAAAAATTTTAAATTTGGCACTAAAATTTCCTTAACAGGTATTTCTCTCAGTTTTATTACACATCTACCATCAAACAAACAAAAAATCAAGCGTAATAGCATTCTCTAAGGTATCGTACTTTACCCCCCCCCCCCCCTTACACTTAAGATGAACATTGTCCCCAATGTTCAAATAACAGGATGTAAAAGTAAATAAGGTAAAAGAATGAAATCAAATACTCCCCTGATTCGCTCGGTGGATAAAGGGGTAACATGGTTAGATCTTCTTCCAAGGTAATGTTGAAGCTTCAAGATTAAAGCAGCGCCAAAAGCTTGATTCCACATACATCTCCTTGTCTAAAATAACCTGTTAATCCTGAGAAAACAAACAAGAAAACCTGCATAACATCGGCGGTATAAATCTGTATAAGGATATAATGCTTATGGAATGATTATTTTGCAGATTCCTGGAGTTTATAAGTTAGAGATTTAATAAAGCATTTTATGATTCCGGAAGAAAAAAAAACTTTCAAAAATTTCAGAAAATTAAAACCTGACGCCGTCAGACAGGGGTCTGACGCCGTCAGAAATGATCTGACAGAATTCTCATGTTAAGTTTCCGGAAAATTTCTGGAAAAAACCTATACCTTACTTCCTGGAATTCCTGCAAAATATCATTATGACTCGATACAAGCATTTGACTCAAACAAATACTAATATGTATGTTAATTTATTATTGTTACGATTCATGTTCATTTGTTCTAATAAACCGATTTGGATTTCCCTTACACTTAACTTTTGCAAAATACCTTTATATGTAGTTAAGACGAATTTAAAAACAAGATAAAGCATTTTCACAATTTAGTTTCGAACATGAATCAATAATAATAAAAATTAAACATACATACGGAAGCAAATAAAATCAAACAAACAAATAAATAAACACACAAAGTAAATAAAGCTTGGGTTGCCTCCCAAGAAGCGCTTTTCTTTATTAACGAGTCTTGTAGCTAGACTCAAAGTCAGGCTTATCTAGTGTCGCTTATGCACACGTATCCGAGTGTGAGCCATCTAATTGTTGCCTCATCTTTCTTGTATTCATCATTCAGCTCCAGACATCCATGATAATATCTCTTATTTTTCTCATGTGGATATTTGAGCCCATTTTTCTTATCATTCTCACTTAACAAGTCAATAGGCACAAGTCTATTGCAAAATTCAATGGATAAGTTATTAAACCTAGGATGTGATCGGGGCATTTGGTAAACAAAATCTTCATCCCCATCCGAGAATGTAATTAACCCGTCAACAAGTTTTTCGTCAAGGTTGGTCAACCTTTTGAAGGGTTCTCCAAAAATGACTTGGGTTAATTTGTTATCAATAAATTCTCCTAAGTTCTCCATAACCATAAAATCCACCAAATACACAAAACTTCCTACGAATACGTGTAGTGGCTTAATCCTAGCAACAATGTTATCTCCTTGATATTCTAGCTCATCTACCATGATTTTATTATAATTAGCGCGAGAGATAATGTTTATAGGCAAAGATGAGTTAAGATAAGCATGAAAACTATGATAACCAATCTTACATGGAAATTGCATGTTAAAGAGGCTATCCTTTTCGATCTTAGTCCTAGGGTCAACATACTTAAAGGGATCAACTTCCTCTTTTCTCCATTCCTCGTTAACTACTTCTCCATTACCAGCATCCTCATCGGAGTCTGAGTCGAAAAACGGACTAACTGCATGGTCATTCTCATGGTCAGACTCCTCCATCTCAGAATTGTTACCAAAGTGGTGGTCGGGTGAAAGGTTGTTGTTTTCTACGATGGGGGCGGGAACGGGTAATTGGAAGTTTGCACGGCGGAAAATACGAATAACAGGGATCAAGCGATCACTATTACTCATGAGGTAGGTGGAAGGTGTCACAAACAAAAGTACAAAGAAATAAGATAGACTAAAGAAAACCTAGAAAAATAAAATAAAAATCTCACTAGAAAGGAATCTAGTGAGTAGACCTAATAAAATAAAAATTCAACCTAAACAATAACTATTCCCCGGCAGCGGCGCCAAAAACTTGATGCGTGGTTTTGCGACCTTACAACAGGTTTTACCTCTCGAGGGATCTCAAGAGGCTTGCAATCCCCACCAGGCAGTGTACCTGACCGATGTAGTATAATGTAGTGGCAAGTACCGGGGGATTGATCGTTCTCTAGGGGAATAGTATCGTTAGGATTGAAAAACTACTCTAGTAGGTCTAAGGGTGAGGGAAGATTCTTTTTGTATTTTTTATATTTTTTTTATGAAAGCAAGTAAAATATCGGGTTTGAAGGAGTGGGCGGAATTAGTTGCTAGTCAACTAACCCAAATAACTACAAATGCAAATAAAATAAAATAACTGAAAATAAAAAGGTTGTGGAACTTATATGGGGAGAAATGTGTTTACTTAGATTTCCTTACTCCCTAACTATCTTTTACCGGTTGATTAGTGTGTATTAATTGCGTGGATGACGGGTGTATTCCTTAATACCAATCGTGGGGTGGCGTACGTACTTCCCCAACTCTACAAGCTCCTACTTCACTCCTATGTCGAGCCGGCTAAGAAGCTCCTAACATGGGATCATTAGAATTCGCTCATGCATTAAATACAACCATAAAAACCTTAGTACGCATTGGTTTATGTTTCTTAAGACGTTCAAGCAAGTTACCGTATAGGAGGTTAGCCAGTTTTCTTAAGCCTAACATCGATAAACAATCATCCAATACAATTAATAACACACCAACAACCAATAATCAATAGTTAGGTTTCATTATATCTAAGCAAACACAAGATAAATCTAGCCTAGCATGTTAAATAAAAGACAAGAACAAGATATAATCAAACAACACATAGACATATTGAATGATTAATTGATTACTTATCTTCAATTGAACATGGGAGATCCAAGGGTATGAAACCCTTAAAAATGGCAGAAAAATCGTCTTAGGGTTTTTCCTCACAAAGTTGCACACTAATAACTAAAAATTATGAAAATATATATAGGAAAACAGATCTGACGGCGTCACATTATAGAGCGTGACGCCGTCACCTCGCCGCGGTTAGGGTTTCTTGATGGCCTTCTTGACGCCGTCTCCTTTTAATCCTCAAAAATCCTCTCTGCCGCGTCAAGGGTTGACGGCGTCACACTGGGGCTTGACGCCGTCACAGGAACTTTCCAGCAGATTTTTGAGACTTTGTCGTTTTCTTCACTTTTATGCTCCAAAAACGTCAAAAATGCTTCCTTTTTCAGATTTCTTCTCCAAAGTACCTAAAATGACAAAAGGAATGATTTAGGGCAATATTTGATCAAATAAATACGATTTAGGGCTTAAATGACCCCCTAAAAGCGGTACACTTTTCGCTTCATCAGCCGTACAGAGATACAGAGGAAATTACTACACCTTAGTAATAGTTGATGACTACTCTAGGTATACTTGGACTAGATTTCTTAAAAATAAGACACAAGCTTTCGAGGAATTCAAAATCTTTAGTAAAAAAGTCCAAAATCAACTAGGGTGTACAATAGTCTCAATTATGACGGATCATGGTCGGGAGTTTGATTATGAAGAGCAATTTGGAGTATATTGTGACGCTAATGGCATTACACAAAATTTCACGGCTCCACGCACTCCACAATCAAATGGGGTAGTTGAGCTGATGAAGCGAAAAGTGTACCGCTTTTAGGGGGTCATTTAAGCCCTAAATCGTATTTATTTGATCAAATATTGCCCTAAATCGTTCCTTTTGTCATTTTAGGTACTTTGGAGAAGAAATCTGGAAAAGGAAGCATTTTGGACATTTTTGGAGCATAAAAGTGAAGAAAACGACAAAGTCTCCAAAGCTGCTGGAAAAGTACATGTGACGGCGTCAAGGATTGCTCCTGACGGCGTCATGGCTTGGCAAAAGAGGTGGATATGACAAAATACACGTGACGCGCCAGAAAGTTTTGCAATGGAAATTCTGACGGCGTCACCCTTTAAGGTGATCAAGGCCATCACGGTTTAAGTTAAAGAGAGACGGCGTCAAGCACTATTCTGACGGCGTCAACCCTTGATAGGCCAGAGCGGATTTTGGAGGATTAAAGAGGGACGGCGTCAGGAAGACCATCCGGGAACCCTAGCCGCGGCGAGGTGACGGCGTAACCTCCTACAACGTGACGCCGTCAGCCACTAAACTCTATATATAGTTTTGCAATTTTTAGTCATTAGTGTGCAACTTTGTGAGGAGAAACCCTAAGACGAATTTCTGCCATTTTTAAGGGTTTTATACCCTTGGATCTCCCATGTTTAATTGAAGATAAGTAATCACTTAATCAATCAATATGTCTATGTGTTGTTTGATTATTTCTTGTTCTTGTCTTTTAATTAACATGCTAGGCTAGATTTATCTTGTGTTTGCTTAGATCTAATGAAACCTAACTATTGATTATTAGTTGTTGGTGTGTTATTAATTGTATTGGATGATTGTTTATCGATGTTAGGCTTAAGAAAACTGGCTAACCTCCTATACGGTAACTTGCTTGAACGTCTTAAGAAACATGAACCAATGCGTACTAGGTTTATTTGGTTGTATTTAATGCATGAGCGAATTCTAGTGATCCCATGTTAGGAGCTTCTTAGCCGGCTCGACATAGGACTGAAGTAGGAGCTTGTAGAGTTGGGGAAGTACGTACGCCACCCCACGATTGGTATTAAGGAATACACCCGTCATCCACGTAATTAATACACACTAATCAACCGGTAAAAGATAGTTAGGGAGTAAGGAAGTCTAAGTAAACACATTTCTCCCCATATAAGTTTCACAACCTTTTTATTTTCAGTTATTTTATTTTAATTGCAATTGTAGTTATTTGGGTTAGTTGACTAGCAACTAATTTCGCCCACTCCTTCAAACCCGAGATTTTACTTGCTTTTACAAAAATAAAAATAAAATACAAAAAGAATCTTCCCTCACCCTTAGACCTATTAGAGTAGTTTTTCAATCCTAACGATACTATTCCCCTAGAGAACGATCAATCCCCCGGTACTTGCCACTACACTATACTACATCGGTCAGGTACACTGCCTGGTGGGGATTGCAAACCTCTTGAGATCCCTCGAGAGGTAAAACCTGTTGTAAGGTCGCAAAACCATGCATCAAGTTTTTGGCGCCGCTGCCGGGGAATAGTTATTGTTTAGGTTGAATTTTTATTTTATTAGGTCTACTCACTAGATTCCTTTCTGGTGAGATTTTTTTATTTTATTTTTCTAGGATTTCTTGTAGTCTATCTTTTTCTTTGTGCCCTTTGTTTGTAAAACCATTTTCATTTGTCACTATGATGGATGAAATTCCATTTAGATCATTGACAATAGAGGAACAATTATATTTCACCAATAGATTTGTTTCCTATCATTCCTATGAATTTTTGTGTGATCTTTGTGATTTCCAAAAGGAGTTAGGGATAAGGTTAGATGGGTTTAATGAATTCTATGCATGTGAGGTTTCTATTAGACGAGCGTTATCTGGATCAATTCCTTTTAGTCAGGCCCTTTGGATGAATTTTGAGGAAAGCTTCCTAACTGATGATGTACCCTCCTAACGGGTCGAAGGACTCCCCTTTGAGCCTGTAGAAAGCCCTCCCTTCGGAGGCCCAGGTTAACCTTCTAATACGTTTCTCTGGCGTAAAACCATTCGCCTGCGAATGGTTACCATGTGGGAATCCGGCAATCGAAGCCCTAAGCCCTTCGGGGTATTCCTGACGAAGGGACTAACACGAAGGATCATCTAGACCTGGTCAAACCCACGTCTCCTCTATCCTTTGGCTTCCCGCCAAAACAGAGATCGTGGGCTACAAAGCCCTAGCGGTTACCACTTTCCATGGGACGCCCCCATGATCTCCGAACTATGTGCAACCGCCCACTATGTCCTATTTCTCCCTTATAAATAGCATATTCGGGCCAAGAACAATGTAAGTAATCTCGAGTTAATCCACAAGTTAACTTCACCCTCTAAATTTACGACCTACATTACCATCACCCATACTTACTCGCACGCCGGAGGTGGTTCGCAGGGTCCAACCCCTGCGCAATCACTTAACGTAGTGTCTTTGTATTTCTTATTTTTAGGTTAAGAACAAGCTTGGCGCAATCTCAACACCCCATAATTCCTTTGATCACCATCGAAGGCTTGGTTGACGAATATTTGTTCAATCAGTGGCGCCATCCGTGGGACCGCTACAATTGGTCTCGTTAATTCCGAGCTTATAACCTACCAACCAATTTCACTATTATTCCGGCATGGATCAAGGAAGAGAAGATACTCCCCCACCGGGTTTCTCTACCTTAACACCAATACCAACCGACGACCCTAATAACCTTCCCCCAATAACCGCCTCCACCTTCACAACACGTTCTCACCCAGAAATTGCAACCAACAATCATGCATCGACATCAGCCAACCCAGAACCTGTCATTAGCCCAGCCTTTGTCGAAGCCAACCACGAAGTGTTGGAAACCCTTTTAAGGGCTCGAAACAGACAAGTCAGGAATGCAGAGGTTCGAAGGGAGTTGGAATACTCGAGTGATGAGTATGATGAAGAAATGGATATGGAACCTAGGCCTCCGACCCAAGGGCCAACCCTATCGGCCTTAAGAATTGGGTCTCCAATTGGTCGAAGGCTAAGCAAAAGGTCCGTTGGTGATGAGGCGAAAAGTGTACCGCTTTTAAGGGGTCATTTAAGCCCGAAATCGTATTTATTTGATCAAATATTGCCCTAAATCGTTCCTTTTGTCATTTTAGGTACTTTTGAGGAGAAATCTGGAAAAGGAGGCATTTTGGACGTTTTTTGGAGCATTAAAGTGAAGAAAACGGCAAAGTCTCAAGAATCGGCTGAAAGTTACTCTTGACGGCGTCAGACTTTACTCTGGACGGCGTCATGCCTTGGCAAGAAAAGTTGGATGTGAAATTTACTCATGACGGGCCAGTGAGTTAGCATGTGAATTCTGACGGCGTCACGCTTTAACTAAATCAAGGGCGTCACGGCTTAAATCATAAGGGGACGGCGTCACGTTCATGATCCGACGGCGTCAAGCCTTGATAGGCCAGAATGGATTTTTGAAGAGCTAAAGAGGGACGGCGTCAAGAAGGTCACCCGGGAACCCTAAAAGCGGCGAGGTGACGGCGTCACAATGCATAAGGTGACGCCGTCAGATCCAAAAATCTATATATAGTTTTCTAATTTTTTGTCATGAAGAGAGAGCTTAGTGTGTGGAATTTTGGGATAAAACCCTAGGACGAATTCAGCTACTTTTTCAGGGCTTTTTGCCTTGAGATCTTCCATGTTTCATTGAAAGATAAGTTATCAATTAATCATTCAATATGTCTATGTGTTGTTTGATTCTATCTTATGCTTGTCTTTTGTTTAACATGTTAGGCTAATTTTATCTTGTGTTTGCTTAGATCTAATGAAACTTAGCTATTGATTATTGTTTGTTAGTGTGTTGTTAGTTGTATTGGATGATTGTTTATCTATGTTAGGCTTAAGAAAACTGGCTAACTTCCTATTCGGTAACTTGCTTGAACGTCTTAAGAAACATGAACCAAACGCGTACTAAAGGTTTTTATGGTTGTATTTAATGCACAAGCGAATTCTAGTGATCCCATGTTAGGAGCTTCCTAGCCGGCTCGACATAGGAGTGAAGTAGGAGCTTGTAGAGTTGGGGAAGTAAGTACGCCACCCCACGAATGGTATTAAGGAATACACCCGTCATCCACGCGACTAATACACACTAATTAACCGGTAAAAGATAGTTAGGGAGTAAGGAAATCTAAGTAAACACATTTCTCTACACAAAAGTTTCTCACCACTTTTCATTTTTGTTATTTTATTTTATTTGCATTCGTAGTAAATTTGGGTTAGTTGACTAGCAACTAATTCCGCCCACTCTTCAAACCCGAGATTTTACTTGCTTTCATAAAATTATAAAAACATAAAAAGAATCTTCCTCAACCCTTAGACCTAATTAGAGTAGCCTTTCACACCTAACGAACACTATTCCCTGTGGAGAACGATCAATCCCCCGTACTTACCACTACACTATACTACATCGGTCAGGTACACTGCCTGGTGGGGTTGTAAGCCTCTTGAGATCCCTCGAGAGGTAAAACCTGTTGTAAGGTTACAAAACCACGCAATCAAGTTTTTGGCGCCGCTGCCGGGGAATAGTTATTGTTTAGGTTGAATTTTTATTTCTATTAGGTCTACTCACTAGATTCCTTTCTAGTGAGATTTTTATTTTATTTTTCTAGGTTTTCTTTAGTCTATCTTTTTCTTTGTGTGTTTGTTCGTAATTTCCATTGACTCTTCCGTCCACCATTATGGAGTACGCGAATCCACCATACCACCAACCACAAAGGCCATTCTACCCTATTGACATCTCGAATTTCAAACAATATCGAGATGAACCCATATATGATGCATGGACTCGTTTTAGAAATTTACTCCGAAAATTCCCTCATCATAGTTTCGCTTTAGCATCCCTAACCCGAACCTTTTACTATCGTGTTGGCCAATATGACCAAATGCGCATTGAGGATTTTGCCAATGGGGACTTTAGGGAATTAAGTGCTGAAGAAGCATGGGATGCCATAGAAGATTGTGCCCAATATTATTATAGGGTAGACAACCCAACAAACGTTAGTACAAGTCAATTGAATATAAATTTCCTAGATCATGAAACAAGTTTGTTTGGGGATGAATATGTTAGTGTTGAGATACCTAAGTGGATGTCATGTAATGCCATAGTACAAAACAAACGCATAGGTGACCTTGATATGACGGAGGATTTAGCCGAGCATGATCACATTGATCAAAAAGACCTAGGTTTTATGATCGATGACGATGAATCTCAAGAAACACATGATGAATCTTTTGGGCAATTTGAATATAGCAGTCAGAATATTCAGGATGATCCTTATGATTCGGACATTGAAGTTGAGATGCCTAGAGAAGCACTTGAGATACTTGGTAAAATGTTAGGGTTAGATCCTACTAAAACACATGATGAGGATATAGGTGATCTTGACATAAGGAATGATGAGGTAAGTAACATAAGCCCACCAAGTACCCCACAAAACCCACCATCATTTGAGGCACCCACACCACCCGTGACTTACCCGGAAGAAGTAGAAGAGACTTTAGGAATCCCGATGGAGGTAGAACCTTTGAACCAAACACAACTAGAGGATATAGCTTTGAATGCTTATAGTGATCACAACCTTACTCTTAGTTCTAGGGGATTTCCTATTTTTGATGAACCAGAGCCTCAACCAAAACCGTTACCTAATCTTCCATCTTTAGATGTGAACTTAGGAATTGAATTAGGTCCCGACCCACCCATTAAACCATATAGTCCGGGTAGTTTTATGTTGAAGGTAGTAGACTCTAAGCCATGTGGAGTGGAAGCTAATATAGGAGTGAACCATGACCTTACATACTTACATCACCCATTCATGATTGATCACAAGAAACATTATGGGTTTAAACCGGGTTTATTAGGTCAAGATGGATTCCCAACTAGGAATCTCTCGAAGTTGATAGAAGATGATCCCTTTTTAGGAGGAAACTCAAAATCACCCATTGACCAAAGTGAACTAGGCAAGGTTATGATGAAAGGAGCACACCCCTTTGAGCATATAATTCATCCACCACTCTTTCCTCACGTGGCATACTCCTACCGAGCTGGTGTGTATCGCTACTATCACCCGCACTTAATCCTAAGTGTAGGGAAAACCTCTCCTTTATCCATTAAATAAGGGTAGAGTCAGGCTCATGACTCGAACAAAAACAAGCGCTTCTTGGGAGGCAACCCAAGCTTTATTTGCGTTATTTGTTTGTTTGTTTGTTTTTATTTGTTTCCGTATGTGTGTTTAATTTTTATTATTATTGATTCATGTTCAAAACTAATTTGTGAAAATGCTTTATTTTGTTTTTAACTTCGTCTTAACTACATATAAAGGTATTTTGCAAAAGATAAGTGTAAGGGAAATCTAAATCGGTTTATTAGAACACAAATGAACATGAATCGTAATAATAATAAATTAGCATACATATTCGTATTTGTTTGAGTCAAATGATTGTATCGAGTCATAATGATGTTTTGCAGGATTTCCAGGAAGTAAGGTAAAGGTTTTTCCAGAAATTTTCCGGAAACTAAAAATGAAAATTTTTGTCAGGTCATTTCTGACGGCGTCAGGGGTTATAACCTGACGGCGTCAGATTTAATTTCCAGAAATTTTTGAAAGTTTTGTTTTCATAAAAAGTTTTTATTAAATCTCCAACTTATAATCTCCAGGAATCTGCAAAATTATCATTCCACAAGCATTATATCCTTATATATAGATTTTATCCCGCCGATGTTATGCAGGTTTTCGTGTTTGTTTTCTCAGGTTAACAGGTTATTTTGGACAAGGAAATGTTTATGGAATCAAGCTTATGGCGATGCATTAGTCATGGAGCTTCAACATTCTCTTTGGAGGAAGATTTAACCGTGTGATTTCACTATCCACCGAGCGAATCAGGGGAGTATTTGATTTCATTCTTTTACTTTATGCTTTTACATCTTGTTATTTGAACATTGGGGACAATGTTCATCTTAAGTGTAAGGGGAGGGTAAAAGTACGATTTTAGAGAATACAATTGCGCTTGATTTTTGTTTGTTTAATTGTAGATGTGTAATAAAACTGAGAGAAATACTTGTTAAGGTAATTTTAGTGCCAAATTTAAAATTTTTTACAACATATAGGAGTGAAACTTTAGTTCTAATAAGCGTCTCACGGATAGGAGTTATATGACTAGCACAAAAACCGTACCACTAAAAAATTTTCCACCCCCAAATATGTGAGGTTCGCCCCTAGAATTGGTAGGAAAAGCATTTATGCTATGATGTGTGTACCGGTAGCACTTAGATTCTAGAACTTGCGTTAGGACCATTCCAAGGCCACAAGTGAGACTACATTCGTGTAGTTAGATTTACTACATGATAAGAGGCATTAGGATTAACCCATTGTTTTACACCTGTGTTTTTGTTATAATTACGTTGGCTACATTGGTCAAGTAATTCTCCCACACCCTTTGCGTTGTACTCATTTTTAGTACACGATACCCCTAGTACACCCCTCAGAGCCTATCTTTTCGTTTCGACCTTTAAGCATTTTACTTAAAGGAAGAATTTGTTACACCCCACTAAAATGTACACCCAAATCGCCTTAGCCAACCTTGTATGCACTCATTTTTTAGTGCATTATTGTGACAACATTTGTTTAAACCCAAGTTAATTATCTAATTGATTACATGGTTGCTAAGTCGAGTCATATCCTTGTACATATTGTTTTGGGACGATTGAGACTCATGGGTAAAGTACTAGTATAATGGAGTAATGGGGAAGAACATCATTTATTACCCCCATATGTGCTAAATATTTTAAAAGTACTCCAAGTTTTTCGATTATCTTAATTCGAGTCATTAGAATAGTTATTTGTAAAGTTATGTAAAAATTCAAGTTTAAGGGGGATGCAATGCCCCTATGATGTATTACTTTGGATGGTAGGGTAAAAGTGTATGCAAAAAAAAAAAAAAAAAAAAAAAAAAAAAAATCGAAAAATCAAGAAAAACACAAAAAAAATGAGAAAATGAAAAATAGAAGAAACATACGGACTACCATCCCGTTTCATTTTATGTTTGCTTTATATTTTTGTTATTTTGTTATTTTGTTTCTAGCTTAAGATCGAGTCTAGTCTTGGCTTAGCAACATTGTATAGTACATGTAATTGATCAAGATTTTTAACTCGCCACCAGTAAAATATCCTTTATCCAACAAAACCGTGTTTTCCTTTTCCCTACACCTAACGTTATAACCCATTTAAAAGCCCTCTTTGATAGTTTATCTTAGGTGCTTACGCCTAGTGGAGGAGGTTTTCGATCCTTTCCCAAGCCTATGGTAATCTATTTGCTATGACAGGTAGTGAGAGATATTTTCCGTTTTCATTTATGAGATTTATTTTGATGACACTTGAGAGATGTGAGTATCTAAACACTACTTGTGAGGTGCTAGTTTATAATCTCCGTGCTTATTATGATTGAAGTGGAACGAATATTTGTTGTAATTACTTTTATGTTAGCATTAAATGACCCCTAACTTGTATTTTGATTAGAATAAAAGCGCATTTGCTTGAGGACAAGTAAATCTCAAGTGTAAGGGTATTTGATGAGGCGAAAAGTGTACCGCTTTTAAGGGGTCATTTAAGCCCGAAATCGTATTTATTTGATCAAATATTGCCCTAAATCGTTCCTTTTGTCATTTTAGGTACTTTTGAGGAGAAATCTGGAAAAGGAGGCATTTTGGACGTTTTTTGGAGCATTAAAGTGAAGAAAACGGCAAAGTCTCAAGAATCGGCTGAAAGTTACTCTTGACGGCGTCAGACTTTACTCTGGACGGCGTCATGCCTTGGCAAGAAAAGTTGGATGTGAAATTTACTCATGACGGGCCAGTGAGTTAGCATGTGAATTCTGACGGCGTCACGCTTTAACTAAATCAAGGGCGTCACGGCTTAAATCATAAGGGGACGGCGTCACGTTCATGATCCGACGGCGTCAAGCCTTGATAGGCCAGAATGGATTTTTGAAGAGCTAAAGAGGGACGGCGTCAAGAAGGTCACCCGGGAACCCTAAAAGCGGCGAGGTGACGGCGTCACAATGCATAAGGTGACGCCGTCAGATCCAAAAATCTATATATAGTTTTCTAATTTTTTGTCATGAAGAGAGAGCTTAGTGTGTGGAATTTTGGGATAAAACCCTAGGACGAATTCAGCTACTTTTTCAGGGCTTTTTGCCTTGAGATCTTCCATGTTTCATTGAAAGATAAGTTATCAATTAATCATTCAATATGTCTATGTGTTGTTTGATTCTATCTTATGCTTGTCTTTTGTTTAACATGTTAGGCTAATTTTATCTTGTGTTTGCTTAGATCTAATGAAACTTAGCTATTGATTATTGGTTGTTAGTGTGTTGTTAGTTGTATTGGATGATTGTTTATCTATGTTAGGCTTAAGAAAACTGGCTAACTTCCTATTCGGTAACTTGCTTGAACGTCTTAAGAAACATGAACCAAACGCGTACTAAAGGTTTTTATGGTTGTATTTAATGCACAAGCGAATTCTAGTGATCCCATGTTAGGAGCTTCCTAGCCGGCTCGACATAGGAGTGAAGTAGGAGCTTGTAGAGTTGGGGAAGTAAGTACGCCACCCCACGAATGGTATTAAGGAATACACCCGTCATCCACGCGACTAATACACACTAATTAACCGGTAAAAGATAGTTAGGGAGTAAGGAAATCTAAGTAAACACATTTCTCTACACATAAGTTTCTCACCACTTTTCATTTTTGTTATTTTATTTTATTTGCATTCGTAGTAAATTTGGGTTAGTTGACTAGCAACTAATTCCGCCCACTCTTCAAACCCGAGATTTTACTTGCTTTCATAAAATTATAAAAACATAAAAAGAATCTTCCTCAACCCTTAGACCTAATTAGAGTAGCCTTTCACACCTAACGAACACTATTCCCTGTGGAGAACGATCAATCCCCCGTACTTACCACTACACTATACTACATCGGTCAGGTACACTGCCTGGTGGGGTTGTAAGCCTCTTGAGATCCCTCGAGAGGTAAAACCTGTTGTAAGGTTACAAAACCACGCAATCAGTTGGTTTCGAAGGAGTCCCCGAGAGGGCTCCGACAAGAAGAGAAGGGGCGGTTACCGAAGGCTTTAACGGTAGGAGTCAGCTTAGGGAAGAAAGGGGGGTGACTTTGCCTCCATTGCTAGCTGCTCATCTTGGAAGGACTGAAGCTGGGGTTCCGTTGCAGCCTTTTCACGCATCAGGCGTAGAAGGCAATCCGTCTACAATCAATATGGGAGGAAATCTTCCTCCCAATGGTATGTACCCCTCGTTCCAAACTCAGTCTTATCCTCAAAATTTATATACTCCAGTAAATGGACAGCCTAATAACCCATGCTTCCCTCAAAATTATGGGAGCATGCCCTTCGGCCATCCTATGGCGTACCCTCCGTACGCCATGGGAAACAGTTACCCGCTTGCCATGAATACACCTTATCAGTCATACCCAGGCCAGACTCCTATGGGAATGCCCCCAAACAGCAATCCGTACAATACTGTCCCCATGTACGTACCACCTTATAACTGTCTATATTCGGACCCTATGGGTTCGGCGACACCCTTCGTTAGGTGGATAGAAGATTACCCATTGCCTGATGGGTTGAAAATGCCTTCACATGTCGGGACTTATGATAGGAAGGGGGATCCGGACAATTTTTTACACTTGTTCGAAGGGGCTATCAAAATGCAAAAGTGGGTTATGCCGGTGGCCTGTCACATGTTCACATACACCCTACGGGATTCTGCTCGTATTTGGTGGAATGGGCAAAAGCCCGGTAGCATCGTCAACCTTGATGATCTCAAAGCCAAGCTCCAGTCACACTTCAGTCAGGAAAAGAAATTCACAAGGACTCATTTAACGGTGCACAACATCAAAAAAATAGACAATGAAAGCACCAGGGCCTTCGTTACTAGGTACACCGATGAGACTTTGCAAATTTTGGGTCTTCATGAAGATCAGCGTATTTCTGGTTTCGTACACGGCCTTCGGAATCAGAGTTTGGTGGAATTCTTGTCCACTGACCTTCCGACGACTTACAAGGGGTTGACCGAAAAGACATATACTTGGATTGAAGCAAAAGAGGTGTCCACTAATGGAGCTCCGATAGATAAAGATAGCAACAACAAGTTTTCGAAGCATTCTTCGTGGGAGGGGTCCAAGAACAAGAACAAGAGCAGAGATAGGTTTTCTCCGTACAACAAAGGCCCCAACCATGGTTTGTTAAGTAGTCTAACGAAGTCTCCAAAGGAAATACTTGCTACGGAGAGGGCAGCCAAAGCCTTCGAAGCGCCTCCCCGTATGACAAGTAAGGGAAAAAACAGGGATGCCAGCAAGTACTGCCACTTCCACGAAAATTACGGTCACGACACAAACATTTGTAGAGAGCTGAAGAAACAGATAGAGGAAGCTGTGAAGTCCGGGCAATTGGCACATTTGGTTAAGGGTATAAAGAAGGAAAAGGAAGAGACGACCGACACCGCTCCTCTCGAAGCCCCAATACTCATGGTCCGCTGGGGCGAAGCCAGCTTGAAAAGAAAGGTAACGGAGGGTAACGAAGTAGGGGAGGTAACTTTTCCTCCTCTCGCAGGTCAAATCCCTTCAAATGATCCGGTGGTAATCAAAGTCCTCATTTCCAATCGGGAAGTGAATAGAGCCTATATGGACTGTGGAAGCTCCTGTGAAATCATCTACGAGCACTGTTTCCTCAAGCTTAATCCTTCGATCAGGTCACAGCGAATTGATTCGAAGATACCCTTGGTAGGATTTTCTGGCGAACATTCATGGCCTCTGGGAGAAGTTCCGTTGGAAATAACGATTGGAGAAGGCAAGCTCACAAGGACAGAAACCCTCATGTTCGCTATCATAAGGTCCAGCTCTCCTTACAACTTGTTGATAGGAAGGACCGCCATGCAAAAAATGGGGATCGTAGTCTCTACCATACACGCAGCGGTAAAATTTCATACACCCTATGGGATAGGCACCGTCCTCTCCACTTACAATCAAGAACATACGGGAGACAACAGTAAAAAGATTAGAGAAAGTCCAGAGGAGCCTCCGAAGGTCATCCTAAGTTGTACAGATGCCGAAGAACGTATCGTGGTGAATGAGCTCTATCCAGAGCAAACGGTGGTAATCGGAAAGCAACTCCCTGCTAACTTCAAAGCAGACTTGGAGAAGCTACTCAGAGCCAACAAAGACGTATTCGCATGGACGTATTCAGATATGACCGGGGTTCCCAGGACTCTCATGATCGACGGCAAGCCTTTCGGTACAGAACATAAGCTTAACGAGTTCAAGCACATTGAACCAATTAAGCAAAAGCGACGAAGCCTAGCACCAGAAAGAAGTGCAGCCACCTGTAAAGAGGTAGACGAGCTTGTACAAGCAGGAATTCTCAGAGAAGTGAAATACCAAACTTGGGTTGCTAATCCAGTTATGGTAAAGAAAAGTGATGGAGGGTGGCGTATGTGTGTTGACTTCACCGACATCAACAAAGCCTGTCCGAAGGACTGCTACCCTCTACCAGAAATTGATTGGAAGGTCGAATCCCTTTCGGGGTTCCGTTTGAAATGCTTTCTGGATGCCTACAAAGGGTATCACCAAATACAAATGGCAAAGGAGGACGAAGAGAAAACAGCCTTTTACACAGGAAAGGGTGTCTATTGTTACAAGAAGATGCCCTTCGGCTTAAAGAACGCAGGGGCTACTTATCAGCGTTTAGTAGACAAGGCCTTCCATAAGCAAATCGGAAGGAACTTGGAAGCCTACGTCGATGACATGGTAATCAAAAGCAGAACCGAAAAGGACCTCCTCTCTGACATTCAAGAGACCTTCGATCAATTACGGGCAATCAACATGAAACTTAACCCCAAGAAGTGTTCCTTTGGCAGGGAGGAAGGGAAATTCTTGGGGCATTTGATAACGAAGCAAGGGATTAAAGCTAATCCTTCGAAGGTTAAAGCCATCACTGATCTTCAAGCTCCAAAGTCATTAAAGGAAGTCCAAAGCCTCAACGGGAAGCTTGCGGCACTTAGCAGGTTCCTTTCGAAAGGGGCTGATCGGTCTTTACCATTCTTCAAAACACTCAAAGGGTGCACAGATAAAAAGACTTTCCAATGGAGTTGCGAGGCGGAAGCAGCTTTCGAAAAGCTAAAGGAATTCATAGAAATCTTGCCAACACTAACGGCCCCAATCAAAGGTGAAGTGTTGTTCATGTACATTGCGGTTTCCTTCGAAAGCATCAGCGCAGTGCTTCTAGCCGAAAGGGAAAAGAAACAAGTCCCAATATACTTTGTTAGCAGGGTTCTACAAAGAGCTGAGCTAAACTATCCGGAGTTGGAAAAGCTAATCCTTGCTTTGGTTTATGCTGCGAGACGCCTTCGAAGATACTTTCAGGCTCATCCCATCACAGTCTTGACTGACAAGCCTATCAGACAGATATTGTCGAAACTCGAGAAATCAGGAAGGGTAGCCAAATGGGCTATCGAATTGGGAGAGCATGAAATAGAATATAAGGGTCGAAACTCCGTCAAAGGCCAGGTACTTGCGGACTTCCTAGCTGAAACGCCTTCCAGACCTAGCCAAGATAAAGAGGTTCCTAAGCAACAGCCTTCGAAGACGATCGAAGGATGGAAGCTGTACACAGATGGAGCCTCAAGTTCCGATGGTTCGGGAGCAGGTTTAATGTTGGTTAACCCGGAAGGAAAAGAGTATACTTATGCATTACGCTTTGAGTTCGAAGCCACCAACAACGAAGCTGAATACGAAGCTCTGTTAGCCGGACTTCGGCTAGCAAAAGAAATGGAAGTTCAGAATCTGTCCATTTTCGTAGATTCCCAACTGGTTGCTAATCAAGTCAAGGGCTCCTATGAAGCAAGACAGCCCACCATCAAGCAGTATTTGGAAAAGGCTAAGGAACTTCTCCAAGGTTTCGAAACCTATGATATAGTACATGTCCGCAGAAATCAAAACAAGAAAGCAGATGCCCTAAGCAAGTTGGCGTCAATGGCATTTGCTCATTTAACGAAGGAGGTTTTGGTAGAAGTATTGGCTGATAGGTCAATTGAACGGGGCGAAGTTTTCGACATCATGACCGAGGAAGGCACCAACTGGATGACTCCGATTAGGGAGTATTTGATCAGTGGTATCTTGCCAGAAGACCCTAAACTAGCTCGAAAGGTCCGGGTCAAAGCTTCCCAATATAGACTTATTGGGGATAATCTATATAGGAAATCATTCTTATCCCCGTGGCTTCGTTGTGTGGGACCAAAACAGGCTTCGAATATCATATACGAGGTTCACGAAGGCTCTTGCGGGTTGCATGCAGGCCCTCGCTCCGTTGTCTCAAAAGTGATGAAGCTTGGGTATTATTGGCCATCCATGCATAGGGATGCAATAGAAATAATACAAAAGTGCGAAGCGTGTCAGATCCACTCCAAGGTCCCGAGAATGCCTAAACAAGACATGACCTCCGTTACGTCAGCATGGCCTTTCTGTCAATGGGGAATTGACATAGTCGGACCCCTTCCAGTTGCTCCAGGGGGAGTAAAGTTTTTGTTTGTAGCCATAGACTACTTTACCAAATGGGTTGAAGCGAAGCCCTTGGCATCAGTGACAGGAAGGCATATGGAGAAATTCGTATGGGAACACATAATCTGTCGTTTTGGTGTCCCTCACATTATCATCTCCGATAATGGAAAGCAGTTCGCCGAAGGGGTGTTCCCAACCTTCTGCGAAGGCCTGAAGATCAAACAGTCATTCACTTCCGTTTATCATCCCCAAGGTAATGGGCAAGTAGAAGTCACAAACCGGGATATCATAGAAGGAATTGAAAAGAGATTGGGACGAAGCCATCATGGGTGGGTAGACGAGTTACCCCAAGTTCTGTGGGCACATAGGACGCACCCTAAGTCAAGCCACGGGGAGACTCCTTTTAGCCTCACTTATGGAACGGAAGCTGTTATACCCTCTGAAATAAGCATCGAAACGGAACGCATCGCGAACTTTGAAGAAAAGACAAATGATGAAAAGGTTCGAGAAAATCTTGATCTTCTGGATGAAAGAAGAGAAATAGCTTCGATCAGGGAGGCTGCCCACAAACAGAAGATTGAAAAGTACTATAACAACCGAGTTCGACCCTCCACGCTCAAGCCAGGTGAATATGTCCTTCGTCTGAATAGTGCAAGCAAGGCCGAATACGAGGGAAAACTAGGGCCAACATGGGAAGGACCCTACGTTATATCAGAAGCCTACGGCAATGGCGCGTACAAGCTCGCAACGCTTAAAGGGGAAGTCATGGATAGAACTTGGAACGGTACTAACCTTCGTAAGTTTTACATATAAAACTTACTACAAAAAAAAACACTCATTTTGTTTTTACAATTTCATGTAACGCATTCTTCTCATCTGGGGAAAGAAGCATTAATGGTACGTGTCCTAGTATTCATTTCTTAAAATGATGTAATCCTCCCTACCCAATTAATGATATAACGCATTTCCCTCAAATCTCTTGTTTCGTTCTTTACAACAAAGATTTGTCCAGCCAAGTAGTATAAAAGTTTCAATGTCGAAGGATGTTGCAAGGCACAAGCCTTGTGTATAAATAACATCCAGTTTAATTCACATTAACTTTCCTATGAAGTCTTAGGGTATTAAAAGCCCTCTGCTACTTAAGGATAAAGACGGAGTGGGTCGCGACCCTCTGTCGCAATCAAATTATACGATTGCTTAAAATCTTAAAGTAACCGCTAATGCTTCTTTCTGGGTGGAACAAATTGGTGGATTCATATGAGCAAAGAGTCCTAGTTTCTAAGAACATGAACTTAGAATCAAACCAAGATTCTGAGACGGTTAGAGTTGAGCCACCTAGCTGCATGTCATGGTTAGGCACTACCATAATACAGGGTGAACACTTAGGTGATCTTGATGTGATGAAGGATTTAGCCGAACATGATCACATTAATCAAAAATACCTAGGTTTTATGATTGATGACGTTAAATCTCAAGAAACACATGATGAATCTTTTAGGCAATTTGAATATAGCAGTCAGAATATTGAGGATGATCCTTATGATTCGGATATAGAAGTTGAGATGCCTAGAGAAGCACTTGAGATACTAGGAAAAATGTTAGGGTTAGATTCTACTAAAACACATGATGAGGATATAGGTGATCTTGACACAAGGAATGATGAGGTTAGTAACATAAGCCCACTAAGTACCTCACAAGTCCTACCATCATTTGAGGCACACACACCACCCGTGACTTACCCAGAAGAAGTAGAAGAGACTATAGGAACCCCAATAGAGGTAGAACCCTTGGACCAAACACAACTAGAGGATATAGGTTTGAATACTTGTAGTCATAACCTTTTTTTTAGTTATATGGAATTTCCTATTTTTGATGAACCGGAGCCTAAACCAAAACCGTTACCTAATCTTCCATCCTTAGATGTGAACTTAGGAATTGAATTAGGTCCCGACCCACCCATCAAACCATATAGTCCGGGTAGTTTTATGTTGAAGGTAGTAGACTCTAAGCCATGTGGAGTGGAAGCTAATATAGGAGTGAACCATGACCTTACATACTTACATCACCCATTCATGATTGATCACAAGAAACATTATGGGTTTAAACCGGGTTTATTAGGTCAAGATGGATTCCCAACTAGGAATCTCTCGAAGTTGATAGAAGATGATCCCTTTGTAGGAGAAAACTTTAATTCACCCACCACTCTTTCCTCACGCGGAATACTTCCACCAAGATGGTGTGTATCGCTACTATCACCCGCACTTAATCCTAAGTGTAGGGAAAACCTCTCCTTTATCCGTTAAATAAGGGTAGAGTCAGGCTCGTGACTCGAACAAAAACAAGCGCTTCTTGGGAGGCAACCCAAGCTTTATTTGCTTTGTGTGTTTATTTATTTGTTTGTTTGATTTTATTTGCTTCCGTATGTATGTTTAATTTTTATTATTATTGATTCATGTTCAAAACTAAATTGTGAAAATGCTTTATCTTGTTTTTAACTTCGTCTTAACTACATATAAAGGTATTTTGCAAAAGATAAGTGTAAGGGAAATCCAAATCGGTTTATTAGAACAAATGAACATGAATCATAACAATATTAAATTAACATACATATTAGTAATTGTTTGAGTCAAATGCTTGTATCGAGTCATAATGATATTTTGCAGGATTTCCAGGAAATAAGGATTGAGTTTTTACAGAAATTTTCCGGAAACTTAACATGAAAAATCTGTCAGATCACTTCTGACGGCGTCAGGAACAGTTTTCTGGAATTTTTTTTAAAGTTTTGTTTTTCTTCCGGAATCATAAAATGCTTTATTAAATCTCTAACTTATAAACTCCAGGAATCTGCAAAATAATCATTCCACAAGCATTATATCCTTATATAGATTTATCCCGCCGATGTTATGCAGGTTTTCGTGTTTGTTTTCTCAGGTTTAACAGGTTATTTTGGACAAGGAGATGTATGTGGAATCTAGCTTTTGGCGATGCTTTAGTCTTGAAGCTCCCACATTACCTTGGAAGAAGATCTAACCATGTTACCCCTTTATCCACCGAGCGAATCAGGGGAGTATTTGATTTCATTCTTTTACCTTATTTACTTTTACATCTTGTTATTTGAACATTGGGGACAATGTTCATCTTAAGTGTAAGGGGGGGGGGGTAAAAGTACGATACTTTAGAGAATACAAATGCACTTGATTTTTGTTTGTTTAAAAGTAGATGTGTAATAAAACTGAGAGAAATACCTGTTAGGGCAATTTTAGTGCCAAATTTAAATTTTTTTACAACATATAGGAGTGAAACTTTGATCTTAATGAGCATCTCACGGATAGGAGTTATATAACTAGCACAAAACCGTACCACAAAAAAATTTTCCACCCCTAAATATGTGAGGTTCATCCCTAGAATTGGTAGGAAAAGCATTTATGCTATGATGTGTGTACCGGTAGCACTTAGATTCTAGAACTTGCGTTAGGACCATTCCGAGGTCACAAGTGAGACTACATTCGTGTAGTTAGATTTACTACATGATAAGAGGCATTAGGATTAACCCATTGTTTTACACCTGTGTTTTTGTTATAATTACATTGGCTACATTGGTCAAGTAATTCTCCCACACCCTTTGCGTTGTACTCATTTTTTAGTACACGATACCCCTAGTACACCCCTCAGAGCCTATCTTTTCGTTTCTAACTTTAAGCATTTTACTTAAAGTAAGAATTTGTTTACACCCCACTTAAATGTACACCCAAATCGCCTTAGCCTACCTTGTATGCACTCATTTTTAGTGCATTATTGTGACAACATTTGTTTAAACCCCAAGTTAATTATCTAATTGATTACATGGTTGCTAAGTCGAGTCATATCCTTGTACATATTGTTTTGGGACGATTGGGACTCATGGGTAAAGTACTAGTGTAATGGAGTAATGGGGAAGAACAACATTATTACCCCCATATGTGCTAAAAATTTTAAAAGTACTCCAAGTGTTTCGATTATCTTAATTCGAGTCGATAGAATAGTTATTTGTAAAGTTATGTAAAAGTTCAAGTGTAAGGGGAATGCAACGCCCCTATGATGTATTATTTTGGATGGTAGGGCAAGAGTGTATGAAAAAAAAAATGGAAAAAAAAATCAAGAAAAATACAAAAAAATGAGAAAAAGAAAAGTAGAAAAAACATACGGACTACCATCCCGTTTCATTTTATGTTTATTTTATGTTTTTGTTATTTTGTTTTTAGCTTAAATCGAGTCTAGTCTTGGCTTAGCAACGCCATATTGTACATGTAATTAATCAAGATCTTTAACTCGCCACCAGTAAAATATCCCTTATCCAACAAATCCGTGTTTATCATATCCCTTCACCTAACGTTATAACCCGTTTAAAAGCCCTCTTTGATAGTTTATCTTAGGTGCTTACGCCTAGTGGAGGAGGTTTTTGATCCTTTCCCAAGCCTATGGTAATCTATTTGCTATGACAGGTAGTGAGAGATATTATCCGTTTTCATTTATGAGATACACTTTTATGACACCTGAGAGATGTGAGTATCTAAACACTACTTGTGAGGTGCTAGTCTGTAATCTCCGTGCTTATTATGATTAAAGTGGAACGACTATTTGTGGTAATTACTTTTATATTAGCGTTAAATGACCCCTAACTTGTATTTTGATTAGAATAAAAGCGCATTTGCTTGAGGACAAGCAAATCTCAAGTGTAAGGGTATTTGATGAAGCGAAAAGTGTACCGCTTTTAGGGGGTCATTTAAGCCCTAAATCGTATTTATTTGATCAAATATTGCCCTAAATCGTTCCTTTTGTCATTTTAGGTACTTTGGAGAAGAAATCTGGAAAAGGAAGCATTTTGGACGTTTTTGGAGCATAAAAGTGAAGAAAACGACAAAGTCTCCAAAGTTGCTGGAAAAGTACACGTGACGGCGTCAAGGATTGCTCCTGACGGCGTCATGGCTTGGCAAAAGAGGTGGATATGACAAAATACACTTGACGCGCCAGAAAGTTTTGCAATGGAAATTCTGACGGCGTCACCCTTTAAGGTGATCAAGGCCATCACGGTTTAAGTTAAAGAGAGACGGCGTCAAGCACTATTCTGACGGCGTCAACCCTTGATAGGCCAGAGCGGATTTTGGAGGATTAAAGATGGACGGCGTCAGGAAGACCATCCGGGAACCCTAGCCGCGGCGAGGTGACGGCGTCACCTCCTACAACGTGACGCCGTCAGCCCCTAAACTCTATATATAGTTTTGCAATTTTTAGTCATTAGTGTGCAACTTTGTGAGGAGAAACCCTAAGACGAATTTCTGCCATTTTTAAGGGTTTTATACCCTTGGATCTCCCATGTTTAATTGAAGATAAGTAATCATTTAATCAATCAATATGTCTATGTGTTGTTTGCTAGGCTAGATTTATCTTGTGTTTGCTTAGATCTAATGAAACCTAACTATTGATTATTGGTTGTTGGTGTGTTATTAATTGTATTGGATGATTGTTTATCGATGTTAGGCTTAAGAAAACTGGCTAACCTCCTATACGGTAACTTGCTTGAACGTCTTAAGAAACATGAACCAATGCGTACTAGGTTTTTATGGTTGTATTTAATGCATGAGCGAATTCTAGTGATCCCATGTTAGGAGCTTCTTAGCCGGCTCGACATAGGAGTGAAGTAGGAGCTTGTAGAGTTGGGGAAGTACGTACGCCACCCCACGATTGGTATTAAGGAATACACCCGTCATCCACGCAATTAATACACACTAATCAACCGGTAAAAGATAGTTAGGGAGTAAGGAAGTCTAAGTAAACACATTTCTCCCCATATAAGTTCCATAACCTTTTTATTTTCAGTTATTTTATTTTAATTGCAATTGTAGTTATTTGGGTTAGTTGACTAGCAACTAATTCCGCCCACTCCTTCAAACCTGAGATTTTACTTGCTTTTATAAAAATAAAAATAAAATACAAAAAGAATCTTCCCTCACCCTTAGACCTATTAGAGTAGTTTTTCAATCCTAACGACACTATTCCCCTAGAGAACGATCAATCCCCCGGTACTTGCCACTACACTATACTACATCGGTCAGGTACACTGCCTGGTGGGGATTGCAAGCCTCTTGAGATCCCTCGAGAGGTAAAACCTGTTGTAAGGTCGCAAAACCACGCATCATGAGCGGAAAAATCGTACTCTACAAGAGATGAGTAGAACGATGTTGAATGAACAATCAATTCTGTAACAGTTTTGGTGTAATGCGGTGGACACCTCAACTTACATACTAAATAGGATTCTAATTAGAACTATCTTAGGAAAAACACCATACGAAATCTTGAAAGGTAGAAAACCCACTCTAGATTACTTTAGAGTGTTTGGAAGCAAGTGCTTCATACTAAACACTAAAGACTACCTCACCAAGTTTGACCCAAAGTCTTACGAAGGTGTTTTCCTAGGTTACTCCCAAAATAGTAAATCTTGTGTTGTCCTAAACAAGAAAACAATGAAAGTCGAATAATCACTCAACGTGACATTCGATGAAAGTCCTCCACCAACTAAGACATCACCCTTGGTGGATGATGACTTAGATGAGGAAGAAGCTATTAAGGTCAATGGCAAGGAAACCTTAGAAAATGACATCGAGGATGAAATAGTTGAGGTTGACGAAGTTGTCAACATTAAGGAATCCAAGAACCATCCTATTGAAAATGTCATAGGAAACTTAAACCAAAGAACCCTTAGGTCATAAGCACAAAAAAAAGTAATTTCTTTTGTTTTATATCTACCGTAGAACCTAAGAATATCGGTGAAGCAATTAAAGATGAAAGTTGGGTAGTTGCCATGCAAGAAGAGTTAAATCAATTCACCACAAACCAAGTTTGGGATCTAGTACCTCCACCTAAGAATCAAACCATCATAGGAACTAAGTGGGTGTTTAGAAATAAACTCGATGAAAATGGCGTCGTAACTAGGAATAAGGCAAGGTTGGTAGCACAAGGCTATAACCAACAAGAAGGAATAGATTACGATGAAACTTATGCACCCGTAGCTAGATTATAGTCTATTAGGATACTCCTTGCCTATGCTTGTGCCTTAGACTTTAAATTATAACAAATGGACGTGAAAAGTGCATTCCGAAATAGTTATATCAACGAGGAGGTATGCATTGCAAAACCTCTAGGATTCGTTGATTTCGAGAAACCAAATCATGTTTATAAGCTCAAGAAGGCTCTCTACGGTCTCAAACAAACTCCTAAAGCTTGGTATGATAGACTAAAGGCATTCTTGATTGAACATTAATATACCATGGGAATGGTTGACAACACACTTTTCAAAAAGAAACGAAATTCACATCTCATCATTGTTCAAATATATGTCGACGACGTTATATTTGGCTCAACTTGTCCAGAACTGTGCGATGATTTCTCCAAGATCACGTGTGACGAGTTTGAGATGAGCATGATGGGTGAATTAAATTTCTTCCTTGGTCTACAAATAAAACAAATGGAAGATGGTATCTTAATTAATCAATCTAAATATAGTAAGGAGATGCTTAAGAAATTTAGATTAAAAGAGTCTAATCCCATGAAAACTCCCATGTCCATGGAAACGAAACTCACGAAAGATGAAGAAGGTGAGTCCGTGGATAGCACTAAGTATAGAGGTATGATAGGAAGTTTATTATACCTCATGGCAAGTAGGCCCGATATCATGTTTAGTGTCTGCCTTTGGGCTCGCTTCCAAGAGGATCCTAAAACCTCACATCTTGAAGCGGTTAAGCGTATCTTCCGATACATTAAAGGCACTATACACTTGGGATTATTCTATCCCAAGGGGACCGGTGTAGAAACTATTGTCTATGCCGACTCTGATCATGCGAGAGATTATGTGGATCGAAAAAGTACGAGTGGCGTTTGTACCTTCATGGGTTATTTTCTAACTTCTTGGTTCTCCAAGAAACAAATGGCTCTTGCTATCTCCACAACCGAAGCCGGGTACGTAAGCGCCGGAAAGGCATGTCAACAAGGACTATGGATGAAACAAGCTCTTATTGACTATGACATCCATCTAGACAACGTTCCCATTATGTGTGATAACAGAGGTGCTATTGACTTGAGCAAAAACCCCGTTCAACACTCTTGAAATAAAAACACTGAAATTTGTCACCACTTCCTTCGTGAGAACGTTCAGAAAGGAAACATTTCTGTTGAGAAAGTTCCCTCTCTAGACAATATCGCCGATATCTTGACCAAACCTCTCAAACGAGAATCCTTCAACTATCTTCGTCTAGGTCTAGGAATGATGGAACATATTCCATAAATCTTATGACTATTTAAATATTTCACAGGAAATATTGAAGTCATCACTTGCGTCTCGTCTCATGACTCTTTAAATATTTCACTGTAAATATTGAGTCATTCTTCACATCCCTCGTATGACTACTTGAATATTTCACTAGAAATATTAAAGCCGTCTCCTTTCGTTTAGTCTAGAGTCTCTCTTCAAAAGAATTTATTAGGTATAAATTCTTTACTCGTGTAAAAAAGTCTCACTAAAACAGCGAGACTTATTCGTCAAAAAACAAAATAGGATGAAAATTCATCCCAACAGATCACGACACCATTAAATTTAATGGTACCGTGGTACCGTGTATCTGAAAATGCTCGTATTTCAGTCTTCTCTTCCCACATTATTCACTTTTAAACTTTCTCAACTTCTGCAATTGCTGTCAAAACCAAACCTCACAACCCAAAATTCAATTACACCTTTTCAAGATCATATTCAAGGCATTAATTTTCAAGATTATCAACTACTTTCACCTTTCCAACATAAATTGTAAGTCATATAACTTTGATTTTCTTTAATCATGAGTCTAGGGTTTGTTCCTGCATGAAAATTGAATTGGGGTTTTTAAATTTTGAATGAGTCTTTAGGAAATTAGGACTAGGAGTAGACAATATATAACAATCATGATTCCCTTAACTTAGGATTTGCATAAACCCACTTATATCACATATTTTGGTCCAAATTTTGCTTTTATAGCTTTAAGAGGAATCATGTCTAGGATACTTGTTATTGTATTAGGAGTCATTAACACTAAAGTTTTTTTAACTAAAAACTTGTGGCACCAAAACATTGAAGTCGCCAAAACACCCCAATTCCATTGCTTTCGAAAAAAATTCCACGAAACTAGGATCACGAAATATTTTTCGTGCATTGTTGATACAAACTAAAAATGTTTTCTCATGCATACATTATCTCACGAATATAGATCGAATTACATAATTAATATGTATTTATCGACATATTCGTTTGAGCAAAAGTGAAGTTAGGAGCGTTTGGGTAATCTCATTACTTTTAGTTCTAGAGTCGAGATTACCGCATCTCAACATAGTTTGCATATAGGCACACACTAGGCACGTGTCTTTAAAGCAACTATTCTCAATTTTAATTTTTCCTAAAATTCTCTTATAGGTAACGAAAATGTATCATGAGTATGATTTTGATTATCTTCTAACCGACACCTATACTCCCGAAATCTCTCGTGAACCTACAACACCCGGTAGTCACATTCGTGCCTATGTTAATCTTGAAACCCATCGGTTTCATAAAGGTCGAGTCGTTGATCCATCCTTAGTTTATCATAGGGATATCAACACCTCATTTAGAGCTTTAGGATTCGATTGCTTACTACACATCAACGAGCACATTTGTCCTCGTTTTGTGTTGGAATTCTTTCGACAAGTTGAACTCGTATGTAACGAGGATCAATCTCTGTCACTTTGGTTTTGGATCCGAAACTTCAAATTCGTCTTAACTCTTGAGGAATTTGCTCAAATTCTCCGAATTCCCAATCATGGGCAATGTGCCTATACTGAAGATTGGTGTCTTGAGTCCTTATTTAACTATCGAGAAGAGGATAGTCCGTATTGTTCCTACATACCCTCTCTAACCGAACTTACCAAACTCATTCATACTCATAAGTATTCTTCTTACCCAAATCCAACGAAAATTCGTTTGGAAGAGGTTCGTTATGAACTACTTTCTTGGGCAGTCATCCTGCGAGAAAATGTTCTAAGTCTAAACAGAAATCGTGAGCAATTTCCGGCGTGTTGTGCTCATATGATTTACTGTCTTCACACTCAACAACCTTACAATCTCGCATACTTCTTCATTAAGCGAATTGTACATCTCAAGGGTAACAAAAATAAACCGATACCCTATGGGATGTTCCTAACTCGTCTCTATCACCACTTCATGAACATTCACCCTTACCTTCGTGGTCTTCAATACTCACTCTTCAATCCGGTCATGAAACCACTAAATGAGTCATATATCTCATCCATTCTTATTTTCGAATCTTCCACCCACTATGCACCCTTTGATGATCCGAATCATGAGGAAGAGATGCATGCCAGAGATGAGAGTGTGATGAAAACAGGAGAAAGCTCAAGTCATAAGTAGTTAAGAAGGGATTAATACTTTTTATTAGGATTTATCTAGGATAATTATATTAGGGATTAATCTTCTTTACTATCTTGCATGCTTGACATTTAATCTATCACCTTGCATGATTTTCAATTTGTTGTTCCCTTAACACGCTTAGAGTTAACTAGAAAGTTAATCTATTTGTGTTTATGACTAATACAATGTAATGATTAATTCTAGCAGTTAATGAAACGTTAATATAAAAACACACAGTATTTTCAACGTTTAAATTCTTATTAGAAATGAATCAAAGAATCTATTACCCTAGTGTTTTGTGGAACTAACACTTGGGATTGAATAGACAAGGTATGGTGTCTCCTATCTAATCTCAACCTATGCTTAAGTGGTAACAATTTGACCCACTGAGCTATCTCAGGGATACGTTACTCTTTGTAGAAGAAAAAGGAGTATTTGTGAAAGTCTAAGCTTTAATTGCACAAGAATACCTTACCCACTTTTCTCTATCTGTTTGCTATTTATAGACAAACAGATCAAGAGTACTGAAGATTAAAACTAGATAAACAAATAGAAAGCGTGTCTGACAACTACAATAGTAGTTGTCATTTCCAAGAACCAATAGGATTGCGCCAATAAGCCTTCGAGTGTCTGACCTTACACTTCTTAGACTTTTGGCCACTTGAGGGATGGTTTGTCTGACCCCGATAAGACTTGTTCTTACCTTCTTAAAACCTTCCCTCTTTTCCCTCCTTTTATTCAGGCTTTAGGTTCTTTAGGCATTTGTCTTCAGTCTTCAGTTGTTGTTGTTGAGGAGACTGGGTTCAGTGAGCTCTTGTCTAAAGCTAACTGATCCATTACCTTCTTCTTCGTCTCAAGTAACACTTCAGTGAGTACCGCCTCACTGTGTGGTGAATCTTTCTTCTTAGACTCGTCCTGAGCATCTTGAAGGTAACATACTGAGTGACTGTTCACTTAGTGACTTGGAATGTTTTCGGTTTAATTTACACTTAGCTTAATTTGTATTCAAATCTTGTTTTAACGACTCTTGGGTACTGAAGGACCCAACAATCTCCCCCTATTTGGATATAAATTATGCTTAAGTATTTTTGTTCAGTTATGAATGAGCTAATGACTTCTGCTCATACTGAATGTACTAGAAAGTAAATAAGGACACTGAAATAACAAAAACATCATCTTATTAATATTATTACAAGTCCTAACAAAACTATACATAGTACAAGGATAGTGGTGGTGTTGGCAGATTCATTCAGTCGATCTTATAACCTAGGGCTTCAAGCTTTGGCTTCTTGGACGCTAGCTCATGCTGGTCAGGATGCTCTTGAATCTTTGTTCTCAGGTCTTGGCAGAATCTCACATTCTCAGGAGTCTTGATTGGTGAGGCCATCATGAGGAAACCCAGCATTGCCTTGATTCCTGATTGGTCAATATCACTCCATCTTTGGAAGGCTGGGTCTCCAAACTCATCAGTGAAGAACAAACCTCTTTCAGGTTGTTCGATGACCAAGTTGTTCCTGAATGGAACTCCTTCTGGGAGGGCTCTGTTGCAATCCAGACCAGGGACCTTAATCTTAGGCTCACCTTCAATCTTCTTTCTCTTTTGTAAGATTTAAACATATTGATTGTGTGTGAATCGGGTGGTCTTGGATTATGGAAGAAGAATTCCATGTTTGAGTTAGAGAGAGAGAGAGATTAGAGAGGATTGGGAACTAGAGAGAAAACTTGTAATATTATATTGAAGTAAGAATGAGTTCCAACCCTTCCCACACTTGGGAAGGGGTATATATAGTACTAACTAGTTTGCCCCTAGTGGGCTGTGGAGTGAGCTGACAGTGGGTAAAGACCCAACCCAACTCCAAAAATACTTAATATAGCTAAACTAATATTACTAAAACTAAACTAATATTAATAAGCCTACGAGCTATATAAATGCTAAATAGATACTCGAGGTGACCGAGTCTTCATATGAATATTTATAATCCTAACAATCTCCCCCTAAGGGAGGCCACCCCGGAAATAATATTTTGAATTCTAGCATTCTATCATGTGTGTTTGACTTCATAGCTCGTAGGCTTTGATTCTTCAATGTCATTAATCGTTGTGCCTTCAGCAGTGAATTTTTGATGACTGATCTTGTACCTTGAATGATATTTGAGTATACTTCAAAGTTATCATCTAACATGTTTCTTTCACGTCATCTTGCAGCTTCATCTTCATGCGTGGTTGTGATCTTTGAACCTTATTTGAGATCATCAGTCATCATAAATCTTTGAGCTTATCCATTGCAGTGATATTGCCTCCATGTGATTTGTTGTGACTTTTGAACTTCATGCTCACACCTTTCTGGATCATGATAGATTTCATCAGAGTTGCGGAAGCTGTGTTGTAGGTCTTTTAACTATCATGATGTCTTTGATAATGAGTTGGAAGTGTGAACATGGAGTGTGACTTGACATGTTTCTGCTGGAATCAGGAACCACCATCACCATTTTTATATATACCTGAAATAAAACAGTTAGCAATAAAGTTGGGAAACGAATATGGCTTTGTCATTCGTCCGGTGTGGTTGGATTAACCTTTGGATCCGTGAGGACCGACCTGTGATCAGGTAGAATTTTCTTTAAAGAAAATTCTCCTTGACAGGAATTTCCAGCTTGTTGTAATGACTCATCCGACGAGTTATCATTGGATTCGTCATAGCAAGCATGTTCTCTTACCGGAACGTCTCAAAGTAGACAACACGGTAGAGTGAACCAATGAATTGTATTCATTGATTAAATGAAACCGTCAATCCAATTCCTGGAACAGGATTGATTCAAAAATGAATCGCTCCATTGTTTCATTCTAGTTGTCACAAGTTTGATCCATGAAGGATCTCACATGTTACCCACCAAGAGCTTGTTTGATGTTGGCTCTCGAAGGATTTCCATCTTCATTGTGAATACTTTACGTATCACTCAGATGTTCTGGCAATACCACAAGGATAATGCGTAGGACTCTTAACATATGTTTCCTTGCTTTCCACATTGTGTGAAACAGCAAGCATATTGGAAGTGTGTCCTAATGAGATTTAATGATGATCTCTTGGCTCTAGACTCAATAGTGCGTTTTGATTTACTGATCGGAGGCTGGAGAGGACTGCCACCTTTCCAATATCATCTAACTCGGAGTGAGAAAGACGATAGCAATGTAATGATCTCCATGACAGGTGAAACAAGAGTCCTTTAAGGGACCTTGAGTGGCTAGGGAGGGTTGTGCAGTGTATCACTGGGTCCATGATACTTTGTCTTCAATGTCAGCAATCAACTAAGTGATTCTGACAGCATATGTATTGACCCGGTTTCTGCCTAAGTGTAAGGAGGGCTTCTTTCTTTTCACCCTTTATCTTTACATTTCTTTTTCATTCTTCAACCCCTTCAGCGCTTACCGAGACTTCATCACTAGCACCTTGTTGGGTTTGTTTCATTACTAGCTCCATCTCAGTCGGCACTCTTCCCTTATTCACTTTTCTCCTTTTTAATCATTCCTAAGGACTTCTATTCTAACTAGAGGATTGTCCCTGGGAAGATCCCTCCGGTTCTGGCTGGATCATGGGAACTAATACCTAACCTCACCACCCTTATAACTCCATTGCATTAAAATAAGATTGGTCGGTCTTTGGTATTCTTCCACAGTTGCCATCATAAATCGTTCGCTCCCCCTCAATATGTGCATCAATATACGAAAAGGTTTGGCACATATGGGAGAGCCTACACTTGAGTTCCAAAAGATCACATTTTATCAGGATTTCATATTTAAATCACATTCTCTCCCCCGATCAAAAATTTCAAACCACTTGAGATTTGTGATCCCAATTGATTTAAATTAGTTAGAAATTATGGGAAAAAATGTGGTCAGGTTTAATATATTCTGATTATGGAGCATACTATGCCCCCCCCCCTTAAATCACGATAGAGTGTCACTGCTGATGTTGCACAATGCTTAAAAAGGTGACAGAATTTTGAACAAATACTCTTCCCCTCAATTAATGACCCATTTTCTATTGAAAGAGCTGTAGTCATTCAATTGAGCGACAAGTATTTGTGAAATTTAAGTCCAGTTACCACCTTGTGAAACACCAAAACTCTCCTGAAGAATCATAGACCGGAAAGAGTTTATGGTCTAAAGAAGATTTCTCTTCTTATACACGAAATGATGCACTGAATCGTACATCATATCGGGAAAACATGGATATAAAGTAATCCATGCCCGGGTAAACATCACCCAGTTAGAGGAACAGCCGTCCTTTTGGCGACGTGCTTTCCCCATTTTGACACGCGGGTTGCTATCTAAAGTAATAGCAAGTCATTTAGACATGTTTTAACTGGTTAGTATAACTTCTGCTCGAGCTTCATTTAAAGACCCGTGTCATTATTGAATGACATTTCTAGGTCCGTAAATGTTATCGGTAGACAGATGACATGCCTAGAGGAACTATTTTAGGTATTTTCTGTGTTTTTCTGATTTTTTATGGTTTTTATAGGTTTTATATTTTTCTATTTTCTTTTTGGTTTAAGATATATACAAGTATGTATGAAGCAAATATATACAAGGATATATACAGCAAGTCCATTACTCCTCAGCTTCCTGAATCTTCTCAGCTGCCATCACTTGACTTGCTGAAGAGCAATGTGAGCACATTTAATTAGGAATTAATTCTTGCTTTTCACTCTCCCCTAATTAGTGCTCTCCCCCAAATTGACCACCTTTCTGATGAATGCCCATAATATGAAGAAGTCTTTTGATAACCAAATGCATGCCGTCTTTAGTCTTCTAACACACAGCGGAGAATGTGGGATAGACTGTAGACTCGACCTTCTTCAAGATTGTCTATTTGGGGGAATAGAATACCAACATCTTCATCTTACCAAATGCATTCCAGTAATCTTACATATAACCCATCAGCCTGTAACCTATACATGAGATGATGACACCAAAGTAACAAGTTGAAACACTGATAATTTGTAATATGTGTCATGAGATATTAAGCCCGATCACGTGAACCTGTTGTGCGTCCTTGATGTACACATTTTCTCTCCCCTGATGGTTACGATTAATCAGCCCATGACGTACAAGTGAAATCATAATACCAAGGTAACAAGTTGAAACACTGATCATCTATAATTTGTATCGTGAGATATTAAGCCCGATCACGTGAACCTTTTGTGCGTCCTTGGTGTACACATTTCTCTCCCCTGATGGTTACGATTAATCGGAATCATCATAATGATGTGTACATGAAGCATAATGACATGTACATGAAGCATTGACTAGAAGCCCTTTATCACTGATTATATCAGCCCTTGAGAAGATGTCAATTAGCATTCCATGACCTTGTTCTTCAACACCTTGATGAGTAACTAAAGATATGCTTTCATGAGTTGTTGGAGAAGTACTGCCAGAAAGTATTCTTCAAACCAATGGTTGAACCAGCATATCTTCTTTCTTCATGGACGATGGAACATGTAGTGTTGAAGAACCTTGGTTTGCACGACTCCTGAACTGACGTATTCAGGAGTCGTATGACCATTTCTCAAACATCAATCAACATGTAGTTTATTCACCCTTCCCCCCCCCCCCCCTTCAAAAATTGCATATGCCTGCCAACTGCAATTTTTGGTTGAACGAGTGAATAAGAATACCATCAACGGTAAGTAGATCCACTTGATGATTCTTGATGACTGACATTTTGTTTACTCACCCTTCCCCCCCCCCCCCCTCAAAAATTGCATATGCCTGCCAACTGCAATTTTTGGTAGAACAAGTGAATAAAAGTATACTCCAATGTACGTCGATCCACTTGAAAACTGAACGAGCACGGGAAGAGCATGAAACTTGTTGATGAGAATGGCCATAAACAAGACGATTTCTCTTCTTCCAAAGATAAAGCGCACTTATGCGTACACCTTTCTTTTCTTTGAGGAACGGGGCCTGAGGAGATGTCAGCAGACGCCATAGTCGATGAAGAACGAGGCCTGAACTGATATGAACAGACGTCATCTCTCTCTTTTCAACTTCTCTCATCTAACTCGATACCAACCCCATTACCATACTGTCGGCTTGATGTCGTGACTACTGTTGGAGAAAAACCCAATATGATGAACTTGAGACTGAAGTAACATAACCCGAACTTGTGACTTAAACTTGCACTAATGTGTGACAGAGAGAGGTGTAGAGAGTTCGTGCAACATCGAATCCCTAAGTACTCTATACTCTTCAACCAACCAACCATCAAGTATAAGACGTACATCACCTCTTAGATATCCACATCTTCGTGTGACACTGAGCACTACAACGTAACTCCTTAAAGTGATAGTTATTTTAGGGTAATAAAGAGGAAGAATCACAAACATAACTAGATATCCAAGTCTTCGTCATTGTAAAGATTAAACGCTCGAACAAGGATCTCGAAGAATCTTCATCCAACCACCCCAATATCTTCAGATACTAAGTACACGCACTCGTGAAATTTCACTACAACCTCAAATAAATAATAGTGAACTAACGCCGTAGTCACATCTTGTGGTTTAAATGCCCAGATCTAGTCCTTTATGATGTTTTAAATGAACTTTGATAATGGTTTTATCCCGATCACAGTCAAAAGCGCATGACCCATCATCACGGGATTTTACAAATATATTATTTAAACCGAGAAATAAGTTCTTTCGCGGGATTTTACAAAACCAAGAAGAAACTGTGAGACAGTAACAAATTGAATGTGTTACAAAAATTTGGTTTTGGTGAATATCAGCTAGGGGTAACATGCAAGAGATTAGCAACAATTTTTCTCCAATTATTCTGTCGGCTATTTCTGTGACCACTTGCTGAAGTAAACCCAATATACCTAACTAGACAAAGAAGTAGAATTCCCCAAATTTGTTACTTAGGATTGCACTATATGTTGGAAGAACGGTATTGAATCTCTAAGTACTTAATACTATCCTGACAAAGTATCATGAGAATTTCATCACCTCTTGCGATTATCCACAACGTCTTATGCGTGTGACACTGAGTACTATAATGTAGCTCCTTTAAGTGATAGTTAACTGATCCATGCTAAAGTATATATATAATATCAGACGGATACACGTGATACGTAGGAATAGATAAATCAACCCTTTAGGAAAAAGGTTAACTTGCAAAAACTCACGCTTGTGATATGTGTGATACCGGGCAAGTGTTACCCAGGTCGTGTCCCAGCGAAGTTGGAATCGACAATCGTGTAAGGTTTGGAATTAGAGTGACTGATCATTGGAATATGGAATTTTGTATTTTCTTTTTTAATTCTAAAAAAAATGAGAAACAAATTCTCAAGGGAAAATTAAAATTAAAACAATTTAAACTAACAACGCGATACGGGAATTCTAAAAACGGGTTTAAAACTAAGATATATGGAAATCTAATCTTACAAGTACCAAATTATTTTTCCTAAGATCTATATGATAAAAGAAAATTTTAGAAAAGAGATTTATTTTTTTCTGATTTTTATATTTTTTTATTATGAATTAAAAACTGTTTTAAAAAGAAAAATGCATAAAAAATATTAAAACTATTCTAAAAATTCTGAAACTTTTTGCGAAATTACTTTATGTTAAAAAAATCCTAGGAAAAATACAAACAAGGTGCCAGCTTATTGGGATAAGCTGGTAATAAGCTAATAGGTTCGGATAGCTTAATGGCTTATTGGGATAAGCTGGTAATAAGCTAATAAGTTCGGATAGCTTAAATGGGAAAAGGGGGTTAAGAATAAAAGGGTGTAGAGTTTAACTGGAAAAGACCCAAGGGCAGTTGGTGAGTGTACTTGTGTGTGAGTCAAGAGACCAGGGTTCGAATCCCTTGGCTCTCTTTTTGCTTTTTATTTTATTTTTTGGAATTTTATGATTGAAACTCAATAAGCACCAACCAATGAGCAATTTTTACAACTGAAACTATTTTTGAAAACCTCAATTAAGCCCAGAAATAAGCCAAGTATGGCTTATCAGTTGGCTAAAAAGAGAATAGGCCCAAGCTTTGTTCAAAATGGCTGATAAGCTTTTAAATAAGCTAAAGGCAAACTGAAACTAGCTTAACAACTGATAATAAGCTAAGATGGAACTGAAAAAGCCACAAAAAATCAGAAATAAGCACTGATCAAACATAAAATAAGCAAATGAGGACTGCTATGCACAGGGCATATTCAGTCAATCCTAGGCAATTTCAAGCTTAATTTTAAGCACTTAAATAATTACTAAACACCACAAAAGCTGTTAATACTTAAAGCTGACCTAGTGAGGGTCACATAAACCAAAAATCAGACCAAGGTGAGCTTATTTAATGCTTGTGAATAAGCTGAGAAATAGCTCAGTCAACACAATCCAACACTGATGACTCAGTGTTAATTGTGTTTGATCAGGCAACTTTTGAGCTTAATTTGAAGCTTAAATAAGCTAAACTAAGGACTGGAATTGAGAATAAGCAAAGATCACCTAGCAAACTACTAGATTACTGAAAATCAGGCATTGAATAGAACAAATAAGCACTTATATGGGGTCTAGAAAAATTGTGCAGACTGCACTATGGTTCTATTTGTGCAGACTTGCACAAAATGGCACAAATCAAATAGAGACTTAACCAACTCTTGCAATTACACTAAATGGATTCTAAAGACCTCAGAAAATCCACAAGAAGGGTCCAAATAAGCTGAAGCTTATGGGAAGCTTATTTGAGCAGTTGAGGTTCTATGATTGTCACAGTCCACTCAAAACCATCAAAGCAATCCAATTATCTCTAAAAATCATACAAACAGCTTATTCTAACCAAGTTAAGCTAGATTGAAGTTGGCTAAATGACAAATGAACAGTGTTGAGCTATTTTTAACCCATTTGACCCATTATGCCAAACAGTCCTTTAAGGGACTGTTTTGGTAATTTTAAACTACCAATGATCAAAATAAGCTATGTTACTGATTTAAACCAACTACTTAAGCTATATTAACTATGTTTAAGCTAATTTGATTACTGATTAAGCACTAGATAAGCTAAAGCTTATCTTGACTGTTTAAAGCTTATTAGTGAGTTTTAAGCAAAAACTAATTTAAACCATGACAACCTATTACCTTAACTTCAAATAACCTTAATAAGATCAAATAAGTATAGAAAAAGTAGATAAGTAGTAAATAATCAATTGTACAGTAGAAATGGAAATTTGGAAATTTCTTACAAATGCTTTTGCTCAAAAACAAGAACTGAATACCAAGTACCACATCAACCTATAGCTTCCCAAGAAGCTCTAAACCATGGGCTTCCATATTTCACCATGCTTCAGCTTATCTGAACAAACAGCTTATTTTTTTAGCTTATTTTGACTTTTTTGGTATTTTTAAGGTTTAGACTGAATTAAACTAATATAACCTTATCAAAAGCTATAGTGAGCTTATGTAAGCTTATAGGAACAGCAAAGAAGCTATTTTCAATAACACTAAACTTGATTCGAATTCTCAGTACACATAGAAACTTAAAAACTTGGAAATTTCATTAACTTGGAAAATTAGTACAATAATAAACATCAAACAGACTTAAAGTAACTTGGAATAATAACTGGAAACTAAATTTGATAAAACTTGAATAATTAAAATACAATACGATTAAGGAAAATTAACTACTTGCCAATTAAGGCTACAATGTGGTTCTATTTATACTACACTGAGGTGGGAACTTCTTCTTATCTTCTTCTGATCCTTTTCCAGCCCTTGGATAGCTTTGAATTGATCTCAGCCTTCTAAACTAATTTTGGCGCCAAAATGGTTAAAGTGGGAAAAACCACTTGACTGGTAACGTGTGATGGGGAAGAAGCATTTAATGCATCTTGGTTTGTTAGGAGAAGTGTTGAGGAAGCTTGGAGGGGGTGGTATTGTCAGGGATAGGGAGGCTATGGTGGTATGGTTTTGGCGGTAGTAGTTTTGGAAGATGAGTTTGACTGGGGTCAAACTCTGGTATTAGCTAAGAGAAGAAACCGGGTTGGGTTTTATTTTAAAAGGGATTGGGCTTGGGTGAGTTGGGCTGGGAAATGGTTTGTGGGTTTGGGTTATTAATTTGAGTCCAGCCAAGTAGTATTAGTTAGGATTGGATTTGGAATTGAATTTAACTTTGAGGGACCATTGTTGTAAAATCTGAAAATCCAAGGACCAAGGCTGCCAAATATAAAAATTATTTCTAAGGACCATTTGTGTCATTTTGGTATTTTTGGGGGTTGACTTTGACTTTGTCTTTGACTTTTGTCTTCACTTGATCAAATGCACAATTGTTGTCGAGTCGATCCAAAAATGCTCGTTTTCGTTCCGTTTTCAATCCTTTAGTACCTGAAACACATAAAACACAAACCAAGGATATCTGCAATATATTTTGGGTGTTTTTAGTCATTTTTTGTGTCTTTTATGGGTATAAAATGATGAGTATTTACACACTCATCATTAACCAGGTCTTCAACCATCCACCTCGACTTATGGAACCTAGATAACCCAAGTCTTCAACTTAAATCTTAAGTACGAGCAAGTTATCATTGAAAGTCATGCGTCCAACCAACCCCGACTTCAATGATACAATAAGTACGAGCCTTCGAGAAACCCACTTCAATCTCAAATAAGGAATACCAAATGAACTTCGTGATCATCTTGTGCGGTTCAATAACCAAAAAGGAGAAGAAACATGCGCCAATTCTCCCCCTCAAAAAGGGAATGCAATGACCTTTTTGCCAAAGCTGAGAGTCCGTGATGGTTGTGAATTTGTCAGGCACAACATAGATACATGGAAAGAGCCAAATAAAACTACTGCAAAGAAGATGGTGATTAAGACTCTCTTGTAGTAACCCCTCGTTTGTCTCCTCATCAATGGTTTAGCAGATTAAAAATTCACTGAAGCTCGTAATATGCCAAAACCGCTTGATGAAATGTGTTTAACTTTAGAGCGAGTAAAAGGTTAAAACACGTCTCTAAACAATCCACCTCGTGTCTCTAAGTCTGACCACCTCTTGAGAAGATCTTGTGCTGCAATCCCATTAGAAACTTGAGAAACAACGATCTCTTGATGAAGCTTGATAAAAGATAGATCCGCGACTTATACTTGCACTAAATTTGTGATTTAGAACCTATATTGAGCACAACAACGTAACTCCTTTAAATATAGGTAGTGGTATATACCCAACCTTCCATCCTTTATTGTATATATCTGCCTCTTGAACAATCCAAGTCTAATCACTAGAAATACGTTCGAACAAGGATCATCAAACATCGTGCATCCACCCAACCCCGAGATATTTGATATCCTAAGTACACAAACCCGTGAATTAACAAACCAACCAAGCTACCATAATTTCCCAATTCCTATCGATTTCGTAGCACAAACTTATCCCAAAACTTAATCAAACCCTGTACGTTTTATTATGTCTAAATCCACGTCCAGCCTATTTGTCCAAAATTAATTTGACGGGATTTTACAACTCTTGAGATTTAAACCGAGAAATCGAATCTTTCGCGGGATTTTCTAAAATCAACAAGAGAAACCGTGAAATCAACCAGAATACCCAAGAGTGAATTGCAATACTAATCTTCAAAATTCAAGTCAAAGAAGTCAAATCTCAACTTGATCAACTCGCAACAAGTCAAGTCACATTTTGTCAAATCGCAACAAGTCAAATTGCAATCAACCAAATCGCAATAAGTCAAATCGCAAGTGTCAACTCGCAATGTCAAATTGCAACTGGTCAGATTGCAATCAGTCAAATAGCAACTTGTCAACTCGCAATTAACCAAATCGCAATTAGTCAACTATAACTTAAATTGCAAAGATCAAATCGTAGGCTCACGTAAATCGCAGGCACAATAGGACAACGCTGCCAAATCCACAACTCCATAACTCAACTTAATATGATGGGATTATAAATAAGATTGTGTCCTAATCCTAATCCCATTTAACCCAAAATACACATATCATAAGATAAACGCAGTCAACCCAACATCATCTTCCATGTAGAAAATGCAACAACCCAATGAAATTAAATACCAAAATACCACTCAATGTACAAAATGTTATCAAAAAATTGTATCTGAAAATGAATTCGGATAACATATTGATAGACCATTAATGTATAACTTCAGCCCACTCCCTACATACATTAGCCCATACTTGGATCCAATCCAACATATGTTTCGGATCATAAAGCCCAAAAGAAATCATGACCCGATCCAACACACACCATTGATATAAGATGTCTTAAACCTAAACACACATTATCCTAATTTCCTAACCCTAATCTCATTTAGTCATTTCCTCCGCCCCCCTCTTCTTCACAGAAAAAAATGATCTCCTATCAACACAACTCGCAACTCAATACACAAACGCATCTCACCTCCCATCAAATCTCATCTCATCATCTCATCATCAACAGCCAACATCCAAACTCATCTATGTCATCAATTCGAATCAGCAAGCCCCTTAACCTTTTTTCTTTCAGTTGTTGCTCGTATTCTAATCAAGAAGGCGTTTTAGAGGCTTCACCGTCCTTAGTAGGGTCATGGTAGGTTCGACCGTTAATTTACGTTTATGTTTATTGTTTTGAACCAACCGAAGATAAGGAAATAACGTACTTGTTATCTTTCTTATCTTTAGATTCGGATAGTTTATTGAAGTGATTAGCTTCAAAATTTTGATCTATGATGGTATTAGTTGTCGTGATGATAAGATCTTTAAGATCTCTGGTCATGATTTACCACACGATAAAAGGCTGAGATCACTTAATTATGTTATTTTATTTGAGTCTCACTGATGATGAATTTCTTTCGTGTGTATGAGGGCTTTCAAAGTCATATTTACTTATGTAACACACGAGAAGAGAAGCAGAGGCCATGAAGTATGTATTCGAGTCATGTTTAAATAAGATGAGTGTTGAGGAGTGAAGTTGAGAATATCTTGATGTTGGATTTTTTTTTTTTTTTTTTTTTTTTTTTTTTTGGATTGGTTGTGGTCTCTTCTTCATCTTCATACTGTTTGTTTGTTAGTACTACGTAATTGACAGATGATGTTTAAGGCTGAGGTCACACTGAGTCATTGGTATTTGTTTAGCGGTCAACGGGTATGGTCAAAGCTACTTAGCCAAACCGCTACACCTCCTGAAATTTTGGCAGCATGTAGTTTAGATTTGTTAATAAAAGGTCTTTATTAGGTCAAACCGCTACATCAACCCGCTGTTGACTGGTCAAACCGCTACTGGTACCAACAAAACTGTCACTTTCAATCGCTAGTTGTCTTTTTCCTGTTTTGGTTATAATCCAAACCGCTAGTCTTAGTCCTGTCAAACCGCTACAGAAAAATTTCCTTTTGAGTACAAGCCGCCAATAATGAGGACCACAAGACAGTCAAACCGCTACAACTTTGTTTTCAATACTTTCAAACCGCTGTCAAGAAATCCTTTTCAGATCCAACCGCAGTCAAGAAAACCAAGCCTCTACCAAGAACCAATGTTTTTGACCCAAAAGAAAACACAAAAAAAAAATAGTTTGAATAGATGTATCTTGAGCCAACAGGAAAACAAGAAAGACAGTTTCTTGTCTTGTGTTTCTTGAGTTGTGAATTCGAACCAAGAAAAAAAACACTAAAACATGAAAACAAGAGAGCAAGCTAGAAATGTACTAAACAAAACAAACCCAAGGATTAAACTTTGATTTTAAGGCCCAAGTGTTCTAACTGTTAAAGCCCTACACTTAAATGAGGATTTGTTTCATGAACTACTGTACGAACCAAAGCAACAAAACAAAAAAAAATAGACCTGTTCGAACCCAATTAAACAAAACACAAAATAGAAACAACAAATCCAAGCATACCCGATCAATGGAACCTAACCATGGCTCTTGATACCAATTGTAAGATTTAAACATATTGATTGTGTGTGAATCGGGTGGTCTTGGATTATGGAAGAAGAATTCCATGTTTGAGTTTGAGAGAAAGATTAGAGAGGATTGGGAACTAGAGAGAAAACTTGTAATATTAGATTGAAGTAAGAATGAGTTCCAACCCTTCCCACACTTGGGAAGGGGTATATATAGTACTAACTAGTTTTCCCCTAGTGGGCTGTGGAGTGAGCTGACAGTGGGTAAAGACCCAACCCAACTCCACAAATACTTAATATAGTTAAACTAATATTACTAAAACTAAACTAATATTAATAAGCCTACGAGCTATATAAATGCTAAATAGATACTCGGGGTGACCGAGTCTTCATATGAATATTTATATTCCTAACATCTTTCTTGAGGAAGACTGAGAGGGAGCAGGTTGTTCAGCTGAAGCAGGAAGAAGAGATGGAATACCAAGTTCCTGAGGTGTTGCTGTCAATCTTTCATACCTTAGACTCAGGGACTTCAACAGACCAGGGACCACAACTATTGATTTTTTCGCTATTATTGGACCCAACTCATCCAATTCAGTGATCCCGAAGTGAGCGAATTTGAAGGGGTTATGAACCTCAAAGTTTCCCTTGTCAGCACTTCTGTAGACAGTAACAATGGCAGGCTTGGTGTTTTGATGAATCTTGACATCTGTGATTGGTTCTGGTTTCAACCTGCTTGTCATGACCCACTGATATCTCTCAATCCTGTTCTGCCTAATCTCTTCAGCCCTTTTCATTCTTTCCTCCCTTTTTCTGCCTGAGAGCAGATATCTCAGCGTCCTGAGCTTTCACAAAGCTCTTACCACCTTCCCTTTTTGCAAGGTCTTTAGGCTCAATCCCAATCTTCTCAGCCTCTTCTCTGGCAACCTGAATGAGAGCAAGCTTGTTCGCCCTTTCTTCTTCAGCTGCCTTCTTCATTGCTTCCTCTTTCTCCATATGAGCCTGAATTTCCTCATTTGTGATAAGTTGTATTTTTCCATTTACCTCATAAGGGACCCTGACTGGCTCATCAGGGTCTTGCCTTCTTTCAGAGGAAGCAGGAACCAAGATTGTAGACTCAGGCTCAGTGGTTGTTAGAATGCCTTTGCCTTTGACTTGGTGGGATGAAGATGGGTTTGTCTCAGGAACCTCCCCCTCAGTGTGAGAAGGAGGTTGTTCAGGTTGTTCTTCTTCAGTGACCCTCTCCCCCTCAACTGTTGCTTGACCCTCGGTGAGAGCAAAAGTTGGTGCGCTCACTGAAGTTGAGGGAGCCTGACCAAGGCCTGATAGATCTCAGTCATCAACGATTTGATTCCTGAGGTGTCCTTCTGAAGAGTTGAGACCTTAGCCTCAAGAGAAACCTGAGAAGCCTCTAGTGCAGTCATCCTTTGCCCAAGGTTCCAAGCCAAGGAAGAGGAAGATGTAGCCCAAGATGCCAAGTGTGACTCCATACGACCCAGGGAAGACTTGATGGAGTCCACAATAGAGCTGAGTCCCTGAAGATTGGAGGATCTCAGCATGTTAACCAGCTCAGCCAACTGAGTAGATTGTTGCTGGTAGGTCTCATGAGCCTGAAGAATTTTCTTGTTAAGCTCAGGGTCATCTTTCACTGACTCTTAAATAATTTCAACGCTCTTTTGTATGTCGGTGAGAGACTCGTTGAACAACTTAAGATTATGATCAAGATTCATCAGGGAGAAGGAGATAGATGACTTGTGCTCATTAACATCATCATGATAGGATTCCACTGATTCCTTCAAATCGACATAATGAATAGCAGCTTCAGTGTGTTGATCAAACAATTCTTCAGTTAGCCCAGTAAAGAGAGCATTGTTGGCCTTTTGTAGGAACCTGACCAATTGCCTTTCAATAAGAGGAAGAATGTTGTCATACTTCTTGAGTTCAGGAGGGCAGGATGATTCAGAATCTGAAGAATGATCAGCCTGAGATTCAGATTCTTCACCATAAGGAGAAGACAGATGCGATTGTTTAGTAGGTTGGGCATCAATCTCCATGTCATCACCTGCCTCAAAAACTTCCTCCTCACTCTCTTTCTTGAGATCATCTTCAGAATCAAGAAGAGCCTGAATATCCACCATAGACTCAATCTCCAAAAAGTTACCCGGCTCCTTAATCCGCGCAAAAGTGCGTATATAAATAAATACAGACGGATACGCGTGAATAAAGACAAATTAACCCTTTAGGAAAAAGGATAACTTGCAAAAACACACTTTTGTGATATGTGTGATACCAGGTAAGTGATTACCCGGGTCGTGTCCCAGCGAGGTGTGAATGGGCAATCGTTTAAGATTTGGATTAGAGTGACTGATGAGTGGGATAAGGAATTTTTGCTTTTTTAATTCTAATTAACAAATGAGAAACAAATTCTCACAAGAAAATTTAAGATTAACACAATTTATATAAAAAAAGGCGAAACGGAAATTATAAAAACGGGATTAAAAAGTGAAATCTATAAAATTTAATCTTATAAGGACAAAATAACTTTTCTTAAATCCTAAATAATAAAAGAAAATTTTAGAAAAAAGATTTATATTTTTCTGACTTTTATATTTTTTATTATGAATTAAAAACAGTTTTAAAAAGAAAAATAGATAATAAATACTAAATGGAAATGGAAAATTACCAAAAATTACAGAAAAGTACTAAGTAATAAAATGAACCTAGGAAAAATAAGATGGGACCAACTGCTTATTCGGATAAGCAGTAAATAAGCTAAAAAGAAATAAGCTATAAGGAAAAATAAAGGGATTAAGTAAAAATGGGTGAAAGGTATAACCAACACAAGACCCTAGGGCAGTTGGTAGTGTGTTGTGGTGTTGAGGATTTGCAAAGGGGGAGGTCCAGGGTTCGAATCCCGGGCCTGACCTTTTGCTAATTATTTTATTTTTGGAATTTTCTTTTTGCTACTTAATAATAAGCTAATAACTAACAACTTTTACAAAAGAAATATTTTTATAACTTACCAATTAAGCTAGAAACAAGCTGATATGAGCTGACAGTTAGTTAAAAGCTAACTTGAATATGGAATTTTAAGTAAACAAGCTTTAAGATGTCCTATAAGCTAACAGTGAATGGAATCAGCTATTATGGACTGAGTTGACTATGAATAAGCTATAAAGTCTAGAAAAAGCTAAGGAAATAAGCTGAAAAGCTCTAAATGAGCCAAAACACCTCAGGGGTCTGCTGATCTCTTATGGTGCAGGGCAAATTTAGTGCTTTTCAAAGCACTAAAAAGCAGTCAAAGAAACTCCTTAAAAATCAAGAAAAAATACCACAAGCTAGATAAGCCAGCTGAGATTATAGGTGCAAATAATTGGCTTATAACAACTTAATATGGGAGCATTAAAAATCTAGACTTGGGCTGCAAAAATCTAAAAATTAAAAAAAATGGATACTGATATGTGTTCAGGGTTTTGCAGACTTGCACAAACCAAAAGGATTTTAATCCAACTCTTGTTTATCTTACTTAATGGACTAAATGGATCTCAGAAAAGCTACAAGAAAAGTTCAAAAGAGCTTATTGCTTGTTATGGCTTATTTGGACAGTTCTATGCCTAGGATTAGAGCAGTGGACTTAGAATTGTGAAACCTACCAAATTGGCTCAAGAGAACTTAGAAACAGCTTATTTACACTATTTTAAGCAAGATCCAACTTAAGCAAATGGTCAATGAACAGTGTAACTAGGTTTTTACCCGTTTTGACCCAATGACCCAAACAACCCTTCACAAGGGTCTGTCATGATTTTTAAACTAAGACAGATTATTTAAAGCTATAATTTGGAAAGACAAATATTAATTAAGCTATGTTAAGTCTAGAAAAGCAGAAATCAAAGGAAATTAAGCACTAGGAATAAGTTATCACTAATAAGCTATTTTTGGCTTTTTATAGAGTTTTTAAGAAAAATTAAGCCTAGGCTATTTCAAATTGACAAAACAGACAAAAAGCAATAAAATAATACCTATAAGCAGAACTGTAACACCCCGACCCGACAAGGGTAAAGATATCACAACAATATGGTTTCACATCAGAACAAGCAATAATAAAACAGCGGAAGTCTTAACATTAAACCAAAGATAATAAGCCAACAAGACTTATATCAAGTTCAACAAGACAAATGGAAAGAAAAAAAATAAATGAAGTACTTAACAACCCAGGAGCCAAACAAGGCATAACAAGTCTAAAAATTTTAATGGTAGAACTAAGATACTAAGGTTCATGCTTCACTCAAAGTTGCTCTCATCCCAAAGCAAAACCCAGCTTCCTAGCTTAAATACCTGCCGCAGGAAAAGAAAATGCGGCTGAGCTACGAGAGCTCAGTGAACAGATATAACGGAAACAAAGCAGTAGTAACGGAATAGTAAAGTAAATGAAATAATACCAGGTGTAACAAGAGTCAGGAAAAGAAATATAAAAGGGTTATGCAGATATACTAAGAGTTAAGAATGGTTACAATGGTAAATGTAAATGAAACCATAACCCACCACCAGCCCAAGTCAGGTCAAATGTCAGGTCAAGTGTCAGGTCATAAGGTTACAAGGATTCAGGAAAACAGAAATCCTCTACGAGCCCAGAAACAGTACATATCAAATCAAATAACATATCAGGGTGTATGGAGGGGTGACCTCAGCATACCAGGAACAGGGTGAGGGGATACCTCCAGGGGTTGGAGAATCGTTCTCCCAGGATTGTGAAAGACGTGTATCGCACACACTCGTCAGTCACCAGATAATACAAGTAATACAAACAAATCAGGTCAGGTCTAGGATGCATCCATACGCCCCTAGTAGGCCACAGGGTCTTCCTCTACGTAACAAGTAAATCAGTAACAGGTCAGGGACGGGACAGGTCATCACTCTCCTGCCCTAGAGTCATGCCACCGGTGCATCAATGACATGGACATGAAACCCTCATGCCTAGTGGGTGGCTCGTAGTCTCAAACTGTGGGTCAAGGTCAGGTATCAAGTCTCAGGTGTCAAGTATCAGGTATCAAGTGTCAGATTTTATATCAAGTTTCATATCAGACTTCATATCAGGGTTCATATCAGGATTCAAGACAGGAGATCAATGCAGGGGTTCACTATCAGGAAGTCAATATCAGAAAGGTCAAATACCAGAAGGTTCATGTCAATTTATTAAAAAGTAATCCTTTTAAAATGGTTTTAAAATAAAGTGGTCTTTAAATCAGTTTTCATAATGAAAGTCTTTAAAAGAAATTCTCAAAACCTCTTCATATGTAATTTAGAAAAGTAGTTATAAAATCCTATGAACCTTTAAGTATCCCAGGGTCCTAAATATTCAGGTTACCAGGTTATGAATAGGTCATGTCAAGTATCAAGGAAACATAACAGGGTCTAAGGCAGGGTTCGAAACAAATGATCAAGACAAGAGTTCAAGGCGAAAGTTCAAGTCAAGGTTCACCATACAAGGGGACATAGCAATGGCTTGGGGGATCCTAAACGAATCAAAATCAGAGTTCACGAGAATGAAGGCACCTTACAAGAAGGGCAGAATATCTGTACCTTATTACGAATGCAAGAACACAAAAGTAGCAAAACAGACGGAGATCAAATCACTCCCTCTTCAAACCTAAAGGAATAGAGGATAGAATTACAAAGGGGTTTCAGTTATCTTTTCATTTTAAGTAACTTTCCATTTTTAGCAGGTTTCCAAATTTAATAAGTTTCCATTTTAGAAAGTTTCCTTATTTAGAAGGTTTAAGTATTATAACTTAAGTTAAGTCATAATTAAGCATATTATGGACATAGGGTACATTTTAACAAGTCTTGATAGTTCAGGGTCAAATATGACAAGTTTCCATAAATTAGGGTTTATTATGTAATTATCACAAGTTTAGGGATTAATATGCAATTCTCATAAATTTAGGGTGTAAAATGTAATTACTATAAAGTTACAGGTGTTCATAAATTAGGTCCTTTAGTTTTAGCAATTAACAATTTAAACCCTTTAGTTTATAAAATAAACACAAAACACCTTTTAATTTCCTTTTTAACCTTTTTATAATTTCTAACAGTTTTATATACGAAATTGTTATGTTTTCTATAAATTGTAAACCGTATAAGAACTCAGTAATAAAATTCCAAAAAATTCCCAGAGATGCTCAAATGTCTTTAGTGTTTTATCTAATTTTTTCAGATTTTATTAAGTAGCATAACTATGGATTAAAATTCACTTAAACCAACTCGTCCAGATTTATGATTAATTTTACTATACGAAAATTATTAATTAGAAACCCTTAAAGAAAAATTCATAAAATTCTACCAAAATTCCAGTAAGTAATAGATATCCTCAATATTACCCAGTTCAAAGGACACCTCCTAATTCGACAGGGTTTGGAAATTAAAATTCAAAAACCCGGACTGATTTTCCAGACATACAAATCCGATCAAACACATAATTTTCCAAAAATCAAAAGGTAACCTTCCAGGCCTCCAAAAATTACAAAATTAATTTTTCCAGGTAGCTATTTCATTGAATTTAGTTCTAGACTCCAGAAGCACCAAAATATACATTCACATCATTTATTTACAGCTGGTTAAAGTCGAACAAAATTCTAGATCAGTAGCTGTTTTCACAGATTCATGTATAAACTTAGGGTTTTATCATTCTAATTCTTTAATTCTTAACACATAATGATTATGAATGAGTTATAACATGTTTAAGTCGATTATCACAGGTCTTAACATAATCAAATCGAATAATTTCATCACATATACTCCTGGTCCGATTCATACATAAAGATTTTAGGGTTTTGATTCATGATTTTATGTGGTGTGCTTCATCCTTAATTCATGTGATAATACATATATTTAACGAGGCTCAGAATCATAGAAAAACGAGCAGTAACATATTTAGATTAGGTCTAGTGTAGTTACATGTCGAGTATTATTTAGTGCGCAAAACACGTGTGTACCTTAGGCTGCTTTTAACGAGGAACAGTAGGACAGGAACACAGCTGAAACGTGACACAACCAGAATCTGATTCGCCAAGACTGCCACAATGGAATAAAGACTGCTATAACGAGGGCAAGGCTGCTACGAACACTTGAACACAAACCCCTACTTGATCACAAGGCTGGAAGTACACGACTCTATAAACCTTGGAGAGAAAAAAAATAATACGCTTGTAACTTTGTTGTGTTTTTCTGGATTTTGGTTTTGGAAGAGAAGAGCAGATGTGGTTATATAAGTTTGAGGGAGAAACGTGTACAACAAAAGGGAAAGGCGTGTGAAATTATAAGGAAAGTCGTGATGCATATCTTCTCATATTGATAATTGATTTGGTCTTATCTTTATAAGTGAAAACGTATAAGTCAAAGAATATGAGATTTTATCTAAACAAAGAAAACGTGTAATATGGAGAAGGTAAGTACATATTTGGTTTGCAAACAAAGGTATTGTGCCTTTAGTTGTAGCAGGATAGAATTATAAATTAAAAGGTGACGAGTTATTTTTTTGGACATGTAAAATTATAAAAATGTTCAAGAAAATCATTTCACTTCATGTGGTGTTAATTTTCAAGTGTTTGGGATTTAATTTGTGTTTTGTATAATTATTAAGTGAAATTTTAAGTTCAGGGGTATTTTGGTACTTTTGCATGATTTTAATTTTTTGGGTATTACAAGAACAATACTAATATAAGCTATAAATGATCTATGGAACAGTAATATGGAAAATAATGCAAAAAATTGAGAATTGCTTACAACTGAATTAGGTTATGAAACAAATGAAACTGATCAGAACTAAACTTGGTTTGTCAATACCAAGCTAAACCCTACTCAGCTTATCCACTCCAGCTTAACATCACCAAAGTGCTTATTTTGACCAATCTTTGACTTCTGTTGACTTTTCTTGACTTTTGAAATTAGAGCAGTTGTAAACTAATACAAGCTTATAAAAAGCTATGAGCAGCTTATATAAATGGTAATGAGGTTTGTGATGGATTCTTAATAACTAAGGGAGCTTAATACGAATTAACAAGAAACATGAAAACTTGAAATATTATAAAACTTGGAATGATTACAATACAGAAGTAATAGATGACTTAAAATAAACTTGAAATGACAATGAAAACTTAAATTGAAACTTGAACTGAGCAATAAGTAATTCTACACTACGAATGGTCTAAAAACTGTGACAAACTTCTCTTGGTGACTTCTTTTCTTTAAATAGACATCCCAAAAGCATCTCTGACAATTTCTGAGCAAATCCCACCATTTGGAATGGCTTAAATCAATCCCAGTCGTCCAATGTATTTTTGGCGGGAAAAGTCAATTGCAAATGGTTCTGATAACTTGTGAGAGGGGGCGAAGCATTTAATGTTTTTTGGATTGTTAGGGAGTGGGATAGGAGGAGGGGGTGGGTGTTGCTGAGAAACCTGTGGGTGAGGGTGGTATGGTTTTGGCGGGGTGGTTTAGGAAGAAGAAGGTTTGACCGAAGTCAAACCTTTTGGTTTAACTAAGAAATCGGGTTTGGGTTATTAGGTTTATTATTTTGATTGGGCTGGGGTAAGTGTATGGTGTGGGCTGGGTTATCTGTTTTGGGATTGGGTTGGATTTAGGATAGAATTGGGTTTAATATTTAGGATTGGGTTGGCTGGGTTAGTTTTTAGGGATTAACTTTGGATAAGATTTAACTTTAGGGACTAAAGTTGCCAATTCTGAAATTCTAGGGAACAACTGTGTCATTTTTGCAAAATTACTTTTAGGGGCTAATCTTGACAAGTTGACATTCTTGAAGGTTGACTTTGATAATTTGAGCAATATCCCGGTCCAAACTTGTAAATTTCTTCCCCGTCCTCGGCTTTTCACAACTTTCCAATCTTGTGCTCGGTTTTGTCTGTTTTTGCCCTGTTTTCGATCCTTTTGTACCTGAAACACATAAAAACACAAACCAAGGATATTTGCAGTATAATATGGGTCTTTTAGGTCATTTTAGTGTCTATTATGGGTATAAAATGATGAGTATTTACACACTCATCAATCCCCCACACTAAGCTATTGCTGGTCCCTAGCAATCCGATCATATGAAGTAATGAAAGGATCAAAAGAATACCAAGTATACCCCGTTTTGATTTTCTATGTAATGCCAGAAATTCAAACTTAGAACAAAAATATATAACATGCTTGATTTGCAAAAAATGGTATCATGGAACAGGATTCACACAAACTGGGTGTCTCCAGGGAATTGTAATTGTCATCCTCTTTTTTATACTCCCAACTAAGCTTAAACTCAATGCGCAAATGCTTTTGTAAAAATGCTAACACTACTTATATCAATAATCTATGTAGGCCGAAACTTAACTTTTCACTCCCACATTTATCAAGTTTAGGCGACTGTGCTTATATTCAAAATTTTGATAACAAAAATCGACGTTTTTATAAAACTTTGACTAATACTAGTTGAAAGATAGATTTAAAATTCACAACAAGCAAGCTTCAAAATTTATTGCATTTTACAATATCATTCCATTTAAGTTTATTTTTTATTTTTATTTTTTCATTTTCATTTCATTTTTTTTTCATTCATCATTCTTTCTTTTTTTTTTTTTTTTTTTTTTTGATACTTAACTTTGTGCAATATAAACTAACGGAGTTTCACGGGAACCAAGACCTTACACCTTCCTGGAATAAAGGATCCAAGGGCCATTACAACGGAGAGTTCCAAGACCTTAGCGCCTTTCAGAATTAAGGGTCCAAGGGCCGGTGTAAGAGGGTAGCCAAGACCTAAACGCCTTCCGGAAATAAGGATCCAAGGGCCGATCTTGAAACTTAGCTTTTTAGCACATACATTTATTACTTAACTTTTACATTATTATGACATATGCTTGTTCCGAAGTTTAAATAAAGCTTTGAACTAGTATTTTTCAAAATCGTAAAGAAAAATGAATTTGTGTGTTCAAAAGTTTGAAAAATAAGCACTAATTAAGTCAGATTAGTTATCTCCTGGGAGGAAAAGCCATAGATTACTTATATAAGCTCTAAAGAAAACCAACTATTCTACGCTTAGCATTTTCATTTGCACATATTGTAAAACCTTAGTCTAATCGTTATGGAAGCAGCCAGATCAATACTCTGGCAGAGTCGGGATTCCCTTTGTTCTAACCTAATCAAGACTAAACGCTTTTTCTTTTTTTATTGCAATTTCTATTTTTAAAAACGAAAAAAAATTTAAAATTTTGGCCAAAACGGGGGTACTAGGGCACTAGAAGGTACATATGTTACAAATTTCGAGAGAATTCCCCCCCACACTTAGAATTGAATATTGCCCTCAATATTCAAAGTACCGGCTATTATGCCGACACTTAGAACGTAAAAAGGTAATACTAATAGCCAAGTGTATGAAAGAAATCTCTATTTTCACTAACAGGATTAAAAAGATATCCCTAGATAATCGTTAGAAAAAGGATAGGATATTGGGCGGCTGGATTGAAAACAGGCGCGACAATCATCACAATCCAAGGGAAACCTGCAAACAAGAGCAAACAACATACAAACAAAGCACAGTAGAGGAATCCCCCCCACACTTAGTGTCAGAAAATAGAAAGAAGTCAGAAACATGGGTTGTCACCCATGAAGTGCTAATTTTTTTATTAACCGAGTCACTAGCTTGACTTGACCCCGAATTCATTGGTTCATGGGGAAGCAAGTGGAAGAAACCATCTCCGTCGGACTTTCATTCAAAATGTTTGGATAAACATAGAAGTTCATGAAAGTTCCACTCCGATGAGATACACCCGGGTCAAAAGAATGATAAATGGAGATGCCGGGATCAAAAATTTTGTCCTCATTCCCAAACGAGTGAGGGAAAGGACAAGCTACCTTATAAGCACAGAAAGGTAGAAAAACTCGAACGACATATGCGAAGTCAATATAATGGTTATCCTCAGAAGGAAAAATCACATATGTCGGAGAAATATTGTCCTTATCAATATCGGGATTAAGAGTTGAGGTCACATCATCAAGTTTATGAATAATAGAGTCCTTGACCTCATCGTTTTCTAACTCTTCATCAAAGAGAGGATTTATTTTGCTAGAAAAGTACTCATCATCAAATTCAAAAAGAGAATTCGAATAGACTTTGAGACTTTCATTTTGAACTTCCTCATCAGAAAGTGATTCATCATCACTAGAGGAAAAATCATCATTTGAATTGAAAAGGGGATTAGAGAAAATCCCGAAAAATTCATCGTTTGAATTGAAAAGAGGGTTAGAAAACGACCCGAAAAAATCATCAGTAGTGTCAAGAGGATGATCACTACGAAAAGAACCATTACTTTCACTATCGAAAATATCCTCAGACTCACTTGGGATTGGGATAAGGTTCTCAGCACTAGACTTTATGAATTCGTCCGATTCCTTTTCAGGAATAGTGCTAAGATGCTCATCCCCCATACTTAGAGAGTCCTCGGAGTCCATAGATTGTAAGAAGGGTGTGATTGCAATGGACTGAGGGAGTTGAAAAATGGATTTATTCAAAGGAATAGCACTCTCCTCGTCGTCCTCCTCATCAATATTGCTAGCAAAAATGGCTTTTATACGTTCCATTTGCTCATCTGCTAGTAATTCTGCAATAGTCTTGTCTTCCTGCCTTTTCTGGACAGGTGTAATTGCAGCTGATGAATTCTCGCAAACTCCCCACATAGAATCTTCATCATCGTCATCGCAAATGAAAGTTTGACGATATTTGGAACTCATTCTAGCTATTTGTTCTTCTTCAGCTAGAAGCTCTCCAATGTTTTTCTAATGAGGATCTTCTTGGGCATTTTTAACAGCCAAATCATTAAGTGTATCCATCATATTTTGGAGTTTTTGGAATACATTTTCAAGAGATTCTTCAAGAGGAGATGGCTGAGATTGAATTATTTGATACTTTGGAGGTTGGTCATGATAAGAATAGTCGTAATTGTTACAAGGGACATGCTCATAGACAAGCGGGTTCCTTTTTTGACAATCAAAATTATAATGTGGACCTCTACAGTACTCACAACAATACGTTTGCTGTGACTGATTCGGTGAATTATATGGATAATGGTCATACCCGAAGTTTTGATTACATGGATCTTGTTCATAGACAGACGTATTCCCTGCTTGACTATCAAAACTTGGGTGTGGACCTCCACAATATTCACAAGAATATGTTTTCATCTCATGGTGAGGGGGCTGGTTGAAAAAGTCGGGTGTTTCATGGTAAGAATAAGGATTTTGGTCATAAACAAACCCATTTCCTGATTCCACCATGCTACAACCGGGAAAATTCCCACCGCTATGAGGACCTCCACACCATTGACAACCATAGTGGTAAGATGAAGACATAAAGAAAAAGAATTAAACGGATAGAGGGTGAAGAAAAGTATTTTTTGGGTTTTTGGTTTTTCAATTTTTTTTGGTTTTTTGGAAAAAACTTAAACCTTAAATCAAATAATTCAATTAAAACAAGATCGAAGCAAAACACAAGGAACTTAAAACCTTAAATCAACAAACGTACGGTAGCTCTCTGACTGAAAAACGCACAGAGTGGCGGAGAAGCAAAGGTGGGCAATAAATGTGTGGAAAACTAGAAGGGGGGGTTGAATAGTTTTATGTCCTTTTAATAATTTATTGTGAAAACTTTTATTTTCTTTTTAAAACTTAGATTCGAATTTATGTGATCTCAATTCTTGAACAATATGAACAATACGTATATAAGTAAATATAACTAAGTAATGCAAGTAAGGTAATAAAATGAAATGAAAGCTAGAGATGGAAAGATCTAACCGAGAGACAAGAGATTTATAGTGGTTCGGCTACAAGGACACCTTCCTTGCCCTAATCCACTCCCCGAGCACCTAACTTGAGAGTTTTCTTCACTATGTCAACAAGCTCCCTTATGGCGGAGAAAACCTTTACACAACTTTAGCTTACACCGGCTTAACGACACAAAGCTAGATGTCGAGTTCTAATCGTAGCTAGAACCAATCTCACAACTTAAACACGACTTAATCACACCGTCTTCTTCACGACTAGTTCACGACTTCTTCACGACTTCTTCACAACTTCTTCACAACTTCTTCACAACTTCTTCACGACACTTCACGACTAACCACAACCTATGTTCACTACTACTTCTTCACACCTTCACTACTTACACACTTTAACAACACAACTTCTTCACAACCTCTCTACTTACACACTAACCTATCCCAAATAAATATACACACAACTATCTAATAACAATACACAACTTATATACAAATGTATGTGATGACACAAACAACTTAGGTATCTAAGTTGCAATACTTCTTCTTTAGTTGTTGAAGGAGTATTCTTCTTTTGCACTTGAATGGAGGAAGCTTGGATCACTTAGAAACCAAAGCTCAAGATTATATGATCAAAGGATTTTGAAGATATGAAATGTGATTTAAAACAGAAAGTTTTAGTGTGCAAAAGGTGAGTAAAAGTCCAGGAGAAGACTGGTATTTATAGGAGAAAATTTGGACAGCTGGAAGTCTACTGGAGCGGGGGCGGTCCCCTTAATAATTAAGGGGGCCGCCTAGTAAAATCAAGGGGGCCGCCCCTTCTGTCCATTGGCCAATTTTGTCCTTTTGTGGGGAAGGTTTTTCTGGAACATTTTAACTGATTTTGGCTAAAAATTTGAATTCATATTTTTATAAAAGATTAAACATTTTTATTTAATGCCAAAAATATTTTTCAAAAATATATAAAATGTTTTTGATGTTTTATAAAAAATCTAGTTATTAAGAAAATGTTCCTTTGATCATATAATGCATTAAGCACTTGTTTATTCATACCTTAAGTGATTAAGTTGTAGAAGTGAATATTTACAACTAAATACTTGTTTATTTGATAAGTTTATGTTTAATGAGTTTATATTTTGTGATCATTAAAACATAGAGATATGAATAATGTTTTTAGGCATTATTTATGTCAACAATCTCCCCCTTTTTGATGATTACAAAACTTAAACTTATTAAATCCAAAAATTTATTTTTGGACAAGTATTTAGTGAGTTTATATTCACTTCTCCCCCTTTTTGTAGAATCAAAAAGGTTATGCCGACAAGTTTTAGAAACTAAATTTGTCGGGACGAGAACTCCCCCTTGATGGTTACTCCCCCTCGTTCGAGGGCACCAAGGAGACGAGCTATGGAAATCTTGGCTGCAAAAACACGTTAGGAGACACAAGATACATATACATAGCAAAAATATTTAGAACAACCAACTAAAACATTCAAGATGATCATATAAAATATGAATCATCATTACATTACATAAAATACTTTGAAACATAATGATTACGACAAAACTAAAAAAACTAATGCTTCTCATATTGCCAATGAGAGCGATTGGGCTTGCTTGCAACACAAAAGGGTGAGAGATTTTATTTTGAGGCGGAAAGCATGTGGATGGGTTTTAGTTATGTGATGGAGAGGGAAATGGAGCGGATCCAATGATGTTATATCGTTGTAGTGGAGGAATGGGATAGGGACGAGTGAGTAGATATTCGATCCAAGAAATATATTCACTTAGGTGGAGGATTTGTTTTTGAAGGAAGATGCAACAAGGGCAATAGTAGGTGTGGTTTGTAACTTGATCCAAGTTAAGAGAGTGGGGTAGGCAATTTGAGTAAGGTGAGGATGGAGGTTGTCCCTTGTTGCGTTGTGTGAGGTGCATAGCAAGGAGATCATTAAGATCATGGATTTGGTTAATCTCTTCATGAAGCTTATGTCTTTCATGAATGGGGATTTGGTTATTTGGTGGAAATGGATGGTATTGGGGCGAAAGGTTTGATGTTTGACCAAGGTGATGAGGGTTTTCAAGTATTCCATTGAAGTTGGTTTGAGGTTTAGGTGAGTAGTTTGGAATGAATGTGGATGTTTGGCCAAAATGGTAAGGTTTGTGAAATGGTTCAATGGAGTGAGGTTGTGATCTTGGAGAGTAGTTGGGGATGAATGATGATGGAGGTGTTGGTTGTCTAGTTGTAATGGGCTTGTGGTGAGGGTTAGGTTTTCTTTTCCATCCGGGTTTTAAGGTCATCCTTGCTAGCTTAGAGGTTTTTGGTTTTGGGTTGAGTGAGGAAGACATGATGGGATGATTGAATGTGGTGAGATATGGGGTTATTTATAGTGGAGGATTTGTGTTGTTTAGGAATGAATAGGCTTGTTTGGTGATTAGGACAAAATGTGTTTGTGAATTTGGGGAAGTATAGGATCAAATGGGCTAAAAAGCAGAAAAAGATTCTCTGAACCCGTCCAGCAGATGGCCGGTCCCCTTAATTATGGGCGGTCCCCTTAATAATTAAGGGGGCCGCCTAGTAAAATTAAGAGGGGCACCCATCTGGTACATTTTTGGGTTCCAGAAATGGGTTTTTCTGCAGAAATAGGTGAGGATAGCTATGTTTTGAGCTTTTGGTTTTAAGCAAGTCCCACTCTTTGAGGCAATAGAAAAACATATTAAGCATACATGGCATATAAGACAAATAAATAAGCAAGCAATAATAAATGCCTAGCAATTAAGAGAATTAAGGAACCTAATCATCTAAGGCAAGGGTAATGAAGCAAAGGCACTAGAAACTAAATGGGGAATAGATGATGGAACAATTGTGAGGATGTGATTAATAAGCTTGTCGTAGTGTGTGCCTATATGCAACAAATGTGGAGATGTGATTGTTTCGACTTCTAAATGCAAAAATTTCCTAAGAAACAATCCAAGGTCTCCTTGATTTGATTTAGCTCAATATATGAATATCAAAGATGTATATATTAGATTATATACTTTGACAATTCATGTGAGATCTTTATGCATGAAAAAATGTTTTTAGCATTATTCAACAATGTAAGAAAAATGTGTTTTCCTAGATGTGAGAATGATTTGTAGAAAATAGATTGGGTTTTGTTTATAAATATGTTTATGCAAAGAAATATCCCAATCTTTTATTTTGTGTAAAACAGATTCCTAGACTCAGATGGGAGAGAAACAGAAAAGAAAGAATGTTACCGTCAGATGGCCGGTCCCCTTAATAATTAAGGGGAAAGCCTTTATAACATTAAGGGGTCCGCCCATCTGAAGAAAAATTTTTACCAAAAATGCAGAAAATTCAGTCAATTTGTTCCATCATTCCTAGGCCTAAACGTAAGTGGTTAAAGAGTTCACGCTTAAGGGGCTTAGTGAATATGTCTGCTAAGTTATCTTCCGATGCAACCTTTTCTATAGATATGTTTCCTTTTTGAACGTTATCGCGGAGGAAGTGGTGGCGTATTTCTATATGTTTAGTCCTAGAGTGTTGAACGGGATTCTTACTTAAATCTATAGCACCTTTATTATCACACATAATTGGGACGTCATCTAACCTAATGCCATAATCTACAAGAGCTTGTTTCATCCATAGTGCTTGTTGACATGCCTTGCCAGCGCTTACATATTCGGCTTCTGTGGTAGAAATAGCAAGAGTGGTTTGCTTCTTCGAGAACCAAGATGTTAGACAACATCCCATTAACGTGCAAATTCCGCTAGTGCTTTTTCTATCCACGTAGTCTCCCGCATGATCCGAATCCGCATAGACGATGGTTTCTATGCCCGATCCCTTAGGATACCATAATCCTAAGTGTATGGTGCCTTTAATGTATCGGAAGATATGCTTAACCGCTTCTAGGTGAGAGGTTTTGGGATCCTCTTGAAAGCGAGCACAAAGGCAGACACTAAACATGATATCCGGTCTACTTGCCGTTAAGTATAGTAAACTACCTATCATTCCTCTATACTTAGTGTTTTCTACGGACTCACCCTCTTCATCTCTTATGAGTTTTACTTCCGTAGACATTGGTGTCTTCATGGGCTTAGAGTCTTCTAATCCAAATTTCTTAAGCATTTCCTTAATGTACTTAGATTGATTAAAAAATATTCCATCTTCTAATTGTTTTATTTGTAATCCTAGGAAGAAATTAAGTTCACCCATCATACTCATCTCAAACTCATCATGCATGATTTTGGCGAATTCATCACACATATCCTGACAAGTCGATCCGAATATAATGTCGTCGACATATATTTGGACAATGATGAGATTTGAGCTTTTCTTTTTCGTGAAAAGAGTGTTATCTACCATTCCCATGGAATAATCATGTTTAATAAGAAATGCCTTTAATCGATCATACCAAGCCTTGGGAGCTTGTTTGAGTCCATATAAAGCTTTCTTGAGTTTATAAACATAATCAGGTTTTGCGAAGTCAATGAATCCTGGAGGTTGTGCCACGTATACCTCCTCATTGATAAAACCGTTAAGGAATGCACTTTTCACGTCCATTTGAAATAACTTAAAATCTAGGGCGCATGCATAGGCAAGTAGTATTCTTATAGATTCTAATCTAGCTACGGGGGCATAAGTTTCGTCATAATCTATTCCTTCTTGTTGATTATATCCTTGGGCAACTAACCTAGCCTTGTTCCTAGTAACTATTCCATTTTCATCTAACTTATTTCTATAAACCCACTTAGTTCCTATGATGGTCATGTTCATGGGATTTGGAACTAGTTCCCAAACGTCATTAGTCTTAAATTGATTTAGTTCTTCTTGCATAGCCATAACCCAACTTTCATCTTTTAATGCTTCATTTATATTTTTAGGTTCTATAGTTGATAGGAAACAAAAGAAGTTATTTTTATCTTGAGCTTGTGATCTAAGGGTTCTTTGATTTAAGTTTCCTATTATATTATCCAATGGGTGTGATTTAGATTCCTTAACATTTACTATTTCGTCTTCTCCTAATATTATATCTTCATTATCATCACCTAAGGGTTTAATTTTACTAACCTCAATAGCTTCTTCTTCAACTAGGTCATCATCTTCTAGAGGCAATGTCTTAGGTGGTGGTGGAGTTTCATCAAATGTTACATTTAAGGATTCTTCTACTTTCATAGTGTGTTTATTAAGTATTATGTATGCTTTACTATTTTGTGAATATCCTAGAAAGATTCCTTCGTACGACTTAGGATCAAACTTAGTAAGGTAATCTTTTGTATTGAGAACAAAACATTTGCTCCCGAATACCCTAAAGTAGTTTAGATTAGGTTTTCTACCTCTTAATAACTCATATGGGGTTTTTCCTAATATTCTCCTAATTGAGACTCTATTTATTATATATGTTGATGTATCTACGGCATGGCACCAAAATTTTTGTGGGATAGATTGTTCATTTAGCATTGTTCTACTCATTTCTTGTAAGGTTCGATTCTTTCTTTCTACTACCCCATTTGATTGTGGAGTGCGAGGAGCGGAGAAATTGTGAGATATCCCATTTAAATCACAATATTTTCCGAATTGCACTTCATTATCAAATTCCCGACCATGGTCCGTCCTAATTGATACTATAGAACATCCTAATTTATTTTGAATCATTTTACTAAAAATTTCAAATTTATTAAGGGCTTCGGTTTTATCACTTAAAAAACTAGTCCACGTGTATCGTGAATAGTCATCTACAATTACTAAGGTATAACGATTACCTCCATAACTCCGCACAGCGGTTGGACCAAAAAGGTCCATGTGTAATAATTCTAGGCATCTAGTGGTGGAGACTATGTTCTTAGCTTTGTGACTAGCATGTGCTTGCTTTCCTATTTTACATGCATCGCAAAAGTGTTGGTCATATCTTAGGTTAGGCAAGTTTCTAACTAATTCTTTAGAGGCCAGGGATTGTATTTGTTGCATATTTGCGTGACCTAATCTTTTATGCCACAATGTAGAGTTTTCATCTAAGGTTGCTAGACATATTTTATCTTCCGGTTTATTTCCTAGTTTCATAACATATACGCCACATTTCCTAACTCCTCTACCTATGACCTTTCCGTCCTTAACTATTTCGCTATCTTTACTTGTAAAAGTAACCCTACACTTATTATCGCATATTTGTCCTATACTAAGCAAGTTATATGTTAAGTTATCTACATGCTCAACATTTTCAATAGTTAGGGAGTCTTGAGAGATCGTACCTTTGCCAATGATTTTTCCACGAAAATCACTACCGAAAATAACGTTACCTCCGTTGTATGCCTTGTAGGAGGAGAATAGCTTCCAGTTTCCCGTCATGTGCTTTGAGCAACCGCTATCCTTAATCTATTCATCGGGCTCCAAATTTATTCCTAGACATATTTCATCAGTGGCTTGAGCTACAAGGCACTTTTCGTCTTTTGCTTTGTCCGCTTCATCTTTGTCGCTATCGCTCCATGTTCCACTAACAAATGCGCTTTCGTAATCGTAACCCGGTGGCTTTGGACATTCGCCAATGAGATGGTTTTGACTTCCACATCTAAAGCACTTTCTTTTCCCGTAGTTATCATTTCTATTTCTTTGTAGCGATCTTCTTTCATCTCGCGGTTGTCTCGTGAATCTTCCTCGTCTCTTGAAGAATTTCTTGAATTCTCTAACGGCCATTGCATATTCTTCGTCTTCACTCTCGTCACTTGAATCATCGTCATCACTAAGTTCCTTTTTGTCTTTTAGCGCGAGAGACTTGATTTGATCTTTCTTGCTCTTGACCGTTTCCGAGTCCCTTTTTATAATTTCTTCATGAACCTTTAAGTTGCCGATAAGCTCATCAAGTGATAACGTCATCAAGTTCTTTGACTCTTCAATCGCCGTGACCTTTGCTCGCCATTTCGGATGTAATGCCCTAAGAAATTTCCTTACACAATTTTTGCTAGAAAAAGTCTCATCAAGTGCTTTTAAACTTGTGATGATTGTGTTAAATTTAGCAAATGCATTATCAATAGATTCCTCTTCAGGAATTGTAAATTGTTCATATTGTTGTATAAGAAGATCTATTTTATTATCTTTGACTTGACTATTACCTTGGTGAGTGATTAGTAAAGAGTCCCAAATATCTTTTGCGGTTTGACACATAAAAATTCTTTCATATTCTTTGCGTGGTAACGCATTATAAATTACCATTTTAGCTTCATTATTTTTTGCTAGTTTCCTTTTTAAATCATCATTTTGTTTTTCAAAAGGTACAATTTCATCTAATTTAGTTAGGATATTATATTGAATAGGAGGAAAATCACTATAGGTAATAACATGCCAAAGATCAAGATCCTTTGATTTCACATAAGTTTCGAATCTATTTTTCCAATAAAGAAAACCATCACTTTCAAATAGTGGTGGTCTTTGCATAGATTGCCCTTCTAAATATTTTAAAGATTCCATAGATCGTTTCAAGTTTTAAAATACAGTTAATTTTAAAAATCTTGTTTGACGCGGCTCTTGATACCAATTGTGGAAAACTAGAAGGGGGGGGTTGAATAGTTTTATGTCCTTTTAATAATTTATTGTGAAAACTTTTATTTTCTTTTTAAAACTTAGATTCGAATTTATGTGATCTCAATTCTTGAACAATATGAACAATACGTATATAAGTAAATATAACTAAGTAATGCAAGTAAGGTAATAAAATGAAATGAAAGCTAGAGATGGAAAGATCTAACCGAGAGACAAGAGATTTATAGTGGTTCGGCTACAAGGACACCTTCCTTGCCCTACTCCACTCCCCGAGCACCTAACTCGAGAGTTTTCTTCACTATGTCAACAAGCTCCCTTATGGCGGAGAAAACCTTTACACAACTTTAGCTTACACCGGCTTAACGACACAAAGCTAGATGTCGAGTTCTAATCGTAGCTAGAACCAATCTCACAACTTAAACACGACTTAATCACACCGTCTTCTTCACGACTAGTTCACGACTTCTTCACGACTTCTTCACAACTTCTTCACAACTTCTTCACAACTTCTTCACGACACTTCACGACTAACCACAACCTATGTTCACTACTACTTCTTCACACCTTCACTACTTACACACTTTAACAACACAACTTCTTCACAACTTCTCTACTTACACACTAACCTATCCCAAATAAATATACACACAACTATCTAATGACAATACACAACTTATATACAAATATATGTGATGACACAAACAACTTAGGTATCTAAGTTGCAATACTTCTTCTTTAGTTGTTGAAGGAGTATTCTCCTTTTGCACTTGAATGGAGGAAGCTTGGATCACTTAGAAACCAAAGCTCAAGATTATATGATCAAAGGATTTTGAAGATATGAAATGTGATTTAAAACAGAAAGTTTTAGTGTGCAAAAGGTGAGTAAAAGTCCAGGAGAAGACTGGTATTTATAGGAGAAAATTTGGACAGCTGGAAGTCTACTGGAGCGGGGGCGGTCCCCTTAATAATTAAGGGGGCCGCCTAGTAAAATTAAGGGGGCCGCCCCTTCTGTCCGTTGGCCAATTTTGTCCTTTTGTGGGGAAGGTTTTTCTGGAACATTTTAACTGATTTTGGCTAAAAATTTGAATTCATATTTTTATAAAATATTAAACATTTTTATTTAATGCCAAAAATGTTTTTCAAAAATATATAAAATGTTTTTGATGTTTTATAAAAAATCTAGTTATTAAGAAGATGTTCCTTTGATCATATAATGCATTAAGCACTTCTTTATTCATACCTTAAGTGATTAAGTTGTAGAAGTGAATATTTACAACTAAATACTTGTTTATTTGATAAGTTTATGTTTAATGAGTTTATATTTTGTGATCATTAAAACATAGAGATATGAATAATGTTTTTAGGCATTATTTATGTCAACAAAATGCTCCTTAAAAACCCGCTTCTTTCGGTTCGACAATTTAATGTCAAACCTCCTGAAACCTCCGTTAGAGTATGTTTATCAATCAAAGGTGAGCCGAATTCGCAAGCAACACAAAGGCAAGTTTTAATTTGATGTTTGGGAACTTATTATGATAATACCCAAGTTGAGGAATATTATATTAATTTTGCTTTTATCTTTTATTTAACAATAAAACTGAAAATGTTTTTGGGTTTTTATATGATATTATATATATAAAAGAAAAGGAAAATATTTTTGTTTTCTATATGGTTTATGGGAAATAGGAACTTCACAAGGAAAGATCTCAAATCACTAATCGTTTAAAAATCTCAACGATATTGTCGCAACACAACCTCCCCGGCAGCGGCGCCAAAATTTGATCAGCGCAAAAGTGCGTATATAAATAAATACAGACGGATACGCGTGAATAAAGACAATTTAACCCTTTAGGAAAAAGGCTAACTTGCAAAAACTCACGTTTGTGATATGTGTGATACCAGGTAAGTGATTACCCGGGTCGTGTCCCAGCGAGGTGTGAATGGGCAATCGTTTAAGGTTTGTATTAGAGTGATTGATGAGTGGGATAAGGAATTTTTGCTTTTTTAATTCTAATTAACTAATGAGAAACAAATTCTCACAAGAAAATTTAAGATTAACACAATTTATATAAAAAAAACGCGAAACGGAAATTATAAAAACGGGATTAAAAAGTGAAATCTATAAAATTTAATGTTACAAGGACAAAATAATTTTTCTTAAATCCTAAATAATAAAAGAAAATTTTAGAAAAAAGATTTATATTTTTCTGACTTTTATATTTTTTATTATGAATTAAAAACAGTTTTAAAAAGAAAAATAGATAATAAATACTAAATGGAAATGGAAAATTACCAAAAATTACAGAAAAGTACTAAGTAATAAAATGAACCTAGGAAAAATAAGATGGGACCAACTGCTTATTCGAATAAGCAGTAAATAAGCTAAAAAAGAAATAAGCTATAAGGAAAAATAAAGGGATTAAGTAAAAATGGGTGAAAGGTATAACCAACACAAGACCCTAGGGCAGTTGGTAGTGTGTTGTGGTGTTGAGGCTTTGCAAAGGGGGAGGTCGAGGGTTCGAATCCCGGGCCTGACCTTTTGCTAATTATTTTATTTTTGGAATTTTCTTTTTGCTACTTAATAATAAGCTAATAACTAACAACTTTTACAAAAGAAATATTTTTATAACTTACTAATTAAGCTAGAAACAAGCTGATATGAGCTGACAGTTAGTTAAAAGCTAACTTGAATATGGAATTTTAAGTAAACAAGCTTTAAGATGTCCTATAAGCTAACAGTGAATGGAATCAGCTATTATGGACTGAGTTGACTATGAATAAGCTATAAAGTCTAGAAAAAGCTAATGAAATAAGCTAAAAAGCTCTAAATGAGCCAAAACACCTCAGGGGTCTGCTGATCTCTTATGGTGCAGGGCAAATTTAGTGCTTTTCAAAGCACTAAAAAGCAGTCAAAGAAACTCCTTAAAAATCAAGAAAAAATATCACAAGCTAGATAAGCCAGCTGAGATTATAGGTGCAAATAATTGGCTTATAACAACTTAATATGGGAGCATTAAAAATCTAGACTTGGGCTGCAAAAATCTAAAAATTAAAAAAAATGGATACTGATATGTGTTCAGGGTTTTGCAGACTTGCACAAACCAAAAGGATTTTAATCCAACTCTTGTTTATCTTACTTAATGGACTAAATGGATCTCAGAAAAGCTACAAGAAAAGTTCAAAAGAGCTTATTGCTTGTTATGGCTTATTTGGACAGTTCTATGCCTAGGATTAGAGCAGTGGACTTAGAATTGTGAAACCTACCAAATTGGCTCAAGAGAACTTAGAAACAGCTTATTTACACTATTTTAAGCAAGATCCAACTTAAGCAAATGGTCAATGAACAGTGTAACTAGGTTTTTACCCGTTTTGACCCAATGACCCAAACAACCCTTCACAAGGGTCTGTCATGATTTTTAAACTAAGACAGATTATTTAAAGCTATAATTTGGAAAGACAAATATTAATTAAGCTATGTTAAGTCTAGAAAAGCAGAAATCAAAGGAAATTAAGCACTAGGAATAAGTTATCACTAATAAGCTATTTTTGGCTTTTTATAGAGTTTTAAAGAAAAATTAAGCCTAGGCTATTTCAAATTGACAAAACAGACAAAAAGCAATAAAATAATACCTATAAGCAGAACAATACTAAAATAAGCTATAAATGAGCTATGGAACAGTAATATGGAAAATAATGCAAAAAATTGAGAATTGCTTACAACTGAATTAGGTTATGAAACAAATGAAACTGATCAGAACTAAACTTGGTTTGTCAATACCAAGCTAAACCCTACTCAGCTTATCCACTCCAGCTTAACATCACCAAAGTGCTTATTTTGACCAATCTTTGACTTCTGTTGACTTTTCTTGACTTTTGAAATTAGAGCAGTTGTAAACTAATACAAGCTTATAAAAAGCTATGAGCAGCTTATATAAGCTTATATAAATGGTAATGAGGTTTGTGATGGATTCTTAATAACTAAGGGAGCTTAATACGAATTAACAAGAAACATGAAAACTTGAAATATTATAAAACTTGGAATGATTACAATACAGAAGTAATAGATGACTTAAAATAAACTTGAAATGACAATGAAAACTTAAATTGAAACTTGAACTGAGCAATAAGTAATTCTACACTACAAATGGTCTAAAAACTGTGACAAACTTCTCTTGGTGACTTCTTTTCTTTAAATAGACATCCCAAAAGCATCTCTGACAATTTCTGAGCAAATCCCACCATTTGGAATGGCTTAAATCAATCCCAGTCGTCCAATGTATTTTTGGCGGGAAAAGTGAGTTGCAAATGGTTCTGATAACTTGTGGGAGGGGGCGAAGCATTTAATGTTTTTTGGATTGTTAGGGAGTGGGATAGGAGGAGGGGGTGGGTGTTGCAGAGAAACCTGTGGGTGAGGGTGGTATGGTTTTGGCGGGGTGGTTTAGGAAGAAGAAGGTTTGACCGAAGTCAAACCTTTTGGTTTAACTAAGAAATCGGGTTTGGGTTATTGGGTTTATTATTTTGATTGGGCTGGGGTAAGTGTACGGTGTGGGCTGGGTTATCTGTTTTGGGATTAAGCTGGATTTAGGATAGAATTGGGTTTAATATTTAGAATTGCGTTGGCTGGGTTAGTTTTTAGGGATTAACTTTGGATAAGATTTAACTTTAGGGACTAAAGTTACCAATTCTGAAATTCAAGGGACCAACTGTGTCATTTTTGTAAAATTACTTTTAGGGGCTATTCTTGACAAGTTGACATTCTTGAAGGTTGACTTTGATAATTTGAGCAATATCCCGGTCCAAACTAGTAAATTTCTTCCCCGTCCTCGGCTTTTCACAACTTTCACAAACCAATGATATTTGCAGTATAATATGGGTGTTTTAGGTCATTTTAGTGTCTATTATGGGTATAAAATGATGAGTATTTACACACTCATCACTCCTCTTCATAAGAAGACTTGCCTTGGTTTTGGCCAGGTCCTGACCCCACCATAAAAACTGAGTGGGTTTGCTTAGCCTGGCTAACCATAATAACTGATTTCTCAGCTTGGTGTTTGGGGTCAGTTCCCAAGAGAATGGATCCGCCTGTGGGGGTTATGGGTTCCGTATCAGCGGGTGGTTTATATCCCTCTGAGTCTTTGTCCCCCTTAGCGCCTTCAAGTCCTGATGGGTGTTTTTTAGAACTATCATGAGGCACTATTTGTGATGATTGATGGACCCCCTTCCCATCTGGGTTGTTCTGCCCTTTTGGGGATTCAGGGTCCTTGACTCCCTGAGACCCTGAGTGTGATTTCTCAGGGACGTTAGCGGGATGTGATTGGGTGTGGGTCCCCTTCCCAGTTGAGTAGTGCTGCTCAACCGAGGATTCAGGACCCTTTTCTCCCACAGGCCCTGATTGTGATTCATCAGTGCCTTCATCGGGATGTGAATGGGTGGAGGTTCCTGACTCTAATGACTTGTTTTTGTCAGTGGAATCATGAGGAAGGGTTTGCCCGAGGACACTGAGGATGATTTCTCAGTTCCCTCCGTTGGCGTTTGTTTTTGGGTCAAGAGGGTCTTTGTGACGGGTGTCTCAGAGGTCTCGGCCAAATTTAACCCTTGTTTAGGGTTGTTTGAGGCATCAGTCTCAATGACGAGTGGTTTGGGTCTAACCACCTTACTGGACTGACCCTTCTTTGTCTTCTTCACCTTCTTTGTAGGTGAAGATACTGGAGAAACAGCGTTCTCCCCCTGATTAACCACCAGCATGTAGTTGGTCAGGGCAATGGGTTGTACCTCAGTAATGCCACTCGTATAATTGGTCTTATGTAGGACGTCAGGTTTTGTACCTTTAACGTCAGACCTAACATAGTCAGGGCCTAATAGGTCCTGAAGCACGCAGGAAATAAACCTAGGATAAGACATAAGTCTTTGCCTATATTTCCCTGAGAGCTTGGCAACAAGGTCACGGAAGATTATTCCTCCGACATCTATTTTTTTACACTCCAGGAGACTGAACAACATCAATTGTTGTGATGAGTTCAACTGCTCCATGGAGGATTTATTCCCTCCAAGGACCTGAATGATGAAGGTCATCAGGATCCTCCAGATAGGGTGGAACCAGGTTTTAACTATTGGAGCCTTCTCCAATAAGGCTCCTGCGGCCATTTCAGGACGCTTAGGGTCATGAGGTCTATTAGGAATTTTGGAAATAAGATATTTCTTGTTGCTGCCGATAGTGTAAAGCTGGTTCCTACCGATAGCTGTGGTTCCTGCTGAAGCTCATTGCTGCTGATAGTTATATCTTGTTTCTATTGATAGTAGTTGTTGCTGCGGGTTTTGTTAGTTGTTATCCCGTATGTTTAGAATGTTTTGTTAGATTTATTTTTTGAAGAGATCATGTTTATCTCTTCACACGTCTTCTTGTATGACGGGTTAGGGTTAGGGTTTCTTGTTAGTATAAAAGGAACACCCGTCTATGAGTTTTAGATATCTTTACAACTTAACAATCTTCAATAATATCATCTTTTAGTTCATTATACGATCCATAGAGGATCATAGTCTTAGTTCTTTTCTTTTCTAGTTCATATTCAGAGATTCTCTTGTAGTGTGCTTGTGATTACATAGGCATCCTACCGATCCACATAGGCTCAAAGATCTAGCAGGTGTGTTAGATTCAACAAGTGGTATCAGAACCTCGTGAGGATCTCTGATCAAGAAGCAAAAGTTCTCAAAACAATCTCTCTAAACCCTTTCACAATGGGCGACGAAAACCCTGAATTCGCTACCATTAACAATGAAGAACCTGAACCCACAAAAGTTCAACAACAAATTGTTACAACCACTGTGTCCAACAGTAATGCTAAGTTCCCATATCTCAAGAAGGAAGAGTATGAAGTCTGGGCTATGAAGATGGAGTACTGGATCTCCAACAGTGATCACCATCTTTGGAATGTTATCCTCACTGGGAATACCAAGAAGAGAATTGGAAGAGATAAGAATGGGAACATCATGATTCTCCCTCCTACATCAGCTGAGGAGCAGCTGGCTGTGCAAAGGGAAACTAAAGCAAGAACTCTCTTGCTTCAGGCTCTCCCAGAGGATCACATGGGTGATTTTCATCACCTGGATGATGCTAGAGAAATCTGGCTTGCTGTAAAAGCTAGATTTGGTGGGAATGAGGAGTCCAAACGATGAGGAAATCCATGCTTAAGTAGGAATTCCAGGAGTTTAAGATCTCTGAGGATGAAGATATTCACAAAGGGTATGATCGATTTCACAAGATCCTCAGCCAACTTAATCAGTTGCAGGCTCGACCAGACAATGAAGACTGCAACACAAAGTTTCTGAGGGCTTTACCTCCATCCTGGTCTCAAGTTTCCATAACCCTGAAAGCCAAAGGTGGATTGGACTACCTAAGTTTTGATGATCTGTACAACAAGCTCAAGACCCTAGAGATTGATATCAAAGGGGTTTCTACTTATTCATCTCATACACCTACTCATACTGCATTTGTTAGTGCTACCAGCACTAACAAGGTCTCTCATGGTGATAGCCCAAACCCCTCATCTTCATCTGTTTCCTATTCTCCTGCAACACCAAGATCTCAATCAAGGACTGACAATGTTGTTGAGGAAATTCTTCATTCATTTGTTGCTGAAAGTACTCCACAACAGCAATTTATGTATGATGACTTTGATCAATTTGATTTGGAGGAGATGGACATCAAGTGGCAGCTGGCTATGCTGTCATTAAAGGTTAACAGGTTTGAGCAGCAGTCAGGGAGGAAGCTCAATCTCAATGGAAGGGAAGGTGCAAGGTTTGACAGAAGGAAGGTGAAGTGCTTCAAATGTGGTCAGATAGGTCACTTTGCCAGAGAATGCCAAGACAAGAAAGTTGATGACAGAACAAGGTATTCGGCATTCAGAATGAAAGAATTGGAGCCAGAGGAAGCTAAAGCCCTAGTGTCTGTGGATTCAATGCTGGATTGGGAACAACATGAGGAGACTGGAGCTTCACGGATTTATGGGATGATTGCTGGATATGGAGCTGAGTCACATGTGGCTGGAGAATTTGGAATGATGGGCTACCCATCTCAGGTACTTAAGTGTCCTTTTGATTTTGAAATTAAATATACTAAATTGAAAAAAGAGTGTGAAATTAAATATACTGAATTGAAAAAGGAGTTTGATGAAATTGAGCCTGAATATAATAAATTATTTGTAGAAGTTCAAGCTTATAAAAAGGCTCTTAAAACTGTGGAAAAACAAAAGGCTTGGCATGAAGCAAATCAGCTTGCTTATGAAGAGAAAATAAGGGTTTTACAGAGAGATTTAGAAAACGCCACTAATGAACTTAAATATTCTGAATCTCAATTTGCTAAGATCAAATTAGAAAATCAGGATTTAAAGGCTAAACTGGATAGTGAAGTGGCTAGGATAAATTCATGGCAACAATCAGAAAAATATCTTGTTAACTATAATAATGGTAATCAGTCTGGTTGGCGTAAGAAAGGGTTGGGATATGATGTTGGGGAATATAACCCTAGAATATTTGACCCTACCCCTAAGGAAGTTGATTACCAAATTCCTGTTAAGTTTGTTAAGGAAGGAGGAATGAATGCAGTTCCTCCACCTATAAGAGGTGTTTTCAAGCCTGTCCCTATCCACTCAGCCCTTGACATTGACTTAGATGAGTCACACATGGTTTATGGCAAAAAGTCCAAAGACTTACCTGAACCTGATGACTTTGTCTCTTGTTCCACAAGTGTCAAGTCCTCAGAACCAGAGTCTAAAGACTTTGTTTCTTGTGATTCAAGTGATGAGTCACCCACACCTAAGTCCCATGAGCCCACAAAAGTGACTGATGATGAATCCATTTCTTAAACAGCCTCTTTTGACAAAAGTTCTCTTAATACTGTTAAAATTAGTTCTCCTTCAAGTACTGGTAGTGAGACTTTTGTGTGTAATAAAACAAGACATGGAAAGAACAAAAAGATTAAAAAGAAATCATGTTTTGTTTGTGGTAGTTACTCTTACCTCATTAAAGATTGTGATTATTATGAGAGTAAAATGGGTAATTGTGTTCAACAAAAGTAACCTAGGTCAGAATGGAAAAATGTAGAGAACATTCCCCCATTTGTCCCTAGAGCAAATGCATTTCCTACTGGTAATGCAAAACGACCAGCACCTGTTCCTGCTGGTAGGCCTTTTAGACCCGCACATGTTCCTTCTGGTAAGCCAGTTCCAGTTGGTCAAACCAAGTCTGCTGGTTGGAAAAGGAATGTTGCTCGACCATTTAACAGACCTACAAGTGCTTACTTTCAAAATGATTATAGGTTTGTTTACTATGATCCGATGTATATGGGGGTTAATAGATGGGAAACTGCTGATCAATACTCAACAGGTTGTTCTTGGAGGCATAATGGTTGGTATTGAGGGGAGGCTTATTGTTGTATATTTTGTGATAACTAACATTTTTTTAGTTTGATTTGTGTTCTCTTAATAAAATATTGCTGCTTGAATTGATGTGGGACCGATGTGTGCTTATGATATATACAAATATCATATTGCATTTAATCAGTCATTTCACGAATTGGTCAGTGGAAGGATCTTGCTTTATTGCTTGTTACTTATGGATTATTATCAGTGGTCTAGTAATTAATCGGTGGCCAAACAAATTAAAGGGTTGAGATTATGTGATTGGTCCATCGATTCGTCTTTTGGAACTGATTCAATTAAGTGGAATGATTTGCTATGGGAAATTAATTATATGGGGTCATCAATCAGTTCTGATGTTGCGTATAAAGTTGTGAGCGAATGATGTGTTATTGGTCAACAATAGATGCTGCTGCTTGTGTACTAATTTTGTTCCTGCTGCTACATTATTTCTCGTGTACTGTTGGGTGTATTAAATTCGTTTGTGTGGGACGAATTTACATGGGACTTTGATTTTAATCTCGTACCCATTTAATTCATTCGGAGGTTATTGTTTAAATTATGTGGCGGTGGTTAAACATAAGCTGCGATTGTTGATCAATTAAATATTCGAATGAATGATTCAAGTGAGATCGTGATCTTATTGGTGGAATTTTATCTGATTGGTCATGTGGGCAGTTGGTGTTTTGTGCTTAATACCATGGATCCATTTGGTTTATTTTAATTGTGGGACTCCATACTCAAATCTTTATCACTTGATCAGTGATATATAATTTTATTTGGTTTATGGGGCTGATTGGTGTTGATTGGATTCCATTAAAATCACATGGGTTGGTTTGTTGAAGTAAATCAATTGGTTTGTTGGCTACTGCATATGGTTGGCTTGCTCTATTAATTATCTGGTTATTGGCTCTCATTGATTTTGTCGTCTTTTAGAGGTTTAACTGAGGGTCAAGTGCGAATGAAAATCATTAATTTATTATGAAGCACATGAGTATTTGCGTCTTCATTGGGATTCTATTGCTATGGGGTTGTCAAATCGTGGGTCAACATGAGAATTAATTTGGTTAGTATCACATGGAACGAATTGGTGTTAGAGATATTCTTATGGGTTTGTCGTGTACTGTTGATGGTGCAATACTATTCTATTCTCTGTCGTTTTCTGCACATGTGATGGGCTTGGTATTTTGTTTCTACTGCTATGTCTCTATCATTCTGCTATCTTACCTGGATACTGCTGCATTTATTGCTGATATTGTTGACTCTTTTGTTGCTGCTACACTATTTTGATTATGCTGCTACGCTTGAATGGTTTCTGCTGGCAGTATTCCAGTTCCTGCTGGTAACATCATTCCTGCTGCTCGGTTCATGCTGTTCGGATTCTGCTGCTCTTGATAAAAAAAAAAAAAAAAAAAAAAAAAAAAAAAAAAAAAAAAAAAAAAAAAAAAAACTTGTTGTATATCTTTCTTTCTTCTCTTTTCTTATTTTCTTTCTTTTTCTTTTGGTTTGTTTCTTATCTTTTAGTTCAAAAAAAAATTGTATATTTTGTGTGCTAATAAGTTGGTTTTGAGCAACACCTTGCAGGTACAGTGTTGGTGTTTACACCTACACAACAAATGGTATTCAACTCACCATGTCTCACAGACAAGAAAGAGTTGACTCACCATGAGGGTACGGCTCTGGTGTGATAATCAAATCCGTTGATAGTTGTAATAGCTTGCTCAAAGCTATAGGGTACTCAACTCACCCATGGTTAATTCCTGAGAGTTGAATGGTTTTCAATTCACCATGGATTTTACTCCTTTGGGGTTTCCAAAGAATTGGCTAGCCCACAAGTGTATGGATTGTGGTAAAGGCAGTGGAAAACCATACTTGGTACTCAATTCACCAAGGTTCAGTTGAAACCAAGAATTGGCTAGTCCTGAGCAAACGGCTACAGGTAAAGACAAGTCAAATTCGTTTATAGTTGCTGATTTGCTAATAAATCAGATGGTTATCAATGTACCATGGTCTTAAACACCTAAACATTGGCTACTCCAGTAGTAATGGCTATTGGTAAAGAGACATCAAATCCATTAATTTTCAATGATTCACCTCTCACAGGAGTTAACACACCTGGATGTGATGAGAATAGTATGAAACTTAACTGATTTGATGTACACTTTGTCATGGTTGCTGTAAAGAAGGTGCCTGGTTGCTGGTACTATTGCTTAGGATGTTGCTGCTGATCACTTTCTATTGCTGCTGTTGGATTCAATCCTCTCTCTATGGACTTCAAAGTACTTTCAGATATCACAGAACACTTAGGAAATCTTGCAGGTTAACCTAGTCAACCTCAAGATTAGGGGAGGATTGTTAGGAATTTTGGAAATAAGATATTTCTTGTTGCTGCCGATAGTGTAAAGCTGGTTCCTGCCGATAGCTGTGGTTCCTGCTGAAGCTCATTGCTGCTGATAGTTATATCTTGTTTCTGCTGATAGTAGTTGTTGCTGCGGGTTTTGTTAGTTGTTATCCCATATGTTTAGAATGTTTTGTTAGATTTATTTTTAGAAGAGATCATGTTTATCTCTTCACACGTTTTCTTGTATGATGGGTTAGGGTTAGGGTTTCTTGTTAGTATAAAAGGAACACCCGTCTATGAGTTTTAGATATCTTTACAACTTAACAATCTTCAATAATATCATCTTTTAGTTCATTATACGATCCATAGAGGATCATAGTCTTAGTTCTTTTCTTTTCTAGTTCATATTCAGAGATTCTCTTGTAGTGTGCTTGTGATTACATAGGCATCCTACCGATCCACATAGGCTCAAAGATCTAGCAGGTGTGTTAGATTCAACAAGGTCCTAGATAAAGCAATTCTGCTTTAACCTCTTGGTCAGTAGGGTTGGGCTCAAAGGCCTCAGCGAAATCAAGACCAGTGGCCTTGATGAAGTTTTTGTAATCCAGGGAGAGGGTCCTTCTCCCATTCATCATTGTGAATGTGATGATGGATTCTTTGGTGTCCTCAGGGTTAGTTACCACTGAAGTACACTAGAATTCCCTCAAATAGTCATGGTAGATGACTGAGGGGGTCTTGGTGAATGCCGTACAAGAAAGCAGTTTTGAAGATACTTCACTAAATTCTTGTACGCATAGAACTTTTGAGGATATACAAAGTTTCCTACCACATTGTTCTTGGTGAGGTCTACACCCTCCAATGTGAATTCCACATTAGGGGCGTATTTGATAGCTTTAGAAGAAGCCATTTGTGTTGGTAGGTCTGGGTTAACAAATGATTCTAGGTTTCTAAAGGCTAAGAACACACACAAAAGATTCAGTTTTTTGAAAGAAAAGGCCAAAATTTGCTTAAGATTTCTAAAAAACGTGTGTGTGTATTTTTATATGGGGGTATTTATAGGGAATTGAAGTGGATGGTAATTTGGGTATTAAGCGGATTTTATTTATTCAAAAAGAATGTTTAAAAACCGTTTTGAATAAAATGTTTTTGGATCCGCATTTAATGCCACCACTCCACTTTCCCTGGTTTGGCGCAACAGTCGAGGTGAACAGTTGAGCAGTTATGCAAAAGTGTAATTTGCAGAGTTGAGTCATCACATATCTGTAATGTGATTGGAGAGGCATTTAATGCCAAGTGGGAATGTGGGAGCCTAGAGGTAGAAGCCAGAAAGGCAAAAGAACAAATATTCTTATATTAAATAAGAATTCAGTTACCAACCTCGGACATTTACTAACTATATACTTAGAGAATTTAAGTTAGTATTTAATGTCTCTTGAGGGCCCTGAATGACTTTTCATTCAGTGAACATGTTTGTCAGGACTTGGGTTTAGTCACTGATGGTTCTAGCGTTTAGGAATTTGGGTTTAATTCCTGAGGTTCAAGGGTTCAGGAACTTGGGTTTAGTTCCTGAAGTCCAATATTTCAGGAACTTGTGTTTAGTTCCTGAGGTTTCAGTGATTCTTTTCACTGAAGTACACATTGAGTCAGGGACCTAGGTTTTCAGAATTTACACTTATTTCGATGGAATCAATCAGTGGACTGATTCTCAATGTCCAACATTCCAAGTTCAGCTTTCAGTCTAGTGAAAGTTGGTTCATCCAATGGCTTGGTGAATATATCAGCTAGCTGATATTCAGTAGGAATGAAGTGTAATTCTATGTCACCATTCATGACATGGTCCCTGATGAAATGATATCTTATATCAATGTGTTTTGTTCTTTGATGAAGAACAGGGTTGTTTGAGATGGCAATTGCACTTGTGTTATCACAAAAGATGGCAACCATCTTGTACTGAATTCCATAGTCACTGAGCTGACTTTTCATCCAGAGTACATTTGCACAACAACTTGCTGCTGCAACATATTCAGCTTCAGCTGAGGACATGGCAACTGATTGTTGCTTCTTAGCACTCCAACATACTAGTTTTCCACCAAGAATTTGGCAGGAGCCTGAGGTGCTTTTTCTGTCCATGTTGCATCCAGCATAGTCAGAGTCTGAGTATCCTTTAAGATCAAGGCCTGAACATTTTGGATAGTATAATCCAAGGTTTGGAGTACCTTTCAGGTACCTGAATATCCTTTTCACAGCAGTGATATGAGATTCTCTTGGGTCAGATTGATATCTGGCACACAAACAGACTGAGAATTGGATATCAGGCCTTGATGCAAGTAGATACATCAGTGATCCTATCATTCCTCTAAAAAGAGTTTGATTTACTGGTTTTCCAGTGAGATCAGGGCAAAGGTTGTCTGGGGGCCAAGGTAGTTTGGAGCTCATACTTCTTCAGTAGGCTTCTGACATACTTCTCTTGACTGATAGAGGTTCCTTTATCAGTCTGCTTGATTTGCAGACCAAAGAAGTAAGTCAGTTCTCCCATCATGCTCATTTCAAATTTCTTTGCCATTAGTTTTTCAAATTGTTTGCAAAGTTTAAAACTTGTTGAGCCAAAGATGATGTCATCAACATACACTTGTACTAGTATGACATCATTATTTGTCTTGTAGATAAACAATGTGTTGTCTATCTTGCCTCTGACAAATTTGTTTTGGATCAGGAAGGCTGAAAGAGTTTCATACCATGCCCTGGGAGCTTGTTTCAGTCCATAAAGGGCTTTGTTAAGCTTGCAGACATAGTCAGGAAACTCATGGCTTTCAAATCCAGGAGGTTGCTGAACATAAAGTTCTTCTTTCAGTGAACCATTTAAGAATGCACTTTTAACATCCATTTGGTACACCTTGAAGTTCATGTATATAGCAAAAGCAAGGATGATCCTGATGGCTTCCATCCTTGCTACTGGTGCAAATGTTTCTTCATATTCAATGCATTCTTGTTGATTATAGCCTTTGGCTACAAGTCTGGCTTTGTTTTTAATGACTAGGCCATTTTCATCAGATTTGTTTTTGAATACCCATATCATGCCAATGACTGAAACATCTTCAGGACACTTGACCAAGGTCATTACCTTGTTTCTGTCAAATTGTTCCAGTTCATCATGCATGGCCTGAACCCAACTTGGGTGATTAAGTGCTTCCTTGACACTTTTGGGTTCTATTGTGGAAATAAAGTCCACAAATAGGCATTCATTGGCTGAGGCTGCTCTCAGTTCAGCAGCCATGCTTCTTGTGAGCATGCCTTCAGTACGCTCACCAATTATGTTGACAAGTTCTATATCCTGAGACCTAGTCCAACTGTCCTGAGGTCTTGGAAACTGATTAGAGCTTGTTGAGGCCTGATGGGTAGGATCAGGATCAGACACATGATGATCTTCAGTATCTTGAGTGTCTGAGTGGGTTAACTCATCACTGTGATTGTTTGTTTCCTGAGCATTTTGTACTGACTGAATGATTTCATCAGTACCTTATGCTTCAACAAACTCAGTGATGGTTGGGTAAGGAAGGTTATGGGGAATGATGTAATAGGAGATATTAGCATTTGCTTGGTACTAAGTGGAAGGACCATTTTCAGGATGATGTTCATCAGGAGGATATCTTGATGATTTATCAATACCTATCTCTTCCACTGAGTTGTTAGAGACACTGATAGCAACAGTGCTCTCATCAAAGGTAACATGAAATGTTTCCTCAGTATGCTGTCTCCTAGTGTTGAACACCCTGAAGGCCTTTGAGACAAGGGAGTATCCAATGAAGTATCCATCATCAGCTTTGGCATCAAATTTTTCTAAGTGATCCTTGTGATTATGAATAAACACAGGACACCCAAAGACATGAAAGTAGCTGATGTCAGGGATCCTTACCTTGAATAACTCATAAGGAGTTTTGCTATGTCTCTTGACAATGATGGATCTGTTTTGTGTGTAACAGGCATTCTTTACTGCTTCAGTCCAAAAGTGTTTGGAAAGGACTGATCCATTTAGCATTGTTCTGGCTGCTTCAATGAGAGTTCTATTTTTCCTTTCAGCCACACCATTTTGTTCAAGTGTGTATGGTGAGGAAAAATTTTGGGAAATTCCTTTCTCATCACAGAAACATTCAAGTTCATAATTTTTGAACTCTGTTCCATTGTCAGTCCTAATCTATTTGACCTTGACGTCATTTTGATTTTCAATGTTCCTGAAAAAGGACATTATTGTTTCAGCTGCCTGACTCTTTTTGATCAGGAAATATACCCAAGTGTATCTTGAGTATTCATCCATAATGACCAGAGTATATTTCTCATGGTTAATGGATCTAGGACTAATTGGTCCAAATAGATCCATATGGAGAAGATGTAGGCAGTTCCTGATTGTCACACCTCGCCAAAGGAGGAAACGCGAGTGCAACATCATGAATATCATCACAACACATGGCGTCTATATAGAGAATTACTACATGCAAATAAATAGAGCAAAGTACAGACACAAAGTGTCGTAACGATACCCCAAAAATAAAATAACCAAAAACAATCTTCAAAGGTATCTTCATTAAAACATAAAGTAAAAATGAAAGACGTTCAAGTATAGCAAACAAAAATCTGACTTATTCCAATTAAAACTTAAAATAGTCATCCTCAAATGCAAACTAGTCTCTTCTAGTCACGTCCTTCTACCTTAGCCTTAGAATGCTCACCTGAAAATGATGCTTAAAAACGTCAACATAATGTTGGTGAGATTCATAGGTTTAAGACACACAAAATATTTCTCCGATAATAGTTCACTGTGATTACAAAACATAGCAGGACAGTAAAAAAATAGTTATCACACAACTAGCATGCAAACGGGACGGAACGTGCCCACCGATCCAAATATAAATTGGGACGGAACGTGCCCACCGATCCAAATACCACCACAATTGGGATGGAACGCGCCCACCGATCCAAGATAATGGGTAAATTAATACCCTCCAGCCGGACCACATAGAATAATAGTGAGTAGAGCCACTAGGACTTGCTACTCTCCAAATGGAATAATGGGAGCAAAGCTACCCTCCAAATGGACCACACAGAATCACCACACAACATGCAGTATACATATAATAACCTTTACAAGTACATGCATTTTATAACCACATAATCACAGTAACTCAAAATAATTTATCACAAACATCATCTCCATCCCAAGTTAAAAACAATGTAAAAATTGGGACTATGAAACTCACCTCAACCTTGCAGCTTCCAAATTATCCACACACAAATCTATACAAACAAAACAATACCACATTACACGCGACCAAGCTAAAAGCTATAGTCCATGTAACACATATATGATGGATGTCTAAGGTTCATATAACCCACCATGGATTACCTAGACTCCATACTAACCACTACCAAACACTTATACTCACTAAATCCCTTAAATAAAACCTTTCAGAAAACGCAGATTTTTAGGGTACATTCACCCACATAAAATCATGACCAAACATCATCCACAACTCACACCAAAAATTCAACATGATCCTTCATAAGCATAAAAGCTTTTCCCAGAAGTTCATGCATTAAAAACATACACAAGTACCCAATGAAAAATCAAACATGACAACTATCCAGATTCGGATCTGAACGCACACCAAAATGTTTTGACCTCTTAGACATACTCGCACAACTTATTATCGTCTAATTTTCGCGTGGAAGTCAAACATAATATAGAACTCAATTACCAACGAAGGGCTAACCCAAACTACACTTTTATACCACTTTTGATCTCAATACTTCTAACCTAAATCTGTCCCGGTTTAACTGTTTTGACACCTTAATTCATCAAATTCGTTTGACTGACTTTCCGACCTCGAAAACACTCGTGGTCAGACTTTTTGGAAAGCTCTTTCTCTGAACTACAATTTAGACATAAAATTCGTGATCTAACTCATCTTCATCTATTAAATATCATCGAATCTCTACAGCCTTAATATTCTGTCAGAATCTTAACTCATTAATTATCAAGTTTTAAACCCTAATCTCTTCACCAATCAACATAATATTACTAATTAATGATCCCAATATGTTTTATAATAATAATTTACAGATTTTAACATAAACCCTAATCCATCATATTATTACTACATGAATCATAAAAATTAATTAAGCATAAGTATTAAAGATTATACCTTAATTATTGAAAGATGAAAACCCTAAAAAAAAATTCTCTTCTTCTCTTATCTTGGTCTTGGTCGATTTTCATAATAGGGAGAATGGGAGGGTTTTGGTTTTGTATTTATACTAGCCTATGGATTATTCTAGATATCTTTTAATTAGGTAAGTGTATTTGTTATCAAATTTGGTTTCCTAATTCTCCCTTAAAACCCTTTTAGCCGATATATATATATATATATATATATATATATATATATATATATATATATATATATATATATATATATATATATATATATATATATATATATATATATATATAATTTTTTTTTTATTAATATTATTTATTACACTTAAAACCTTGTACTCTTGATATTTTATAAAAACCCTATACCGAACTTAACACCTTACGCGATAAACTTTCGTTTTTACGACAACCCGGAAAAAGATCATTTTCAAAATAAAGTTTCCAAAAATCGATTTTCACACTTATATTTAATATAATCCCATAAAACAACCTCCACGTAACTTACTAACGCTCAAATATTTGAACGAAGACTTGTTACGCAAAATCACAAAACACCAAAACTACACAAGTCATTCTATACCACCAAGGCAATAGAATGGACTTATCCCAAAATTCAACGCTACTCAAACATGACGAAAATCTCACACCAAGGGATTTAGTGCTAACACACGTACATATACCGCTCATATACCACATATATACCACATATAACACATAATACACACCAAACAAAAGTTAGATAGGTTGAGACTATTAGTCAAACTAACCTGCTAAAATCACGGTTGTTACACTGATGGAAAAGTTGGTTTTCGTTTTAAAGGATGCTCTATGATGTTTACCTTTTTCACAAGCTGAGCATGGTTTATCCTTTGAAAACACAAGAGATGGTAAGCCAAGGACCTTGTTTTGTTTAACAAGGTTGTTTATGTTTTTGAAATTCAGGTGGGAGAGTCTCTTATGCCAAAGCCAATTGAGAGTTTCAGTGGCCTTGGTAAAGAGACAAGTTTCATTCTGAGTCAGACTGGACATGTCCAACAAATAAACATCATGTCTTCTTGGTGCAATAAGGACAATTTCCTTATTAGCATTGAAGATGATTCATTGTTTATCATCAAACTGAACTATGTATTTAGCATCACATAGTTGACTAACACTAATCAAATTGTATTTAAGTCCATTTACATAAGCTATCCTAGTAAAGACTATACCATTACAGTTTACTGAACCATAACCTTCAGTAAGACATGATGAGTTATCAGCAAATATCACTTTGGGTCATGACTCATCAACATACTTGTGCAAATACTCCTTTACACCAGTCATGCTCCTTGAACATCCACTATCTAGATGCCAAACAGGATCCCTGGCATGTTTCTGCACAAATAGTAAACTGGGTTAGTTCTTTCTAGGACTCCACTTCTTGGAGGGCTTAGTTTTGGGGGTCTTTTTAACATTTACAATTGATTTATGGTCAGTGGTGGAGTGGACTGAGCTACCACAAATTATGCATTTGATTGCTGATGTAGACTCAGTAGACTGAGAGGCTGACTTTGTCATACCTCTTCTGGCCTGAATGGCCTTATCACGTCCTGAGGTGTCATGAGTGGAACTTCCACTATTTTCACAATAATTGTCAATTTGAAAATCCTTAGGATGGTGGTCATTGAACCCACAGTAAGGGCAAGGTGCAAAAGGTTTTGCCTTTTGTTTCTGTTTCTGTTTAGAATCAGAAGGGTAGTTTAAAGACTGAGCTTTAAGGCTTGCCATCTTTGATGTGACTGAGTATGTTTTATGATCAGAGGTCCTGTGATCATCTTTTTTTCAAATCATGCAATAAAGAATTCTATAGCAATCATCCGTGATATGATTGGTATAGTTACACAGTTCACATCTTTTCAGGGGTTTTAAGGGTTTGGGTTTAGTCTTTGAGGAAGCTGGTTTTTGTTCCTTCTTGGATTGAGAAGGTTTCTCAGAAGATGCAATCTTCTCACCCAACTTCCTGACCATTTCAGGCAACTGGTCAAATTTTAAATCAAGGCTTTGGGTTATTACTTCAGAAGGGACTGAAGATGATGAGTCATCAGTATTTACTGAGACCTCAAGTGTTGGTCTTTTCAGGATTGTTTTTCCCATTCTTGACCTCTCCTTTGGAGAGTGTTGAGAGTAGACCATTGGTGGGAGGCCTAAGTTGGGTGCAGCACCCTGAAGGGTATTCAGTGGTGGGAGTGGTGGATATGATTCTGATTCAGACTCATTCACTGACTCTGTATTACTGAGTTGTTCAGTGAGTTCAAGCTTACTGAGTTGTTCAGTAAGTCCAAGCATATTTTTCAAAGCCTGACTTTCAGGAAGCAAGATCTTTCCAGTCTCAAAGTTTGGTAACTTACTGACTGGGTTGTCCCTGACAATCCAGTCATTTGACTTGGGAAGCATTTCTTGCTCAAATGATATGCCAGCTGGGACAAAGGTCAATTCACTGGGACTTACATAGGGGTTAACCATGTGATGGTCAATTCCTATTGTTTTCCTAGGGATTAAACCCACAGTATCAAACACCTTGGGGTTCTTTTTGGTCCAGCCTTGGATGACAGCCTTTTCTTTGTTAAGTTCAGTTTGTAGGACTTGATTTTGTTTCAAAATTTCAGTGTTCTGAATTTGTAGAGTAATTGTTTCTAATTTGGCTTGCTTCAGTGCAAGCAATTCATCTCTACATTTATTCAATTCTGACAATATGTTGTTATATTTTGAAAACATGTTAAGCATTTGTTCCTCAACAAATTTAAGATCTACGCAAATATAATTCATGTAAGACTGCCAATCAGAATCATCATCCATAGAAAGTAAAGTGTTTACCTTCTTCATGGTGATGTTTACCCACTCTCCATTCCTTGCATGGATTTTCCCAACAGCCACTTGATCACCTTCAGAGAGTGCCATCAGTGCACTCACTCTAATTTCCTCATCTGAGGATACCTCTTCTTCATCCCAATCATAAGCTTCAGCTACTAAAACCTTGTTCTTTGCCTGAACAGGTTTGGATGTTTGACCAGCCTGAGACATAGAGGGATTAGTTTCAAGAATTGCAAGTTTAGCATTGGCTTTCCTATATTTTGCTTCAAAGTCTTTTTGACCCTTGTTTTGAAATTGTTGGATCGACTGAAACATTCTAGGTTGAAACTTGCTAGTTCCTGAGGAACTATTTCCTGAAATTTTGTAAGAGGGTTCTGAGGTGGTTTTAGAATAACAGTCCCTAGCAAAATGACCCTTTTTTTCCATAATTAAAGCATTCAGTGATTTCATTTGCTTTTCTTTTTGAAAAGTTGGGCTGGTTTATATTGATGAAACGTTTTGAACTAGCAAGGAGTACCCTCTCTTGGAATTCCAAGTTTAAATCTTTTAGGTACTCATCACTAGTCCTTTCATCAATTTCATCCTCAGAATCCTCTTGAAAGTCCTGCACAACACCATTAGCATAAAAAGCAGTTGATATGGGTGTGGAGATCAAGGCCTTTTTGGACTCAAGAGCTTTTGAGTCAGGGTATCTCCTTGAGATTAAGTTGTCTTCATAGACAAACTTCCCATAGATCTCAGGGAGCTCAAGGATCTGAATGTGATTAGCACTCCTCAGGCCTTGTGAGAAGTTTAGCCACTTCTCAAGGAGACTGTTGACAAAGCCAACATTTGTCTCATGCTTAGACAAAACTACACCATCATTTGATGGTTCGTTTATCAAAGTCTTGTATTTGGTATAAGTCTGAGAGAGACTTTCAGAGTCTTTTGCCCTGAATGTATTATACTCAAGTTTCAGGTCCCTGACCTTGTTTTCCTTGGTATCTGAGGGACCCTCAAAGCTATTGACCAAGTCATCCCAAGTTTGCTTGGCTGTTGAACAGTTAATGACTGATTCCATTATATCGTCAGGAAGACATGATATAATGATGCTTTTCAGGCGTTGGTCTTGATTGACCACCCTCCTCTCATCAATGGTCCATTGAGACTCAGACTTGTTTAGCCCTTCAGTAGTCTTTGGGACATAAGGACCATCTTTGACACAAGTGATGTAGTATGGTTCCATACCAGTCAAGTAGCAAAGCATTCGCTTTTTCCACTTGCTAAATTTACCAGCTTCAAGTCGTGGGGCAACAGCTGAAAAGCTTCCACCCTTTTTGTCGACTAGCTGGGGTACATTTGCATCAGTCATAGTAGGATATTGGTTTTAAAAACCTTGAGCACTCTTGGTTAATTTTTAAAGAGTTTATAAACCAGAGGCTCTGATACCACTTGTTGTTCCCTTAACACGCTTAGAGTTAACTAGAAAGTTAATCTATTTGTGTTTATGACTAATACAATGTAATGATTAATTCTAACAGTTAATGAAACGTTAATATAAAAACACACAATATTTTCAACGTTTAAGTTCTTATTAGAAATTAATCAAAGAATCTATTACCCAAGTGTTTTGCGGAACTAACACTTGGGATTGAATAGACATGTTTTGGTGTCTCCTATCTAAACTCAAGCTATGCTTAAGTGGTAACAATTCGACCTACTAAGCTATCTCAGGGATACGTTACTCTTTGTAGAAGAAAAAGGGGTATTTGTGAAAGTCTAAGCTTTAATTGCACAAGAATACCTTACCCACTTTTCTCTATCCGTTTGCTATTTATAGACAAACTGATCAAGAGTACTGAAGATTAAAACTAGATAAACAAATAGAAAGCGTGTCTGACAACTACAACAGTAGTTGTCATTTTCAAGAACCAATAGGATTGCGCTAATAAGTCTTCGAGTGTCTGACCTTAAACTTCTTAGACTTTTGGCCACTTGAGGGATAGTTTGTCTGACCCCGATAAGACTTGTTCTTATCTTCTTAAAACCTTCCTTCTTTTCCTGCCTTTTATTCAGGCTTTAGGTTCTTCAGGCATTTGTCTTCAGTCTTCAGTTGTTGTTGTTGAGGAGACTGAGTTCAGTGAGCTCTTGTCTAAAGCTCACTGATCCTTTACCTTCTTCTTCGTCTCAAGTAACACTTCAGTGAGTACCGCTTCACTGTGTGGTGAATCTTTCTTCTTAGACTCGTCCTGAGCATCTTGAAGGTAACTCACTGAATGACTGTTCACTCAGTGACTTGGAATGTTTTCTGTTTAATTTACACTTAGCTTAATTTGTATTCAAATCTTGTTTTAACGACTCTTGGGTACTGAAGGACCCAACACAATTACATGATTCTTGGATGATAGCTTATTTTTTCCTTTGTGTTTGCATGCTTATGGATTATCTTAGAAAATTGCATGATAATCTTTAATTGCTATGAGTAGCTTAATATGGGACATATTTGGCAAATAAATCTTTAGTGATTTGAGGCACTAACATTTCCTGCAAATAGTTCCTATAGAAAACTTCCCTTTAGCTGCCCAGAACTAGGCTGCACTGGAAAATTCGTGACTCCCATGTCACGGTACCGTTAAATAGGCCACGGTACCATTAAATTTAACGGTACCGTGTGGTATTTAGTGGTATCATGCCCTTGTTTGATGAATTTTCACTGTTTTCTCTAGATCCCTGCATCCCTAACCTCAAACCTGCAGAATTTTGCAAACTCACATACACCCCAAGATTCCCTCACTACACCATAGGACACTACCACCAACTTTAATTCAAATCCCACCACTCTTGCCTATATAAGGCCTCACCATTGCAAGCTTATTTTGCATCTCATCTTCAACCTCACACCACTCAATCACCATGTCTTCCACACAAGGATCAACAAACCACATTTTTAAGAAACCTAGGATAACCGTAAGACCACCATCCAAGCCTCTCTTTGTTGATCTCACAAAAGATGATGAAGTCACAACACCACCTTCCCAAGCCACTCCTCACTCACCATCTCCACCTGATGCTCCTTCCAAAACATCTTCCACTAGAACCACATCTTCATCATCTCCCTCTCTCAACACCATGCCATCATCAATGGACTACACACTCTCACGCATCACTCCATTGGATTATGCCATGCCAACCCCATCACCAACAAACTCACCACCACCTCCTTCGCCAATCATGGGACAGCCTATCCAACCTCATCCATTTGATCTACATAGTGCTAATTGCCTATATTGCCTCCACAACCGTAACCTCATCTTCTCCTTGAGAGATGAGATACACTTCATGTTCTCCTATGTGGAGCATCTCTTGACACCACTACCACCTCCAATCATGTCACCCTCTCCACCTCCTCCTAGCCCACTTAACTAAACATGTTCATGTTTAGTTTCCAACAATAAACCTTTAGGACCCCTTTTGGAAATGAAGCTTATCTTAGGGCCTCTTGTCACTAAGGATTTATTTATGCTTCTGGTTGTTTGTCTTTATGTTTGTGATGTAGTCATACTTATGTATGACATTTCTTTTAATGAATGGATGGGCATGTTATGTGGTTGTTTTATTTTAAGGTGTTTGGCTACTTAGCTAATTTTCTTTTCTTGTTTATGGTTGGATATTTGTCTTGTTTGCTACATGTTAGATATTGTATATTTTTCATCTAACTTTGTTTTTTAGCAAGAACCATTGCTCGATTCCTTGGTGTCCTCCAAACGAGGGGGAGTATACATCAAGGGGGAGCCTTAGCAACCTTTTTGCTTCGACAAAAAGGAGGAGAAATGGGATGTAAACTCATTAAAAACATGTTAAAATTAAAGTTTAACTTAAAATGAGTTTATGTTTTGTCATCATCAAAAAGGGGGAGATTGTTAATGCAAATAATGTTCTAAAAACGTTATTTATATCTTTCGATAACTTCACGTTTTGATGATAACAAAATGTGAAAACACTTTACGTTAAAATTAACGTAAACAAGTTTTTAATCGAAAGATCTCATTTCTACGCAAATTACTCTAGGTATGAACAAGCAAATTTACAATTTGACAAATGATCAAAGAAGTGAATTTGTGTTTAAAACTTCATATTTTTAATGTGACAAAACATTTTTTCAAAAATACACTTTACAAGTTATTTTTTAATTATTAAGAAATATTTTATTGAAAAAATAAGTTAAAATACCATAACAGCTATTTTCCCCCCCAAAATCAGCTCCAAACTTCCCCAAATAAACTTTCACCACTAAAGACAAAAAGAGGAGCATTTTTGTCTAGCACGGTACCACTAAATTTAGTGGTACCGTGTGCTCATAACGGCTAGATTTCTTCTACCTATAAATACCAGCCCTCTGCACAGTTTTTGGGCATCCTTTTTCACACATATCTTTCTGAGTTCAATACTCTTATCACATCTTCTCCTCTTGATCATTTAGTTTAGTTTTCTTTTGTTTAAAGAGTGATCTAATCATCCAACAAAGTGATCACCTTCATTCATCTACTAGTGCAAGAGAAGAACACAAGGTATCAAAGAAGATACAAAGTATTGTAGTTATAGTTAGTGCACTTGTAACACTTGTTACATACTTGTTGTATTCTTGTATACATCAAGTTCAATTTTTTTTTTTTTGAGAGTTTGTGAGAGTAGATCATAGTGATCTTGTCGAGATCTTGAAGATCTCTAGCTTGTGAGCTAGTGTGTTGATCAAGTTCATCAAGGGTAGACCGGGTAGATCGAGTCAAAGTGTTTTGATTGTGTGAAGTAGAAAGGATCGTGTGAATCGTGGTAGATTGGTACTAGCTAAGATTAGTACTCGACATTTAGAATAAGCGACGTTGTACGATTTTCTCCGCCTGAAGGGAGCTTTGTTGACATAGTGCTTGAAACTCTCGAGTGTGGTACTCGGGGAGTGGAGTAGGGCGAAGAAAAGCTTCGTGACCGAACCACTATAAATCTCTTTGTCCCGGTTTGATCTTTCCATCTCTTTTCTTTAAAATTATTGTTTATATTAGTTAGTATTGTTTAGAGTTCATATTGGTGTTGATTGATTTTACACAAGAATCGAATCAATGTTTTTCACAAGTAAAGTTTTAAAACAACTTAAAAACCGGTAAAACTATTCAACCCCCCCCCCTTCTAGTTTTCCACAAGGTTGTATACGTATTTAACATTAAAGGGGTGCCAAGTTTTGTAGCAATAGCACTCAATCCATCCTCCATGAATGTCGTGATTGCCACATCATGGAGTTTAACCCAAACCGGTACACTCTTTAAGTCGTCCTTAGAAACATTCGCCATTGGAGACCATATACGAAGAATCAGTGGCACATTACGAATCAACCACGGTCCACGTTCAAGAATTGCTTCCATACCCGTTTCTGAGCTGAATTTAAAGAAGAAGAAAAATGCCTTTCGCATTCATCATAGTATGAGTAAGCCTAAAACTACTCCAGGCCTTCTTAACATAGTTTTTAACCACCGGATACGCAGCTCGCTTGTACAGAAAAAACCCATATACAGTATTCTTGAAACGTTCCTTAACCTCTAAGACTGATCTTATGGGAATAGAAACATCAGCCCCATTACCAGCCGGGGCTATTAAGGTACGAAAATTTGCAATTTTCTTACGAGATTCACCACTAACACTCCCGAGTCCAAGAAACCACTCTTCATGATTCAACCATGCAACCACATAACCAACCCAGCAGAAACCAAGCAAACATAATCACACCACCATACAAATCTCTAATGTTTTCCACAAAAACCAAACACACCAGTAGCAGATAATAAATCGATGAGCACAACACTACAAGCCTTAGAGAATAATCAACAACAAAATTAGGACGTCGTTTAAAATTCTAAACCCTAAACGATTAGGTTAGGATAACACTTAATAACAATCAGCGATCCCAATGAAGAACACAAACCAGTAATTAAAAGAGGTTAATATAAAACCCTAAATCGAATATAAGGAAAAGCCCTAACCAGAAACTTGATTAAGGATTTGATAGAACTGATTTTACAAGACGAAAAGCGAATTAGAAAAGCCAGGAAACAAATAAAGCTCAATGGATTACACGATTATCGAGTTAAGATCAGTTAAAAACCCGATCAGTTTTTTCTAGTCTTCAAAATCACCATAGCAGGAGAGGGGGGGGGGGGGGGGGGGGGGCTCCCCCCCCCCCCATTTTTTTAGTCACTATCATACTTGTAAAAGTAATATTCTAGAGTTTACAAATAAAAAACTTTTATGATATTTTAGTGATCCCTTGTGATAAAATCATTGCATGGTAAGAATGTTAGTCATTTTTAAAACTTTTATGATATTTTAGTGATCCTTTGTGATAAAATCATTGCATGGCAAGAATGTTTTTTTTTTTTTTTTTTTTTTTTTTTTTTTTTTTTTTTTTGATTAATTCCATATATCACCCTACTTTCATGATTAATTTCATATATACCCAAAGTGCAAGTATTGAATGCATAATGTACAATGTTTTTAATACATGCTTTGGTATATATGAAATTTTCAACTAAAAGGAGGGGAGATATGAAATTGCCCTTTTTTTTTTTTTGAGTTTTTGGCCCACTAATTGAAAGATTTGAATTCACCGTCATATATATTTAAACCAGGTAAAATCCTCTCTTTTCATGAGGTTGACGTGGCAATTTCAAGTTGTTTGCAACTAGCTATAATTGAACTTGAGACCTCACATATATAGTCACATGTTCTTTTGACACTAGGCTACCGTGTCCGGTTATGTCGGTCATTTTATTCTTCAAGCAAAAATGAGATACATGTAAACAAATTGGAAGATTTATAAATTAATAACAATGCATGCAAAAGTCTTATGATATTCAACCAATATTGTATTACGTAGTATTACATTTGACGACCACCTATTTTAAAAGATGAGCATATAATGGCTTTTGAATACAATATTGATAAAGAATCAAAGATTTCAAGTTCATTATCAAGATTATTATGATAGATAATGTTGCGTAATCATTAAAACTTATTATAAATTGGTACACTTCTTTAAAAAAATCTTCAGGTTTATGTTTATTTATATAATGACGAAAGAAGTTATGTAAAACTACAAGTAGCTAGAACTTCCCAATGCCTGGTATGTGATGACGCAAAGGAATTGATGTTCATTCATCCTGATGTCCGGTATGTGACGACGCCTAGAAACTTCCCAACACATATTTGTAGAATCCTCTGTAGCGGTTGGGTTATGGAATATGATCAAGATTTGGTGGGGTCGTTGTGGTGACTACCCTAAAGATTTGAAAAGTCTTCTTGTGTTGGGGGATTGATCGGCAACCATAAACTAAACAACAAAGGCTTGCTTGGTTGTTGCTGTTCATACAACATTGTGGACAATTACCCAACCGTATTTACTTTGATCTCAAACTACCATGAAAAATACACTCAGAGATGATATAAAGGTTCAATCAAACCCTTGGATCTTCCACAGAAATAGGAATGTAAAACCGTCAGTGATATGATTAGTTGGATCGACTTAAAGCTTGTAACAATATATATGTTGTAACTTTTGCTAGTCTTTATATAATAGTTTCGTTGCGTGTTAGGAAAATATATATATATATATATATATATATATATATATATATATGGATAAAGATCAAATAAAAAGACAAATATCCGTACATTACGTAAAAAGAATTTTTTTTTCAAAAATTTTCTCTAAAAATTCCAAAAAAATTCCACAAGATCAGGTATGTTGGTGCATGAAAAAGTTGTGAAGGAAGTTTTTCTAAAAGTGGATATTTTTTCAGAAAAAAATTATGAAAGAATACGTTTGTGAATTAAATCACTTTTTTGTGCATCAAAAATTCGTTTTTGCACCCAAGTTCATTTGAATTTTTTAATCAAAATAACATTGTGCATCTAACTAAAACAAGTTGAAAATTTTGTGCATCAAAATTTTTTTGCGCATCAAAATTCTTTTTTTGTGCATTAAAAAAAGGTATAAAAACTCAAAATCAGAAAAACTTCTTTCACAAAAGTTTTATGCACCAACATACCCGATCTTGTGAAATTTTTTGGGATTTTTTCGTGAACTTTTTTCGAAAAAAAATTCTTTTTACGTAGTGTACGGATATTTGTCTTTTTATTTTAACTTTAACCTATATATATATATATATATATATATATATATATATATATATATATATATATATATATATATAAAAGATCATTTGAGGACGAAACATTGCTTGCATACAAAAGGACCAATCCCTACCTTTCATTTATTTTGATCTAAAGTCTGAGATTAAATTCATTATTTACACTACAGGGTATAATTGTCATCTATATAAACACAAAATTAAAAAACTCATCTTGTATTCTCTCACAAAAAACACACACAAAACCGTGTTTCATCCCTAATTTAACATCAACTTCCACCTTCCAATCCACTTATCAAATCCCTAAATCCAAATTCGGTGGAGAAGATAAACAACTTGAGGACATGTCACTCCACCCTAACACCTCTGCAATACCACCGCTACTCTACCGCAACACCTCCGCAACTCCATCAGAGCAACGGCTACACACCGAGACACCACCGCGACTCCTCCGGTATTTACGTTTTTAATAGATTTGCTTATATTGTGACACTGTAGTTGCCTTTGAAAAAAAAGTTAAGAAACTGAATTGCATTTGTTAGGAATGATACTGTAAAAACAGTACTACAAAAGACTTGGAATTGTGTGCCGCCTGAGTGAATTTTGACCAGACCCTAAGTTTGGTATAAAACAATAAGGGGTATCTGGGATAGCTTAGTTATAATAGCTTATGTGTATTAGCTTATTAGCGAAATAAGCTCTTTTTAATTAGGACCCCATGCTTTTAGAGAACTGCCTATTTGGCACAAATAAGTTGCTTAGCGATAAGCTATGAAAACAACTTATTGTGTTTTGATAATGCACTAAGCTTACATTGGCTTATTAGAAAAGCTTACCCAAACACCACCTAAACATGTATTTGTGTTGCAATACGTATCAGGATAACATGGACATTTTGTGAGTCAGGAAAATTATATATCCAGAATCTGACTCAGCTATAGTATGAAATTAGTAGTCAGGTTACTCGAGGTATATATAGTGAAATAGTCTTGTAAATAAAAAAAATAAGATGTCCAACCTGCCCATAGGGCGTAGGCTTATCATACCAGTTGACTGAACCTCATAAAATGGTTCTGTACTGTGATTGGTTTCTTTTCTCTATTTTGTATGTTTACTTTGACTGAAGAGTGAGTATTACTTTTGCAGCCAGGTTTGATGGGAGGAAGTGATGATTCGTAAGTAAGGCATATGTTGGTGAGGGCAAGAAATAGTGGGTGGCGTGTGGTGGTATTCAATAGTCGTGGATGTGCTGATAGCCCTGTTACTACACCTCAGGTTAACATTGAATCAAATGGTTTATTTAAAACAATTTGATTAGCCCAATGCTGTGTGTGGATAGATTGTGACTGATAGTCTTTCTATTCTTTGCATTACGAGTACACAACTTAATTAATATTTTTCTTTATGTGTCTACTTATGTTCCTGTGTCTACTTAATTAATATTCTGAATATCACAAGTGATATTCTGAGTATCACAAGTGATATTCTGAGTATCACATGTGATATTCTGAGTATCACATGTGATATTCAGAATATGGATATTCTAAGTATCACAAGTGATTTTCTAAGTATCACATGTGATATTCTGAGTATCACATGTGATATTCTGAGTATCACATGTGATATCCGGAATTTTTTTTATTTTTTTGGATTCTTATTTAGGTATCCATGACTTGTCTGGAATCATGGACCAAATTGTTGATTAACAAAATCATTAATAAAAAAAACCCTCACCAATGGTAGCTACTAGTTTAAGAATTACCATTCACACTCGAAAACATTTTCTTAACTTTGTGCTCATTAAGGTGAAACAGTTTCTTCATCTATGGACTATTTATCATGTCTTAATTTCTTAACTTTGTGCTCATTTTCTTTTGTTTCAATTAAACCTTAATGTATTTTGTTATTACTGATGTGTAATTTGAATGTATTTTGTCGTGATAATTTTGCCCTAATTTTGAAGGTGTGATAAGTAGTGGTTTTGGAGTGTTTGGCTGACATAAGGTGTTTTGTTGTGATAAGTAGTGGTTTTTGAATATATATTTTGCCCTAATTTTGACGTAATGATTTGTTTGTTGATGTAGAAAATAAGCGAAAGCAAACATTTTAGTGTTTTGTAACAAATGGAACAAATAGGCTAATGAGTTGCTTTGTGTAAATGAGTAAAAGTTGATATAGTGCAAATTGAAAAACATCAGCTATAATTTGTTAGTGTTATGAAATTTTATAGTTATTTTTATGACTTATGAATGATCGTGAATGTTATTAGTCGTAATGATAGTGAATGATTTTGGTTTGCATATTCTTTTTTTAGCATTAGATATGTTACGGTGAATGTTAGTAGTGGTAAAATTAGTTTTCTTACAGTGAAATAAGCTTAAGTGTTATGTGTTACAGTGAAATAAGCTTAAGTATTATGTCGTAAAATTTATAGTCCCAAAGCTTAAGCATTCATTATTTAAACAACCTTCTTCTTCAATCATTTAAACAACTGTCTTGCCTTCATTTTCACTTTTTGATCCACAATTCCAATTCATATTCTATCTTTATTCTATCTTTGTTATAGCCTGAAGAAGAAAAATTGTCTGATCCTTAAAACGAGAGGAATTGGAGCGCCATCTAACGGAAAAAGATGCATCAAGGACAGCAAAGGTTTGCTTCAAACAAATTGACGGAGGATGACTATTATGTCTATGTTTTATCAAATGGTGAGTTGCTACTTATCTAGCTAGTCATAGTAGGGCGGATACAAACACTTGTAGAGATGAGCGATGTTAATAAACTCACTTTTAGTGTTATTGTCTGCAATATATTTATTATGTTTTGTTTCTTCAGGCATTTCCTTATATCCTCTTCTAGCCACAAGCACTACTTCCTTACAGCGTCTTCCAGCTGAAAGCACTAGAACCCTGTGCACGGGTGAGTACACCATATATTTTCAGTTCTTTTTAATTGTCTCATATCTTCGTCCCTTTTTAGAGTGTCCCAACTTCTAAAGTTTTCCAGCTACAATAATTAATCACCAATGATATTTTCATAAAGTAGTTGTAGCGCCGCTGCCGCTGTAGCATCTAGAGATATGAGGAAAGCTCTTAGTATCTACAAGTTCGCATATATTCAATTCCAATAGCTTAATTAAATGACATGTTTGGCAAAGTTCAGCTATTGGGATTGGATTATAAAACGTCGTTTTTTTAAGATATCGCATGAGCTTACATAATGTCGTGTTTGGTATTTGGTTCTTAAAGTCTTCATTGATTTACTTAGCATATGTATAGTTATGTACTCCAACTCCGGCTCCAGGTTATTCATATGGCGGCTATCATCATGCACATGGAGTACCACTGTAACGCCCCGTACCCGTTTTGACTAAAATTTAAAACTTTTGACGCGGAAACGCTTGACTTTACCGGACTCATACAAATTCTTCATTTACATATCCAAAATCTATCACATTTAACCCTTTAAAAATACTTGCAAGAACATATACTCGAACACCTTTCAAAACATTTCACAACCAAACGACCCTTCAGACCAAGGATACGCCGTATCCTTTTTAGGGATACGCCGTATCTAAGCCGATAGACCATGCGCCGTATCAACCTGAAGTGATACGCCGCATCACCCTAAACTTTGGATACGCCGCATCTGATATCTTAGATACACCGCATCACATTAAACTTCTGATACGCCGCATCTGATATCTTAGATATGCCGCATCGACCAATTTAGACAGAACCTCAGCAGGAAAACCTGCATATACTCAACACACCCCACAAACCACTTTAACCTAAATACAACATTATAACTTATGCCAAAACACTCATTTTACATGCAAATCCATATCAAACTATACAACACGTCAATTGACCCGATTAAAATCCAAAATGGGTACAAACACGTTGAAATCCAAACGCTCCTTTAGACATTAACTACAAGCACTTAAAACACACTTGACGACTCGTTAGACCCCCAAACCGTTACCCGACTTTGACACACTTTATACGACTCATAAAATAGACTCTCGGGGTACAACTTTGACTCGAGCTCGGTATTCTACCTAGCTCCTAATGCTTGCTATCTTCCAATTCCATTCCAAATCCTCATGCTACAATCCAAGCCTTCCATTCCGCCGCACTTAAGCCTACAAAACATTAACAACTAAAAGAATAAGCTTACGCTTAGTAAGTAACCCGTCATAAAACATACATCATACACATATTCTCACATAAGCATTCTAATCACATATAAGTCTCTAAACTACCACATACCTTAACTAGTCCAAAGCCGACAACTAACATACTCCTATCCAAGGTCACTAGCCATCCATCCTTAGCTTACGACCATACTAATCCAATTCTCATACACTTATACAACCACAATACATACATGATAAATACATACATAACACATGTTTTAGGGAGAGTTACTTACCTTAGCTCCACGCTAAGCACATAATTAATATCATCAACATCTATATCATCAACATCATCATCATCCTCATAAGCATCCTAAAACACATAATCATACATAACATATAATACATAATCATTAACTATAATCATGGTTAATACCACCATAACTAATCTCTAAACACTTCTAATCATCACATAATCATATATTGATTATGTGATAATCAATCCCACCATTTACTAACTTAAACCCATTATAAACTCATCACATAATCATCATTACCTCTTAATTATCTTAAAACACCATTTACCCTTTAATCCCAAGTTAGGGTTTACAAACCCTAATTTCATAATTCATCAATTAAACACTAACTAAGCATCATGAACATCATACCTTATGTAAGAAACAAGCTATAGGCTTAACCCTTGAATTATCACCACTATACCATCATCATCTCATCACCAAATGCTCCATCATCTTCCCTCTCCTCTCTCTATCTCGACATCACAGGAACACCCAAGAATTGTGTGGAGAAATCTAGAACCTAACACATATAAACTAGCTGAGAGGGCATTTCTGTCATTTCTGCTTATTTAAGGTCGATGCGCCGCATCTATATTTTAGATGCGCCGCATCTTATATACGCCGTATCTCCTTCTCCAATACGGCGCATGGATTATAACAAGTTGGTTCTACTTTCCATTCTACCATACGCCGCATGTAACGTCCTGGATGCGCCGCATCTAGGCCTCATTAGACATGCACTTAGAAGACTCAACCACATATCCTTAGTCAAACATACTTAGGCTCGGGTCAACTTCATCTAGGGTGGGGCCTATTTGTATTCCGGGAAACGGGTCTAACAATTCTACCCCCCTTATTTAGATTTCGTCCCCGAAATCTGTCGTTCTATTTCTAACCACACTTAATCTCATAACTCCTCTCATTCTTAGCCCCTTAACTCTTAGTTCATTTAGTGCAGCGGTCTCAATGATCTTACAACTCTAGACTTCTACATCATAATCTCAACGCGTAATCTACTATAATCAACATTTATCATCGCAACGTTTCTAAGATTTCCCATAATGACTACTTGTCATCCGGGAACATCTATATACTTTACTCTAGATAAGTCAAACTTCATTACTATACACGCCATCATCAATGCACTAAACATAATATAACATCATAATCTGGCCAATCCCCCATTCCACATATTACCAACATATATCAAATCAAACCGGCAACTTGACTTAAAATATACAAGATACCATACAAACGGCACCTTACAAAATTCTTTCTTACATATCACCTAAGCAATCTATCTTATCAAATCCTAAGAAAATTTACCCAATTTCTTATCAATTCAACACACAACTCTTTCCAAGCGTCTATCTTAAGGCTCCGCATAAGACCTTAATGTCGTCATAAGTTTTATTCATATATTTCTTTTCTTATAACGTCTAACCCGTTTTACTTTTCATTTTCTCCATTCATTTTCCATGCTCCCGTCATATCGGCTACACATAAGCCTGCTTATTCATTCATGTCATTTTGATTGCCTTCTAAGGCTTATAGATTTATTATAGGGATTAGCTTTGTAGCGTCATACTTTAACATTATCACCTCATTACACTAGACATCATCACAACCTGTTTCCATACTCACATTTTGCACCACAACATAATTACGTATACAACATTTTGAAACATCATTACGATTCCTTTATTCCGCCAGTTAACTTAAGACTCAAAACCTAGATTCCTCACAAGATTTCACTATAAGACACAATCTAAATTTAATCCTCCTATTCTTTGTCCTTATAATTCCCAGCTAACTCTAAACTCCCGCCTTCTACTTCTCTAACCCTACTCGTGCCGTGTCGGCAACACATAAACCCACTCGTTTATAATTCTTCATTTACATGGAGAGGCGTCCCAATCGATGTAAATCAAGAAATATAAATTTGTGGTTATGTACTCCCGACATAACACCACTACTCCTAATTCCCAATTTAACTTTTATTATTTTCTCATTGTTTTTATTACATTATTTTACTCTTCTTAGACTTGGATCCTTCACATTATCACATTCATCATGGGGATATTTTTATATGCCATGGACGTAGGCAACCCCTTGCCAGTGAAGGCAACACTTTTCATCCCGAAGGATCTTTAACATTCATCCCGAAGGATTCCTTAACATTCCTTTACTTGGTCATCCCGAGGGATACCACATTTAACATTCATCCCAAAGGATCATTACATTCACACTTTTTCACCTTAACAACGGATCCAAGTCATAAGCACCACACACACATTATTACATTCGATTATTATAGTAATTACCGCTAATCGCCTTAGCAGTAATATGAAAATTTTTGAACAACGCCTTTATCTCATACACACTCCTTACATTCTTAATCCGCTTTAGTTATTTTCACATCTTTACTTTACTTCTTGTATTCTTAGCCTTCATTAATCATTTTCACCTTCTTACTTTACAGTCTAGTCCACTCGACTGATTTACATCTAGACTTCTAACATTTTACCAACTATAACTCATGCATTCATTATAGTGATTACAGCTAATCGCCTTAGCCGTAATATGATAATTTCAAGACAATACCTTAACCTCATACACGCCCATCTCATTATGGCTATTAGTATTTAAGAAATTTCGCTCTATTTCATTCTTTCTTACATTCTTAGCTCGTTGCATTCTCATTCTCATACTTTATCTCATTTCTTAATTTATTTATGTATTTAAGCGATATTATTCTTTCTCGCCATTTACATATATGCCCTTCATAGATTAATAACGTTAACACCTTCATTAGCGTTACCTTTTCTTTTCACGCATTCCATTTACGTAGGTTCGTTACGTTACCGCACAATGTATTATGTTATTGCTTGCACACTTGACTCGTCCTATTCGGTCATTAGCGTTAAAACGTACTCTTTTTATCTTGTCATTATCTTACCAACACACCTTACTTCAGTCCTACAAATTTTTACGTCATGTTAAGTATACCATTTACATTCTTAACTTATCGCGTTTAATTTCTGACACTCAAACTTTTTCATTTAATTTCCGTCCGTTATATATCCCTGTTTAATCGCAACTTCACCTTCACGCTTAACTCTTAAGTACTTTACTCTACCGTTACCCCGTCTCTATACCAATTTAACTTTAGTCCTTAATCCCTAAATTTAATGAGACCCTATGTGGGTCACAATTCATGCCATCTCTTTCTATCCTCATTCTTTAACCCTCAAGTTATCAAACACCTTAATATTAACTCGTTAGTTTCGTCTTGTCTCTTCATACTATACGTTAGTACACCCAATATCATCATGATCCATACTTAAAGCGTCGTTACTAAATCTTATTTGTTTTTCTTATGTCAACAACCCCTAACAATTAGCGTGTCAATTTCATCTTATCATTACACATTATAATTGAGTACACTTCTCGTCATCACAATCCATTATTTATGAGTTAACACCTTAAGTTACTTATTGATTCCATCTCTAATACCAGTTAGCATCTCTCTTCTTGTCTTGCTATGACTATTCTTTTATCATACACAATCTTGTGTTGTTTACCCTTACGTTGATCCACTTACTTATACATCTACGACTCAACTATAAACCCATTTTTACGTTCGTCAGCAACTCACTACGTGTCATCTTTATTTTAGACAAGTTCTATATAATATTTGTTCATTATATTTTACACATTTCTATGTGTTCTTACAACGCACTTTTATTATTGCCCGTCAACCCCGTGTTAACTACATTCTCAACCTTTACCATTACTTCATTTTAGTCTTTTCAACTTTTACGCATATAAACCTTACATAGGTTTATTCTATCGTACTCACATAAGTCTCATCGTACACATTTCAATACAAATATATTGACATGATTATATTCATGTTTTACAATTCTTTCTAGCATACTTCAAGTTACTTTTGACTTCTAGCGGCATCTATATTTCATTCATCATTTCTACCCATTTGGTATTAATATGTTTTAGTTATCATATTTTATATGATACATGACCTCACCACATCTTATTCATACACCCTTACTTTCTCATTTGGTTTAGCATATAAAAACTCATGCCCCAAGCATATATTCATTCATGTATTTCCAATCATCAGACTACTAACATACTTCGTTATTCATTTCTTACTTTATATTACACTTTCAAAACATCTATGTTTGCCAAGTACTTACCCTGCTTCTTAAATTATTTCACATATCGATGTGTTCTTTTTAATTTTTATCGACCACAACTAGGTCAACACATATAACATGCATTCTAATGCATTTTAACTCATACACTTCTAAGCCATCGTGCTCTCAAGCACACCACATAAAACTTAGACCTATAATGACTTACCATAGACTTAACATCGCATGAACGACAACACTAAACATCATACAAGCAATCATATCATAACTCTTTAATTTACTTACTAGCCCGTCTCTAATACCACTTAGCATTGCTACTCACGATTCATCACTATTGTTCTATCATACATTCACATATCGCAATACGATCCCCGTCACCAACCAAGGTGCACGACTAACTAATCATCTAAGTATCTCAAGTCCCCATGGACTTGTAACTTAAACACAACAACACTATTATAAGCATACATCACCTACCATCAATAGGCTCAACTAGCATCAACATAATCCATCCAACACTTAGCAATTAAATTTCGCGCAACCAACACTTATGTCCAACGCTTCTAAGAGTGGTTTAAGTCTAGGCAATCCTAAAGAAAACCTAATTCACTTAAACCGAAGCTCTGATACCAAGTTGTAACGCCCCGTACCCGTTTTGACTAAAATTTAAAACTTTCGACGCGGAAACGCTTGACTTTACCGGACTCATACAAATTCTTCATTTACATATCCAAAATCTATCACATTTAACCCTTTAAAAATACTTGCAAGAACATATACTCGAACACCTTTCAAAACATTTCACAACCAAACGACCCTTCAGACCAAGGATACGCCGTATCCTTTTTAGGGATACGCCGTATCTAAGCCGATAGACCATGCGCCGTATCAACCTGAAGTGATACGCCGCATCACCCTAAACTTCGGATACGCCGCATCTGATATCTTAGATACGCCGCATCACCTTAAACTTCTGATACGCCGCATCTGATATCTTAGATACGCCGCATCGACCAATTTAGACAGAACCTCAGCAGGAAAACCTGCATATACTCAACACACCCCACAAACCACTTTAACCTAAATAAAACATTATAACTTATGCCAAAACACTCATTTTACATGCAAATCCATATCAAACTATACTACACGTCAATTGACCCGATTAAAATCCAAAATGGGTACAAACACGTTGAAATCCAAACGCTCCTTTAGACATTAACTACAAGCACTTAAAACACACTTGACGACTCGTTAGACCCCCAAACCGTTACCCGACTTTGACACACTTTATACGACTCATAAAATAGACTCTCGGGGTACAACTTTGACTCGAGCTCGGTATTCTACCTAGCTCCTAATGCTTGCTATCTTCCAATTCCATTCCAAATCCTCATGCTACAATCCAAGCCTTCCATTCCGCCGCACTTAAGCCTACAAAACATTAACAACTAAAAGAATAAGCTTACGCTTAGTAAGTAACCCGTCATAAAACATACATCATACACATATTCTCACATAAGCATCCTAATCACATATAAGTCTCTAAACTACCACATACCTTAACTAGTCCAAAGCCGACAACTAACATACTCCTATCCAAGGTCACTAGCCATCCATCCTTAGCTTACGACCATACTAATCCAATTCTCATACACTTATACAACCACAATACATACATGATAAATACATACATAACACATGTTTTAGGGAGAGTTACTTACCTTAGCTCCACGCTAAGCACATAATCAATATCATCAACATCTATATCATCAACATCATCATCATCCTCATAAGCATCCTAAAACACATAATCATACATAACATATAATACATAATCATTAACTATAATCATGGTTAATACCACCATAACTAATCTCTAAACACTTCTAATCATCACATAATCATATATTGATTATGTGATAATCAATCCCACCATTTACTAACTTAAACCCATTATAAACTCATCACATAATCATCATTACCTCTTAATTATCTTAAAACACCATTTACCCTTTAATCCCAAGTTAGGGTTTACAAACCCTAATTTCATAATTCATCAATTAAACACTAACTAAGCATCATGAACATCATACCTTATGTAAGAAACAAGCTATAGGCTTAACCCTTGAATTATCACCACTATACCATCATCATCTCATCACCAAATGCTCCATCATCTTCCCTCTCCTCTCTCTATCTCGACATCACAGGAACACCCAAGAATTGTGTGGAGATATCTAGAACCTAACACATATAAACTAGCTGAGAGGGCATTTCTGTCATTTCTGCTTATTTAAGGTCGATGCGCCGCATCTATATTTTAGATGCGCCGCATCTTATATACGCCGTATCTCCTTCTCCAATACGGCGCATGGATTATAACAAGTCGGTTCTACTTTCCATTCTACCATACACCGCATGTAACGTCCTGGATGCGCCGCATCTAGGCCTCATCAGACATGCACTTAGAAGACTCAACCACATATCCTTAGTCAAACATACTTAGGCTCGGGTCAACTTCATCTAGGGTGGGGCCTATTTATATTCCGGGAAACGGGTCTAACAACCGCAGCAGAGAGTTCATCAGCATGAGACATGATTTTCTACAGGATCACCACTCATAATAATTGGTCTCCTTTTTCTTTGGGCTCCACTTTGGAACTGAGCTGATACAGGCATGAAAAAGTTCTTGATCAAGGACTAGTTTGTGTGATGTTACTTTTATTATTATTTGTTTGCAAACTGGGTAGGAGGTTGGTTGTTTCATTTGAGAAACTGTGTGTCACTTATTGTTACTCTTGGTATTTTTAGCTGTTTGTAAAGGAAAGTTGTTAATTTGGATCAGTATTTGTATCATTAGTATTATTGTTTATGAGGATAATTTTCGGCTTGAACTTGCATTGTTTGTGTTCAATATTCTCATTTTAATCTCAAAATTTTCATTTCACCTGATAGTATCACTCCTTGTTTGTAGGTATCACAGGTGATACCTAATAAGTTATTTTTTATCACAGGTGATACCTAATAATTTATTTTGTATCACAGGTGATATCTCATAATGTAAGTAGGTAACTACAGTTTACGCAAACTCTTTGTGCTGGTCACTAAGCCCAAATTATTTTTCTTTATTAGGCTAGTGTAACAACAAGTATTTAGCCAAAAAAATAAGCTTAAAAGTCTATAACAATCAATTTTCAACAAGCAGCAGTACTAATCATGTAAGTGGCATAACTAACGAAGATAACCAGCAATACTAAGCTCCATTGAACAACATTAAAACCAACTAGCAGTAATAACCAATGTGTGATTTTGTATGTATCACAGGTGATACCTATTAAGTTATTTTGTATCACAGGTGATACCTAATAATTTATTTTGTATCACAGGTGATACCTCATAATGTAAGTAGGTAACTACAGTTTACGCAAACTCTTTGTGCTGGTCACTAAGCCCAAATTATTTTTCTTTATTGGGCTACTGTAACAACAAGCAGTAGTACTAATCATGTAAGTGGCATCACTAACGAAGATAACCAGCAGTACTAAGCTCTATTGAACAGCATTAAAACCAACTAGCAGTACTAACCAATGTGTGATTTTGTATGTATCACAGGTGATACCTATTGAGGTATTTTGTATCACAGGTGATACCTATTAAGTTATTGGGTATCACCTGTGATACAAAATAACATATTAGGTATCACCTGTGATAGTTAGACCGGAGGCTATAAACTGATTATGCTTTTGAGACAAAATCAACCTGGTCAACAGCCACGGTTATAAGCGCCTAGAACTCTTCAGGAGGCTTTGCAATCTAGTCAACAGCCGCGGTTGCAACCTTGTTATAGTCCTTTTGGGATTTCGTAGGAACCCGTCTTCTTGTAATATCCAAATCGTAGATATAGAAAACCAAATACCTTAAACTAAATTGCACTAGCCACATGCGACCTGTTTTTGTTTATTATTTCTTCTAATATCATCTTTTGTCTATGTTTCTTTTCATCTTATATTTGTGATTATTGATTGGGTGCATCAACATCTTTGTCAAAAACTTTACTATTGTCTTCATCAACTATTTTAAGTTTTTTTTTTTTTTTTTTTTTTTTTTTTTTTTTTTTTTTTTTTTGCTAAATACTAGTTGTTACCTACTTACATTATGAGGTATCACCTGTGATACAAAATAACTTATTAGGTATCACCAGTGATACAAAATAACTTATTAGGTATCACCTGTGATACAAAATAACTTATTAGGTATCACCTGTGATACAAAATAACTTATTAGGTATCACCTGTGATACCTAATAAGTTATTTTGTATCACAGGTGATACCTCATAATGTAAGTAGTTAGCTACTTGTTTTTGTAGATAAAAAATATGAGGTATCACATGTGATACATACAAAATCATAAGTTAAGATCGAGCCTCGGTTTGCTTGACATATCTTTTCCTAACAACCAATGAGCCCTACGTTTTCAATTCTTGCTAGCTGTTAATATCAACTGCCAATCACTGCTTGCTAACAAGTGCAACCTCTACTCATCAAGCCGATGCACATCGGGATTCACGGTTGACCAATTCCTAGTAAGTACAAAAATGACATTCCCGAGACTTATCTCACGTCCATGAGAATCGGTAATCCGACCTCTTTCCATAGCCCGTTTAATACTCCCACGAACCAACATATCCGCTTCATCAATATCCGAAAGGACTATAACCGAAGACGGGTTCCTACGAACAGCCTCAATAATCCTATCTAACACGTTTTTACCACGAAATCCCATATCCGTTTCCTCAACGTCACGCCTTGTTCCAAGGTTGATAGTGAATGGATTAGCCCCACAAACGTGCTCGGCAAGAACTCAACACATTTTCTTTTTTCCAACTCTATCAGGTCCTGCAAACAATAGCCAAACGTTGCCTCTCGAACCAGTGTCTACTTTACATTGTGTTATTGTTGTTGCTATCGTGGATGCTGCTTCAGGCTGCCACCATGCTTTTTTCATCAAACCCTTGAGCAACTTCTTAAACGAGTATGTATCTGCTGAGTTAGCAAATTTACCCTTTAATGGTTCGGAAGAAATGCAGCCTAAAAGATCCTTAACAGCCAAATCCTCGTTTTTCTTTGGTCCAAGAGCAAGATCAGTACCAACAGGGCTCCGTTGTAAGGCCTCTTTGGCATAGTGACCAGCACAAAGAGTTTGCGTAAACTGTAGTTACCTACTCACATTATGAGGTATAACCTGTGATACAAAATAATTTATTAGGTATCACCTGTGATACGAAATAACTTATTAGGTATCACCTGTGATACATACTGTAAAACCCTAAAATCTGAAAACGTGTAAAATGACCAAAATGCCCTCATAATGTAAAACTTAATTAAAGTTTATATAACTTACAAATAAATTATAAAACATTTGTAACTAAACTATATATATGGTATAAAATATTTATGGGACACCAAATAAAATTTGTACAAGCTACTAAAAATATTATAACACATTACCTAGTCACATTTGAACCAAAAACTTCATAAGTATATGTTTATTTGTTTTAAAAAGGTTTAAGTATGGATAATATCAAATAAATTAAGGAAGTAAGAAAAAAATTGATGAGGATTGATTTGGTTGTTGGTTGGGCCGATCCTAGCTCCTTTTCCCCCTCCAAATATTCGGCCTAATCTTGCTATAATTTAGCCACTATCCTTTTATTCTCTTCAAACAAACCGAACCTCAAAAGAATCCTCAAGAAAAACCCTAAACACTAAAGTCTCGGCTGTCCCTTTTTCCCTGCTGCTGTCGAGCCTCAAAACACCACCAAGGAGGCTTGAATCTCGTTTCTAATTCGTGTTTCATCATCACAAGGTAAACCTATAATCATAACAAAGATCCATTTGAATTTTGTGAATCAAAAACTAACCCAAAACCATGTTTTGTTCGTGTTTTGGCTGCTGTTCGTGCGCGCCAAGAAGAGAGGAGGAAAGAGGCAATTCGTGTGGTGTTTTGACTTCGTGTGATCCGTAGTCTACGAGGGTATCGTATTATTTGTTCAATCCTTGTTTTTGTTTTGTTTAAAGTCGAAAATTAGTGCACATAAAAATCACATGAAATCATGAATGATCAAAACCCTAAAAGAAAAAAAGAAAAAAAAAAGAAAGATAGTATATATAAATCGGCTGCAGAATTTAGTGATGAATAATTCATTGTGAATGTGTATAAATCTGTTATAAGTCGACCTATGTATGTTATATACTCACCTAAAAGCGTTTGGAGTCAAGAACTAGTAATTAGAATGGCGAAAACCCTAAGTATATTCATGAAACAACAAAAACTGCTACTGATCTGGAAGAAGAACCAACTTTAATCGAATGTAACTCAGTGATGTGCATGGGTATTTGGATGGTTTTTGAGTCTAAATTATAGTTTAATGAAATGGCTACCTGGAGAAATTTAGTTTGTAATTTTTAGAGGCCTAGAAGGCTACTTTTTGATTTTTGGGAAATCACATGTCTGATCGGATTTGTGAAGTCTGGGAAAACAGTCCGGGTTTTTTCATTTTTCATTTTAAAACCATAACGATTTAGAACATGCCCTTTGAACTGAGTAATATAACATATGTTAGCTAATTACTGGAATTTTTGTAGAATTTTATAAATTTTCTAGACTGGGTAAGCAGATGAAAAGTGATCGGGTGTTTTTATTTAATCCGGTTCTGGAACAGGTTGGGGAAAAGGATTTTTAGTTCGTACCTATACAACTTAATAAAATCTGGAAAAATTACATAAAATACTTAAGACCCTGGAGAACGTCTGTGAATTTTTATAGATTTTATTTCGAAGGTTTAATATGGTTTATAAATTATGTAAAACGGGTCCAGATGATACTTAAAATCTGCCAAGACAGGTAAAAGGTTGTAAATTGTTATTTTACTAAACTAAGGGTTATAAATTGTAAATCATGAAACTTGAAGGTATAACTCGTATAATAAGTTAATTGAGGGTACACTCTATAATCTTGGAAAATAAATAAAAAGGCTTGATGTGTAATGTAACTAAGATGAGGATTAAATTGTAAATAATAAAAGTATAAGGTTTAATTTGTAATTAATAAAGTAAAGGGGGTAACTTGTAAATTATGAAACTTGAAGGCTAAATATGTAATTCTGGAAAGTTCTTAAAATGAAAAGATAATTAAAGATGTTAATCTGAACTTGAACCCCCTTAGTAATTTGTCTTCTACTTTCTCTAGGTGTAAAGAGGGAGAGGTCCTGATCTGTCTCAGTACTTTCTGCTTTTGTTCTTGTGCTTGCATTTGAATAAGGTACAGATACTCTGCCCTTTCTCAGTAAGGGCGTCTTAATCCCTTGATATGATTTCTGATTTCTGATTTGTTGTGAACCATTGATATGATTCGTTGCTTTGTAAACCTTGATCTGCTAGACTCTGATTTGGCCTTTGGCATATTATATCTGATACATCTGATATGAACTGTCTGTTATGAACTATCTATTTTGGACCTTTGGATATGACCTTCTGATTTGATTTGACATCTGACTCTTAGTTTGATACCCGAGCCAAAATTTGTGACCCTAGCCATGAAGGTAACATGGCCGTGTCTGTGATGCACCACTGGCATGACTAGTGTGTAGCCCTAGTGATTTGGTTACACCGTCCCTTTGATTTGGTCTGCATGTGATTGGGTAGGGGCGTATGGATGCATCCTAGATCTGTTTCTGTTTAGTGGATTTGACTGTATATGATATGATATGATTTGTCTGGTGATTGGTACTGTGTGCTATACATGCCCTTCACATTTCTGAGAGGTCGCTCCTCTATGGTTACTGTATATGATATGATCTGATATGTTTCTGGGCTCGTGGTGGATTACTATCCTATCTTATTCTTTTTCTTTTTTTTGACTGTACCTTATGATACTTTCCATTGCACCAATTATTATATCTGTTACGTTATCATTTAGCTTTGCCATGATTCGTACTTCGTTATCTTTGCTTTATATATGTATCTGTTCACTGAGCTTTTTAAGCTCAGCCGCACGTCTTTTTCTTTTCGTGTGCGGCAGGTATCTAAGCTAGGAGCTGGGGCTTTTGCTTGGGATGAGAGTTAGAGTTTCATTGGAGCTGTTACCTTAGATGACCACCCTTATTTTATGACATTTGTTTCGGGATTCTGTTTCTTTTGTTTATTTCGTTGGTTTATCTTTATCTTTTGAACTTATGTAATTTGGTTTAAGCCGTGTTGGCTTGACTTTTTTATTGATTGTGGTTTATGGCTTCCGCTGTGTATTATGTATGCTCTGATTCGTCACCGTGATGTGACACCTTTACCCTTGTCGGGTTGGGGTGTTACAATTATGGTATCAAAGCCAGGTTGCGACCTGTAGTACATAAGCCATGACCTGTGGATCATGTGGACCTTAGGATTTGACCCTTAAGATGTGAGTCTTGACTGGTGAGGATTTGGGTAGACATAGGTTTCAGTTTCGTCTTCCCTTTTGAGCTTATTCTTCCTATATTTTGCTAATCATTTTCGTGATCGTTCAGATGGTGAATACCCGCTTTACTCAGTACTCTAATGGGGAGGATGGCCCCAATTTTGAACAGATGATAGCCGCCGCTGTGGCTGCTGCTATTCCGCAAGTGGTGACTCAGGTCACCAATAACATCAGGGACGGTGCAGGTTCTTCTGGTGGTGGTGGTGGTGGTGGTGATGCTCCACCCCCTACTCCACCCACTGCTCCTCCCGCTGCTCCTCCTGTAGGCATTCATGTGTGGATCGAGAGGTTTAACAAGCTTAAGCCTCTCTCTTTCAGGTCCGCTGCTACTCCCCATGAAGCGGAGGACTGGATCACACACGTCGAGAAGTTGTTTCGTGTTCTGGGATGTGCTGATGAGTTTAAAACTCGGTTGGCCACATTCAAATTGGAAGGTGATGCTCAAAATTGGTGGACTGCTCTTATTCAGGCGAAAGGGGATGATTTTGCTGAGACTTGTTCGTGGGCGGAGTTCATCGAGGTGTTTTATAAGCAGTACATTCCTATGTCGGAGCAGCTAAGGTATGAAAGGGAATACGGGTCGATTCGTCAGGGTGATCAGGAGTCGTCCGGAGAGTTTATGCAACGGTTTCTGCGTCTGGCCAGTTTCGTTGGGCCAGAAGTCACTGGTGATGCTATGCGGCAGGCTCGTCATTTCAAATGGGCTTTAAAGGGGTGGGTGTTAGACCGGATTGTTAACACTCCATTCGAAGATGTGGCTGGAGTTCAGGACGCCGCGCGTAACATCGAGTTGTTACATGCAGACAGGGAATCTAATAAGCGGGATAGGGACGGTAATCGGGTAAACTCCAGGGAGCAGGGCCGTCAGGGCCAGAGTCGGGAGTATAAGAGTTATGAGGAACGAGATCGGTCGGACCGTGGTCGTGATCAGCGAGGTCGGGAGTCGAAGTCAGTTTCTAGACGGGATGGTGATCGTCACGAGCAGAGGAGGACTACTGAGGCCTTACCTCCTCCACCTCTGTGTGCTACTTGCGGGAAGGCGCACCCGGGTACTTGCTTTAGGATTACCGGCGGTTGTTTCTCATGCGGCTCTACTCATCATCGAGTGAAGGACTGTCCCAGGAAGAACTATACTGTACCGACGGAACCGGCTAAGCCAGCACCCACTTTGGGACGAGTTTATGCTTACACTCATGATCATGCGGAGGACTCATCAGGTACTATTACCGGCTTTCTTTTCATTTGAGATCGTTTTGTCTTTGCATCATTTCGTCATATCTGATCCGTTTGCCAAGAAGCTTAATCTGAAACCAACATCATTAACTAATCGTATCCTTATCTCTGCGTCTATGAAATCATAATCGGAGCTATTTTAGTTATCCGCATTTCGTGTTCTGATCTGGTATGCCTCTGTTTTGCTTTCTGTTCTGTTTCGTTTCCGGCTCTTCGCAAATTTCGAGGACGAAATTTTTTTTAGGGGGGAAGAAGTTGTAAAACCCTAAAATCTGAAAACGTGTAAAATGACCAAAATGCCTCATAATGTAAAACTTAATTAAAGTTTATATAACTTACAAATAAATTATAAAACATTTGTAACTAAACTATATATATGGTATAAAATATTTATGGGACACCAAATAAAATTTGTACAAGCTACTAAAAATATTATAACACATTACCTAGTCACATTTGAACCAAAAACTTCATAAGTATATGTTTATTTGTTTTAAAAAGGTTTAAGTATGGATAATATCAAATAAATTAAGGAAGTAAGAAAAAAATTGATGAGGATTGATTTGGTTGTTGGTTGGGCCGATCCTAGCTCCTTTTCCCCCTCCAAATATTTGGCCTAATCTTGCTATAATTTAGCCACTATCCTTTTATTCTCTTCAAACAAACCGAACCTCAAAAGAATCCTCAAGAAAAACCCTAAACACTAAAGTCTCGGCTGTCCCTTTTTCCCTGCTGCTGTCGAGCCTCAAAACACCACCAAGGAGGCTTGAATCTCGTTTCTAATTCGTGTTTCATCATCACAAGGTAAACCTATAATCATAACAAAGATCCATTTGAATTTTGTGAATCAAAAACTAACCCAAAACCATGTTTTGTTCGTGTTTTGGCTGCTGTTCGTGGCGCGCCAAGAAGAGAGGAGGAAAGAGGCAATTCGTGTGGTGTTTTGACTTCGTGTGATCCGTAGTCTACGAGGGTATCGTATTATTTGTTCAATCCTTGTTTTTGTTTTGTTTAAAGTCGAAAATTAGTGCACATAAAAATCACATGAAATCATGAATGATCAAAACCCTAAAAGAAAAAAAGAAAAAAAAAAAGAAAGATAGTATATATAAATCGGCTGCAGAATTTAGTGATGAATAATTCATTGTGAATGTGTATAAATCTGTTATAAGTCGACCTATGTATGTTATATACTCACCTAAAAGCGTTTGGAGTCAAGAACTAGTAATTAGAATGGCGAAAACCCTAAGTATATTCATGAAACAACAAAAACTGCTACTGATCTGGAAGAAGAACCAACTTTAATCGAATGTAACTCAGTGATGTGCATGGGTATTTGGATGGTTTTTGAGTCTAAATTATAGTTTAATGAAATGGCTACCTGGAGAAATTTAGTTTGTAATTTTTAGAGGCCTAGAAGGCTACTTTTTGATTTTTGGGAAATCACATGTCTGATCGGATTTGTGAAGTCTGGGAAAACAGTCCGGGTTTTTTCATTTTTCATTTTAAAACCATAACGATTTAGAACATGCCCTTTGAACTGAGTAATATAACATATGTTAGCTAATTACTGGAATTTTTGTAGAATTTTATAAATTTTCTAGACTGGGTAAGCAGATGAAAAGTGATCGGGTGTTTTTATTTAATCCGGTTCTGGAACAGGTTGGGGAAAAGTATTTTTAGTTCGTACCTATACAACTTAATAAAATCTGGAAAAATTACATAAAATACTTAAGACCCTGGGGAACGTCTGTGAATTTTTATAGATTTTATTTCGAAGGTTTAATATGGTTTATAAATTATGTAAAACGGGTCCAGATGATACTTAAAATCTGCCAAGACAGGTAAAAGGTTGTAAATTGTTATTTTACTAAACTAAGGGTTATAAATTGTAAATCATGAAACTTGAAGGTATAACTCGTATAATAAGTTAATTGAGGGTACACTCTATAATCTTGGAAATTGAATAAATAAAAGGGCTTGATGTGTAATGTAACTAAGATGAGGATTAAATTGTAAATAATAAAAGTATAAGGTTTAATTTGTAATTAATAAAGTAAAGGGGGTAACTTGTAAATTATGAAACTTGAAGGCTAAATATGTAATTCTGGAAAGTTCTTAAAATGAAAAGATAATTAAAGATGTTAATCTGAACTTGAACCCCCCTTAGTAATTTGTCTTCTACTTTCTCTAGGTGTAAAGAGGGAGAGGTCCTGATCTGTCTCAGTACTTTCTGCTTTTGTTCTTGTGCTTGCATTTGAATAAGGTACAGATACTCTGCCCTTTCTCAGTAAGGGCGTCTTAATCCCTTGATATGATTTCTGATTTCTGATTTGTTGTGAACCATTGATATGATTCGTTGCTTTGTAAACCTTGATCTGCTAGACTCTGATTTGGCCTTTGGCATATTATATCTGATACATCTGATATGAACTGTCTGTTATGAACTATCTATTTTGGACCTTTGGATATGACCTTCTGATTTGATTTGACATCTGACTCTTAGTTTGATACCCGAGCCAAAATTTGTGACCCTAGCCATGAAGGTAACATGGCCGTGTCTGTGATGCACCACTGGCATGACTAGTGTGTAGCCCTAGTGATTTGGTTACACTGTCCCTTTGATTTGGTCTGCATGTGATTGGGTAGGGGCGTATGGATGCATCCTAGATCTGTTTCTGTTTAGTGGATTTGACTGTATATGATATGATATGATTTGTCTGGTGATTGGTACTGTGTGCTATACATGCCCTTCACATTTCTGAGAGGTCGCTCCTCTATGGTTACTGTATATGATATGATCTGATATGTTTCTGGGCTCGTGGTGGATTACTATCCTATCTTATTCTTTTTCTTTTTTTTGACTGTACCTTATGATACTTTCCATTGCACCAATTATTATATCTGTTACGTTATCATTTAGCTTTGCCATGATTCGTACTTCGTTATCTTTGCTTTATATATGTATCTGTTCACTGAGCTTTTTAAGCTCAGCCGCACGTCTTTTTCTTTTCGTGTGCGGCAGGTATCTAAGCTAGGAGCTGGGGCTTTTGCTTGGGATGAGAGTTAGAGTTTCATTGGAGCTGTTACCTTAGATGACCACCCTTATTTTATGACATTTGTTTCGGGATTCTGTTTCTTTTGTTTATTTCGTTGGTTTATCTTTATCTTTTGAACTTATGTAATTTGGTTTAAGCCGTGTTGGCTTGACTTTTTTATTGATTGTGGTTTATGGCTTCCGCTGTGTATTATGTATGCTCTGATTCGTCACCGTGATGTGACACCTTTACCCTTGTCGGGTTGGGGTGTTACATGTGATACATACAAAATCACACATTGGTTAGTACTGCTAGTTGGTTTTAATGTTGTTCAATGGAACTTAGTACTGCAGGTTATCTTTGTTAGTGCTGCCACTTACATGATTAGTACTTGAAAATAGATTGTTACAGACTTTTAAGCTTATTTTTTTGGCTAAATACTTGTTGTTACACTAGCCCAATAAAGAAAAATAATTTGGGCTTAGTGACCAGCACAAAGAGTTTGCGTAAACTGTAGTCACCTACTTACATTATGAGGTATTACCTGTGATACAAAATAAATTATTAGGTATCACCTGTGATACCAAATAACTTATTAGGTATCACCTATGATACATACAATATCACACATTTTTAGATTTCTTCATTGCCAAACGCCTCAGTTGAGCATCTCTAGATAGCATTGATGATGATTTTCTAGCATCAAATACTTTTGAACGTTTGTATAAGCTTCTTCGAAACAACTGATTTGATGCATCTCTCTTGTATGCATCACTAGATAATGCATACATTTATTTTTCTCAATGATCCACCCAAAACGATGATGCATGTGAAATTATTTTTTAGTATACGAATTGGAAAAGCCCACACAGGCCACATTTGAAGACCATACAGATTCCACAGACCAACCCCACAAAACACATGGAGCCAGACAAATCACCAGCCCTCCAGGATTTTGTATTATTAGGCTGGGATGGAAATCACCATCCCTCCAGGATTTTGTATTATTAGGCTGGGATGGGTGGCCCAAGGAGTTGCAGGTTACCGCTATTAATCATAAGAAGCCAGCCTAGAGCTAGAGTTATTGTACTAAAAATAGCCTACGATGACAATTTGATGTGCTTTTAATCTGAAATTTTCATATATGAGATTTAGCAAAAAACTTGGATAAATGCATTGCGCAAGTAGTCGCTGATTTGGTAAACAACTATTCATTATACAAGCAATCATAAGCTAACCATATGACTTATAGTCTATTTAGGACTATCAAATTACTCCAACATTGAAAAGCATTTGCTTGAAAAATTCTTTCATCCTATTGTACCCATTTTCAGATTTCTTCATTGCCAAACGCCTCAGTTGAGCATCTCTAGATAGCATTGATGATGATTTTCTAGCATCAAATACTTTTGAACGTTTGTATAAGCTTCTTTGAAACAGCTGATTTGATGCATCTCTCTTGTCCAGACTTTCAAAATAATCTCGAAGACCAACTTAAATTAACATCCATAAATCTCATTTATATCACACAAATCCAGAAATCATAGGCATATATCAGCAGCTGTATAGTAAATGAATCATACCACAAGTTTTTCTTCAAGTTCTTTCCCTCCTCCAACAGTCACAAGAGCCAATTCTGGGCTAAAACCCTCGACATGACTGGCTTCTTTCTCTATAAATGAATACGGTATAAACTGCAGCCAGTCACAGTCGCACTCAGTTAATAATACATAACCTCCAGCAGACATTCAAGAATCACTCAAATACAATAAATTGATACCTACCTGTGGAAAATACATGTTACTATGTCCAGTCTCCTTAAATTTAACATTTAAATAGTCCTGCCAAAATAAAACCAAAAATCAACAACTCATAGTCACATTAACATATATCATCTATGTAGTAGCATCAATAGCTCAATTGGGATTTGATATGTGCACATATCAATTTGATTTGCACACATTAAAACTTGATTTGCACACATTAAAACAATTGTGAATAGACCTTTATGCCCTCCCTTGCATCTAGTATATCATTTGACCTTTTTCAAACTTGCAGCAAATGTATTTCTTTGTTTTTGGCTGCCGTCAATTTTTTCCCGATCCGTCACTTCTTTCGACCGCCTCAATTTCACTGCGACATCTATTTTACTGATTTGCAATATCTAAGTTGCTCTTATTGAATTATATATTAGACGCTCATATAAATTGCAATATATAAGCTCTGAATTTCAAACATGTTCAGCAAGACATGTTCATCTCTTACTGTTTTGAAAATGTTGTGACAAGTTTTCAACTTTCCACGATTGGCATACAAATGATCAACGCAGGTCCCAAAATATCAATTAATTTCGGGGTCTAAATGCTTCCTAATAACAAACCCATGGATTAAATTACCATCTCAACTGAGTCTAGCAAAAGAACAAGGAACACCCATAATGGTGATTACATTTGGTTCTGTTTTACAATCTTTTCTATTTTTTAAACAGGTCTTATGCTTCTTGAGTCTTGACTATAAACATGGTTTAAAAGACAAACAATTATGCCATTATGTCAACGGTATAAGCCTTTGAATATTTAATACTCAAATCGCATGGTAAAATATGAAAATTAACTTAATTTTTTGTCGTATATGTTCGATTGTTTACGACAGTAGAACTTAGTGATTAATTCGTATGTACCAAGATAAATAAGCCAATTGTATATGTACACCTCTCATGGATTAATGGGCAATGGTGGAAGTTAGGAGGCAAAAATAATCTCACGTTAAGGTATACAAAAGAGGGATTAAAAACTACATACGGGCATAAAAGTCTATTTACAGTTATTTTTATGTGTATGAATAAAATTCTAGCTCAATTACAGAACAATACACAAACATTAAAGAGATGATAAGGTTGAAAAAATCTAAGCTGTTAATTATTAACAAACAAGTAGAAAATCGTAAGAGATACCTGAATAGCTTCCCAAATTGCATATCCGTAGGGTCTAATAACCATAGTACCACGAACAGGACCGTAATCAGCAAGTTCAGCCATGGCTATGACTTCGAGGTACCACGCGTTGAAATCCTGTGAAGGAGGCGTTATGCCTTGTTCCTGAACTGGAAGCTTCTGGTTCAATGATTCAGCCGGAGCAACCTCTGTAGTGGCCAGAGTAGTACTTTTGGCGGAAACCTTGGTGGCAGAGGTGAGTTTCCGGATATGGAGGTTATTGGTACGGCGAAGGAATAAGGAGGAGCGTGCAGATGAGATGGCGAATATGGATGTGAGAGATGGAAGGCTTAGAGCCCTCATTTTGGTGCGCCTGAAAAGAAAGAGAGTTTGACTGTAAGCAACATTTTATCTCCAGTTTAAATACATGCAAATCCCACAAACATTCACTCATATTAAGTTAATAAAATCTAGTCCAAGGGTTGTTTTCAAATACTTAACATATCACTCATATTAAGTTAATAAAATCTAGTCCAAGGGTTGTTTTCAAATACTTAACATATCACATGTGATACTTAACATATCACATGTGATACATAACATATCACATAGATACTCTAGATATACATCTATTTTTGTACAGTTTAGAATGATACAAAGAAAACTAACTCGTTTTTACATAACATGAAAAATATCATTCTTAACTGTACAAAGAATAGATATCACTAGTGATAAATATTTAATCTGTTTAATATTATACAGTTTAGAATGATACATATCACTCTTAACTGTACAAAGAATGATAGATATTATATGACATTTAATCTGTTTAAATGTGGTAATGCACTGAGATGTTATGCGTAAGAGCTACCCAGTTATTTTGAAACAGTTATGTAAGCATTACCTATTATCACACTAATAGAGCATCAGTTTTTTACAATCACACTTTTCATTACAATAACTTCAACTGGATCTACCTATATCTCAAAATCATACTTTTCATCACAATAACATTAACAAAATCTCTATAAACAATGAAAACCTAACTTCTAATCACATCTGAAAATAATTGGCACAAATGATGGTGCTTAATTCAAATCTGAATTTGAATTTTTAGTATCTCATTACATTCATCTGTCAAATGCTTAATTCAGCTTATAGTAAGACCTTAATTCAATCAAATTCTAAATTATAGCTTCAATTACGCTAACCGAATCTAGAACACATGACAAAATCTCTTATCGATCTAAATAAACACCGAACTCGTCCTATCGACTACGATCTCATTTCAATCACAGCTTACATCTAACACAGGCATCTCAAAAAATTAAACCACATAATAAGCTAAGTTTTAAGCACATTTCTGTACTCTAAAATCACACAGTTCAAAATAACCTAAAATTACACAAATCAAAACCTCTATTTCAATAAGCAGGTAACTCGTCCTCTCAACTATTCAAAAATGAGCTTCCTACATCTTCTTCAATCAGAATCTCGAATACATCAAATAACAACATCTTATATAACCTAACCTACACAATTCAAATCATACCTCTTTTTCAATAAGCTTAGTAAAAAACCTTTCAGCCTGAAGAGCAGACACGTCACCACGGTAATCACGCCACACGAGAACACGTCCTTTTACATCCAATAGGAACAGCGCTGACGCCGCTCCTGCCATCTCATCTTCCGATCAGATCCAACTCACTACTTTTTTTTATAGATCTGTTATAAAAGTGGTGAATTATGTACATATGAATGACTCATTTTGTTATGTAATTGAATCACAATTTGATAACCATCCACCACCACCAGAAACCACGACCACTTATTGGTCGATCTCTCTTCCTCTGGCGATCTTGGCGATTAAAAGACGATTCCCTAAAAATTCTTATTGGTCGATCAATTCAAATATTTGCTGCAATTCATTGTTCTCACGTGGGTTGGTGAATTGAATATTTGTTAATTGATTCTTTTGTAGGGATTATCTAAATCATTTTTGCTATTGCCTTCCAACTGTCCTATACTTATATAATTATTCTTTGTTGATGGTGGATTGCTAGCTATTAGTCGGTTCCTTATTGTAATTATATAATCATTAATCCGACCATTACCTTTGGTTATGGGTTGATGTACTGTTCGTTCATGCTATAAACCCTAGTTTTAAAACTAGGGTATTCTCGTTTTGACAGAAGTTAGACGTATCAATCTTCTTGTTGTGCGATCTGCTGGAGTTGGTTTATTTGAGTCTATTTGGGCTGTTTTGATGGATAGTTTGGGAGAGTCGAATGCTGAGCTCTTACGCTCAGTTGGCCAGGCCAAGGATTTCACGGGTACTGAGTACATTCATGATTTGTTTGGAGTCACACTTGGTAATCATGAAGAAATTGATAAGTTCGTTAAGGGGCTTGAAGAAGGCAAGTATCCATTATGGTCTACTTTGGATAGGGAAAATCGGTCACGGGTAATGGATATCTTACAGGACTTGTGTGATGCTATCGCTCAACCATCGATCCCTACATCGCCTCATGTGTCTTCTAACCCTGAACCTGTTTTTGAAGGTGTTAACATCTCTATTCCCCGTAAAGTGGTTGAAAAGGTTAGTTCTCGATTGGAACATACTTTATATGGCTATTTTATTGGAAAAATGATGGCGTTCCCTGTTGTTGAATACTATGCTAGGAGTAACTGGGCAAAACATGGTCTTAAAAGGATTATGATGAATTCCAAAGGATTCTTTTTCTTCAAATTTGATACTTTGGTTGGTCTTGAAGCTGTTTTGGAAGAAGGTCCATGGATGATATGTAAGTCTCCTATAATTCTTAAAAAATGGTCTATGGATACCTGTTTGCGTAAGGAAGAATTGACTAGCATACCGGTATGGGTTAAATTGCATGATGTCCCTCTTCAAGTCTTTGAAGAGGATGGTATTAGTTTGATTGCTTCTTTCATTGGTAAGCTTGCAATGCTTGATTCTTACACTAGCTCTATGTGTAAGGATTCGTGGGGTAGAAGTAGTTTTGCTAGATGTCTTATTGAGGTCAAGTCTGAATCTGATCTTGTGGAGGCTGTGACTATTGGTTTCCCTTCTCTAACTGGGGAAGGTTTTAATAAAGAGTCTATACGTGTTGAATATGAATGGAGGCCACCCAGATGTAGTCTATGCAAAATATTTGGTCATACGCATGATCAATGTCCTAAAAAGGTGGTGAGTCCTCCCTCACAGGCAGTTCCTACTGTCTCTACTTCTCATGTTGATACTCCTTCAGTGGAGTTGGATACTGATGGGTTCAGAAAGGTGGCTAAGAAAAAGAAGAAGGGTAAAACCAAGTCTTCTAATACGAATCTATCTGTTGGTACTTCGGTTAAACAGTTCTAATTTGTTCCTAAGGCAGGTATTAGTCAACCTAAGAAGGGAGCTTCTATTATGGGTAATGCATCTACATCTAAACCTAAGAAGGGAGCTCCTACTATGGGTAATGCATCTACATCGTCGTCTCAGTTGAAGTCTACTGGTACTGCTTCTAAGGAAGTTAATGTTACTACATCTAATCCGTATGCTGCATTGGTGATGGATGATGAAGATGGTGATGATCTAGTGGTAAATGTGTGTGATGAATCAGCCAATCTTTTAGCTAATACAGGGGCAAGTTCATCTCGCACGTTTTCTGCTGGCTAGCTGTTTTTTTAGTTTTTTTTCTAGATGCATTTTTTATGCTTCTAGTTTTGTAAGTGCTTTTGTCATGTCTTAAGCACTAGTGTTAGGTGGTTATCAAGCTTTTTAGCTTGAGGTTAATATGGTACTTCAGCCATATTTCATTTGTACTTAAACGTTTTTGGTTAATCTATTTACCAGGGTGCAGGATTACTCCCCTTTACCCAAAAAAAAATCACAATTTGATGAATGTGTGATTTTCTCAGTGTAAAAATGGGAGGTGAGGTTGTGCTGTCGGAAGTTACTGGTGGTTTTAGATCGTTTATGTCAGTGGTGGTGTGTGTTTGGTGACGGTGAATACCGAATAATGAGATAAATTAAGATGAATTGTTGATGTACCAAATTACCCTTCTACTTTTAGTTATTTTTTTAATTATTAGATATCTTTTTAATCTTAGCCATTGATCAAATTTAGATTGAAGGTGGAGATATGTCCCTTTATATGTGAGTAATTTTTAGTATCTAAAATAACTCTTCTCATATATATATATATATATATATATATATATATATATATATAATATATATATATATAAAAGTAGCTAGCACAACAAAGTACAAAGTTAATTTTTACAGCACCGAGTGAATTTTCCGAGAGACGGTTTGGTATCAAAACAAACCCGATTCTAATATCTCGTTATGACCCGATCAGGGGTTGTATATATGGACGATAACATCTGAGCACGCTTTAACATTATTGTTAATATTGCCCAAGTCACTCCATTACAGAAGACCGGCCACATCAGTTGGTATATATGTTATCAACCCTCTACCAACCAAATTCGATTTAAACAACTTTTAAGCTTCGTGGTAAATGAAAACGAAAGCTAATTGGTGAGCAAATGATATTAGGTTTAAAAAGAATGGTTGCAACACGGTAATAAATACTTCTCTTACTGGAAACCGGAATTATGAACATCATATCATATGTATTTTAGTTGTTAATTAAGACTCCAATAATGCATACATACAATAGCTTCAACAATATGTTATCATCTGGTTACTCTATATCTATCTACCTAATACAAGCCCACCATATTTGATTAATTTGGACCCCAGCAGCTCAAATACATGACTTTTCTCAATGACTCTTCTGATTGATCTATTCCTCTACAAGAAGCCATTGTTGCCTGAGAAGACAGCTTCTTTGATTGAGTGACTGATCGAATGTTGGACTTTGCATGGTGGTGGATGGTCCTGATGGTGTAGTTCCACCTTGCAAAACCTTGATCTTTTAGTGCTTCTACCAATCCAACTGTTCCTGCCACAATCAATGATCTCGTTCTTGAACTCATCATAACTTGAAGCTTCTAATATAATGAAAGTTGATATAAGAATATAAGATGTGTTTGATTTGATGATAGAAGGACGAGACTGAAATGGGGTATATAAAGAAGTGATCTGGCCACACAAGGAAGCAAACATGCAGCCCCAAGTTTTTGGAACAAAACAACAGGAAATGCAAATGGTTTTAAGTTATTTGAATTTCCAATAATGCCCCTCTACATAATTTTGTTATTTTCCTCCGTATTATTAAATGCTAATATAAAGATTAGGGCGATAAGGTGTTGCTTTCTGGTAGGGACGCTTGTTTAAGATGATAATGTGTTGCATTCTTATTGTGAGCTTGTTTTAAAATAAAATATTAATTTAACTATAAAATATTCAAGTCAAACAATTAACATATTAATTATCTTAACTACGAAATAGGAAGTTTATGTTAAACTTACGAGTAGCTAGCTAGAAGATAAAGAAATACGAAGTTACAACGACCGAATACAAGCAAATATTAGGTCACCTTAATTTCTTTGTCGAGTTTATATTTTTGAGTGGGTTTGTATCGAAACAAATCTGATTGCAATATCTCATAGATTTTCCGAAGGATTGTTTGCACAAGAACATTAAAACATGCTAGAAAAGTTCATTTATAAACTAAGTTTTAGTTGCATAATGAGGGATAAATCTTCACCATTCATCTAATTTGATCTAATGGTTGGAATTAACCTAAGATTTAATAAGAAAACCTAAGTCCATGTCTTTTATTATATTTTTTTCTTTGTCTTTTTGTCTTTTTGTCATTCTTATTTTCTATATTTTTTATTTTTTATTTATAAATTCACTTTTTTTTTCTCTTTATTACGTTTTCGTCCGTTTTCTTACGTTTTTGTCCGTTTTCATATGTTTATATACGTTTTCAGACGTTTTTGTCCGTTTTCATATGTTTTCGTCCATTTTTGTAACTTTTGTCCGTTTTCAAACGTTTTTGTCCGTTTTATACATTTTTGTCCGTTTTCGTCCGTTTTCAAACATTTTCGGCAGTTTTTATACGTTTTAAGATGTTTTTGTCCGTTTTCATACGTTTTCGTCCCTTTTTTTACGTGTTCGTCTGTTTTCAGACGTTTTCGTCCGTTTTCAGATGTTTCCGTCCGTTTTTTTACGTTTTCGTCCGTTTTCTTCCTTTTCATACGTTTATATACGTTTTCAGCCGTTTTCATATATTTTCGTCCGTTTTTATATATTTTTGTCCATTTTCAGACATTTTCGTCCGTTTTCAGCAGGTTTTATACGTTTTCATATGTTTTCGTCCATTTTTCTTACGTTTCGTCTATTTTTAGACGTGTTTTTACGCTTACATATGTATTCATTCGTTTTCTTATGTTTTCGTCCGTTTTCATACGTTTCTGAATATCACAATTGATATTCTTAATATCACAAGTGATTTTCTATCACAGAATATCACTTGTGATATTAAGAGATCAATTTTGATATTTAGAGACGTATGAAAATGGACGAAAACGTATGAAAACGAACGAAAACGGACGAAAACGTATGAATACGGACGAAAACGTAAGAAAGCGAAAAAAAAGTGAATTAAGAAAAACGTGAAAATCGCTTGTGATATTCTGAATACACTTATAATTTTCTTAATATCACTTGTGATTTTCATGTTACAAAACATTAGTTGAAAATCAATTGTGATATTCAGAATATCACAAAACATTAGTTGAAAATCACTTGTGATATTCAGAATATGATATTCTGAGTATCACAGAATGAGTATCATAGAATATCACATGTGATATTCAGAAACGTATGAAAACGTCTGAAAATGGCCGAAAATATTTAAAAACGGACGAAAACGTATGAAAATAGACGAAAACGTAAGAAAACGGACGAATATGTAGGAAAACGGACGAAAACGTCTGAAAACGGATAAAAATGTATAAAAACGGACGAAAACGTATGAAAACGTACGAAAACTTAAGAAAACGGACGAAAACGTATGAAAACGGACGAAAATAGATGAAAACGTATGAAAATGGACGAAAACGTATAAAAACGGATGAAAACGTATAAAAAACAGACAAAAACGTAATAAAACAGACGAAAACGTATGAAAACGAACGAAAACGGACAAAAACAGATGAAAACGTATAAAAACGGACGAAAACGTTAAAAACTAACGAAAACCTATGAAAACGGACGAAAACTTAAGAAAACAGACGAAAACGTTTAAAAATGGACAAAGATGTATAAAGTGAACGAAAACGTATGAAAACGTATGAAAACGGACGAAAACAGATGAAAACGGACGAAAACTTATAAATACTGACAACGTATAAAAACGGACGAAAACGTAAAAAAACGGACGAAAACGTATGAAAACGGACGAAAACGGACGAATATGTATGAAAACGAAAAAAAAAATTATAAAAAAGACAAAAAAAAAAGTTAAAAAAAATGAATAAATAAGAAAGACAAAAAGACAAAGAAAAAAAAAAAAAAAAAAAAGACATAGACTTAGGTTTCCATATTAAATCTTAGATTAATCCCCACCATTAGATTAAACTAGATGGATCGTGAGAATTTGTCCTTCAGTATGCAACAAAAACTTAGTCTTTAAAATATCTCACCTCTAAAACATGCTTCAAAATAATTGTTAATATTGGCAAGTCACTACATTTCAAACAACTAGCCACATATTTGGTAGAGAGAATTTCATATGTATCCCTCCATAGATGGATAATTAGATATATTTCCTTTGTATCAGTTTTTGAAACATAAAATACATATATATGTAATTTTTAAAATAAGTATGGACATATATGTAAAAGCCCCTTTGGTATGTTATCAACCTTTAACCATCGCGCAACCATCCTCCAAAGCTCCTGCGCAACCGAACAACCCAAAAAGATGTGTTTAGATGATTCTTGATCATCATTACACACCGGACAGCGAGTAAAGCCAATATATACCTAGTCATGCAGATTACATCTAGTAGGTAGATGATCAAGGCCTAGCCTTTTGAATATTAACCTTGTGAAGAATTTTACTCCACTTGATCTGGTTGTCAAATTCATCTATTTGTTGCACAATGTTTAAATCTCAAAAACTCAATAAGGTGATACTTGATAAAATATGCATTCACTCAATAATATAATTGTAGATCCTTTGGAGTGTTAATGGAAAAAGAAAATAAATAGAGCATGTTTGCAGAATAAGACTTTTGATTTTTCTGACTAATTGGTAAAAGAAAGTTAAAAAAATTAAGCACAATTAATTTCGAAAAAAAATTAATTTTTCTAAAAAAATTAATTTTTCTAAAACAATTAATTTCGAAAAAAAATTAATTTTTCTAAAAAAAATTAATTTCGAAAAAATTAAGAAAATGAGCGAAAACGTATGAAAACATAAAAAACGAACGAAAACATAAGAAAAACGGCCAAACTAACCGAAATAATGGTCTAGGGACTAATTCTGTGACGCCCGACTAACGACAAGGACCGTTTTGTACTTAAAATCTAACAAATGTCAACGTTTACAAAGTTCAGTAACATATTTAACAAACCCGTAAACATGGGTAACCCGGTTGAAAAAAAAAAAAAAAAAAAAAAAAAAAAAAAAAAAAAAAAAAAAAAAAAAAAAACTTTAGTAACTTAATTCTAATTTTTAAAAAACTTTAGTAACTTCTATATGTATTAACCCTTTTTAAAATAAACCGAAAAGTATTATTCGTTCATTGCAATTTTATAATATCTTAAAATAACGAGATGGGCGCCGGGCCGCCGCGTTGCGGCGGGGCGTCGTTTCATGTCGTTGATAGTTGGACGGTATTTTTTTAGTAACAAATGTGCATAAAGGAAAGTATTTCAGACATGAAAAGTGCATTTTTGGACCAAATTAGAATACCTAAAACCTTAGTTTCCCACGTTGGTTTCAACTGATGCATCAAAATATTGGCAAATAAAACTAAGGATTCAAACTTTACAATACAAAAGAACCTTCATTAAAGTAAAGTCAATACAAAAGAAACTAAAATAAATTAACAGTAAACAGTAATGACCTGCTGATTCACATATACACTAACCTGCACTTGATCAACTCAGTTGGAGTGGCCAAGACGGAGACAGCGATTCCAGCACCGGCTCTAGCAATGACCTACTAATTCACAGCAAGGGGTGCACCAGGTTTAGACCTCAAAAGTGCTTCCATTTAACTGTAAACAGTACATCATTGAAGGATGCGACAGTGGCAAGAGGGCTTCCCATGCCTTTGTATAAACCTCATGGACCTTCTGGTGCGAGTGTTTTTTTGAAAGCATCTATCGCACCAGGATATCTGCGAGTGTTTTTTTGCTCTGTTTAAGTTCCTGCAGACCCATTAGCCGACTCATCCAACCTGCCCACAAAAGAAACTGAAGTTAACGCTAGTTTATAACGAATTCGAAGTTGCTTATATAAGAAAATCTGGAAGGCGTTGAAAGGCAAGTCTCACAATAGAAGTATACCACTGCAACTTCAAGAAATCATGCCAAAATATGAATCAAGACTTTTACGTTCCTGAAAAATTAGCATAGTTCATAAAAGCAACACTAAAAAGGCAAAAGATATAAGATACTAACTGCAGAAGCACAATCAACCAAATGTGTAATAGGTACATGATTTTGCAAGCACTTACATGAGTCTACTTTCACATAGTATTCACTAACGGTAAAACCAAAGTAAAGTGAACATAATTACGTTCTAAGGAAATGGTTGTCATATTAGTGTCTTCACTTCCAATGGAATGGCTTTCGTTTCAACTTTTAAGACAATAGTTGTAAACATGTATTTCCTCAAACATCAATGACGGATTCACTTGTAAAAAATTAACCTTTTTTATGCCACAAAAAAAAGTAAGGACTATAATATTTCTTTGCAACACTAATAAAAAATAACCTTTTTTATGCCACAAAAAAAAGTAAGGACTATAATATTTTTTTGCAACACTAACATATGCACATAAGCACAGAACAAAGGCCCTTTTGACAGCCCCTTGATCAAACATTAATTAATTCTAGTTTTGATGTGATCATATTGATGAGTCACTAACAATGCATCAAGCATTAGCTAAAAAGATTGCTTTCTCCATTTGCATATACTGACCTTAGCATCAGAAGAGTCCCATTCAATACCCAAAATATCTAAATAATAGCCAGTACTTAAAATTTTATTCACCAACCATAACTGATCTTCTGTATAACCTTGCTCTAGCTCGGCGCAGCCGCGCAACCCTCGATCTCCTTTCCCTTAGGGCATTCAATACTAACATCCATCATGATTCGGCTACTGATCAGGTAAAATAAATCAGAATTAATGAGTTTCAACTCCTACATTAATAGCAACTTAACCAAAAAAGAACTGATGCATAAGAAATTACTAAACTACAAATTATAATAGAAGTTAACGATTTAACTTAGTGAAAAATAACCCCAAACATTATTGTTGCAAGAAACAAATGTTACCTTTGCTTTATCAGTTTCTTTCATCAAATCGCGGCATCATCTCACCATGAACAGATGATATTCAGTTCGAAAGCATCAGCGAAGCAAGCATCAACATCTAATCCAACTACAAAAAACCCCAAAGTTTTTAAAAACCATTGAAAAAAATAAATAAAAATAAAAATAACAAAACCCCCAAATTATAACAAAACCCTAATTTCTAAATTAATTTTGAATATATGTATTAGCTACAATACCTGTTAAAGAATTTGATACCTTCTCTTGTGTTTTTAGATTTTGTTTAGCAACCTAATTCGTCCCCTTCTTTCTCATCGTGGTGACATGATCATCAACAAAAGCTTTTATCCCAATCGGCAAAAAAAACTGAAAATCTAATTAAATCAAACCTCATCTTGACCATCAGCAATCGTTAATCAACGCTTACCGCAACGGCTTCAAGGTTTTCTTCATCTACCAAATTTATGCAGTGGTTCGATTAATAAGAGGAGGGATACCGCCTCTTGAATCTTACCCAAAAAAAAATGCAACGGATAAGAAGAAGGGATAAAAAAAAATGCAACGGGCTAAAACCATGGACGGGCCAAAGTGGACTGGGCTAAAAAATGGGCTGTTGAAAAATGTGACGTCATCGTGCGTCACTTAACGGTGAATTATATCTAGTTAATATATATAGTAATGTCTAATTGCAACTAAATGATATTTGTCTCTGAGTGAGTAAATAAGAAAATTTATTGATGCACAATATTAAGGTCCCATATTTTTTAACCGTGTGCATTTTGTAGATTTAATTTGGTAAATACGTTTCATACTCATGAAGAGTTTATACAAATTACAATGTTGCCAAAGAAAGTTGTCCTCGATCAATTAAGCCTTTCAAACTCAGTCCCAGAAGGCCAGAACCAATAACCTCATGTCATTTCAGATTCATAAAAAAAGCTCATATTACAAACTAAACCTTGATTCAAACAATTTTTAAGCTGTTTATTAAATGAAAGAGAAAGTTAATTGGTGAGCCATGATCTCAGGTTCAAGTAAAATATATGGTTGCGGACACATTTCTTTTACTGGAAACTAGAGCTATGAATTGTATTTTAGCTGTTAAGACTTAAGAGTTAAGACTACAAGATCGTATTTAAACAACAATCTCAACAATATGATCTTAAGCGAATTTGTTTTCCATTATAAAGGTTGTACATCAATACAACATCCATAATTACATGTATATAATCATCTGGTTACTCTATGTCTATCTACCTAATACAAGTCCACTAGATTTGATTAATTTGGACTCCAACAGCTCAAATACATGACTTTTCTCAATGACTCCTCGGATTGATCTATTCCTCTACTTGAAGCCATGGCTGCCTGAGAAGACAACTTCTTTGATTTAGTGACTGATCGAATGTTAGACTTTGCATGGTGGTGGATGGTCCTGATTGTTGGGATTTAATAAACATGTTAACCATTAACACTACGAGTACGCAGCGGATATGGATCTAGTTTGGCAATTATGATTAACACACAAATAAACATGAAGAGTAAATAAAAGGGTACGAGAAAAACACTACAACATTCGACCATTTCGGAGGGGACTTTTTTAGGCCGAAAGTTCCCCGCCACAAGCCCGCCGCTGATACTTTTAGCGGGGACAAATGTTAACTTTGGGCGGGGACTTGTGGGTCTCACAGCCTTTGAGCTGGTCAAACTTGGTCTAGCGTGGCAACACTTTTGGCGGGGACATGTCCCCGCCAAAAAGTGCGTTAATTAATCAGAAAGTTACTTAATTAAGGGATTATGCTAATTAATTGTGTCTTTTGGCGGGGACACGTCCCCACCAAAATAGCCATCCACTGTTAAAGTCAATTTTTTGGCGGGGACATATACCTGCCAAAAAGCTTAACCAGATAAAACTGGTTCAACCTTTTGGCGGGGACATGTCCCCACCAAAAGACTCTGACCAGGTAATTTTCAGATTTTTTTCCAGAATTTTTTCGGAAAAAATCTACAACATCACAACCTGATCAGAACCTGTTTTATGCGCCAAATTCGCTAAACATACAACAACAACAACAACAACAACAAACCAACAACAAACCAAAATTCGCTAAACATAATATCATATATATCCAAATTCGCTAAACATAATCATATGTATCTAAATTCGCTAAAAACGGTTCGAAAACCGTGATCACATGATCATCTATAAAACTATACAAAAGCTAGCTATCCGCAAAATGGTCCAAAAACTATACATAAGCTAGCTATCCGCAAAATGGTCCAAAACTATACGCGGGGAACAATTTAGCGGGAATCCTAACACATAAACTACATAAACACATAATAATCCATCTAAATCTGCACAACTTTGTCCATAACCCCAAAACAAATATAAACCGACCCATCGGACCCAAACAAGCCATACGCTACTCCCCAATCTCCCCACTACCCCCACTCCCCTCCCCGCCACCTCGAGACTCACCCTGTGAAGCATTTTGTGATCCCGATGTCCCCGGCAAGCCACTCGCTAGCTGCTCAGTAAAACCCGGCTGACTCCTGGCCCAATCCAGCAAAATATCTGTTGGGAATTAAAACAACAGTTAGTACTGCCAGGTCAAAGTTACAACTGCTGAATATTAACACTAACAGTACTAAGTCAGTTAGTACTGCTAGTATAGATGGTTAGTACTGATTATGAGATGAAGACAGAAATGCGTATGGATATATATATATATATATATATATATATATATATATATATATATAGATATTGTGTATATCTTATAATGATAGATTGATACGGATGTTAGTTTACTTGTAAAGGACTTCTTGTGTTATAAAAGAAGATCCTAGGTTAGGTTTTCAATATATCTCTCGTCTCTCTCATATACGTATTATTGTGAAAGCTTCAAGGTTGTTAAACCCTAGTGATATTGTAGATCACTCGTATTAATATTGAAGCTATTTAGTTGATTAAACAATAGTGTTCATACTTTCACTGTCTTATACATATAATCACATGCATCACCAAACACGTAATCTTCTAAGTGCTTTGAAGTAAATTATGCGTGCTACTTAGCATATACTCAAAGTATCTTCAACACAAGGAGTGTGTTTAGATCCACTCAAGTGGTATCAGAGACAGGTTCTGATACTTTGAATTAGAAGTTCCAGAAGTACTTTTTCTCTTTCAACAAGGAAAGATGGACATGGAAACTCCTCAAACCTCAATCCTTGCCAAACTCCCAATGCTCAACAAAACGAATATGATCTCTGGAGGCTCAGAATTGAGCAATACTTCATGGTGCAAGATTATGCACTATGGGATATCATTCAGAATGGTGATTCCTTTAAACCAACAACTTCTGAAGAAGCACTTGCTGATGGTTCCAAAACCACTAAGCTCAACACTGAACCAGTCACCAATAATGAGAGGATCAAGAAGAAGAATGATCTCAAAGCCAAGAGTTTTTTACTCGTGGCTATTCCCAATGATTAGGTGTTGAACTTCAGTCATTATGAGACTTCAAAGACACTTTTTGCAGCAATTGTAGAGAGATTTGGTGGTAATGAAGCCACTAAGAAGGCACAAAGAACACTACTGAAGCAAAGCTATGAGAATTTTAGTGCCACAAGCACTGAAACTCTTGATCATGTCTTTAACAGGCTACAGAGAATTGTGAGTCAACTTGCTGGTTTGAAGATAGTGATTCCACCAGAAGACCTGAACATGAAGTTTCTCAATAGCTTGTCTGCTGAATGGAACACCTATGTTGTTGTTTGGAGCAGCAAGCCTGAACTGGAGAAAATGACACTCAATGTGTTGTAAAACAATCTTAAGATTGTTGAACAAAAGGTGAAAAAGGCAGGAAGCACCAGTTCTATGTCTAAAAATATGGCATTTTGGTCATCCCCCAGCAATAGCAGTTCTAAGGATGATCCAGATGTTTGTACTGCTCTGCTAGCTTGAGTGATGAAACCATCTATGCTTTTGTGTCAGAGCAATCCAATGGGTCTCAAATCTACAATGAAGACCTTGTTCAGATTGATGAAGATGACTTGGAAGCAATGTACTTGAAGTGGCAAGTGGCTTTGATAAGCATTAGGGCAAAGAAGTACTTTCAAAGGACTGGAAAGAAGCTTACTTTCAATGGAGGAGATGTTGCTGGCTATGACAAATCCAAGGTGGAATGTTATAATTGTCACAAGATGGGACATTTTGCCACAGAATGTAGAAGCCCCAGATAATAGGACAACAAGGGTAAAGGGTATATAAGAGTCAGCAGGGAAACAGGAGAACAGTGAATGTGGAAGAAACTTCTTCCAAGGCAATGGTAGTTGTTGATGGAGCTCGCTTTGACTGGAGCTTCATGGAAGAAGAGGAGGAACCAGCCAACTTGGGGTTAATGGCCTTCTCTGACTCAGAGGTACATGAGGTTAAAAAGTGTTCTAATTCTTGTCAAGCTTTGAATGATTATGAGTCTCTTAAGAACCAGTATGATAATCTTAGTACATAATTTAATGAAGTAAACTTTAGTCTTTCAAATCATAAAAGAGGAATAGCTGTTTTAGAAGAACAACTCACTTATTATAGAAAGAATGAAGCAAACTTTACAGATGATATAGCTGTCTTAAAAAGAGATTTGCAACTTAGAGATGATAAGATGAGTGGGCTTATATATGAACTAGAGAAGCTTAAGAAAGAAAAGGAAAACATACAGTTAAGTATTGACACTCTTGAATATACATCAAAAGGAGTTTAGAAACTAATAGAGAGTCAAGTAGTTCATAAAGCAAAATCTGTTCTAGGATATAAGTCAGTTGCACCCCCCAATAGATGAATGTTTATACCTCTAGGAATTGACTTAGCTCATACAGGCTTAGAAGAGTTTAAGGATGTTGAATTTCCTGGATATGGTCCTAAAACCAATGAGAGTCCTACTAAATTTGTTAAGTCTGAGGATTCTTTTGTGAGTGCAAGTAATACATCACTGTCTGAGGATAAGGTGTCCTCTGGTAGGAACTCAGATGCCCCAACCATAGAGGATTGGACATCTGAAGATGAGGATGATCAGGTTAAGGTTAAACCTGATGTTGCTTAGTTAGAAGTAAAATATATTCCGAAAGTGGTCAAAAATGAAAGTATAAAACCAGTTAGGAATACTGTTAGATATGCTGAGATGTATAGGTCTACAAACAAATCTTCAGTTCCTAGGGGAATCAAAGGAACTGGAATAACTTAAAATCTCAACTACTTAGTGATGAATTTGTTATGCAGAATAAAGTATGTTTTGTGTGTGGTAATTTTGATCATTTGGCTGCATATTGTGACTCAAATCCATGGAAAAAGAAAGTTTTTGGGAATTCAAGGGTGTATGGGAATACCAATGCTAGGGTGAATCAAAACAGACCTACTAGACTGACTAACCCTAATGTAAATCATAAGATGACACCCAGAGCAGTCATGTTAAAGTCTAGCATCGAATCAGTTTCTACTACTAGACAAAACAAGTGGTTTAATTACAAACAAACTATTTCAAGTGCAAAACCATTTTCAAATCATTACAATCATGCACAAACAGTTAACAGACCCTTTTTCAAGAAAGCACCTTTGTATAATAAAAAATGGGTGCCTAAGGTCAAGCCAGCAGTTCCTACTGCTAGGCCACCAGTTCCTACTGCTAGGCCAAAAATTTATACTGCTAGGCATTTGAATGTTGTTAAGGGTCAATGGGGAAATGTTGTGAAGGCCTCAGCACGTTGGGTATGAAAACCTACCAAACCCAATGGTGCATCAATGACTTTCAATAGATATAATTATATTGATGCACGAGGCAGATCCAAGTCGGTGATGGCTTGGGTCCCCAAAAGGAACTAAATCCTTTATTTTGTGTGCAGGAACATCCAACAAAAGATGGAGAAGATAGAGGGTACTCAGATAGTGGATGTTCAAGGCACATGACTGGTAACATGTCGTACCTTTCAGACTTTACACCTCTGGATGGAGGACCTGTTATCTTTGGAGCTGGTGTTGGTGGAAATATTACTGGTAAAGGTATTATTAAAACTGGTAATCTTGACTTTGAAAATGCGTATTTTGTACCAGAGCTTAAGTACAACCTTTTTAGTGTGTCACAAATTTGTGATAAACAGAACAAGGTCTTATTTACTGATACTGATTGTCTTATTCTTTCTCCTGACTTTAAGCTACCTGATGAAAGTCAAGTATTGCTTAAAATCCCCATGAAGGGTAACACATACAGTGTTGAGATGAATAAGCTTGTTCCCAAATAAGGTCTTACTTGCCTTGTTGCAAAAGCCACATTGGATGAGTCAATGTTGTGGCATAGAAGGCTTGGTCATGTTAATTTCAAAACCATTAATAAGATTGCTAAATATGGTTTGGTAAGAGGTTTACCTAATAAAAATTTTCAAAATGACCAAACCTGTGTTTCTTGCCTTAAGGGTAAACAACACAAAGTCTCTTGTAAGCCCAAGGTTCATAACTCTAATAATCAAGCTTTAAACATGCTTCATATGGACTTGTTTGGTCCTACTTCTGTTAATAGCTTGAATCATAAAAGATATTGTCTTGTCATTACTGATGATTATTCAAGGTTTACATGGGTTTTCTTTTTGAGAACTAAAGATGAAACTAGTGAGATCCTTAAGTCCTTTATAATTGAGGTAGAAAACCTTGCTGATAAGAAGGTAAAAATAATCAGATGTGATAATGGGACAGAATTTAAAAACAGGGTTATGGATGAGTTTTGCAAAGAAAAGGGTATTAAAAGAGAATTTAGTGTAGCTAGAACCCCACAGCAAAATGGAGTAGCTGAAAGAAAGAATAGGACATTAATAGGGGCTGCTAGGACAATGTTAGCTGACTCTAAGTTACCTATTTCATTTTGGGCTGAAGCAGTTAGTACTGCTTGTTATGTTCAGAATAGGGTTTTAGTAGTGCAACCTCATAATAAGACTGCTTATGAACTTTCAGAGGTAGAACCCCTGCCTTAAGCTTTATGAGACCTTTTGGTTGCCATGTCACTATTCTTAATACCAAAGACCAATTAGGAAAGTTTGATGGGAAATCTGATGAGGGTTTCTTTGTTGGTTATTCTTTGCATAGTAAAGCTTTTAGGGTGTATAATAAGAGCACCAGACATGTAGAGGAAAATCTGCACATTGAGTTTCAAGAGAATATACCAAATGTTGCAAATAGTGGTCCAGATTGGATTTTTGATATTGATGAGCTTTCAGAATCTATGAATTATGTGCCTGTTACTGGTACAAATACTAATGATAATGCAGGTTCAGAAGATTATGATGAAGATCATATCTTGATGCCTATTTTGGAAGACAATCCATTGTATGGTTCTTCTTCAAAGAATGATGATGTTCCATCATCAAGTGATACTGATAAAGAGAAGAATACTGGTGAAAACAATGGACAAGATGGTAAAGAAACAGAAGTTCCTGAAAGCAGTACAAATGGAGTTAGTACTGCTAAGCCTAATGGAGTGAGTATTGTTGAGCCAGAAGATTCTTCTGATGGGCAAAATAATCCTACTGCTGGTTCAAGTCACACTACTGCTCCACAAATGGATTCTTTTGATATATTTGGAGCTGGTTTGCACAACATGCCTATCAACTATGAAATTCCTTCTACTCCTTGATTCGCGAAAATCAATGCATAAATATGTCCAAGGAATACAAGGCAAGTTGTAATCCCGGGTCGTTATCCCCGATGAAGGATGAATGGAATTTATGATTCGGTTTGTGAAACGTGTCGTGAATAGTGAAATAAGAGAGATTTTAGATTTTTAAGCTAAAATACGAGAACATAAACTAAAAACCATGTAATAAGCAAGGAAAATGATTATCTAAAGCTCGCGTAACTAAAAACGTAAAGAAAAACTAAAAATGCGCTTAAATCGGGAAATCCCGAGCCTAAAACGTGAAACTAAGAAATATTAACCCTAGGAATGCAAAAATAATTTTTCTAAGTCCTAAATAATAAAAGAAAATTTTGGAAAAAAGAATTATATTTTTTTGACTTTTATATTTTTTTATTATGAATTAAATACTATTTAGAAAAGAAAAATTTATAAAAAAATACTAAACGAAAATGGAAAAATCTGAAAATTTACAGGAAAGTGCTAAAAGATAAACTAATCCTAGGAAAAATAAAATGGAAGCAACTGCTTATTCAGATAAGCAGTTATTAAGCTAAAAGGGGGAAGTAAGCAAAACTGAGAAAAAGGGTTAAATAAAAAACTTTGCAAGGAATAACCCAAGGAAGACCCGAGGGCAGTTGGTGATGTTGTGTTTGTGTTGGGGCTGTGAGGTGCAGACTCGGGTTCGAATCCCTGTTCATGCACTTTTTGCAAACTTTTTTTTTTTTTTTTTCTTTTTACAAACTTGAAAAGCACTTGAAAATAAGCAATATTTATAACTACAACTATTTTTGAAAACTTTGAATAAGCACAGAATAAGGCTATCTAAAGATCAGATTAGAATATGAAAAAAAAAAAAAAAAAAGACTAAATTAGCATCAATCTAAACAGCCTACTGACCCTACTTTAAGCCACCTAAAAGCTATCCAAAAGCTAATATAAAAAATCAAAGAAATTTGAAACAAGTTTACTAGCAATCAAAGAACTTAAATACCAAATTTCAGCTTAATAAGGCTTAAATTGAGCTTATGAAAAATCAAAAACATAAGGCTGATTTGAGGCAAAAACATAAAAAATGTGCAGACTTGTTCTGTGATCAGATTTGCATACAATTGGCCAAACTACTTCAAAAGCTAATGAAAATTAATCTACACTTGGAGATCTACTGAATGCGCTAGAATAAACCTAAAAATGCCAAAAATAAGGGCTTAAAAAGCTTTAGCTTATAAGAAGCTTATTTGATCAGATGGATTCCTCAAATCAAGGCAAAAGCTTAATACCTATGAATTCCTTAAAAACAGCTTAACATAAACTTAAAACTACTTATCTAAGCTAAAATAATCTAAATCAAACCTAACCCAAGTGCCAATGAACAGTGGTTTCTCTTTTTTACCCATTTTAAAGCTTAAACCAAACACCTCTTTTGTAGGGACTGTTTTTTACTTATAAAGGATTTAGACCAAATAAAGCTTAGATATGAAAGACAAATATAAAACTAACTATATTAAGCATCAATAAGTGAAAATCAACTGAAAATAAGCACTGAAATAAGCTATGTCCTATATTGACTATTTTTGGCTTTTTAAGGAGATTTTTAAGAAAATTAAAGCAGATGGTTTTTAAATTACAAAAACAAGTAAAGAGCAATTTTAAACTAACAATAAGCAGAAAAGAAAGGTAATAAGCATTAAATAAGCACTTGAACAGTAAATGGTGAAAAATGAAAAGATTTAAGGATTAAGCTTACAAATGCCTTGGGCTTTAAAACAGAAGGTATGGATCACCAAACAAGCTTAGCTTGTCAAAAGCAAGCTAGAAACCTCAGGAGCTTATGCAGACCAGCTTATTCTCACCCAAGTGCTTATTTTTACCTTGTGTTGAATTTTGTTGACTTTTTCCATTTTTTGAAATTGAAACTGAATTAACACCAATTAACTTTAACGAAAGCTATGATAAGCTTGAATGAGCTTATAGAAACAGTATTAAGAGCTTATGGGAACTAATTAAGCATAAGTGAACATAAACGATTTAAAGAAAATTTCTTAAGGATTGAAAAGAAAAACTTTAATTGATAACTAAAAGTTTGATTACAGAACCGAAAGGTAATAACAACAAGCTAAAAGCTGAATGATGCCTTAACTTAATACCTAAAAATTACACAACATTCTACACTAATTCGACTAATTAACTAACTATCAAGTCTTATGTGTGCAGAGGAGGCATTTTATAGCCCTTCATGAAACACCTAGGGTTTCTCCATCATTCCTGAGCCTTTGGATCCTTTCAAATCAATCTTAGCCATCGAAATGGTTTTTGGCGGGAAAACGGTTGGGTGGATTTCCAGCTGGGCATTGGTATCACGTGAAGAGCTAGGGTGGGTGGAGCTATTAGAGGGGGGTTGTTGCGTGTAGCAGAGAAAAGTGGATTGGGTTGGAGCAGGTAATGATGGGATGTGGGAGGTTGTTTTGGCGGGAAAAAGGTAAAAGGGGTTGGGGGTTGACTTTGTTTTGACCCTAGGTTTATTAGCTAACATGGTACGGGTTGAGTGTGGACTGGATCCGGGTTTAAAATAAAAGGGAGGTGAGCTTTTGTGGTGTTGGGCTGGATTATTTATTTAAGGATCCGGTTTGGTTTAGAGTTAAAGGATTTAACTTGAAATAAAATTAAACCTTTAGGGACCAATTCTGTAAAATTATTACAAGGGCTGATTGTGACAATTGATGGTTTTACAAGGGTTGATTTTGACAATTTGAGCATAAATATGATCCAAGCTTGAAAAATCTTCCTCGGCTTTAGCTTTTTGAACTCTTCCCAATCTCGTGCTCGGTTTTGTCCACTTTGTTATCGTTTTTTGTCCGTTTCTCACATATCCGTACCTGCACATGCATAAACACAAAAACACAACATATTTGGCATATTTGGTTAGTTTTTGGTCTATTTGATCCATTTTATTAGGTAAAAGGTATGTGTATTTTAACACATACCAAAATCCCCCAGACTAAGGTATTGCCGTGTCCTCATGCAATGTTATCAACTCACGCTTTTGAAACCAAAAATTTCAAACCTCTTTTTACTAATTTTGAAAAGTAGCAAAATATTCGAAAGAGATTTAGAAATCAATAGTTCTAAAAACGCCCCGTTTTTCCATTTTATTCACACTTATACTATTTTTATACACTTTTCTCTTTTTCTTGTGACGGGATGTTGACTTTTATTATTTCACAATAACTTTTAGGATCATGGAATAGGAAACACAACTCATAAAGAAGTGACCATACGGATAAAATTCATCGTCCCTGATTTTTCACAAGTCCCCAAACCAAGCTTGAAAACGAAATCATTGTTAAATACAAGTTAAGATGCTAACGCTACTCATGAATGTAACTTGTAAACATTTCACTCTCCCATTATTCTATAAGTTTGGCAAGTGTGCTCATTTTCAGAAGTTTGATCACCGAAATCGACATTATTAAGGTTGTTACTTGTTTATGTTAAATACTAATTTACCGGGAACCTCGAAAATCTAAGGATCAAAAAGGGCCTTTTCCATGTAGCGGCTTTCTTCTCGGCACATCCCAAACTAGTTGGTTTTAGGTGACCAGGCTTTTGACACCCCACAGAGAATAGTACCGGAATCAGCGGAATTTCGATTTCAAAGATTTTGGATATTCCCACTAAGTTAGTATTAAAAACTTAAATAGATAACAACAAACGATCATTTAGAGATTAGAGACTCAAATGTGAGATCACTCCATGTAACGGCTTTCTTCCCGGCATATCCCAAACAAGTTGGTTTTAGGTGACCAGGCTTTTGACACCTCACAGAGAATAGTACCGGAGCTTTCGGGACCTTTGAGATCAACAATCTACCAAATTACCATTTAACCTTTATGAAAAAATTGACGAATACTAGTTCAACTTCTGATTTAAATTTAAGAAAAAGCAAGTTTCCTACATTTATTTATAAGCAAAATATTTATTCACATAACACATATTTTTCATTTTTTCATTTTTCACTTTTTCATCATTTTTTTTTTTTTTTGTAACACATACACATACTTGCATCATACTTGTGATTTTACTCACTTGCTTCTGCAATATTATTCTGATTTTAAGAAAGTATGCTTATTCAAAAATTTAAGTAAAAAGTTAAACTCGTACTCTATATCAAAGTTGTATAAAAATTTGTAATAAAACTATTTCTAATGTTCAAAATTTGAAAACAACACTTTTTTAGCTTTTGGGAGAAAAACCACAAATTACACTAATGAGCCTTTAGGATAACCAACTAATCATTGCTTAGCATCACAACTTTTAATCAACTCTATCATTTCTCGTTCTTCGCAAATTTAAATTCTTTAATAAAAAGATCCGCGAATGCTTAGTCAAAAAGGTTAAGGGGTCAAGCTAGGGCTCAACACGCCCGGTCAAGTCAAAATATTATTCCTATTCTAACCAACAGAAAATCAACAATGTGTCAAAACACTTATGATATTTTTGCAAAAAAAATTTAAATTATCTCATTTGTTTTGGATTTTTGGTGGAAAAACAGGGTTGCTAAGGTAAACGACACAATGCAAGGTACAATCAAATCGAAAGATCACCCCCTCCCCCCAAACTAAAACGAAACATTGTCCTGAATGTTTTAAATGGTAAGGGTCATCCTACGCAAATCTAAGGCCGTTTATGAATTATGCCAAATAGATAATGTTAGTCGATAAGATTAAGGATACCAGATTTCCTGTATGATGAGACTCGAGTGGAGATAGACAAAACCATGAGCACGAGAATCTTCACATGTCGGGCAAATCCTGCACAAGACAACAAACACCAAACATAAGAAATGGAAGAGATAGAACTCCTCACGTCACACTTATTAGAACTCAAATATAAATCACACGGATAAGCATGGGTTGCCACCCACGAAGCGCTTGTTTATGATCAAGTCGTTAGCTTGACTCGCCCCGAATTCATTTGTTCTTGGGGAAGGATATGGAAGAGAAAATCTCCATCGGACTTTAATTCAATATGTTTGGATAAACATTGAAGTACTTGAAAGTTCCACCCCGATGAGATACACCCGGCTCAAAAGAATGATAAATGGATATGCCGGGGTCAAAAATGGTGTCTTCACTCCCGAACGAGTGAAGGAAAGGACTAGCTACCTTATAAGTGAAGAAAGGTAGAAAGATCCCGATAACAATTATGATATAAAGTCATCATTATCAGATTTGTCATTTAAGCTTTTAAAATCATGATCTAGAAGTATCTCAGGAGGGAGATTCGGGATAGTGTCTTTAATAAGCAACGGCTCACTATAGATCACGTCTCCCTCCGAGTCCTTAGAGTGATCATACTCTGGCGGAGATATGATGTGAGAGAGTTCATCGGTTAACTATCCCAGACAAGAGACACAATTAGTTGACTGATTATGACTTATCAAAACTTCCAATTCTCTCAGATCTGATTTAAAATTGAAGTTTTTATCTTCATCCCCCGGTGGGATGGGATCAATGTGAGTGAGTTCATCGGTGAACTCCTCAAGAAGATAATCACTCTTATGAAGTACGTCTTTGAGCTTGGGCTCTGGAAGGATATACGGAGGTGGGACATGTGCTGTACTTTGTATGCTAAAAGTTTGCACCTCGTCCATTATTGTCTCCATATTTGACTCATCACTTTCAAAAATTTGATTGTCTGAAATTAGAGTAAATCCAGAATCAAAATCAAACAAAGGATTTGTGATAGTCATATCGAATGTTTGGGAAGTAGAATTAGGAAGATCGAAAGGTTCCTCGGATACCCTTGGGATTGGAATAAGGTCATCAATTTCCTTAAGAGGATTGATTTCGACTTCTTTGTCCCCCATTAAAAAGGTATCTGAAGGGTCTTCAATAAGAGGATTGATCTCTGAGTTCTCTTCTTCCTCCTCATCACTCTCTTCTGAGTATAAGTCAATGGGAGGATCTTCTTTTCTAAGAATCATCTCCTTAAGACCGTTAATTTCAGTTTGAAAGTTCATGTTGAGTTGATCTTAAGCAATAATCATTTTAGTAATCAATTCAGCTCTAGTTAACTCTCTTTCAAGAAGGTGCTGAGGGGTTGTGTATTGTGAAGGTTGGTCAAATCCGGATGATGTCTGATTGTTATAAGGGTCCTGCTAATAGACAAGTAGGTTTCCCGTTCGACAATCAAATTCCGAATGAGGATAACTTCCACAATATTCAAAAGAATAGGTTTCCCTCTCATGGTGTGGGGGTTGGTTGAAAAAGTAGGGTGTTTCATTGTAGAAATAGGGATTTTGGTCATAGACAAACCCGTTTCCCGAATCCATAATGTTACAACCGGGGCAGTTTCCACCATTTGGAGGACCTCAACACCATTTACAACCATAATGGTAAGATGAAGACATAAAAGAATTAAACAGGTAAAAGTAATGGGAAGATTATTTTTGGATTTTTATAATTTAGAAACATTTTGGAAAACACAAAGGGAAAAAGGAAAATAATTTTGAAAAGAAAATCTTTTTGGGTTTTTATAAGAAAATATTTACGAGAGAAAACGATAACTTCTCAGAAGAAAGGTCTTCAAAACACGCATCGACAAACGAGAATCGAGAAATTCACTTCAACCTTCACCGGCAACGGCGCCAAAAATTGATTCGCGAAAATCAATTCATAAATATGTCTAAGGAATACAAGGCAAGTTGTAATCCCGGGTCGTTATCCCCGATGAAGGATGAATGGAATTTGTGATTCGGTTTGTGAAACGTGTCGTGAATAGTGAAATGAGATTTTGAATTTTTAAGCTAAAATACGTGAACATAAACTAAAAACCATGTAATAAGCAAGGAAAATGATTATCTAAAGCTCGCGTAACTAAAAACGTAAAGAAAAACTAAAAACGGGCAAAAACCGGGAAATCCCGAGCCTAAAACGTGAAATCTAAGAAATATTAACCTTAGGAATGCAAAAATAATTTTCCTAAGTCCTAAATAATAAAAGAAAATTTTGGAAAAAAGAATTATATTTTTTTGACTTTTATATTTTTTATTGTGAATTAAATACTAGTTAGAAAAGAAAAATTTATAAAAAAATACTAAACGAAAATGGAAATATCTAAAAAATTACAGGAAAGTGCTAAAACATAAACTAATCCTAGGAAAAATAAAATGGGAGAAACTGCTTATTCAGATAAGCAGTTATTAAGCTAAAAGGGGGAAGTTAGTAAAACTGAGAAAAAGGGTTAAATAAAAAACTTTGAAAGGAATAACCCAAGGAAGACCCGAGGGTAGTTGGTGATGTTGTGTTTGTGTTGGGGCTGTGAGCGTGCAGACTAGGGTTCGAATCCCTGTTCATGCACTTTTAGCAAACTTTTTTTTTTCTTTTTACAAACTTGAAAAACACTTGAAAATAAGCAATATTTATAACTACAACTATTTTTGAAAACTTTGAATAAGCACAGAATAAGGCTATCTAAAGATCAGAATATGAAAAAAAAAGACTAAATTAGCACCAATCCAAACAGCCTACTGACCCTACTTTAAGCCACCTAAAAGCTATCCAAAAGCTAATATAAAAAATAAAAGAAATTTGAAACAAGTTTACTAGCAATCAAAGAACTTAAATACCAAATTTCAGCTTAATAGGGCTTAAATTGAGCTTATGAAAAATCAAAAACATAAGGCTGATTTGAGGCAAAAACATAAAAAATGTGCAGACTTGTTCTGTGATCAGATTTGCATACAATTGGCCAAACTACTTCAAAAGCTAATGAAAATTAATCTACACTTGGAGATCTACTGAATGCACTAGAATAAACCTAAAAATACCAAAAATAAGGGCTTAAAAAGCTTTAGCTTATAAGAAGCTTATTTGATCAGATGGATTCCTCAAATCAAGGCAAAAGCTTAATACCTATGAATTCCTTAAAAACAGCTTAACATAAACTTAAAACTACTTATCTAAGCTAAAATAGTCTAAATCAACCCTAACCCAAGTGCCAATGAACAGTGGTTTCTCTTTTTTACCCATTTTAAAGCTTAAACCAAACACCCCTTTATAGGGACTGTTTTTTACTTATAAATGATTTAGACCAAATAAAGCTTAGATATGAAAGACAAATATAAAACTAACTATATTAAGCATCAATAAGTGAAAATCAACTGAAAATAAGCACTGAAATAAGCTATGTCATATATTGACTATTTTTGGCTTTTTAATGAGATTTTTAAGAAAATTAAAGCAGATGGTTTTTAAATTACAAAAACAAGTAAAGAGCAATTTTAAACTAAAAATAAGCAGAAAAGAAAGGTAATAAGCATTAAATAAGCACTTGAACAGTAAATGGTGAAAAATGCAAAGATTTAAATATTAAGCTTACAAATGCCCTGGGCTTTAAAACAGAAGGTATGGATCACCAAACAAGCTTAGCTTGTCAAAAGCAAGGTAGAAACCTCTGGAGCTTATCCAGACCAGCTTATTCTCACCCAAGTGCTTATTTTTACCCCGTGTTGACTTTTGTTGACTTTTTCCTTTTTTTGAAATTGAAACTGAATTAACACCAATTAACTTTAACGTAAGCTATGATAAGCTTGAATGAGCTTATAGAAACAGTATTAAGAGCTTATGGGAACTAATTAAGCATAAGTGAACATAAACGATTTAAAGAAAATTGCTTAAGGATTGAAAAGGACAACTTTATTTGATAACTAAAAGTTTGATTACAGAACCGAAAGATAATAACAACAAGCTAAAAGCTGAATGATGCCCTAACTTAATACCTAAAAATTACACTACAATCTACACTAATTCGACTAATTAACTAACTAACTAGTCTTCTGTGTGCAGAGGAGGCATTTTATAGCCCCTCATGAAACACCTAGGGTTTCTCCATCATTCCTGAGCCTTTGGATCCCTTTCAAATCAATCTTAGCCATCGAATTGGTTTTTGGCGGGAAAACGGTTGGGTGGATTTCTAGCTGGGCATTGGTATCACGTGAAGAGCTAGGTTGGCTGGAGCTATTGGAGGAGGGTTGTTGCGTGTAGCAGAGAAAAGTGGAATGGGTTGGAGCAGGTAATGATGGGATGTAGGAGGTTGTTTTGGCGGGCAAAAGGTAAAAGGGGTTGGGGGTTGACTTTGTTTTGACCCTGGGTTTATTAGCTAACATGGTACGGGTTGAGTGTGGACTGGATCCGGGTTTAAAATAAAAGGGAGGTGGGCTTTTGTGGTGTTGGGTTGGATTATTTATTTAAGGATCCGGTTTGGTTTAGAGTTAAGGGATTTAACTTGAAATAAAATTAAACCTTTAGGGACCAATTCTGTAAAATTATTCCAAGGGCTGATTGTGACTATTGATGGTTTTACAAGGGTTAATTTTGACAATTTGAGCATAAATATGATCCAAGCTTGAAAAATCTTCCCCGGCTTTAGCTTTTTGAACCCTTCCCAATCTCGTGCTCGGTTTTGTCCATTTTGTTATCGTTTTTTGTCCGTTTCTCACATATCCGTACCTGCACATGCATAAACACAAAAACACAACATATTTGGCATATTTGGTTAGTTTTTGGTCTATTTGGTCCATTTTATTAGGTAAAAGGTATGTGTATTTTAACACATACCAATATCCCCCAGACTAAGGTATTGCCGTGTCCTCACGCAATGTTATCAACTCACGCTTTTGAAACCAAAAATTTCAAACCTCTTTTTACTAACTTTGAAAAGTAGCAAAATATTCAAAAGAGATTTAGAAATAAATAGTTCTAAAAATGCCCCGTTTTTCCATTTTATTCACACTTATACTATTTTTGTACACTTTTCTCTTTTTCTTGTGACGGGATGTTGACTTTCAATATTTCACAATAACTTTTAGGATCACGGAGTAGGAAACACAACTCATAAAGTAGTGACCATACGGAAAAAATTCATCGTCCCTGATTTTTCACAAGTCCCCAAACCAAGCTTAAAAACGAAATCATTGTTAAATACAAGTTAAGATGCTAACGCTACTCATGAATATAACTTGTAAACATTTCACTCCCAAATTATTCTATAAGTTTGGCAAGTGTGCTCATTTTCAAAAGTTTGATCACAGAAATCGACATTATTAAGATTGTTACTTGTTTAAGTTAAATACTAATTTACCGGGAACCTCGAAAATCTAAGGATCAAAAAGGGCCTTTTCCATGTAGCGGCTTTCTTCTCGGCACATCCCAAACCAGTTGGTTTTAGGTGACCAGGCTTTTGACACCCCACAGAGAATAGTACCGGAATCAGCGAAATTTCGATTTCAAAGATTTTGGATATTCCCACTAAGTTAGTATTAAAAACTTAAATACATAACAACAAACGATCATTTAGAGATTAGAGACTCAAAGGTGAGATCACTCCATGTAACGGCTTTCTTCTCGGCACATCCCAAACCAGTTGGTTTTAGGTGACCAGGCTTTTGACACCTCACAGAGAATAGTAACAGAGCTTTCGGGACCTTTGAGATCAACAATCTACCAAATTACCATTTAACCTTTATGACAAAATTGACGAATACTAGTTCAACTTCTGATTTAAATTTAAGAAAAAGCAAGTTTCCTACATTTATTTATAAGCAACATTTTTATTCACATAACACATATTTTTCATTTTTTCATTTTTCACTTTTTTTTTTTTTTTTTTTTTTTTTTTTTTTTTTTTTTTTTTTTTTTTTGTATAACACATACATATACTTGCATCATACTTGTGATTTTACTCACTTGCTTCTGCAATATTATTCTGATTTTAAGAAAGTATGCTTATTCGAAAATTTAAGTAAAAAGTTAAACTCGTACTCTATATCAAAGTGTATAAAAATTTGTAATAAAACGATTTCTAATGTTCAAAAATTTGAAAACGACACTTTTTTAGCTTTTGGGAGGAAAAACCACAAATTACACTAATGAGCCTTTAGGATAACCAACTAATCATTGCTTAGCATCACAACTTATAATCAACTCTATCATTTCTCGTTCTTCGCAAATTTAAAATCTTTAATAAAAAGATCCGTGAATGCTTAGTCAAAAAGGTTAAGGGGACAAGCTAGGGCTCAACACGCCCGGTCAAGTCAAAATATTATTCCTACCCTAACCAATGGAAAATCAACAATGTGTCAAAACACTTATGATATTTTTGCAATTTTTTTTTAAAATATCTCATTTTTTTTGGATTTTTGGTGGAAAAACAGGGTTGCTAAGGTAAACGACACAATGCAAGGTACAATCAAATCGAAAGATCACCCCCCCCCCCAAGACTAAAACGAAACATTGTCCTCAATGTTTTAAAAGGTAAGGGTCATCCTACGCATTTAAGGCCGTTTATGAATTATGCCAAATAGATAACGTTAGTCGATAAGATTAAGGATACCAGATTTCTTGTATGATGAGACTCGAGTGGAGATAGACAAAACCATGAGCACGAGAGTCTTCACATGTCGGGCAAATCCTGCACAAGACAACAAACACCAAACACAAGAAATGGAAGAGATGGAACTCCTCACGTCACACTTATTAGCACACAAATATAAATCACACGGATAAGCATGGGTTGCCACCCACGAAGCGCTTGTTTAGGATCAAGTTGTTAGCTTGACTCGCCCCGAATTCATTTGTTCTTGGGGAAGCATATGGAAGAGAAAATCTCCATCGGACTTTCATTCAATATGTTTGGATAAACATTGAAGTACTTGAAAGTTCCACCCCGATGAGATACACCCGGCTCAAAAGAATGATAAATGGATATGCCGGGGTCAAAAATGGTGTCTTCACTCCCGAACGAGTGAAGGAAAGGACTAGCTACCTTATAAGTGAAGAAATGTAGAAAGATCCCGATAACAATTATGATATAATCGTCATCATTATCAGATTTGTCATTTAAGCTTTTAAAATCATGATCTAGAAGTATCTCAGGAGGGAGATTCGGGATAGTGTCTTTAATAAGCAACGGCTCACTATAGATCACTTCTCCCTCCGAGTCCTTAGAGTGATCATACTCTGGCGGAGATATGATGTGAGAGAGTTCATCGGTTAACTCCCCCAGACAAGAGACACAATTAGTTGACTGATCATGACTTATCAAAACTTCCAATTCTCTCAGATCTGATTTAAGATTGAAGTTTTTATCCTCATCCCCCGGCGGGATGGGATCAATGTGAGTGTGTTCATCGGTGAACTCCTCGAGAAGATAATCACTCTTATGAAGTACGTCTTTGAGCTTGGGCTCTGGAAGGATATACGGAGGTGGGACATGTGTTGTACTTTGTATGATAAAAGTTTGCACCTCGTCCATTATTGTCTCCATATTTGACTCATCACTTTCAAAAATTTGATTGTCTGAAATTATAGTAAATCCAGAATCAAAATCAAACAAAGGATTTGTGATAGTCATATCGAATGTTTGGGAAGTAGAATCAAGAAGATCGAAAGGTTCCTCGGATACCCTTGGGATTGGAACAAGGTCATCAATTTCCCTAACAGGATTGAATTCGACTTCCTTGTCCCCCATTAAAAAGGTATCTGAAGGGTCTTCAATAAAAGGATTGATCTCTGATTTCTCTTCTTCCTCCTCATCACACTCTTCTGAGTATAATAAGTCAATGAGAGGATCTTGTTTTCTAAGAATCATCTCCTTAAGACCGTTAATTTCAGTTTGAAAGTTCATGTTGAGTTGATCTTGAGCAATAATCATTTTAGTAATCAATTCAGCTCTAGTTAACTCTCTTTCAAGAAGGTGTTGAGGGGTTGTGTATTGTGAAGGTTGGTCAAATTCGGATGATGTCTGATTGTTATAAGGGTCCTGCTCATAGACAAGAAGGTTTCCCGTTCGACAATCAAATTCCGAATGAGGATAACTTCCACAATATTCAAAAGAATATGTATCCATCTCATGGTGTGGGGGCTGGTTGAAAAAGTCGGGTGTTTCATTGTACTAATAGGGATTTTGGTCATAGACAAACCCGTTTCCCAAATTCATTGTAGAAAATCAATGCATAAATATGTCCAAGGAATACAAGGCAAGTTGTAATCCCGGGTCGTTATCCCCGATGAAGGATGAATGGAATTTATGATTCGGTTTGTGAAACATGTTGTGAATAGTGAAATAGGAGAGATTTTGGATTTTTAAGCTAAAATACATGAACATAAACTAAAAACCATGTAATAAGCAAGGAAAATGATTATCTAAAGCTCGTGTAACTAAAAACGTAAAGAAAAACTAAAACCGCGCTTAAACCGGGAAATCCCGAGCCTAAAACGTGAAATCTAAGAAATATTAACCCTAGGAATGCAAAAGTAATTTTCCTAAGTCCTAAATAATAAAAGAAAATTTTGTAAAAAAGAATTATATTTTTTTGACTTTTATATTTTTTATAATGAATTAAATACTATTTAGAAAAGAAAAATTTATAAAAAAATACTAAACGAAAATGGAAAAATCTGAAAATTTACAGGAAAGTGCTAAAAGATAAACTAATCATAGGAAAAATAAAATGGAAGCAACTGCTTATTCAGATAAGCAGTTATTAAGCTAAAAGGGGGAAGTAAGCAAAACTGAGAAAAAGGGTTAAATAAAAAACTTTGCAAAGAATAACCCAAGGAAGACCCGAGGGCAGTTGGTGATGTTGTGTTTGTGTTGGGGCTGTGAGCGTGCAGACTAGAGTTCGAATCCCTGTTCATGCACGTTTAACAAACTTTTTTTTTTCTTTTTACAAACTTGAAAAACACTTGAAAATAAGCAATATTTATAACTACAACTATTTTTGAAAACTTTGAATAAGCACAGAATAAGGCTATCTAAAGATCAGAATATGAAAAAAAAAGACTAAATTAGCACCAATCCAAATAGCCTACTGACCCTACTTTAAGCCACCTAAAAGCTATCCAAAAGCTAATATAAAAAATAAAAGAAATTTGAAACAAGTTTACTAGCAATCAAAGAACTTAAATACCAAATTTCAGCTTAATAGGGCTTAAATTGAGCTTATGAAAAATCAAAAACATAAGGCTGATTTGTGGCAAAAACATAAAAAATGTGCAGACTTATTCTGTGATCAGATTTGCATACAATTGGCCAAACTACTTCAAAAGCTAATGAAAATTAATCTACACTTGGAGATCTACTGAATGCGCTAGAATAAACCTAAAAATGCCAAAAATAAGGGCTTAAAAAGCTTTAGCTTATAAGAAGCTTATTTGATCAGATGGATTCCTCAAATCAAGGCAAAAGCTTAATACCTATGAATTTCTTAAAAACAGCTTAACATAAACTTAAAACTACTTATCTAAGCTAAAATAATCTAAATCAAACCTAACCCAAGTGCCAATGAACAGTGGTTTCTCTTTTTTACCCATTTTAAAGCTTAAACCAAACACCTCTTTTGTAGGGACTTTTTTTTACTTATAAAGGATTTAGACCAAATAAAGCTTAGATATGAAAGACAAATATAAAACTAACTATATTAAGCATCAATAAGTGAAAATCAACTGAAAATAAGCACTGAAATAAGCTATGTCCTATATTGACTATTTTTGGCTTTTTAATGAAATTTTTAAGAAAATTAAAGCAGATCGTTGATTCGCTGGAATCAAGTCATTATCTTCTCCAAGGATTACAAAGGAAATATGTAACCCGAGGTCGTTATCCCCAACGAAGGCTGAATGGAATTTTGTGATCTCGAATCGTGCACGTGTTTGAATGGTGAATAAAAGATTATGGGTTTTTACGCTAAAATAAGTGAACATTAACTACAGACGACTTAATAATTAAATTAAACGATAATATAAAGAACGCGTAATTAAAAATGTAAAGAAAATCTAAAAACGTGAATTATAGCGAATGGGAATTAGAAAATTAACTTGAAAAATGGAAACTAATGTAACTTACAACTACGGGAAACATAAATAGGCTAAGGATAACTTATAAAGCGTAAGATACAAGTCTATAAAGCATACACTAGCAAAAACTCAAAGAAAAATAGTGATTAAGCGGGTAAAAGTGATTATCTAAAACATAAACATAGAAGCTTGAGATTAATAATCCATAAACATAAACTAATAATGATTAAATCCTACTCTTACAAATGAAAACTAAAAAAAAATACAAAACAAAGAAAAAATGGAAGTTAGGCGTCAGCTTGATTCTCTCTCTTTTTTTTTTTCTTTTTGGCTGCTACCTACTGTTGTTGCTACTCTACTTTAGTTGTTCTTGTTTGATTTTAGGAATCAATACTCATTTAATAAAAATAATAAACAAGGAACGAACAACATAACAAAAAAAAAGGGATATCTGCTACTCATGTTGAAACATTCATACAAATAGGAATTAAAAACATTAACTAATACAAGTACTACTCATTAATTGAGATAAAGTGCTAAACATTAATTGAGATAAAGTGAAACAAAAACGTCAATACCAGATGTGACGTGTGTTGCTATTGGGTGATGAACCGACCCCTTCGTTGGGGTGCGGCTGTTGACTACTTTCCAAAATAAATGAAATAGAAAGAAGAATACATAATTTGCGGCTACTCTCTCTTCTTTTCGTTCGCTGCTACTACTCCTTAAATTATAAAAAAATTAATACAAGCTCTAACTTTTTTCATTGAAATTAAAACTAATCTAAAAAAAAAAACTTCACAAAGAAAAAAAAGAAGAACAAGTGAAGAACCAAAAAACTGAGATATATGGCTGCTATTTTTCTTCTCCTCCTCCTCTCTATTGCGTCAGCCCTCCCTTTTTTTTTAATGGGCTTGTATTATATTTTTGATGGGCTGAGGGTAGAGTTGGGCTGGGAATAGGATTAGACTGAGTTGGGTTTATTAGATAGGGTAACAAAGGTTAATGTTTATTTTAGGATTTGATTTGGAATTGGTTTAAGTCAAAGGACCAATGTTGCCAATTGTGAAAATTCAGGGACCAATCTTGTAATTTCTGCAAAATACTTCCAAGGGCCCATTTTGACAATTTGAACATAAATGTGGTCCACCCTCGTAAATTCCTTTCCCGGCTCCGGCTTTTCACGTCTTTCCAATCTTATGCTCGGTTTTGTCCGTTTTTGCCCTGTTTTCGATCCTTTTGTACCTGAAACACATAAAAACACAAACCAAGAATATTTGCAGTATAATATGGCCTATTTGGGTGTTTTTTGTTATTTTTGTGTCTTTATCGGGTGTAAAATGATGAGTATTTATACACTCATCAAATCCCCCACACTAAGCTATTGCTAGTCCCTAGCAATCCGATCATATAAAGTAATGAAAGGATCAAAAGAATACCAAGTGCACCCCGTTTCGACATTTTATTAAATGCGAGAAATTTAAACTAAAACAAATATATAAATGCTTGATTATCAAAAATGGTATCATGGAACGGGATTCACACAAAATGGGTGTCTCCAGGGAATTGTAATCGTCATCCTCTTTTTATACTCCCAACTAAGCTTAAACTCAATGTGCAAATGTTTTTATAAAAATGCTAACACTACTTATACTAATAATCTGTGTAAGCCAAAGCTTAACTTTTCACTCCCACAATTTATTCAATTTAAGTGACTGTGCTATTTTCAAAATTTTGACCTCAAAAATTGACGTTTATCATGGTTGTTATTCGTTTAAGTCAAATACTAGTTTACCGGGAACCTCAAAAATCTAAGGATCAAAAGGGCTTTTTCCATGTAGCGGCTTTCTTCTCGGCACATCCCAAACCAGTTGGTTTTAGGTGACCAGGCTTTTGACACCCCACAGAGAATAGTACCGGAATCAGCGGAATTTCGATATCAAAGATTTAAGATATTCCCACTAAGCTAGTATTAAATACTTAACTAAATAACAACAAACGATCACTTAGAGATTAGAGACTCAAAGACAAGATTACTCCATGTAACGGCTTTCTTCTCGGCACATCCCAAACCAATTGGTTTTAGGTGACCAGGCTTTTGACACCCCACAGAGAATACTACCGAAGCTTTCGAACCTTTGAAATCAACAATCTACTAAACTACCGTTTAAACCTTTATACAAAATCGACGAATCCAAGTTCAACTTCCGATTCAAATTTAAGAGAAAGCAATTTTCCTACATTTATTATCATACACATCAAAACTTATTGCATTTTGCAATATCTTTCAATTTTTTCATTTTGCAATATCATTCCATTTTCTTATTTTTCTTTTTCATTTTTTTTTTCATTTTCCATTTTTCATCTTTTTTTTTTTTTTTTTTTTTTTTTTTAAACTTATATATATATTTACATATATGCTTTCTCCAAAATTAAAAATAAAAAGTTGAACTCGGGCTCTATATCAAAATTGTATAAAAATTGTTTTACATAACAACATGATTTTAACGTTCAAACGTTTGAAAACAGCACGTATTTAATCCGTTTAGTTATCTTCTGGGAGGAAAAGCCATAGATTACTTGTATAAGCTCTAAAGAGAACCAACTACTCTACGCTTAGCATTTTCATTTGCACAAATCGTAAAACCTTAGTCTAATCGTTAAGGAAGCAGCCAGATCAATACTCTGGCAGAGTCGGGATTCCCTTTGTTCTAACCTAATCAAGACTAAACATAACACAATTTTTTATTTAAAAACGACAAAAATTTTAAAATTTTGGCCAAAACGGAGGTACTAGGGCACTAGAAGGTACATATGTGACAAAATTCGCGAGAATTCCCCCCACACTTAGAATTGAATATTGCCCTCAATATTCAAAGCACCGGCTATTATGCCGATCCTTAGAACGTAAAAAGGTAATACCAAGAGCCAAGTGTGGAACAGAAATCTCAATTTTCACAAAAAAAGTCGAAAAGATATCCCTAGATAAACGTTAGTAAAAGGATAGGATATTGAGCGGCTGGATTGAAAACAGGCGCGACAATCATCACAATCCAAGGGAAACCTGCAAACAAAGGCAAACAACACACAAAACAAAGCACAACAGTGGGCTCCCCCCACACTTAGTTGTTAGAAAGAAGAAAGAAGTCAGAAACATGGGCGTTTACCCATGCAATGCTAATGTTTTTGTTAACCGAGTCACTAGCTTGACTCGACCCCGAATTCATTTGTTCTTGGGGAAGCATGTGGAACAGAAAATCTCCATCGGACTTTCATTCAAAATGTTTGGATAAACATTGAAGTACTTGAAAGTTCCGCTCCGATGAGATACATCTGGCTCAAAAGAATGATAAATGGAGATGCCGGGGTCAAAAATTGTGTCTTCACTCCCAAACGAGTGAAGAAGAAGAGAAATCACATCAAATGTGATGAAAGGGAAGAAGGTCATGATAACAATCATGATAAGCTCTTCATCATCAAAAGCAGATTTGTCATTAAAGTTCTTAGGTGGAATTGCACCAAAAGTCTCGGGAGGGAGGGTCGGGATGGAATCATCAATAAGCACATTCTTATGATTAAGAACACCTCCCCCCACACTTGAATCTTCCTCAAGATCAAAATAGAAATGATCATATTCTGGAGGAGATATGATGTGAGAGAGTTCACCGGAGAACTCCTCATGATAAAGATCATTCATATCAAAAAGAAATGAATCATACTCGGGAGGAGAGATATAAGCATGAGAAGTGGTACTGCCACTACTCATCTCCTCCGAATGATCAATATCAAAGCAAAACGACTCGTAAGTCGAGAGAGAAAGATCGGGATGAGACGTGGGATTGCCACTCGAAGATTTGACCGAGAAAGCCTCGATCTTAGAAATGATAAGATTGATATTCAATAATTTATCACGAAGTGCATTGTCCTTGATTTGAAGAATATCAGTGTCAATCTTTCCATCATTTGGGTCAGAATCCATCACGAGCTCAAAATCGATGTCTCCACAAGATAAAGAATCATTATCACTCGAAGTACAATCATTGTCAGAATCGGAAAACATCTCAACATGATTATTAGAAATGTCAAGAGGAGGCAAATCACACATATTATCAGAAATACCCTCGGACTCACTTGGGATTGGGACAAGGTTCTCAACACTAGACGACTCCGTTTCCGGAATAGTGCTAAGATGCTCGTCCCCCATATTTAGAGAGTCAACGGGTTCTTCAGATGGTAAGATGGGTGCGATTGCAGCTGACGAATGTATTTGGATAGAATCCTCATCATCATCGTCAATGTAAACGAAAGTTTTGCAAAATTGGGCACTCACTTTAGCTGCTTGTTCTTCGGCTAGTAGTTTTCCAATTGATTTGTGAGATTGGGAACCTACTACCGGTTTGTTTTGTGCAGCGCGAACTTTCGATTTGTTTTCGATAATTGTCAAGACGTCCTTCGGAGTTCGATAATAGATATTGCCACCGGCGGCCGTGTTCAGCGAATCTTGATCGTTTTGCGTCAAAGCATTATAAAACATTTCAATTTGTTGCAATTCTGAAAAACCATGAGGTGGGCACTTATAAAGAAGATCTTTGAATCGGTCCCATGCCTCACCAAAATTTTCATCAAAAAGTTGTTGAAAATTTGTAATATCGTTCCTAAGATTCGCAATCTTAGAATAAGGAAAAAAATGATTAACGAATTTAGAAACGAGATCTTCCCAAGTCGAAATTGAACGAGGGGGTTCTTTATCAAGCCAACTCTGGCCTTCCCCTTCGAGAGAAAACGGGAATAAAATCAACTTAACCGCGAAATCAGGAACATCCTTATATTTAACAGTCGAAGTCAACTTATTAAACCATCGGATGTGAGCGTAGGGATCGTCCCACTCGAATCCATGAAATTGATTTGACATAACAAGTTGAATTAAACCGGGTTTTATCTCGAAGTTTTCGGAAAGAATTGCCGGTAAAATGATAGCATCTTCGTACCCCTCGGTGGGTACTTGAAGTAATTCCGACATCGTACGCATGTCCGCCATGAGAATCAAAGATTATAGAGGGATAAGAAGATAGAATCAAACAGATAGAGGATGAGAGATACAGAATTAAGCGAATAGAGGGTACGGGAGAAAGAATTAAACGGATAAGAGGGATAAGAATAATCTTTTTGGGTTTTTAGAAACATTTTGAAAAACACAAAAGGGAAAATAAATTTTGAAATAAAAATCTTTTTGGATTTTTATAAGAGAATATTTACGAGATTCAAAACACACAACGATAAACGAGATTTTAAAAATTCGCGACAGCCCTCCCCGGCAGCGGCGCCAAAATTGATTCGCTGGAATCAAGTCATTATTTTCTCCAAGGATTACAAAGGAAATATGTAACCCGAGGTCGTTATCCCCAACGAAGGCTGAATGGAATTTTGTGATCTCGAATCGTGCACGTGTTTGAATGGTGAATAAAAGATTATGGGTTTTTACGCTAAAAAAAGTGAACATTAACTACAGACGACTTAATAATTAAATTAAACGATAATATAAAGAACGCGTAATTAAAAATGTAAAGAAAATCTAAAAACGTGAATTATAGCGAATGGGAATTAGAAAATTAACTTGAAAAATGGAAACTATTGTAACTTATAACTACGGGAAACATAAATAGGCTAAGGATAACTTATAAAGCGTAAGATACAAGTCTATAAAGCATACACTAGCAAAAACTCAAAGAAAAATAGTGATTAAGCGGGTAAAAGTGATTATCTAAAACATAAACATAGAAGCTTGAGATTAATAATACATAAACATAAACTAATAATGATTAAATCCTTACTCAAATAAAAATATATGACAAAGTTTAAAGATTAAAATCTAGACTAAACTACTCTTACAAATGAAAACTAAAAAAAAATACAAAACAAAGAAAAAATGGAAGTTAGGCGTCAGCTTGATTCTCTCTTTTTTTTTTTCTTTTTGGCTGCTACCTACTGTTGTTGCTACTCTACTTTAGTTGTTCTTGTTTGATTTTAGGAATCAATACTCATTTAATAAAAATAATAAACAAGGAACGAACAACATAACAAAAAAAAAAAAGGATATCTGCTACTCATGTTGAAACATTCATACAAATAGGAATTAAAAACATTAACTAATACAAGTACTACTCATTAATTGAGATAAAGTGTTAAACATTAATTGAGATAAAGTGAAACAAAAACATCAATACCAGATGTGACGTGTGTTGCTATTGGGTGATGAACCGACCCCTTCGTTGGGGTGCGGCTGTTGACTACTTTCCAAAATAAATGAAATAGAAAGAAGAATACATAATTTGCGGCTACTCTCTCTTCTTTTCGTTCGCTGCTACTACTCCTTAAATTATAAAAAAATTAATATAAGCTCTAACTTTTTTCATTGAAATTAAAACTAATCTAAAAAAAAAAACTTCACAAAGAAAAAAAAGAAGAACAAGTGAAGAACCAAAAAACTGAGATATATGGCTGCTATTTTTCTTCTCCTCCTCCTCTCTATTGCGTCAGCCCTCCTTTTTTTTTTAATGGGCTTGTATTATATTTTTGATGGGCTGAGGGTAGAGTTGGGCTGGGAATAGGATTAGACTGAGTTGGGTTTATTAGATAGGGTAACAAAGGTTAATGTTTATTTTAGGATTTGATTTGGAATTGGTTTAAGTCAAAGGACCAATGTTGCCAATTGTGAAAATTCAGGGACCAATCTTGTAATTTCTGCAAAATACTTCCAAGGGCCCATTTTGACAATTTGAACATAAATGTGGTCCACCCTCGTAAATTCCTTTCCCGGCTCCGGCTTTTCACGTCTTTCCAATCTTATGCTCGGTTTTGTCCGTTTTTGCCCTGTTTTCGATCCTTTTGTACCTGAAACACATAAAAACACAAACCAAGAATATTTGCAGTATAATATGGCCTATTTGGGTGTTTTTTGTTATTTTTGTGTCTTTATCGGGTGTAAAATGATGAGTATTTACACACTCATCAATCGTTTTTAAATTACAAAAACAAGTAAAGAGCAATTTTAAACTAACAATAAGCAGAAAAGAAAGGTAATAAGCATTAAATAAGAACTTTTACAGTAAATGGTGAAAAAGGCAAAGATTTAAGGATTAATCTTACAAATGCCTTGGGCTTTAAAACAGAAGGTATGGATCACCAAACAAGCTTAGCTTGTCAAAAGCAAGCTAGAAACCTCAGGAGCTTATCCAGACCAGCTTATTCTCACCCAAGTGCTTATTTTTACCCCGTGTTGACTTTTGTTGACTTTTTCCATTTTTTGAAATTGAAACTGAATTAACACCAATTAACTTTAACGAAAACTATGATAAGCTTGAATGAGCTTATAGAAACAATATTAAGAGCTTATGGGAACTAATTAAGCATAAGTGAACATAAACGATTTAAAGAAAATTGCTTAAGGATTGAATAGAACAACTTTAATTGATAACTAAAAGTTTGATTACAGAACCGAAAGATAATAACAACAAGCTAAAAGCTGAATGATGCCCTAACTTAATACCTTAAAATTACACTACATTCTACACTAATTCGACTAATTAACTAACTAACTAGTCTTCTGTGTGCAGAGGAGGCATTTTATAGCCCTTCATGAAACACCTAGGGTTTCTCCATCATTCCTAAGCCTTTGGATCCTTCAAATCAATCTTAGCCATCGAATTGGTTTTTGGCGGGAAAACGGTTGGGTGGATTTCCAGCTGGGCATTGGTATCACGTGAAGAGCTAGGGTGGCTGGAGCTATTGGAGGGGGGTTGTTGCGTGTAGCAGAGAAAAGTGGAGTGGGTTGGAGCAGGTAATGATGGGATGTGGGAGGTTGTTTTGGCGGGCAAAAGGTAAAAGGGGTTGGGGGTTGACTTTGTTTTGACCCTGGGTTTATTAGCTAGCATGGTACGGGTTGAGTGTGGACTGGATCCGGGTTTAAAATAAAAGGGAGGTGGGCTTTTGTGGTGTTGGGCTGGATTATTTAATTAAGGATCCGGTTTGGTTTAGAGTTAAAGGATTTAACTTGAAATAAAATTAAACCTCTAGGGACCAATTATGTAAAATTATTCCAAGGGCTAATTGTGACAATTGATGGTTTTACAAGGGTTGATTTTGACAATTTGAGCATAAATATGATCCAAGCGTGAAAAATCTTCCTCGGCTTTGGCTTTTTGAACTCTTCCCAATCTCGTGCTCGGTTTTGTCCATTTTGTTATCGTTTTTGTTCGTTTCTCACATATCCATACCTGCACATGCATAAACATAAAAACACAACATATTTGGCATATTTGGTTAGTTTTTAGTCTATTTGGTCCATTTTATTAGGTAAAAGGTATGTGTATTTTAACACATACCACTCCTCAAACTACAGTTCACAAGAATCATCCACTTGCTAATGTGATCGGAGATGTACAATCTGGTGTGAAGACTAGAAGGCAGACACAAGATCAAGATCATCATGGATTTCTCAGTGAAGTATATGAAGAAAAAGATCATGAAAATAAAAATGAATGTCTGTTTGTGTGTTTCCTATCACAAATAGAACCAAAGAATGTGCTCAAGGCATTAGAAGACTCAAGTTAGGTTGAAGCAATGCAAGAAGAACTGCTTCAATTCAAGATTCAGAAGGTATGGGTCTTAGTTGATTTGCCAAAGGGCATGTGGGTTATTGGTACTAAGTGGGTATTCAGAAACAAGAAAGATAAAAGAGGTATAGTGATAAAGAACAAAGCAAGACTTGTGGCTCAAGGCTATACTTAGGAAGAGGGAATTGATTATAAGGAGGTTTTTGCACCTGTTGCCAGGATTGAAGCAAGACTTGTAGCTTATGCTTCATTTATGGGTTTCATGGTCTACCAGATGGATGTGAAGAGTGCCTTTCTATATGGTACAATTGATGAGGAGGTATATGTTTCTCAACCTCCAGGTTTTATTGACCCAGATCATCCTGACAAAGTTTACAAGGTGGTGAAAGCTCTCTATGGCTTACATCAAGCTCCAAGAGCTTGGTATGGAAATCTGGCTACTTATCTATTGAAGAATGGGTTCCATAGGGGAAAGATTGATCCGACTCTTTTTATCACGAAGAACAAGGGTGATATCTTACTGGTTCAAGTATATGTGGATGATATCATCTTTGGTTCTACCAAGAAGGAGATGTGCAAAGAGTTTGAAAAGCTAATGAAGGATCAGTTTCAGATGAGCTCTGTGGGTGAGCTTACTTTCTTTTTGGGACTTCAAGTACAGAAGAAACCAGAAGGAATATTTATCTCTCAAGATAAATATGTAGCTGAAATATTAAGGAAGTTTCAATTCACAGATGCCAAAGTTGCTAGCACACCTGCTGATAAGGAGACACATTTGCTTTTGAAAGATCAAAGTGGTGAAGCTGTGGATGTGCACACATACAGATCTATGATTGGGTCTTTGATGTATCTCACATCATCCAGGCCTGATATTATGTTTGCAGTATGTGCTTGTGCAAGATTTCAAGTGAATCCCAAGGTGTCTCATTTGACTGCAGTGAAGAGGATATTTAGGTATCTCAAATGATAACCAAACTTAGGTCTGTGGTATCCTAAAGACTCTCCATTTAATTTGGTGGCATATTCAGACAGTGATTATGCTGGTGCTAGTATGGATAGAAAGTCTACAACTGGTGGTTGTCAGTTTCTAGGGTGCAGACTTATCTCATGGCAGTGCAAAAAGCAAACTATGGTGGCCACTTCTACAACAGAAGCTGAATATGTGGCTGCTGCTAGTTGTTGTGCTCAGGTTCTTTGGATTCAGAATCAGTTACTTGATTATGGGTATAATTTCTTGAACACAATAATTTTCATAGACAATAGTAGTACAATATGTATATTTAAAAATCCAGTTCAACATTCAAAAACTAAACACATTGAAATTAGACATCACTTTATAAGAGATTGTAATGAAAAGAAGTTAGTTCAAGTTGTCAAAATTCATACTAATGACAACTTTACTGACTTATTAACTAAAGGTTTTGATGTGGGGAGGTTTCAGTACTTGGTTACAGGTATTGGAATGCTTAACCCTTGAAAGTTCAATGTCTAAGTGTTTTTGGTATTAAAGGATTTTGTACTGTTAGTTGTGTTTGCTATGTATAGTTTTACTATTTGTTCAATTTTGGTACTGCTTATATAAATTTGTTGGTCAAATTTTGATAACTGTCAAAAACGAAATACTTTGTCCTGTGTTTTCTTTGGTTTTGGACTAACAATTGCAGGTTGAATAAGCAAATTCCTTGGAGTATGTGAATTAAGTGTCTTATGCTTTGGAAAGTATGGTGCTTTGGAACATAAAGTGTGTGATCTTAGCACACAACAAATGGTAATTGGTTCCCCATGTCTAACCCACATCAAGAACCAACTAGTCCAGAGCAAACGGTTTCTGGTAAAGACTTCTCAAATCCGTTTATGGTTGATAGTTTACCAAAAACTATATGGTAATCAACTCACCATACTTCACAGTGAAGAGTTGGCTAGTCCAAAGCAAACGGATCTTGGTAAAGACACATCAAATCTGTTGATAGCTGATAGTTTGCTAAAAACTATAAGTGGGCAAAAATGTTTTCAAGTCCACATTGAGTTTATACTGCTCTTGAAAATTTTTGCTAAACAGCTTGTACTGCTAGTTCAAACTAGCTTTGAAATTGCGTTTATGCTCTATGATTCACCTCTCTCAGGAGGTTACACACCTGGAAGTGATGAGAGTAGGTTTGAAACTGAATAGAATTGATGGAAACATGTACAAATTGTCATATTGGAAGCTGAGCTCAAGAATCATAAGTTCAAATTCAAGTGATGGTGAAAATTCTTCCAAACAGGGGAGGAAAATTGCTCATATTGGAAGATAATTACTCTGTTTAATGTTCAGATTAGTTCAAGATGATTTTGTGACTTAGTGGAGGATACGCAGAGGTTTATTCAAAGAAGATTCAGAGAATATTATTTGTGAAGGTCTTACTTAATCAGTATCAATTCAAAATCAAAGAATGATGATGTTGAGTGCTGGAGTGCTTGTTGTTATGGTTTCTTCAAAGTTTAAACGTGAAGAAAATTGAGAAGTAATTAAAGATAGAAGATAAGTGTTTGAAAGAATTTCCCCCATCATCAAAGTTGGAGTTTAATTCGAGAAACTTAATGATTTTCACAGAAATCATAAGTTTAGGGGATGATTGTTGGGAATTAAACCAACAGTTAGTACTGCCAGGTCAAAGTTACAGCTGCTGAAGATTAACACTAACAGTACTAAGTCAGTTAGTACTGCTAGTATGGATGGTTAGTACTGATTATGAGATGAAGACAGAAACGCGTATGGATATATATATATATATATATATATATATATATATATATATATATATATATATATATATATATAAAATAGATATTGTGTATATCTTATAATGATAGATTGATACGGATGTTAGTTTACTTGTAAAGGACTTCTTGTGTTATAAAAGTAGATCCTAGGTTAGGTTTTCAATATATCTCTCGTCTCTCTCATATACGTATTATTGTGAAAGCTTCAGGGTTGTTAAACCCTAGTGATATTGTAGATCACTCGTATTAATATTGAAGCTATTTGGTTGATTAAACAATAGTGTTCATACTTTCACTGTCTTATACATATAATCACATACATCACCAAACACGTAATCTTCTAAGTGCTTTGTAGTAAATTCTGCGTGCTACTTAGCATATACTCAAAGTATCTTCAACACAAGGAGTGTGTTTAGATCCACTCAATATCAATATGTGTCCTTTGCGTGGACAGCTCCTGGGATTGCTTCTGCACGATTTCCTGCAGCGAGGACAAGGAGGCTTGCTCGTGAGCTCGTGAGGCGCTGAGGGTCGTCTTCTGACCACCGCCGGGTAACACTGGACCTACGCCAGGAACATGACCGCGCTGCTTACCACCGATCACGTGGCGCATAATATCCAGGTCAGTCATAGTAGTCCCGGATGAGGTGCTCTCTGTCCGCATCCGTATCATCTCATTCTGTTTAGTTACAAAAAAAACAAGAAAAGTAATATATAAGTTGTGATTTAGTATATTGCATTAATGTGGGTGAGTTTTTGGAAATAAATTATACTTACGTATCTAGCCTCGGACACTGGAGACTCAAATACGTCGCCTCTCGTATGGTTATGTCTGTAAAGCTCGATCAAGTCTCTACCATCCGTGGAGTCGGTGGGGCGGCTCAACTGTTAATAAATAAAATCAATCAAGACTCACCCAACACTATATATATATAAATAAAATGATTAAAAAATGTCTTACGAAGTTATCACGTGTAACAGCTAACGAGTGGGATCCATGAAGACTAGAACTCGTGCTCGCGAGCCGGTTTTGCCTGTTGATCGCCCCGATCCTCAACTTCTTTGGGTCTAACTAGTGCTTCACCTGCTTATTATAAATAATAAAAACTATTATATAAATGAATTATTATTATTATTATTATTATTATTATTATTATTATTATTATTATTATTATTATTATTATTATTATTATTATTATTATTATTATTATATATTTTTTTTTTAATTTTTTTTTTTAAATAAACCAAAATTTATTATTAAACATAATAAATTTTACATAAAGTTGGATGGGAGTCTAGACACAAGTTGTGCTCCCACTCCTTTCTGGATACAAAAGCTGACTCTATGAAAGATAAAAACACCACTTCCATCATTATTAGAGTGACTAATGGCGATAGACTTAATACGCGAAAGTGTGTCCAACGCCTCTGTATCGAATTCCCCGAATGTGGAAAAAGCAAAGGGTATGAACTTATATCCATTGTCCTCGCATTTAGATGCATACTTTCTTTTTTTCTTCTCCACAGCATTGTGTAAGGCTACCCCAGGAGCCCATGAAGTTGCCCCAATACCAGCAAATGGAGAGATGCCAGTCACATCCAAGCATGCATCTTTACCTTGAAGCCAATTAGGTAGTAACATGTCTGCAGGTCGTAGCTCCTTCCCATCCTCCGAAAGGAACCCCATAGGAGCCTCCTTACGCACCATGATCCCAACCTTAGAACATATATCCACAAGAATATCACGCACTAGATTATGCCTGAACTTCACACCCACTTCGTTGGAGCAGTGGACCGCATGATCCCCCCATACATCCATACGATGCACATTACAACTCGGGCAAAGGCTACCTTCAGAGAACATAGGTACGGTAAGCCTATAACACAACATAGATCGGAATTGGCGATGGTTCATCCTTTGCCCCAAGCCGTCAATAGGGATGGTTAAAAGAAAATCCTGCGCATGTGGGCCACGTATAGAGCTGAGAACAGCAACCTGTCAATGACACCAAAGTAATAATAATAATAATAATAATAATTATGATAATAATAATGATAATAATAATAATAATAATAATAATAATAATAATAATAATAATAATAATAATAATAATAATAATAATAATAATAATAATAATAATAATAATAATAATAATAATAATAATAATAATAAAGTGTCGACCCAGAAATTTACTTGTTCTTCCCAATCCTCAAGCGTCTTGTTCGACGGAAGCTTTTTCCTTGATCTCGTCCAGTTTCTCAATCCCACCTTGCCGTGTAAAATTTTGCCTTTTGAATTTGTATTTGTTGTCATCGTATCGCTTTCAGAGGTAAGCTTCGATACTTCTGACAATATCGTTTCCATCCGGACCGGCAAGGTGTTCGCCGAGATCAAAGAAATTCTGCAATAAAATATAATTAAAATAAATATATAAATTTAAATAAAAAGACTAATTTAAATAAATAAACACATTTAAAATAAATAAACACAATAATTAAAAAAATAAAAGACAAAAAAAAAAACTTACGTGGAGCTGGTTATCGATGTGGGCCTTCATGGTCTCGGGAACCTTATCCCACGAATCGTAATGCATGGGAATTGATTCCCGTAACAACGTCCCGACCATGTTGGAAAACCACGAAGAGTGATCGCCAACATGCTCCCACATCCCTTTCGCGTTCTTTCAGAATCTGATCGATACTGGACGACCAGTCTCATTCCTCATTTGGTGGAGTTTCGCGTTCTTTGTGGGACCACGCACCACCTTCCCGCCTTTACCAATTTTTGCATTGGGCTTGGGAGGTCTGGAATTAGACCCTGCAAGTAATCAAATTCAAGTGATAATGACATAAAATAACAAGTTATCAATTTTAAATAATGATCAAGTTTAATTAAAATAATCGATAAATTCTTACGCTGACAGTTAGTGCCTATCCTCCTCGAGGGACCACGGTGTAGCTCATTACCTCCATCGCCACCGTGGCTCGTAGCTACAACATCTGCCATCTATAAACGTACTAGTACAAGAACATAGAAATTAGTGAAGAAACACATATACGCATATATATATATATATATATATACACACATTCAAATAAATAACAATATATACCAAAAAAGATAATAATAAATAAATAAACACATATACGCATATATATATATATACACACACATTCAAGGACATAGGCTGTGGTTAACCAAATGCACCCTTTCGGGGCTGCTGTTAACCAAACGCACCCTAATCTGGGCTGATGTTAACCAAATGCACCCTTGTGGGCTGCTGTTAACCAAACACACCCTTTCGGGGCTGCTGTTAACCAGTTTTCTGCTTCATCCTTGTCTTTGCATATCTGTCCATTGTGTTCTATGATTAATAGTTGATATTTTAAGCACCATAGTCATATTCAGTAACTAACCCTTGGTAGATAGTAAAAATCATAATACATTAATGTAAAAGTATATGTGCCCATAATGTGCAGTCGTTGATGACTTGTACACTATATAAACATCCAAAAGCAGTGTACAAGTATATGTCCTACTTTCTACAATGTAATTCATCTTTAAAAGCTGAGAGTTAGAACCTTATGTAAGAAAATGAACGGAGCTTAAAGTATATGTCCTACTTTCTACAATGTCTATTCTAATTATATATTAGTTTTAGGTTCTAATTTGTTTGGTCATTCTTTAGTTTATGGGGGCAGTTAACTTGTTACGGACTAGTGTGACTTTTCACTACATCATAATCTGCATTTTTTCAGTGTTTTTTCCCCTGAAGTGGTTTCCATTCTCCTTGTTTAATTGTCTTTTGGCTTGATTTCTGCTTCTGCTACTACAGATACATATACACCCCAGGACCTAACACTTTTTTGCAAAATCTACAGGCAAAAACTGACAGATCTAACTATTAAGTTGCAACTGCGGTAAAACGACACAACTTAAGATGCGATGCGAGTCCTTCATTATCTCGGAAAAATAGATGGGATGAAACTCCTACACCTGGTCGTGTGACTGATTCAGATGCCACCCCGGCAGGTGGTGTCACCCGAGGTGCTACACCAGCTGGTATGGCGTGGGATGCCATACCTAAGCTGTCTGGCATGGCTACACCGACCCCAAAATGTCAAAGGTCAAGATGGGACGAGACACCAGCAACTATGGGTAGTGCGACACTTAGCGGGGATACACCCGCAGCAGCATACACACATGGTGTGACTTCTTTTGGTGGAGTTGATCTCGCTACTCCAACCCCAGGAGCTATACAAATGACCAATGTGTGAATTCTAATGTTATATCGAGTAAACAATGACCAATGTGTGTTCTTAACTTCTTATGCACTAATCCTCAATCCTAGAGGCTATAACATTAGGATAAGCAACAAAACGGCGTAGTGTCTCATAAACCGGATCACAACAACCTAAATTCAGCGCATTAAACAATAACGCAACATTTACATTCCTCTTCAAATCACAAATATTGTATATCATTACACTATGCATCAGACAATTATTTTGAGTGCCACTTATTATAACACAAATTGGATAAAAAAAACATACTTTTGTCACGGCTGTGGTCAAGGCTGTGGTACACGGTTAGAGTCGGCTCGGTCTCGGTGGTCAAGGCTGTGTTGTGGTCTCGGTGTGAACAGGTGGTCTCGATCTCAACAAGGAGCTACAAAAACCATAAACACAAATTAATCACTATAAACTTTTGGCAGCGACATGTCCCCGGTACAAACATAAACACAAAAAAATAAACACAAATTAATCACTATAAACCTGTGGTCCCGGCTTCGGGTCTCGGCTTCGGTTCTCAGCAGCAACTGTACCCAAAAAAATTAACAAAAAAATTTTAAAAAAAATAACAAAAAACATAATACACATATATCAAAAATTAACATATTGCAAAAATTAACACATATCAAAAAATTAACATATATAAAAAAATAACAAAAATTAATAAATTAACAAAAATTATCACCTGGGTTTTGTAAACGAGAGGGATAAAGGAAGAAAGAAAGAATTAAATGAGGAGAGGGGTTATGTGGTGGAGATGATGGTGCTGTGGTGAGATGGTGGTGCACAGTGGTGCGAGTGTGGGTTTATGTGGTGGAGATGATGGTGATGTGGTGAGATGGTGGTGCTGTGGTGGTGATTAGTGGTGTTGGTGGAGATGGTCGTGCTGTGGTCGAGAGGAAGTCGATGGTAGCAGCAGCAGATGATTTTTTTTTTTTTTTTTTTTAACTAAATGTAAAGCAGATCTGTTAATAATGGAGGTTAGGTTTTCGCGATTTCTTTTGTCCCCGCTAAAAGATAATTTGTCTTTCAGTCAAACTTTTAGCGGGGACAAGTCCCCGCCGAAAGGTTTTATTAATCGCCAAAAACTTTGGCGGGATAAAGTAAATGCGAAGAGGGAAAAACAAATTTTTGGTGAAATCTTTCGGCGGGGACATGTCCCCGCCGAAATCTTTTTAATAAAAAAAAACTCTTTTATATTATTTTAAATAACTCAAATCAATATTAAATCTTTTAAATTTAATTAAAATTTTTCTAAATCATCTTTAATTAATTTAAAACTTTTTAAAATTATTTACATCACTTTTACCTAATAAAGTTAAATCATTTATACTTAATTTAAATCATTTAAAACTATTTTTAAAACATTTTAATTGAGTTAAATCACTATTAAATCATTTAAATTTAATTTAAATATTTTGGAAATCATCCTTAATTGATTTAAAACTTTTTTAAATTATTTACATCATTTTTAACTAAGTTAAGTCATTTTTACTTAATTTACATCATTTTTAACTAAGTTAAACAAATGAATCGATATGTTATGGTTGTACACAAGATGTTAAACGAATGAGTCGAGATGATATGGTTTGTTGGGAATTAAACCTAACAGTACAAATTGATAAGCTTAAGTTGAAGACTGCTAAAGATTACACTAGCAGTACTAACTGACTTAGTACTGGTAGCACAAGATGTTTGTACTGCTTATATTCTGAATATGTGTAATGTGATAAGTATAGAAAAGATATTGTGTATATCTTCTAGATATAGATTGATACGAATTTTAGTTTACTTGTAAAGGACTCCTTGTGTTATAAAAGGAGGTCCTAGGTTAAAGTTTATATACGTAGTTGTTTTGTTAAGATTCAAGGTTTTGTAACCCTAGTGATTGTTGAAGATCACTCGTATTATTGATAATAATATTGAATCATTTTGGTTAAACATTGTCTTCATTGTTCATACATATTACTGTTCCATTCATTCATATACACACAATATCTTCTAAGTATTAACTAGTAAATTATGCGTGCTAGTTAGTATCACTCAAAGTATCTCTAACACAAGGCGTGTGTTTAGATCCTCTCAAGTGGTATCAGAGCCAGGTTCTGATACTTTGAATTAGAAGATCCAGAAGAACTCTTTCAACAAGGAAGATGGACATGGAGACAACCCAAACCAATGTTGCTGCAAAGTTGCCAATCCTTAAGCCTAATGAATTCGATATGTGGAGGTTAAGGATAGAGCAATACTTCCAAGTGCAAGATTATGCACTCTGGGATATCATAGAAGAAGGGAACTCATTCAAGCCTACAACTACTACATCAACTGTTGAGGGTAAGACAGAGACCGTTGTGCAGACAAAGCCTATTACTGCAGAGGAGAAGATTCAGATGAAGAATGATCTCAAGGCAAGAAGCATGTTGCTGATGACCATTCCAAATGATCAACTATTGAACTTCAGCAAGTTCAAGGATGCCAAGCAGTTGTTTGAAGCTATTGTTGCTAGATATTTTGGGAATGAAGCCACCAAAAAGACTCAGAAGACACTCCTCAAGCCACAATTTGAGAACTTCTCAGCAACTAGCAATGAATCATTGGATCATTTGTTCAACAGGTTATAGAAGCTTGTGAGCCAACTTGCTATTCTTGGAATTGAAATACCTCAGGAGATCTCAACTATAAATTTCTGAGAAGTTTACCATCAGAATGGGCTATGCATGTTGTATTCTGGAAGAACAAGCCAGACATTGATTCTATGAGTCTGATGGACTTGTATAGCAATTTCAAGATTGTGGAGCAAGATGTGAAGAAGAATGCTGGAACAAGCTTAAGTACTGTGAATATGGCATTTGTGTCATCTCCTAGTAACTCAAGTTCTGAAGAAGTGAAGGCTGATGCAGCAGTTGGTACTGCTAGCACAAATATTAGTACTGCTAGCACATCAAGCAGTACTAAAGGCATTATGGATGAGACCACTTGTTGTGCATTCCTTACAACCCAGCATAATGGATCCATGTTGACATATGAAGATCTTCAAGAGATAAATGATGATGATCTGGAGGAGATGGATATTAAATGGCAAATATCTCTTCTTAGCATGAGGGCTAGAAAATTCCATCTGAGAAAAGGGAAGAAGATTACCATAAAAAGCAATGATACTGCTGGTTATGATAAGTCAAAGATCGAGTGCTATAATTGCCATAAGATGGGTCATTTTTCAAGGGAGTGCAGAAGGCCAAGACAACAAGATGGCAAGAACAGAAGCTATGGAAGCAAGACCAAGGAAGTGGAGATAACTGACTTAAGCTCAAAGGCTGTGGTAGCCATTGATGGTTTAGGATTTGACTGGAGCTTTATGGAAGAGGAGGAAGCAGCACCTACTGAGATGGCACTCATGGCTTTCTCTGATTCTGAGGTACAAGTTTCTAAATGTTCTAAATCATGTGTTGCTTTAAAAGAACAAGAAACTCTTAGAAAACAATATGATGAACAAAGAATAGAGCTAAACAAGACTAGTTATAATTTGGCAAATCATAAGAGAGGTTTAGCTATTTTAGAAGAGCAAATTGTTCATTATAAGAAGAATGAGTCTAGTTTTTCTTATGACATAGCTGTGCTTAAAAGGGACATATTTTTTAGAGATGCTGAAATTAGCATGTTAAAAGCTGAGGTTGATAGACTTAAACAGGATAAAGAAAACATTCAATTAAGTGTTGACACTCTTGAATACACATCAAAAGGAGTTCAGAAATTAATTGAATGTCAAATAATCAACAAGGCTAAATCAGGTCTAGGTTATAAGTCTGTTCCACCTCCTCAGAGAGGAATACCTGCACCTCTAGGTATTGACCTAGAACATACAGGTTTGGATGAATTTCAACTACTCAAGATGGAATATGGCCATAAGCCAACAGAAAAAGAAGTAGTTGAGAAACCTGTAGAAGTTAGTGCATCCTTTGAGAGTGCAAGTGATAAACAATTGCAATGTTAGTCATATGCTTATAATGTTATGAGACAAGGGCTTTGCACTTTGTTTTCTTGTTTTTGGACTAACAATTGCAGGTTGATTTGAGTTTGTGAATTGAATGCTTTATGTTTTGGGTGGTGAGATGCTTTGGAATTTCAAGTGTGTGATCTGTGCACATAACAAATGGCAATTGGTTCACCATGTCTAACCCACATCAAGAACCAACTAGTCCAGAGCAAACGGTTTTTGGTAAAGACTTCTCAAATCCGTTCATGGTTGATAGTTTACCAAAAACTATATGGTTATCAACTCACCATATCTCACTGTGAAGAGTTGGCTAGTCCAAAGCAAACGGCTATTGGTAAAGACACATCAAATCCGTTGATAGCTGGTAGTTTTCTAAAAACTATATGTGGGCAGTATTGTTTTTAAATCAATATTGAGTTTATACTGCTCCTTAAAATTTTTTCTTAAAAATTAGTACTGCTAGTGCAAAGTTTGTACTGCTAGTGTAAACTTTGTACTGTTGAACTAGCCATTGAAACTGTTGTGTCAGTAATAGATTTTTTAACTAGCCGTTGTGTAAAAACTGTTATTTACCATATATATAGGGTTTTTGTTTGGATAATTATTTTCTTTCCATATTTCACTCTAAGTCTTTCTAAAGATAATAATTATCTCTTACGCAAAATTCTCAAACCCTAACAGTATCTTTATAAAAACCCAATTGGCCTTGCACATCATCAATTAAATCACATACGATCATCTTTCTGATATATTTTGTAAACATACTCATGGCTGTTTTGGAGTTTGTTAAGACTCACAACCAGGTTGCCTATTTAGAGAAAACAGAGCAGGGTGATGGACCTCTATTTTATGAGATTGTAGACTTTCTGAATGCATCTCATATAAGGTATGCTTTAACTGTTTGCCCTACTCATTTTGTCTCTCAAATCACACAGTTTTGGCAAACTGCTATTGTCATAACTAGTGAAGATGGAGACATAGAAATTCATTCTAAAGTGGATGGCATATCATTCATTGTTATTGAATCTACTATTAGGAGACATCTTAAGTTAGAAGATTCAAATGGTATCAATGACTTGCCTAACACAGAAATTTGGCAAGAAATTGCTAGAATGAGGTATGATACATCCAACCACAAATTGACTTTTCAAAAGGGATGTTTCTCCCCACAATGGAGATTTCTTATCCATACTCTCTTGCATTGTTTGAGTCCCAAAAGAACATCATGGGAGCAATTCAGTAGCAATATTGCTATTGCTCTTATATGTTTATCAACAAGCAGAGTTTTTAACTTTTCAAAATTCATATTTGAGAGTATGGTTAATAATGTGAAAAGTAAAACTAAGTTTCTAATGTATCCAAGATTTGTGCAAACTTTTTTGAATAAGAAAAAGAATCTGCTAAAGAAACATAAAGAAACTTTTCCAACACCTTGCCTGCAGCAAAAACTTTTTCAAAACATGGCTATGGCAAGTAGACTTTTTAATGGTGAGGAACAAGAAGGTACTGGTGGTGGTGGTAATGATATGGATATGGGTGAGCAAAGTGAGCAAAGTGGTACTGATCAGAAACAAAAAGGTACTGCTGGAGTTGGAGAAGCAGTACTAACTGCTAAGGATAAGGGAAAGGCTATTATGGTTGAAGATGAGCCACAACCTAAGAAGATCAAGCCCAGAACTCAAATGCAATTAGATTTTGATGAAGAAGTAGCAAGAAAGGCTCATGAAGAAGAAGTAGCTAAGTTTATGGAAGATAAAAGAATGGAAAAAGAAAGAATGGCTTCTGATGCTATTATTGCACAAGAATCACTTGAAGAGCAGATACAACATCAGATTAATACTGATCCAGTTGTGAGACAAAGAGCCTTAGAGTTGATTGCAGATGAGAGTCTAAGTATTCAAGCAAGATCAGCTATACTTGCAGATTTCATTTACTCTAGGAATGAAGAAGTGGATTTGGATGACATCATGGAAAGTATTAGATCTAGTCAGAAGAGGAAAAGAAAACCTACAAAGGCTCAGATTATATGCGGGATGAAGATGTATCTGACGAATCAAGCTGGTTGGAAGGTAGATCAACTGAAGGGAAAATCTAATGAAGAAATTGAGTTTCTGTATTACAATGCATTCAGAAGAGCTCAAATTAAATTTCCTATGGACTTAGAAGGAAGACCTTCAAAGAAGATTAAGACTGCTCAGAAAGAACAAACTGAGAAAGAAGAAGCTCAAGCAGAGAAAGTGGAATTATCACAAGATCAGATGAGCAAGATGATAGTAACTTTCCAGAAATTCTTCATGTTGACCCTCTTCAACCAAGACATCCTATAATGGATTGGGAAATCTACAGAGATAAATTTGGAAAAAGCTTAGAAGATTACAAGAGTTGGTGGAGAGACAACAGTCTTCAAGAATTTTGGAAATTTACTAAGAATCTGTGATAGAGAAGATTTGGATACACTGTGGAGGTTAGTACAAGAAAAGCTCAAGACTAAGAAGAAGACAGATGTGAAAGAACAAGAACTATGGGTTGAATACAAGAGACTATATGACCCAGATCCTACAGATGTGTATTGGAATTTTCCTTATTATGATCTGACTACTTCATGGGAGTTTTATAGTTCATGCAATGTGCATCATTGGTCAACACAGAGTGGAGTAGATATCTTCATGTTAGCTGAATTGGAATATCCACTAAGTTATGAAGTGTTAGCTAGGATGGTTTCTTTAAAACTCAGATGTGAAGAACATTCAGAAGTGGTTAAAGATATGCTTCAGAAGATATTTGATCAGTATGAGAGGAAGAGACATAAGCATTGAGAAAGAATATAAGATGAAGTGTTTGGAAGAATTCCCCCATCATCTACAGAGTTTAATTCAAGAAAAACTTAGTGATTTGGAGAGAAATCATAAGTTTAGGGGAGGATTGTTGGGAATATAACCTAACAGTACAAACTGATAAGCTTAAGTTGAAGACTGCTGAAGATTACACTAGCAGTACTAACTGACTTAGTACTGGTAGCACAAGATGTTTGTACTGCTTATATTCTGAATATGTGTAATGTGATAAGTATAGAAAAGATATTTTGTATATCTTCTAGATATAGATTGATACGAATATTTGTTTACTTGTAAAGGACTCCTTGTGTTATAAAAGGAGGTCCTAGGTTAGAGTTTATATACGTAGTTGTTTTGTTAAGATTCAAGGTTTTGTAACCCTAGTGATTGTTGAAGATCACTCGTATTATTGATAATAATATTGAATCGTTTTGGTTAAACATTGTCTTCATTGTTCATACATATTACTGTTCCATTCATTCATATATACACAATATCTTCTAAGTATTAACTAGTAAATTCCGCGTGCTAGTTAGTATCACTCAAAGTATCTCTAACACAAGGAGTGTGTTTAGATCCTCTCATGGTTGTACACGAGATGTTAAACAAATGAGCCGAGATGATATGGTTGTACATGAGAAGTTAAACGAATGAGCTGAGATGATATGGTTGTACATGAGATGTTAAACGAATGAGTCGAGATGATATGGTTGTACACGAGATGTTAAACGAATGAGCCGATATGATATGGTTGTACACGAGATGTTAAACGAATGAGCCGAGATGATATGGTTGTACACGAGATGTTAAACAAATGAGCCGAGATGATATGGTTGTACATGAGATTAGGGGTGTTCGTTCGGTCGGTTTACGGTTTAATAGGTTAAATCGGTTTGGGTTATTCGGTTTTCAAAAATAATTTCTAACACGCAATACCCAAACCAAATTTCTCAAAACCAAACCAATCCAACCAAATAAGTGAGCGGTTTATTCGGTTCGGTTCTTCACAAAACCAAATAAGAATATTATGTATAAACAGTAGCTATGATTGCGTGGTTTTGTAACCTTACAACAGGTTTTACCTCTCGAGGGATCTCAAGAGGCTTACAACCCCACCAGGCAGTGTACCTGACCGATGTAGTATAGTGTAGTGGTAAGTACGGGGGATTGATCGTTCTCCACAGGGAATAGTGTTCGTTAGGTATGAAAGGCTACTCTAATTAGGTCTAAGGGTTGAGGAAGATTCTTTTTTATGTTTTTATAGTTTTTATGAAAGCAAGTAAAATCTCGGTTTTGAAGGAGTGGGCGGAATTAGTTGCTAGTCAACTAACCCAAATTACTACGAATGCAAATAAAATAAAATAACAAAAATGAAAATGTGGTGAGAAACTTATGTGTAGAGAAATGTGTTTACTTAGATTTCCTTACTCCCTAGCTATCTTTTACCGGTTAATTAGTGTGTATTAGTCGCGTGGATGACGGGTGTATTCCTTAATACCATTCGTGGGGTGGCGTACTTACTTCCCCAACTCTACAAGCTCCTACTTCACTCCTATGTCGAGCCGGCTAGGAAGCTCCTAACATGGGATCACTAGAATTCGCTTGTGCATTAAATACAACCATAAAAACCTTTAGTACGCGTTTGGTTCATGTTTCTTAAGACGTTCAAGCAAGTTACCGAATAGGAAGTTAGCCAGTTTTCTTAAGCCTAACATAGATAAACAATCATCCAATACAACTAACAACACACTAACAACCAATAATCAATAGCTAAGTTTCATTAGATCTAAGCAAACACAAGATAAATTTAGCCTAACATGTTAAACAAAAGACAAGAATAAGATAGAATCAAACAACACATAGACATATTGAATGATTAATTGATAACTTATCTTTCAATGAAACATGGAAGATCTCAAGGCAAAAAGCCCTGAAAAAGATGCTAAAATCGTCTTAGGGTTTTATCCCAAAATTCCACACACTAAGCCCTCTCTAATGACAAAAGATTAGAAAACTATATATAGATTTTTGTATCTGACGGCGTCACCTTATGGAGTGTGACGCCGTCACCTCTCCGCTTTTAGGGTTCCCGGATGACCTTCTTGACGCCGTCCCTCTTTAGCTCTTCCAAAATCCATTCTGGCTTATCAAGGCTTGACGCCGTCAGCTCGTGAACGTGACGCCGTCCCCTTATGATTTAAGCCGTGACGCCCTTGATCAAGTTAAAGCGTGACGCCGTCAGAATTCACATGCTATTTTCACTGGCTTATCATGAGTAAATTTCACGTCCAACTTTTCTTGCCAAAGCATGACGCCGTCCAGAGTAAATCTTGACGCCGTCAAGAGTAACTTTTAGCTGATTTTTGAGACTTTGTCGTTTTCTTCACTTTAATGCTCCAAAAACGTCCAAAATGCCTCCTTTTCCAGATTTCTCCTCAAAAGTACCTAAAATGACAAAAGGAACGATTTAGGGCAATATTTGATCAAATAAATACGATTTAGGGCTTAAATGACCCCTTAAAAGCGGTACACTTTTCGCCTCATCAAATACCCTTACACTTGAGATTTGCTTGTCCTCAAGCAAATGCGCTTTTATTCTAATCAAAATACAAGCTAGGGGTCATTTAATGCTAACATAAAAGTAATTACAACAAATAATCGTTCCACTTTAATCATAATAAGCACGGAGATTATAAACTAGCACCTCACAAGTAGTGTTTAGATACTCACATCTCTCAAGTGTCATCAAAATAAATCTCATAAATGAAAACGGATAATATCTCTCACTACCTGTCATAGCAAATAGATTACCATAGGCTTGGGAAAGGATCGAAAACCTCCTCCACTAGGCGTAAGCACCTAAGATAAACTATCAAAGAGGGCTTTTAAATGGGTTATAACGTTAGGTGTAGGAAAAGGAAAACACGGTTTTATTGGATAAAGGATATTTTACTGGTGGCTAGTTAAAGATCTTGATCAATTACATGTACTATACAACGTTGCTAAGCCAAGACTAGACTCGATCTTAAGCTAGAAACGAAATAACAAAAACAAAAACATAAAATAAACATAAAATGAAACGGGATGGTAGTCCGTATGTTTTTTCTACTTTTCTTTTTCTCATTTTTTTTTTGTATTTTTCTTGATTTTTTTTTTTTTTTTTTTTTTTTTTTTTTTTTTTTTTCATACACTCTTGCCCTACCATCCAAAATAATACATCATAGGGGCATTGCATCCCCCTTACACTTGAACTTTTACATAACTTTACAATTAACTAATCTAATGACTCGAATTAAGATAATTGAAAAACTTGGAGTACTTTTAAAATATTTAGCACATATGGGGGTAATAAATGATGTTCTTCCCCATTACTCCATTACACTAGTACTTTACCCATGAGTCCCAATCGTCCCAAAACAATATGTACAAGGATATGACTCGACTTAGCAACCATGTAATCAATTAGATAATTAACTTGGGTTTAAACAAATTTTGTCACAATAATGCACTAAAGATGAGTGCATACAAGGTAGGCTAAGGCGATTTGGGTGTACATTTAAGTGGGGTGTAACAAATTCTTCCTTTAAGTAAAATGCTTAAAGGTCGAAACAAAAAGATAGGCTCTGAGGGGTGTACTAGGGGTATCGTGTACTAAAAATGAGTACAACGCAAAGGGTGTGGGAGAATTACTTGACCAATGTAGCCAACGTAATTATAACAAAAACACAGGTGTAAAACAATGGGTTAATCCTAATGCCTCTTATCATGTAGTAAATCTAACTACACGAATGTAGTCTCACTTGTGGCCTTGGAATGGTCCTAACGCAAGTTCTAGAATCTAAGTGCTACCGGTACACACATCATAGCATAAATGCTTTTCCTACCAATTCTAGGGGCGAACCTCACATATTTGGGGTGGAAAATTTTTTAGTGGTACGGTTTTTGTGCTAGTCATATAACTCCTATCCGTGAGACGCTCATTAAGATCAAAGTTTCACTCCTATATGTTGTAAAAAATTTTAAATTTGGCACTAAAATTACCTTAACAAGTATTTCTCTCAGTTTTATTACACATCTACCATCAAACAAACAAAAATCAAGCGCAATGGCATTCTCTAAAATCGTACTTTTACCCTCCCCTTACACTTAAGATGAACATTGTCCCCAATGTTCAAATAACAAGATGTAAAAGCAAAAAGTAAAAGAATGAAATCAAATACTCCCCTGATTCGCTCGGTGGATAATGAAATTACACGGTTAAATCTTCCTCCAAAGAGAATGTTGAAGCTCCATGACTAATGCATCGCCACAAGCTTGATCCAAAAACATTTCCTTGTCCAAAATAACCTGTTAAACCTGAGAAAACAAACACGAAAACCTGCATAACATCGGCGGGATAAAATCTATATATAAGGATATAATGCTTGTGGAATGAAAATTTTGCAGATTCCTGGAGATTGTAAGTTGGAGATTTTAATAAAAACTTTTTATGAAAACAAAACTTTCAAAAATTTCTGGAAATTAAATCTGACGCCGTCAGGTTATAACCCCTGACGCCGTCAGAAATGACCTGACAAAAATTTTCGTTTTAAGTTTCCGGAAAATTTCTGGAAAAACCTTTACCTTACTTCCTGGAAATCCTGCAAAACATCATTATGACTCGATACAAGCATTTGACTCAAACAAATACTAATATGTATGCTAATTTATTATTATTATGATTCATGTTCATTTGTGTTCTAATAAACCGATTTAGATTTCCCTTACACTTATCTTTTGTAAAATACCTTTATATGTAGTTAAGACGAAGTTAAAAACAAAATAAAGCATTTTCACAATTTTAGTTTTGAACATGAATCAATAAGAATAAAAATTAAACACACATACGGAAACAAATAAAAACAAACAAACAAACAAATAAACACACAAAGCAAATAAAGCAAATAAAGCTTGGGTTGCCTCCCAAGAAGCGCTTTTCTTTATTAACGAGTCTTGTAGCTAGACTCAAAGTCACGTACATTACGTGACTCCGTTTTGCATAAAGAATATGGTTTTAAAGCTTTGTATCACTCTTTCATCCCACTTGTATTCCGGACCTAAGGCCAAACACATCGAATACTTAACTCTAGCCCTTCCTTGGTTATTGTTATCAACCTCGAGTGCTGGGATATTATCGACATCCAAGCCCTTAATGCCCTTAAATTTTGGTTCGAACTTAGAGAAACGAGACACATTATGGGGCATCAGGTACTTGATGCATCCTATTTCGCTGGAGAATGTCACACTACCTTCATTCTTATCATAAATTGCTTGGGACGTTCTTATGAAGGGTTCTCCTAAAACTATCTCGCCTAAATACGGATCTATAATCCCCCTTATATCTTCTAGGATCACAAAATCACATTGGTAAACGAAATCTCCGATAAAGACGTGTAAACCACTTGCTAGACCTACAAAATTGCACATCTGATTGGGGTCATACGGGTCTTGTCTAGGGTTCAGCTCATTGCTCATGATCCAGTTATAGTAAAGCCTAGACATGAAATTCATTGGTGCCTTGAGATCAATATAGGTATGCTCCCTAAACATGTGACCAATCATGCATGGAACCTTCACATTAAAATAACCCCCCTTTCTAATCCATGGGTACTTACGATTTTTAGCGGGGCAAGGACATTTAAAGATAAACTTATGGTGACTTAATCCTTCTAGAATTGGTGAGGAATTGTGAACTAACATTAAGTCATCTCTAAGCTCAATCTCACTGCTCGTGCTAAGGCGGGCGAGTCTCTTCTCTCTGTCAATTAACTCATTAAGCTCATTGAATGCCTTAATCTCCCTATCCATAGTGACGAACCAATTACGAACAAACACACAAAGAAAGTAGATAGACTAAAGAAAACCTAGAAAAATAAAAATAAAAATAAAAATCTCACTAGAAAGGAATCTAGTGAGTAGACCTAATAGAAATAAAAATTCAACCTAAACAATAACTATTCCCCGGCAACGGCGCCAAAAACTTGATTGCGTGGTTTTGTAACCTTACAACAGGTTTTACCTCTCGAGGGATCTCAAGAGGCTTACAACCCCACCAGGCAGTGTACCTGACCGATGTAGTATAGTGTAGTGGTAAGTACGGGGGATTGATCGTTCTCCACAGGGAATAGTGTTCGTTAGGTATGAAAGGCTACTCTAATTAGGTCTAAGGGTTGAGGAAGATTCTTTTTTATGTTTTTATAGTTTTTATGAAAGCAAGTAAAATCTCGGTTTTGAAGGAGTGGGCGGAATTAGTTGCTAGTCAACTAACCCAAATTACTACGAATGCAAATAAAATAAAATAACAAAAATGAAAATGTGGTGAGAAACTTATGTGTAGAGAAATGTGTTTACTTAGATTTCCTTACTCCCTAGCTATCTTTTACCGGTTAATTAGTGTGTATTAGTCGCGTGGATGACGGGTGTATTCCTTAATACCATTCGTGGGGTGGCGTACTTACTTCCCCAACTCTACAAGCTCCTACTTCACTCCTATGTCGAGCCGGCTAGGAAGCTCCTAACATGGGATCACTAGAATTCGCTTGTGCATTAAATACAACCATAAAAACCTTTAGTACGCGTTTGGTTCATGTTTCTTAAGACGTTCAAGCAAGTTACCGAATAGGAAGTTAGCCAGTTTTCTTAAGCCTAACATAGATAAACAATCATCCAATACAACTAACAACACACTAACAACCAATAATCAATAGCTAAGTTTCATTAGATCTAAGCAAACACAAGATAAATTTAGCCTAACATGTTAAACAAAAGACAAGAATAAGATAGAATCAAACAACACATAGACATATTGAATGATTAATTGATAACTTATCTTTCAATGAAACATGGAAGATCTCAAGGCAAAAAGCCCTGAAAAAGATGCTAAAATCGTCTTAGGGTTTTATCCCAAAATTCCACACACTAAGCCCTCTCTAATGACAAAAGATTAGAAAACTATATATAGATTTTTGTATCTGACGGCGTCACCTTATGGAGTGTGACGCCGTCACCTCGCCGCTTTTAGGGTTCCCGGATGACCTTCTTGACGCCGTCCCTCTTTAGCTCTTCCAAAATCCATTCTGGCTTATCAAGGCTTGACGCCGTCAGCTCGTGAACGTGACGCCGTCCCCTTATGATTTAAGCCGTGACGCCCTTGATCAAGTTAAAGCGTGACGCCGTCAGAATTCACATGCTATTTTCACTGGCTTATCATGAGTAAATTTCACGTCCAACTTTTCTTGCCAAAGCATGACGCCGTCCAGAGTAAATCTTGACGCCGTCAAGAGTAACTTTTAGCCGATTTTTGAGACTTTGTCGTTTTCTTCACTTTAATGCTCCAAAAACGTCCAAAATGCCTCCTTTTCCAGATTTCTCCTCAAAAGTACCTAAAATGACAAAAGGAACGATTTAGGGCAATATTTGATCAAATAAATACGATTTAGGGCTTAAATGACCCCTTAAAAGCGGTACACTTTTCGCCTCATCAAATACCCTTACACTTGAGATTTGCTTGTCCTCAAGCAAATGCGCTTTTATTCTAATCAAAATACAAGCTAGGGGTCATTTAATGCTAACATAAAAGTAATTACAACAAATAATCGTTCCACTTTAATCATAATAAGCACGGAGATTATAAACTAGCACCTCACAAGTAGTGTTTAGATACTCACATCTCTCAAGTGTCATCAAAATAAATCTCATAAATGAAAACGGATAATATCTCTCACTACCTGTCATAGCAAATAGATTACCATAGGCTTGGGAAAGGATCGAAAACCTCCTCCACTAGGCGTAAGCACCTAAGATAAACTATCAAAGAGGGCTTTTAAATGGGTTATAACGTTAGGTGTAGGAAAAGGAAAACACGGTTTTGTTGGATAAAGGATATTTTACTGGTGGCTAGTTAAAGATCTTGATCAATTACATGTACTATACAACGTTGCTAAGCCAAGACTAGACTCGATCTTAAGCTAGAAACGAAATAACAAAAACAAAAACATAAAATAAACATAAAATGAAACGGGATGGTAGTCCGTATGTTTTTTCTACTTTTCTTTTTCTCATTTTTTTTTTTGTATTTTTCTTGATTTTTTTTTTTTTTTTTTTTTTTTTTTTTTTTCATACACTCTTGCCCTACCATCCAAAATAATACATCATAGGGGCATTGCATCCCCCTTACACTTGAACTTTTACATAACTTTACAATTAACTAATCTAATGACTCGAATTAAGATAATTGAAAAACTTGGAGTACTTTTAAAATATTTAGCACATATGGGGGTAATAAATGATGTTCTTCCCCATTACTCCATTACACTAGTACTTTACCCATGAGTCCCAATCGTCCCAAAACAATATGTACAAGGATATGACTCGACTTAGCAACCATGTAATCAATTAGATAATTAACTTGGGTTTAAACAAATTTTGTCACAATAATGCACTAAAGATGAGTGCATACAAGGTAGGCTAAGGCGATTTGGGTGTACATTTAAGTGGGGTGTAACAAATTCTTCCTTTAAGTAAAATGCTTAAAGGTCGAAACAAAAAGATAGGCTCTGAGGGGTGTACTAGGGGTATCGTGTACTAAAAATGAGTACAACGCAAAGGGTGTGGGAGAATTACTTGACCAATGTAGCCAACGTAATTATAACAAAAACACAGGTGTTAAACAATGGGTTAATCCTAATGCCTCTTATCATGTAGTAAATATAACTACACGAATGTAGTCTCACTTGTGGCCTTGGAATGGTCCTAACGCAAGTTCTAGAATCTAAGTGCTACCGGTACACACATCATAGCATAAATGCTTTTCCTACCAATTCTAGGGGCGAACCTCACATATTTGGGGTGGAAAATTTTTTAGTGGTACGGTTTTTGTGCTAGTCATATAACTCCTATCCGTGAGACGCTCATTAAGATCAAAGTTTCACTCCTATATGTTGTAAAAAATTTTAAATTTGGCACTAAAATTACCTTAACAAGTATTTCTCTCAGTTTTATTACACATCTACCATCAAACAAACAAAAATCAAGCGCAATGGCATTCTCTAAAATCGTACTTTTACCCTCCCCTTACACTTAAGATGAACATTGTCCCCAATGTTCAAATAACAAGATGTAAAAGCAAAAAGTAAAAGAATGAAATCAAATACTCCCCTGATTCGCTCGGTGGATAATGAAATTACACGGTTAAATCTTCCTCCAAAGAGAATGTTGAAGCTCCATGACTAATGCATCGCCACAAGCTTGATCCAAAAACATTTCCTTGTCCAAAATAACCTGTTAAACCTGAGAAAACAAACACGAAAACCTGCATAACATCGGCGGGATAAAATCTATATATAAGGATATAATGCTTGTGGAATGAAAATTTTGCAGATTCCTGGAGATTGTAAGTTGGAGATTTTAATAAAAACTTTTTATGAAAACAAAACTTTCAAAAATTTCTGGAAATTAAATCTGACGCCGTCAGGTTATAACCCCTGACGCCGTCAGAAATGACCTGACAAAAATTTTCGTTTTAAGTTTCCGGAAAATTTCTGGAAAAACCTTTACCTTACTTCCTGGAAATCCTGCAAAACATCATTATGACTCGATACAAGCATTTGACTCAAACAAATACTAATATGTATGCTAATTTATTATTATTATGATTCATGTTCATTTGTGTTCTAATAAACCGATTTAGATTTCCTTTACACTTATCTTTTGTAAAATACCTTTATATGTAGTTAAGACGAAGTTAAAAACAAAATAAAGCATTTTCACAATTTTAGTTTTGAACATGAATCAATAAGAATAAAAATTAAACACACATACGGAAACAAATAAAAACAAACAAACAAACAAATAAACACACAAAGCAAATAAAGCAAATAAAGCTTGGGTTGCCTCCCAAGAAGCGCTTTTCTTTATTAACGAGTCTTGTAGCTAGACTCAAAGTCACGTACATTACGTGACTCCGTTTTGCATAAAGAATATGGTTTTAAAGCTTTGTATCACTCTTTCATCCCACTTGTATTCCGGACCTAAGGCCAAACACATCGAATACTTAACTCTAGCCCTTCCTTGGTTATTGTTATCAACCTCGAGTGCTGGGATATTATCGACATCCAAGCCCTTAATGCCCTTAAATTTTGGTTCGAACTTAGAGAAACGAGACACATTATGGGGCATCAGGTACTTGATGCATCCTATTTCGCTGGAGAATGTCACACTACCTTCATTCTTATCATAAATTGCTTGGGACGTTCTTATGAAGGGTTCTCCTAAAACTATCTCGCCTAAATACGGATCTATAATCCCCCTTATATCTTCTAGGATCACAAAATCACATTGGTAAACGAAATCTCCGATAAAGACGTGTAAACCACTTGCTAGACCTACAAAATTGCACATCTGATTGGGGTCATACGGGTCTTGTCTAGGGTTCAGCTCATTGCTCATGATCCAGTTATAGTAAAGCCTAGACATGAAATTCATTGGTGCCTTGAGATCAATATAGGTATGCTCCCTAAACATGTGACCAATCATGCATGGAACCTTCACATTAAAATAACCCCCCTTTCTAATCCATGGGTACTTACGATTTTTAGCGGGGCAAGGACATTTAAAGATAAACTTATGGTGACTTAATCCTTCTAGAATTGGTGAGGAATTGTGAACTAACATTAAGTCATCTCTAAGCTCAATCTCACTGCTCGTGCTAAGGCGGGCGAGTCTCTTCTCTCTGTCAATTAACTCATTAAGCTCATTGAATGCCTTAATCTCCCTATCCATAGTGACGAACCAATTACGAACAAACACACAAAGAAAGTAGATAGACTAAAGAAAACCTAGAAAAATAAAAATAAAAATAAAAATCTCACTAGAAAGGAATCTAGTGAGTAGACCTAATAGAAATAAAAATTCAACCTAAACAATAACTATTCCCCGGCAACGGCGCCAAAAACTTGATTGCGTGGTTTTGTAACCTTACAACAGGTTTTACCTCTCGAGGGATCTCAAGAGGCTTACAACCCCACCAGGCAGTGTACCTGACCGATGTAGTATAGTGTAGTGGTAAGTACGGGGGATTGATCGTTCTCCACAGGGAATAGTGTTCGTTAGGTATGAAAGGCTACTCTAATTAGGTCTAAGGGTTGAGGAAGATTCTTTTTTATGTTTTTATAGTTTTTATGAAAGCAAGTAAAATCTCGGTTTTGAAGGAGTGGGCGGAATTAGTTGCTAGTCAGCTAACCCAAATTACTACGAATGCAAATAAAATAAAATAACAAAAATGAAAATGTGGTGAGAAACTTATGTGTAGAGAAATGTGTTTACTTAGATTTCCTTACTCCCTAGCTATCTTTTACCGGTTAATTAGTGTGTATTAGTCGCGTGGATGACGGGTGTATTCCTTAATACCATTCGTGGGGTGGCGTACTTACTTCCCCAACTCTACAAGCTCCTACTTCACTCCTATGTCGAGCCGGCTAGGAAGCTCCTAACATGGGATCACTAGAATTCGCTTGTGCATTAAATACAACCATAAAAACCTTTAGTACGCGTTTGGTTCATGTTTCTTAAGACGTTCAAGCAAGTTACCGAATAGGAAGTTAGCCAGTTTTCTTAAGCCTAACATAGATAAACAATCATCCAATACAACTAACAACACACTAACAACCAATAATCAATAGCTAAGTTTCATTAGATCTAAGCAAACACAAGATAAATTTAGCCTAACATGTTAAACAAAAGACAAGAATAAGATAGAATCAAACAACACATAGACATATTGAATGATTAATTGATAACTTATCTTTCAATGAAACATGGAAGATCTCAAGGCAAAAAGCCCTGAAAAAGATGTTAAAATCGTCTTAGGGTTTTATCCCAAAATTCCACACACTAAGCCCTCTCTAATGACAAAAGATTAGAAAACTATATATAGATTTTTGTATCTGACGGCGTCACCTTATGGAGTGTGACGCCGTCACCTCGCCGCTTTTAGGGTTCCCGGATGACCTTCTTGACGCCGTCCCTCTTTAGCTCTTCCAAAATCCATTCTGGCTTATCAAGGCTTGACGCCGTCAGCTCGTGAACGTGACGCCGTCCCCTTATGATTTAAGCCGTGACGCCCTTGATCAAGTTAAAGCGTGACGCCGTCAGAATTCACATGCTATTTTCACTGGCTTATCATGAGTAAATTTCACGTCCAACTTTTCTTGCCAAAGCATGACGCCGTCCAGAGTAAATCTTGACGCCGTCAAGAGTAACTTTTAGCCAATTTTTGAGACTTTGTCGTTTTCTTCACTTTAATGCTCCAAAAACGTCCAAAATGCCTCCTTTTCCAGATTTCTCCTCAAAAGTACCTAAAATGACAAAAGGAACGATTTAGGGCAATATTTGATCAAATAAATACGATTTAGGGCTTAAATGACCCCTTAAAAGCGGTACACTTTTCGCCTCATCAAGCTACTTTCCAAATTATTAGAAATCAAAAGCAAAATTCCATCTATGAAATTGCAACAAATTTGATAAACTGAATATTCATAAACTGTTTTTGATTGACATAAAGTCATCAATACATTATTCCAGGTTGTTTAAAACCAACCACCAAATTGAAATAAAAATAAAACAAATGCTGAGTATCAAATAAAACCATGAAATAATCCATAATCAAAATACCAAGATAACAAAACAAGCTGAAAATAATAGAACCATTAGTCGTCTTATTGCTCCATCTCGAACAGGTATCGCTACTCCATCTTGAACATGGATCTTTGCTCCACCTCAAACAGCACCGCCTCCCTCTTTCACGAACTCTATAGTTACATGAGGAAACAATAGTTTGTGTTATATACCAATATAAGAGTTTAGAGTATACATCAATAAATTAGGCAAGATAAAGAGATACAATGGTGAGAAACTTACCGTCTTCAATGTCTTGTATCTCATCCCAATTTTCTATTACGTCTAACAGCGTGGAGTTCCACGAAACCAATCTTGGGTGCAGATTAAATTTTCAACAACAGGAGGAGTTAGAGAACTCCTGAATGCATCTAGCACCCTTCCACTCGTGCTACACAAAGATTCATAAGCCACAATGGAAATTGGAATGGCCATAACATCTCTAGCAAGCAAAGATAGTATTGGAAACCTCGGGCTGTTTACCTTCCACCAATTAAGAATATCAAACTTATCAGATTCATCTTCGACGTCCTCATTCAAATACCTATCTAACTCAGACTTTGAGTCTTGCATCCCACTTTCAGACTTTCTTCGTTTCATCTCCATTCGAACCTTTAGATTAGAGAAATAAACATTAATAAAGTAAATATGTATTTTGAAATAAAATATACTGAAAATATTAACCTTTTGTTTTAAAATGACTGGTGGCTCAATAATTGAAGTTGCAACACGCTTATTCATTGATGAAGCACCAGAAGTTTCAAACAATGTATGTGTCTCTAGTGGGGCATGGATTCTGACATAATCTTCATATAGTTCAACCAAAGAGGCTTTTATCACAGCAAACATAGATTTCCCTTCCATTTTTCCATAAACGTCCCCTAACAACACTTCGACATACTCGTAACTTATTTCTCGGATCAAGCACAGAAGCTACAACTGTTGCCATATTGCATTTTTCCAAGCTCCCGTAATACTTATCAAACTTACTTTTCATCATCTTCGCCATCACAACAATATTTTTATCTGGAACACCATTAATACAATTGTTCAAAGCAGCATCAATGGATGTAATATCATCCAAATAAGCTTGTTTCTTTTTTTCGTGTTGATACTTGATACGCTAATAAAACATTTGGGATTGCCCAATATGTTAGTTCTGTAGCAGTTCTAGTAATCGTGTTTCCCACTTCCCAGATGTTGTATTTTGTTGGGTTTGGTACTGTATCTGCAGTATTTTCATTTTATTGGTTAAATATAACGTGATATAGTTACATCTGGGTAGCCGCCATAAACATTGCATTCATATCAGAAGATATTCGTGAAAAATTTGAGAGTATTTCAGATTATTTCCAGAGAAAAGGTAAAGACCAATTGTATGTTAATTGGAAAATGATAGCCGCGTTTAAACATTGTGCTTTAGGTTGTTTTAAAAATTGTGCTTAAGGTAGTGCCTATCAAGAAGATCGAGACGTGAGGAAGCCAATTTAAAATAAGAAAATAGAAAATGCAGAATCTATTTATCAAATGCATGTTTCTTGTTGGTTACACTTGACATATAAAAGAGCTCACTACCAGTGTTATAGCACCAGCACGACTGCCCCATCTTCTTAATGGGAACTGAACAAAGATACAATGTGAACTTGAGGAGTCGAAAATCAAATAGCCATCTAGGTAGCGCAACAAGATTGGCTTAAACATAAAAAAAACATCATCACAGAAAGTAACATACAAGCTTATTAGACCAATCAAATGTACGCCTTATCCAAGTCCTGTATAAAGCGCTTTCTGGTTCTAGTTCATCAGGGCCACAGTTGGAAGTTATCACCAAATTATTTTTGACCACAAATTCATACGGATACGAGAATGAGCATAAGCAAGTGGAAGTTGTGGTCATCTATTAGAAGAAATATATATGAAAAATTGACATTTTGCAAAATTTTGAAATACAGATGATAAAGAAAAAGTTTGATAGGAAAATGCAGAAGATAAAAGGCAACACTAACTATATTCAAAATATTCAAATTTTAGAATAGGCTATTTGTCGATCTCACTTTGTCACTGCCACTCTGTCACATTCTCTAACTTAGTGTTTATGCATCTTACAAGTTTTGTTTATAGATCATAATATCTTGTATATACTTACATACATGAACGCACCCTTTTCTAATTAGTAATAAATTATCCATAATCCATAGAGCGTGGTATCCAAAAAAATAAAATAAACTGTATCCACATACATACCCTAGCAGCATAGAGCACGAGTACCTTTACCAAGAATATACTACCATTACAATCACTCTCTCAAGTCCTACCTCTCCAAAGCCACAAAACAGCCAAATAGTCACCATGTATATGTACTAAGGTAACATATACTTCCTTTCTTAGATGGCTACTATAGTTTTCCATGGAACCAACTATAGATATAAAAATATGTATTGAAATGATAACCATCCTAAATGTAACTTTATAACATTCACATTATGCAATCTAGAAGCACCTCTCTAGCCAAACCTCTAAAGATAACTCAGGATTCAGTTGGAAGTTATCACCAAATTACTAGTGGAAGTTATGTCTGGGCACCTTTGACTTACCAATGGATTACATGGGTCATGTTAGATAATACACATATGAAACACATGGATTTGACAAACAAATTCTTGAAATTAATAACAGTATGTCAAAAATTGAAAAGCCTAACAGGTAATGAATTGATAAACTTGAAATAAGTAATGGTAAATTACTAAAATTAACAACACTTACATAAAACACATACCATAACCATACTGAAGAGTTGAGATCGAAACAACAATAGAAAAACCCAGAACCCACTTGCAAGTTGCAATTGAAATTTTTGACTGATAGTGGTGTGGTGATATGCGAATACGAGGATGCCAATTTATAGGTGGAGCCATGGAGGAGAATTTTGGTGATTGATGATGCGGGTGTGATTTTGGTGCGTGATTTTGGTAGTGACAGAGGGAACTTTCAAAGAATAGAATTCTAATATGAGTAACTCTTCAATTATCCCCAATTCCTAATATTTGATTGATTATTTCACATATTATAAAAATTATAAAACGCTTCTTTCCTTATATTTTCGGGTATTCAGGTGGAACCTGAATTTATAATTTTAAACCCACATCCGATCCAAAAACCTGTATTATAATTCGGGTACAACCAAAAATCCAAACCAAACCCATGTAAGCCAAACCCATTTCACCAAATGTCATTCGGTTTGGTCGGGTTTTCAGGTCAAACCATTTAATGAACAACCCTACATGAGATGTTAAACGAATGAGCCAAGATGATATGGTTGTACATGAGATGTTAAACGAATGAGTCGAGATGATATGGTTGTACACGAGATGTTAAACGAATGAGCCGAGATGATATGGTTTTACATGAGATGTTAAACGAATGAGCCGAGATGATATGGTTTTACATGAGATGTTAAACGAATGAGCCGAGATGATATGGTTGTACATGAGATGTTAAACGAATGAGCCGAGATGATATGGTTGTACATGAGATGTTAAACGAAGGAGTTGAGATGATATGGTTGTACATGAAATATTGTCTTCTTTCTTCTACTGCACAAACATATTGGCGCCAACACTTCCCACCAAAATATTAGTGCCAAAACTTCCCACCACAAGTTAGCAGATATGCACTATCCTCACAAACACATTATATTCACTCTTATCCTCAAAGCCACTTAACTTTGCAACCTCTTATCTTCACACCAATTTCAAAACCTGAGATGCAGCGATATAATCCTTTTATGTGTTCTTGTGGAACAGGAAATATAAAATTAAGAACATCACATCAAGAAGATACCTTTAGATGGAAATATTATGCATGTCCTCTTTCGAAGGTGAACAATTATACATTTCTTATTTATGTAAATATTCAAACAATCGTAAGATTTCCTTATTATGTAACAGCCAAGAGAAAAAGATCATGGATGTGGATATTTTATATGGAAGAGTGAATTTGATGACCGGTTACGAGTAGTCTCTTCTGCTTCAACATCTCAAGGTGATGGATCTGCACCAACAGAGTGCTCAAACTGTAATGCCAAAGATCTTAGGATAAACATGCTGGAATCACAAAAACAGGTGCTAGAGACAAGAGTAAACATGTTGGAATCCCAAAAACAGGTGCTAGAGACAAGAGTAAGGATGCTGGAGGCAAGACTTAAAGTGGCAACGAATCCCGACGACCCCGACCACGCATGTCAGTCGGCTGCAATACTCCGTGAGCTGTTAGGTGACTTGGACAATCTTCATATGTAATGTTGGTGCTGTTGTTGTTTGTGTTATTGTTGTTGTTTAATAAAATGTTGTTGTTGTTGTGAAAACTTAAGTATTTCACGAGGCTTCTTTAACGCCATTGACCTCTGTATAAACCGATAACATTTTTTCGTTTGGCTATGCATTTAAGTCTTTTGAAAGTTCACCTATCCGTCCTTAAGTTCTTTCAAAATAATATATTTAACTGTTAAGAAAATTTCCATATCACTACCATTGTATATTTGACACTTTTGATTTTTTTGAAATAAATTGACATTAATTGGTGCCAACACTTTTGGCAGGGACACGTCCCCGCAAAAAGATATTATAGTAGCAGAAAATATTAGCGGGATAAACTAATTTTTAGGGGGAAAACTGGATAACATTCTCGGCGGGGACATGTCCCCGCCAAAAAACTGGTACTGTGCATCTTAACTTTTGGCGGGGATGTGTCCCCGCTAAAAGTGAAGGCGGGAAAAAACCCAAGGAGCAATTAAGAGTTCCAAGTTTGGTCAAATTTTGGCAAATATGAAAAACAATTTCGGCGGGGACATGTCCCCGCCAAAAGGTTGAGTTGAAAATTTACTAAACGGTCAGCGAGACTTTGTGCCAGCTCAGCGGCATTTTTTTGTTTAGCGACTTTCGGCGGGGACATGGGCGTCCCTGCCAAAAACGTCCCCGCCCGTCCTCTCTTTTGTTGTTGTGAATCTAACCCTCGTAGACACCAGTAAATGAAACAAGTGATTAAAACAATCACCTCTACGAGTGCTCACACAAACACGTCAAACAAATACGCCCGGAGTGCTAGCCGTATCTCACGTAAACCCAAACAACACGTGTCAAAGCTCAAAACAAAACCAGAACCAAAACAGGTTCTGTCCGACTTGTTTTCCTTTGTTATCCGAGAATGAACAAAAAAAGCTTAGGCTTCTTCTTCTTGTTGTGACGGCTGGGAACCAATGGACCACGAAACCTACTACTTCTGAAGAAGTAACAGGATCAAACAATACCTACTTACACGCCTTGGATCAACTAGTATGCAAGTAATAGGTTTATGAAGTGATAACCGAATAACCAAGAACCCTAGAGAAGGCTTGATCTATTCAGTTTGGATTGAAGAGAGTTTACGTGTTTTTTGCTTCTGTATTTCGTCTCTAATGAGCTGAGATAGGAGGGTTTATATAGCCTCTAAGTCTTACTCATGATAAGGCTAAAACACCTTTCATGATAAGCCTAAAACTCTTCCATTTTAAGCCTTATCATAACTCTTTCTTTTCCCTTATCACTTCAAACGAATCTAGACCCTTTCCTGAACTTCAATGATCCGGCCATAAGTTCAGGACAAGCAATTAATATTGTCTAGTTCATTTCGTGTCCAAAATGGGTCACTTTTGAGCTTTACGTGAAACGTATTCTAATGTTTAATGTGTGTGCCCCCAATAGGCGCACACACCTTTAATCTTATTATGCTAATCCAACTCTCACATTCCAACAGCTCCCACTTAGGAGTTGGATTAGCAGATAGCACAAATACCAATGGCGGAAACGTCTAGCAACGCTCTCACTCGCTATTTAAACTAAAAGTGTCTAAGATATATAAATCATTCTCAGCAGCATGGTCATTTATGTCTTGCTTTCATCATCCTTTGTTATAGATACCGTTTAACAATGGATATGGATCCTAACTCATTCCATATAGTTTAACCATTTAGTTTCTCGTTATAGAATTTTAATTAGATATACCAAATGTAATCAAGAATCATCTTGCATTACCCTTTGGGTTCGGCCGAACAATTATCTGATTAATTCTGGAGAGGGCCCATGGTATCTTTCTGCACATATCAAGTGGAGTAACAAATCCTTTATTGACTACAAGTGTTGTGGATGCTGCTTCATATCACTCCGAAAAATAGCTTTTATAACTACCTTATTCAGGACAGCTTTTGGCATATAATTACAAAAGTGATATTCACACATAACAGAACTTGCTTGTATCTCAAGTCTAAGGATGACTTAACAACCATTTCAACATTTTACTCATGACAAAGATCCAAAAGTAAATGTTTGAAAGTTGGGGTATCCAATATGCATCCCTTGTGAATAAATATGAGTTTGGCGGGAACAATCCACATTCTCATAGAATATAACCAACACTCACATTTGCCTTGCATAACAATATTCCCATATCGTTAGCCGACAATGGACATATTTAGAATGATAAATCATTTCATGGAATAAACAAGCAAATATGGAATAACAGGTTATATGAATAAAATAACAAATACCTCGTATCTTTATTTATCAGAAAATAAAACTGTTTTACAATTCCAAATTATCCAAATACTAATTAACACACAAATTTACATGAGACTACTAGCTGGTATCAAACCAATATTCCTAGTCAATTTAGAATGCTTAGGATATGCTAAAGCCTTCGTAAAGGGATCAGCTAGATTGTCATCTGTGTGAACTTTTAATATCTTCACGTCACCCATTTCAATGGTTTCTCGAAGATAATGAACTTTTGCGAGGTAATGTCTAGCACCCTGGTGATTCCACTTTCATTAGCTATAGTAATGGCTCCAGTATTATCACAATACATATTTATGGGTTCTTCAATTGTGGGAACAATGCCAAGCCTATAAATGAATTTTTGAATCCATACAGCCTCTTTAGATGCATCATAAGTAGCTATATACTCAGCTTCTATAGATGAAGTTGCAGAAATACTCTGCTTTATGCTTTTCCAATCAATAGCACCTCCATTTAAAACGAATACATATCCAGTCTGAGAGTTTAGGTCATCAACATCTGTTAGATATCCAGCATCAGTGTAGCAAGAAACCCTGAGCTCTCGTTTCATATCACCTCCGTAAACCAGAAACATATCCTTAGTATTGCGTAAATACTTAAGAATATTCTTAACAGCAGTCCAGTGAAGTTCACCTGGATTCTGTTGAAAACGGCTTGTCATGTTCTGAGCGAACGCAACATCAGGACGAGTACATCTCACAGCATACATAATTGATCCTATAGCCGAGGCGTAGGGAACTCTTTGCATGCGCTCTTTTTCAGCAGGTGTCTCAGCACCTTGTGATTTACTCAATTTAGGCTCATCTTGCATTGGGATAGTTCCTCGTTTGGAATTCTCCATGAAATATCTTTTCAAGATTTTCTCAATGTAAGCACTTTGACACAAACCAATTAACCGTCTTGATCTATCTCTATAGATCTTGATTCCAAGAATATATGCAGCTTCTCCTAGATCTTTCATGGCAAAACATCTTCCAAGATAGGATTTTACATCTTGTAACATTGGAATGTTGTTTCCCATGAGTAATATGTCATCAACATATAGAATTAGGAAAGTGGCATAACTCCCACTAGCTTTCTGATATACACATGGCTCATCTTGATTCTGAGTGAAACCGAATTTCTTAATCTCATCATCAAAACGTTTATTCCATTGCCTAGATGCTTGCTTAAGTCCATAAATGGAATGCTTGAGCTTGCATACTCGGTTAGGATATTTTGGATTAACAAAACCTTCAGGTTGCACCATATAGACTTCTTCGAAAAGATGTCCATTGAGGAAGGCGGTTTTGACATCCATTTGCCAAATCTCATAGTCATAGAATGCAACTATGGCTATGAGAATCCTTATAGCTCTAATGTCGGCAATAGGAGAGAAAAGGTCTCTTCATAGTCAACCCTGTAGGTTTGAGTGAACCCTTTGCTACGAGACGAGCTTTAAAAGTGTGTACTGCACCATCCATGTCAGTCTTCTTTTTGAAGAGGCATTTGCTACCAACGGTTTTATCGTTAGGAGGAAGATCAACTAAGTCCCAGACTTCGTTGTCTTTCATGGATTGCATTTCCACATTCATCGCATCAAGCCATTTCTTAGATTCAGGATCCAACAATGCAGCTTTATAGTTATTGGGTTCACCAAGATCCCCAAACTCATGCTCCTCAGCATCGACGTATAAGAACATTCGATCTGGGGCACGGCGTGTCCTAGCGGACTTACGAATGGGATTGATATCACTTTGAGGTTCATCAATTTCTTGATCATCCTCATCATGACCTAAGCTAGTGTCTACAGAAGGATTTGTATCTTCTTCTTGAATAATTTCAAGATCTTCTAGATTCCCACTTGCTTCTTGATCCAAGAGATTTTTCTCAAAGAATTCAGCATTTCGAGCAACAAATACTTTGTTCTCGGATAGAAGGTAGAAAGAATATCCCATTGTTTCCTTTGGGTATCCTACGAAGATACACTTAATAGATCTGGGTTCCAGTTTTTCAGGTTTGGTAAGTGTATCACGCTTAACAAGTGCCTCACAACCCCAGACTTTTAAGTAAGACAAATTAGGGGCTTTCCCATGCCATACCTTGTATGGTGTCTTATCAACCTTCTTAGTTGGAACCATGTTGAGAATGCGTGCAGCAAACTCAAGGGCATAATCCCAAAAGGACTTTGGAAGAGTAGTTTGACTCATCATGGAGCGAACCATGTCTAGCAGTGTTCGATTTCTCCTTTCAGACACACAATTATGTTGCGGCGTGTAAGGAGGAGTGCGATGGGCAATAATCCCATGCTCCTTAAGATGATCAAAAAACTCTTGACTCATATATTGTGACAAACGGTAATTTTCCCCACTAATATTTTAATAATAAATGATAATTTATTATTACCTGACTGATAAATTAAGCATTCATGAGCTTGCATAACTATTTCGAGAAACAAACCCGCACGCTGTAGCATACAGTAACTCACTAAAACTATTTAAGTTTATCAGAAAAGGTGAATTTTCCAATTTCTGACATTTACATACCTCAACGTAACAAAAACGAGAGGTTATCTCATTTTTCCTGAAAAATGATACCACACGCGTACCGACACCACATTAGTAACGGTTTAATTTTATAATTCATTTTCAGAGTCAATAAATTTTGCTTTATGCCAGTTTTATAAAAACGTCTCCAGAATTATATTTTTCACAATTATACGAAACTGGAGTACCACGATTTCACCTCAGCTCAACGGGACACGGGGTACACAAATTACACCCTAACATATAATAAAACCACCCACCTTATCCTTAAATCCGTCCACATACATCCCTATATCATTTTTAATGTTTTTCTTACCTGGTGTTGTCTTTCCCCAACGCAACCATACCATCATCTTTCAACATTGATCGATACATCCTCCCAAAATTTGAGTCACTCTCACATATCCCCTCCCGAAAACTTTATCACGAGACTTACTTGAAGATGAGTAGGGATAGTGAGCTTTGCTAAGAATTGCTACCTCACAAGATCGAAGCAAAGAAAGGATGGGTCAACCCTTCTTGTTTTTCTTCTTTTTAATTACCAACTGATCCACAGGGATGCCACATCTCAAAAGCTTCATTCAAAATCAAAAGGTAATCGGTGGTGGTGTTTCCTGCTTGAATCGGATTGGGTTTATTGTTATTCAAGTTTGCTGGTCTTTTTTTCAATCGACTCACCTTCCATTGTAAGGGTTTTCTTTGATTTCATCTTCATTGGAATATTTACGGTTGTAACATTGTAGAATTTATAAATATTTCCAGATGTGAACTTGGTTTTGGTTTATGTGAATTAAATTGGTTATCATCTTTCTATGTTCAATCGATTATAAGGTCTTTGTTGTAATGTCTTTTGTGTTGTTGTCGTGGTGTGGTAAAGTGAAAACTGAGAAATTTAAAACTAAAATCAAAACTATGATTGGCTCGGAATTGGAAGTGTAGGTCGTAGCTTTTGTATTCGGTTTTTTTTTTTTTTTTTGCTTATTTGTTCTTGGTTGATTGAATAAGCAGTATAATCAAGTAGTTATAAGTTGGTCGGATTGTGGCTAAGTTTTGCGAGTTTTAGACTATTGTGGTGCAACATGTAACCTGTTAAAGTATTGGGTCATGTTTGGTTTCTTGGAGTCGACACGATAGGCTATGCTAGTCTAGAGTTGAGAAGTTAAAAATTGTGATTTTGTTTGGATTGTGGTTAGAGGTCAAAACCCACTGTGGTGGATTCACAGTGGTATACGTTGAGTCGATTAGTTGTGTTTTTGGTTCCAGAAAACACACCCACGAAGGGTGTGTTGTGTTTGTTTGTCTCGGTATATAAGTATAACATCCAGTGGTATTTCTTTCTTGGTCTTATGTTGTTGTTGAGGTACAGATATTCTACCCTTTCTCATTAAGGGTTTTGTTCTCTCATGACTTCTCGATCCTTGAATTTGATTCATTTGTTTGATATGATCCGTTTGGTATGATTCATTTGATATGATTCCGTTTGGTATGATTCGCTCTGATATGATTTCGTTCTGTTAATATGATCTGTTTGGATATGATATGATTATGGATATGCTTTGATATGATATGTTATGTTCAGTGCCCGAGCTAACTAGCCATGGAGGTACCATGACCATGTCATTGAGGCACCAATGGCATGACACTTTCTATGGAGGTGTGATTGATCCACGGCGTCCTCTTCTGTTCTGTTATGATATTTGTGCACATTGGCCATTATGATATGTGTATATACCTATCATGAACAGGTGTATATATATGATTTGTTTTGCAGGGGGCGTATGGATGCATCCTAGGTATACGTTTGGTGTGATTGGTGTGATTATGATGTGACTTAGTGATTGGTTTGTGCGTGCCGTGCACCCCTCTCACTTCTGGTACTTGAGAGGTCTCCCCTCCTTGTATAATACGATTTGATGGATTATGTGATTATTTGGTCTATTCCAGTATCTCGTTTAGACACGCTCGTGGCCATTCCTATTTGATTCCTTGATTCATTATGATTATCTGATTTCGTACTATCTCGTGATTATCTCATTTCGTTATTCTCATTTGACTTATGATATTTGTTCAGCTGATCCTTGAGTGCTTATTCGTTTGACATTTGATATTTTGTTCAGCAGGATCTTGTGGATTCATTTCCCTATATTTATATATGCTTCGATTATTCGTTTTGGTTATATCTGTTCACTGGGCTTTTTAAGCTCAACCGCATTTCTTTTCATGAGGCAGGTTTTAGGTTGGAAGCTGGGATATGAGTGTAGAGTGCATAGGAGCTCTTAGTAGACCACCCTGACGATAGTTAACCATTTGCTTCTGGACTAGACTTGGATTTACCTTCAGTTAGATTTAGTTCGGATTTGTATTTCAGTTTTGGAACTCTTTATGTTTAGAGTTAGTATTTCATTATTACTTTAGAATACCTTGTATTCATTTATTTATAGGACTTCCGCTGGCGTTGTATGTTCTGATTGGCACTATAATGTGACATTTTGACCCTTGTCGGGTTGGGGTGTTACAATAATTATGTTATTTTCCTCCGTATTGTTAAATGCTAATTTATAGATTAGGGCGATAAGGTGTTGCTTTCTGATAGGGACGCTTGTTTAAAATTGATAAGGTGTTGCTTGCTTATTGTGAGCTTGTTTTGAAATAAAACATTAGCTTAACTATAAATATTCTAGCCAAATAATATTTTCAATTTTAGGGTGTAACATTACGAATTATTCCCTCCGTCTCAAATTATAAGTTCATTTCCAATTTACACAAAGTTTAATAAAATTACACTAACTAATCTATTCACCAACCAAATATCTTATCTCTCCACTAAAGTGTCTTTTGATTGGTCGAAATAAGAAAATGGACATGTATTTTGGAACAACCAAAAATAAAAAATTGACTTACAATGTGAGACGGAGGGAGTAGGAATTTTTTGTTAAACTTACTAGTAGCTAGAAGATAAAAGAAATACGAAGTTACAACGACCGCATACACGGAAATATTAGGTCACCTTAATTGCTTTGCCGAGTTTATATTTTGAGTGGGTTTGTATCGAAACAAATCTGATTGCAATATCTCTAGATTATCCAAAGAATTGTTAGCACAAGAACATTAAAACATGCTTCAAAATAATTGTTAATATTGTCAAGTCATTACAATTCAAACAACTAGCCACATAATTCGTAGGGAGAATTTCATATATATCCTATATCATCTTTTGTATCAGTTTTTGAAACATAAAGTACATCTGTATGTAATTTTTAAAATAAACATGGCCATATATGTAAAAGCCCCTTTGGTATGTTATCAACCATCAACCAGCGCGCAACCATCTTCCAAAGCTCATGCGCAATTGAACAACCCAAAAAGATGTGTTTAGATGATTCATCACTAGTAGAAAAAGGGTATTTTACAATGGACATTTTAAAACGGTTTTCAATTCCACCGTACGTAGTATAAAATATATCATTTAAAACGGTTGTTTTGGCTATTTAATATAATCTTATTATTTAAAGCGGTTGTATATAACCGTTCTAAAAGGTTGAATATTTTACTATTTTATTTTATTATTTACAGCGGTTGTATATGGGTGTTCTAAATGAATTTGACAATAAAAAAGTAAATGGCGGGTTAAAAGTGAAATACCAAAAACTTAGCGGGATAAAAAATTATTGTGAAAATTTTGAGCGGGATACACAAAACTTTTTGACATTAATTGATACGGTTTTTACATAGTCACCGTTCTAAAAAATGCACAATAATACACCCACCTCACACTTCACCAATTACAATTCACCAGAACCTTCAAAATCATATTAAAACAAGAAATTATCCACAAATTCTGGCAAAATTTGCATTTTTACGGAAAAAAAAAATTATGATTTAGAGTTTGAACCTTTTTACTCAATCTTGTGAGGTAACTACTTTACATTTTTTGTCTATGTGTTCAACATGATCTCATTTCATTTTTTAATTATAAAGCAACAAAGTTGTTGTATATCATATGGTTTTATTGATTTTCTATGCTTATGTTGTGTATTTCGTGTGGGATAAAGGGACCTCAAAACTAGTATTTGTTTTTGTTCTCTGTTGTGATGCCTTTCAAAAAGTTGTGATGTATTTAAATAAATAAATAAATAAAAAATAATTTGTACTCTTTTATGTATAAACTATTGTAGATAACATAGGAGTATTTATGTATACTTTGAAAATTTTGTAACCTATCTTCATTTGTAGGTGTAAACTAGTATATACAATGGCCGGAAGGGGTTAGCGAGGTGCATAAGTGGCCGGGTTTTATACTTAACACAAATACATGTACTTCGTGTATGTATAAAGTAGTTAAGACCTTTTTTTGAACCAGGACATTTGATATTGAGAAGGAAAAGGAGACACAATTATCCAAAGTGAACTATGTTTGAACTTTGTTTAACTACATTTAAACTTTCCTTTCCACATAATGTGAGTATTGTACTACTTATTTACTTTGTTCTACACTAAATCTTGTTCTCTTGTAAAATAACTTATTTGACTCTTCATTTTGATTTGTTTATAGGGTTGGAATGACTCGAAACCCATAATTATACGACACATTGATGAACGGGTAGAGAATTATTGATGAATGGGCAGAGAATTCGATGTCACAATTTTACTCAATTCATTTATCACATAACTGAGGTTTCTATTGTCGAACTCATTGCATATGTATAATGGTTAGGTTATGAACAACTTTAAATATGGAAGTTTGTTATCATGACATTTGATGATAATTTTTTGTATGAGATTGTTATCTTAGTTTATTAAATTGTTAAGTATGATTTTATCCATTTGATTTGTTGTTGAAATTATAGTTTATTTTATTGGGGCATGATTTTCTAGCTTTGGGCACCAGGAGTGGGGAGCTCTAAATTTATTATACCTCCCAAATTCAGCTAATAAACTTCAGCCAACTCATTCTCAAAAATTCTCATCCCTCCCAACCTAATTCGCTGGCGCCTGATAAATTCGCATCCCTCTCAAAAAAAAATTTTCTTTTTTATAATTAAACTAGTGCCATATATTTGCCATCCACAATCAAATTTTTATTAAAAGTTTAGCTACATAACATTCCTTTTGGCGTTCCTTTTTTATTAAAAGCCCAAAACAACCATTACACACATCCTCACACACATAAAAAAGGAAAAAGAAATGCAGCAACCAAACAACACCGGCCCTTGAATCAGACCTCCCATCACTCACCAGAATCAAAGTCAAATCATCCTCTCCACGTTTCAAATCAAATAGCAATCATCAGCCGACACCCCAACCGCTGGAGCCCAACGCCATATCGCTGTCAAATGGGCCGTACACTAGTACTTATGAACATCTTGGACTACCATTACTCTTGTCTCAAAAAGGAGAGATACGAAGGATTTGATGTGTTGGTAGTTAAGTTAACAGGTTGTGTTTCAGGATCTACTCTTTGTTTGTTATTGGTAAGTGAATTTTCTAGTGTGAGAAATTGATAATTAGAGGATCACATGAAGTAGTGGCGTTGGTTTGTGAATTATAGTCATATGCAAATTTATCACCACCGGTATGTAATACCGTCGACCATAAATTTTGGCCATGAATTTGATGCCGGCGGCGGTGTTACCGCCGGTATGGGGCATAAATTCACCCATACCGACGTCCACTCCTAGTACCCTTAGTTTTGTACATGAAAACAAAGGAATAAAAAGATTCTCGTATGGTACTAGCTTTGTACGAGGAAGAAAAAAAAGAAAAAATAAATTCTGGCATGACCCATTTTTAAAAACGTTTTTTTTTTTTTTTTTTTTTTTTTTTTTTTTTAATTATTTTTTCATGTATTAGAAAATATAAAATATAATATGCTATTAAAAATAACGTTTGTTTTTTGTTGTAGTAAAAAAGAATTATTACGTTTGAAAATAACCGTTCTTAATAAGTACTCTATTAATATTATATGCAATGAGGTTTTTTTATTTTTTTGAACGGCTGATTTTATTAAAACAAACTAGCAAGAAGCTAGAAGATTACAAAACATTATAAAGTAATAAGGTGAGGGTTTTTAAGCCACTCAATCCAACTAAAGAAAGTTTTACATTTATAGCGACACCAATTGAACGAACTAGAGACTACAATATCAAAGATGTCCGCCTTGAAAGAATTCTGACGACCAAAAATACTCTTGTTACGAAAACTCCAAACATGCCACCATAACACATAGCAAATACCTTCAAAAAGTTGCTTGTGCTTCCACGAAAGACGAAGGCTCAACAACCAATCCAACCATTCTTATTATATGCAATGAGTTGATCATGTGGGTGCACGTCTTTTATAACGGGTTTGAACCGTTGTAAATAAGCATATAACGGTTCATTCCGTTTTAGAAAATGCATTTTAACCGTTCTTACTCCGTAAAAACCATTTGTGTACTAGTGCATGATCATCATTACACACCGGACAACGTGTAAAGCCAATATATACCTAGTCATGTGTACTAGTGCATGATCAAGGACGAGCCTTCTGAATATTAACCTTGAGAAGAATTTTATTCCACTTGATCCGGTTGTCAAGTTCATCTATTTGTTTTCTTCTTACAAAATTGCACAATATAAACATTAAACAATCTCAAAAAGTCAATAAGTTAATACTTGATAAAGCATGCATTCACTCAATAATATAATTGTAGATCCTTTGGAGTGTTAAAGGAAAATGAAAATAAATAAAGCATGTTTGCATGAATATGACTTTTGATTTTTATGACTAATTGGTAAAAAAAATTAAGCGCAATGTACTCTTTTTAAAATAACCTGAAAAGTATTATCTAAAATATCTTAAAATAAATGTCTAATTGCAACTAATGAAATTGTCTCTGAGTGAGTAAATAAGAAATTTTATTGGTGCACAATATTAAGGTCCCAATTTTTTTTAACCGCGTGCATTTTGTAAATGTAGATTTAATTTGTAAATGTAGATCAATTAAGCCTTTTCTCAATGACTCCAGCAGCTCAAATACATGACTTTTCTCAATGACTCTTCTGATTGATCTATTCCTCTACTTGAAGCCATGGCAGCCTGAGAAGACAGCTTCTTTGATTGAGTGACTGATCGAATGGTGGACTTTGCATGGTGGTGGATGGTCCTGATGGTGTAGTTCCACCTTGCAAAACCTTGATCTTTTAGTGCTTCTACCAATCCAACTGTTCCTGCCACAATCAATGATCTCGTTCTTGAACTCATCGTAACTTGATACTTCTAATATATTGAAAGTTGAGTATATAAGAATACAAGATGTGTTTGATTTGATGAAAAAAGGACGAGACTGAAATAGGGTATATATAAAAGTGATCCGGCCACACAAGCAAGCAAACATGCAGCCCCAAGTTTTTGGAACAATACAACAGGAAATGCAAATGGTTTTAAGTTATTTGAATTCTCAATAATGCCCCTCTACATAATTCTGTTATTGTACTCTGTATTATTAAATGCTAAGGTTAGGGCGATAAGGCGTTGCTTTCTCATAGGGACGCTTGTGGATTTAATGCTAAACATAGGAAGGAGGGTCAATCCTTCCCATTTTTTCTGCCCCAATAAGGGCGATCTACATTTTTTTTTTTTAACATTTTTAACACAAACTTAAATTTCATTAATAATTAAAACTTTAAATAATAATTCAAATAAAATTAAAACATTACAATACTTATTAAAAACTTAATAATCTAGGTTGTGGCGTGCCTTGATTGAATCATTGATTTCCTGTATTTTTTGTCGTAGTAGTGCGGGCAAAGATGGGTCGATTGGTGTGAGATAGAATATGATATTTTTTTCCCGTTTCTTTTCCCGCTCAAATTCAAGTTTTTATTGTTCTAGTGCAAATCTTTTGTCCTCCATTTCCGCTGCTTTCTGATCTCTTTTTGCTTGCAGCTCCAACTCATATTTCTTTTGCTCCAACTCTTGTTTCTTCAACTCGTAGTATTCGTCTGCCAGCTCCTTCTTCTTTCCCAATGTCATGGACTTAATGGTTTTCCATTTGTCGGCTACCCCTTCCATATACGAAGACTTGCAACTCTCCGATGATTTCTTCCTATTTTTCTTAGCTGCGTCACGACCCATTGGTCGCTCATTTCGAGTCTCTTTAGTAGCAGGCACATACGAGCCGGTTTCAGAAGTCTTGGCTTTTTCTTGACTCGCATCTTGGCTTAAAAAACAAGGCATCTCAGTATCTTTCCAAACCTCATGTTCCCTCAAAATTTCCCAACAATGCTCCAATGTAAACGCATGATCATACACTTTTTTGTATTCTTCACACGCTCGTCTGTAAACAGTGAGGTTATTCTCACAACTTGCATAATTCTTATAAGCATTGTCGTAAATGGCACAAAATTGACCAACTCTAAGACGAATCCTATTTTTCCACTTGGTAATGATCGAGTTGTAAGTTCTGTTTGCACCAACTTCTTTTTCAAAGTAAGCAATAACTTTCTTCCAAAATCCCTTAGCCTGCATATTGTTTCCCATCACGCTATTCTCGGAAGTATCACACCAAGCTTGGCACAACGCGATCTCTTCCTTGCGTGTCCAATTTGATGAATCATTCTTGGTATCTTTATTGGCATCTTTATTGGCACCATTCTTCTTAGCCTTTGTAGCTCGTTTCGTTGGCTTCTTAGGTTTGACCGGTGACATCTCTTCCGAAAAAGTGTTGTCGTCATCATCATCATCATCATTTGGAACCGAATCGTGATACGGTCCATGAGCCGAACCTTGACCCATAGAATACTCTTGACTAGGATAACCTTTAGCCGGATAACCCGAACCAGTTCCCACATAAAAATTTGGATTATTGTATAATTGTTTTTCAAAATCACAAGCACCAAGATTAATGCAGTTAACTGGAGAATACTGTTGATAATTTGAATGGGAAGACGTCGATGAATCCATTGTTGGATGATACAACGATTCCGGTGAGCCAAAAATAAATTGTTGGGATAAGCTTCGACGGGATTGACTTTGTTGTTGTTGTTGGTTGTTTTGATAGGGTGGAACGATTGATAGGACGATTTATAAAAAATGGATTGTGAGTTTGTTGTTGTGATGGTTGTTGCGATTGATAATCTAAAGTAGCGGGTCGGAAATTGACGGTTGGTGAGACACCGGTTAACCGGAAATTCGGATCCGGTGTTAATTGCGGAACGTTTTGTGGCAATTGGAATTTTCGGCCTTTTTGTTGTGGTGTTTTCTAAGATATTTTGAATTGAGGGAATTGTGGATTGAAGTGTGTTTATATTGTGTATTTATAAGTAAGTTTATAAGATTTTTTTTTTTTTTTTTTTTTTTTTTCAAACCGTTATACCCAATGGCTAGTTTGATTTTTTTATTTTTATTTTTTGTTGCAAACCGTTCACTAACGGTTAGAAAGTAATTGCATCACTCGAATCAAAAAATAAAAATAAATAATAAAATAACCAAATGAGTCGATCGCATGCACGACCTTGATCCAAAAAAAAAAAAATCGATCGATTACTTACAGAAGGAGGGATCAATCGCGATCGATTCAATCTATCGATCGATATTCATTACTGTGGTTAGTCTAACATCCTCTTGGAACAAAGATTTTCTTAATGTGAGCTTGTTTTGAATTATAAATGTTAAAAAAATTAACTCAACTATATACATACCGGATGCTAGCCAACAAAATAATGTAGACGTGTAAAGAAAAGGATAACCTTTGAGCTTATCCGAACGTTGCCATCATAGTGACAGACCAGTTGTTTTTAGTATTTATCAAATTCTTCACCAAAAAGCTATAGTAATCACTAGGGGTGTCATTTGGGCCGACCCGACCCGAACCCGAGTCGACCCGAACCCGACCCAAGTCAATTCGGGTCAACCCGAATTGACCCGAATTTATATTCGGGTCAATCGGGTCAACCCGAATTGACCCGAGTTCTAAACAAGGTCGGGTTCGGGTATGTTTTTTTAGCCTGGACCCGACCCGAACCCGATTGACCCGAGAAAACTAACAATTTACAAGGCAAAAACTCGGGTTGACCCCAAACACGAGCTGACCAAACCCGAATTGACTCGACCCGAGTTGACCCGAGACCCGAATTGACCCGACCCGAGTTGACCCGAGTTCAAACAGGGTCGGGTTCGGGTATATTTTTAAGAGCCTTGACCCGACCCGAGTTGACCCGAACCCGACCGGGTCAACCCGAATGACACCCCTAGTAATCACCAATGTATCAAATAACCACTAAAATCAACAAAATTAAATACTTTAAATTACAAATATTCAAGTACCACTAAAACAAATTGTCAAATTGTCTTCAGCTAAAAGATACATGCATTTAAATGTTTAAAATATCAAAGTTCGTGATTTTTTAATAAGTAAATAAATATTGCGGGAATAATATTTTAACATTTGTAAATGTGGACAAAATAGTTAAATGTTCACTTGAAAAAGTGTGGACAAAAAAATGTAAAATACACATGTATAAATGTGAAAGAATAACATAAACGAAGATTTCAAGTTGCTGCGAAACGATGTAGTTTTCTTAAGCGATTTAAAAAATAAAAAAATAAAAATAAATAAATAAATAAATAAATAAATAAATAACTTGACCAAATTGTATTTTAACGGGTTAAAACCCCTTTACCCAAAAAAAAAAATTAAAAAAAAAATAAAAAAAAAAAAAAAAATAGAACACCGAATAATTATTTCGGCTCCTACATTATGTGTTGCGACAAAGCCTGTTTATTGTATGCTAATTCGAGAGTCACAATATTTGTTGTTTGACATTATGTAGAGTGAACACAACAACATCTAAAGCAGCTGAATCATGAGTACCCACTTTATATTTAACACATCATTCTAAAACGCACGATGTCACAACAAATCCTATTACATTTATCGTGCACTGACTATCAAAGTGACACATACGTTGTTAGAAAAAAACTATCTACTTTAAATATAACATACCATTCTAAAACGCATGACATCACAACAAATCCTATTACATCTATTGTGCACAAATGACTGTCAAAGTGCCACATATCACAACATCTCCTGTTATATGTATCGCGTAGAAATAACAGATCCAACGACCCACAAATACAACAACATCTATACCTAATTTTTTCGTTGACGAATCATCAGTCTCTACTTTATATTTAACATATCGTTCTAAAGCGCACAACATCACAACACAACCTATTAAATTTATCGTGCACGAATTATTTTATCTTGAAATTGTTCCAAACAACTCTTGTCCATCTTAAATTTACAGTATGCTTCTTCTAACTGGATATCCAAACATCAGATATATCATTGTTTTTCTTCTCTTCAACAAACTTTAATATGGATCTCCTCTTCCTCTTCAAATTAGTGACATGTAACTTGTCTATAGAAAGCATAGCAAACGTAAAAAATTTCTAGTCGTATGCTCCTGTGTACTCGTCTTTAATTTTGTTTGCAACAATATGTTGTTTTACCACATAACTACCATGATTGTTGTCCAGGGCGTAAATGTTGTCATTTATTTTAAACATAATGTCAAACACCTACAAATCGAGACTGTAACTTTTGTCCAAACTTGTTTTGAACAACTCTTGCAAGAAATCAAAGTTCTTCTTTCTTTAGGTATACCCGGAATGTGCAAAATGTTGCCTTCCTTTCTAGTACCTAAAAAATCACAATTGTTTCATCATAAATTGCAAAATGAAATTATAGAAACATGCTCCCAAAAAAATTAATAATTTAAACTGGTAGGCTGACCAGGAAGATCTTCGAGACTTCACATTCGTAGGCTCGAACCGTTGGCTGTTAAAAGCTACAACTGCCGACAGACGAACCAAATATTACTCCATTTGGGATCCTAAAGTGCTCGGCCGACAACTTAATGTAGAAACATAAAAAAAAAAGCATAATTTCAGAAGTAAAATATATGGTTGGGATACACATTTCTTTTCCTAGAAACTGGAGTTATGAATTGTATTTTAGTTGTTAAGACTACAAGATCGTATATATACAACAGCTTCAACAATATGTTCTTAAGCGAATTTCTTTTCCATTATCAAGGTTGTACATCAATACAACATCCATAATTACATCATGACATAATCATCTGGTTACTCTATATCCATCTACCTAATACAAGCCCACCATATTTTAATTAATTTGGACCCCAGCAGCTCAAATACATGACTTTTCTCAATGACTCCTCTGATTGATCTATTCCTCTACTTGAAGCCATGGCAGCCTGAGAAGACAACTTCTTTGATTGAGTGACTGATCGAATGTTGGACTTTGCATGGTGGTGGATGGTCCTGATGGTGTAGTTCCACCTTGCAAAACCTTGATCTTTTAGTGCTTCTACCAATCCAACTGTTCCTGCCACAATCAATGATCTCGTTCTTGAACTCATCGTAACTTGAAACTTCTTATATATTGAAAGTTGAGTATATAACAATATAAGATGTGTTTGATTTGATGATAGAAGGACGAGACTCAAATGGGTATATATAGAAGTTATCCGGCCACACAAGCAAGCAACAGCCTCAAGTTTTAGGAACAAAACAGCAGGAAATGCCAATGGTTTTAAGTAATTTGGATTCTCAATAATGCCCCTCTACCTAATTTTGTTGTCGTATTACGTATTATTAAATGCTGATATATAGATTAGGGCGATTTGCTTTCTGATAGGGACGCTTGTTAAAGATTGAGAAAGTGCATTGTATTCCGAACAAGATTTTCTTATTATGAGCTTGTTTTGATATTAAAACTGTTAAAAAATTAACTCCAGCTATATCTATACCGGATGCTAGCCAACAGAATAATGCGGACGTGTAAAGAAAAAGATAACCTTTGAGCTTATCTCAACGTTGCCATCATAGTGACAGATAAGTTTTTGTCTTTTATCAAATTCTTCAACAGCTATCGTATCAAATAACCACTAAAGTAACAAAATTAAATACTTTAAATTTAAAAAATATTCAAGCAAAAATAACATTTAACACATCAGTCATGTCTATGTTCGTTGTAATAGTTTTACTGTGTTTCTAAATAATGAGCATCAAAACAAATTATATTTACTATTTGTTGCTCGATAATGCGCTTCTTCTAGTTCGCAAACGACTTTCTCCTCATTTAAACATAGAACTCAAAGTATTCATAATTCATGGCCTCATTGCGAACGTGATGGTTGACGTACGGTTCGAGACCATATCTTAATCGTGTAATAGTTTAGTTTGTGTATCACATGTATTATATATGAATATGATGGTTAAATAATTACATGTTAAATTATAAGCTATCTGCCTTGGTGGCGTACAATATTTTCTCTTCAACAATTGCTTATATGTATACAAGTGATTTTTTTCAATACATTCACAATCTCAATGTTTTATATTAGAATCTCCCACAGTATATGTTTTTACGAGTATATAACTGCTAGGACTACCAGTTTACTGCATCAGAAATTAAAAGAAAATGAAATTTATATATAGAAAAGAAGTGTGATAAATGGTGCCTTAAATGTGTGGGAGAAATTCATGACTGATTACAACTAGAGCTAAATAGTATTTCAGAAAATGAAACTCTCAACCTAAACAACATCATCAAAAATCACTAAATTCGATCAAGAGTCATACTCGCATCATCGATTTCTAATCATCCATCAAGTCAACTCCGATCCCAGTCTTCATGCGATCTTCAGTTCTGTCCCCAGCAGTTTAAGTACATGACTTGTCGAATAGAATCATCAGATTGTGTCGTCTTCATGTCTCCACCATCAAGGATTCCCTCGTTAACGTTAGATCGCGAAATACCGAAAAATGGACGAAGATCAAAACCGGCAGAAGAAGTAAATTTCTTCTTGCCATGCATGTCGAAAGGAGTTGACTAGTGATCTACGTTTGCAACCTTGATCTGTATGTCCATTAGCAACAGCGACACCAGCAGCCATCCAAACACGGCTTATAGAAGCAGACATGTCGTATGGAATCAAAAGTATGTAAATATTTGGTTAGTTGCGATTTAAGTTGTTGTGATGCAATATGAAATGAGGAGATAAGTGAAGTGGGATACTTATAGGCTAGTAATGTATAGATATGCATGCATTCATGCATATGGAACATGTGAATATATGATGAATATCACGTGAAAAATCAGATGGTAACCAATGGGTAGCCAACACAATGCTAATGTTTCCACGTAATGGAATATGTAGACTAAACAAATCCAAATGTATACTATTAATTTGGTAATTTTTTATAAAGGGTTGCTCATGAAGTGAGTTTACATGCGGTCTCCATGTCCCTTTACATTGCATTATAGTACGGGGCATTGAATACACAAAATGACACCATCAAGGCACGTGGGTTCACATGGTCTTTCTGTTGTCGTCTTTCATTACGACAATTTTGTATGGGATATGGAATAATGGATTGACCAAAGTAGATGACATATATATATTTTGTCTTTTTTTCTCATAGTTACGTCCACTTTATAAAAACCGCCTTTAAGATGATGCAATGCAGATAGATTTAATGTTAAGGTAAGTATGAAATAGTTGGGCTTCGTTGAGACCTTACATTGCACCAACTTTTTGGATTGGTATATATAATATTGCTACTTAAATGGGCTTTAGGGAGGCCAACTAGTATATCATTTGCTTCTTAGCAATTTACAGTCTATTTGGTTATGTTGGCTGGCTTGTAGACTTGCAGGCTTTAGTGGTTTGGGGTCTAAAGTTATGTGGTATCTTGTTACTTTGTTAGACGTCTCCTTAAGTCTCACATAATGGGAGTCTGGTATATATCTAGTTGCTTGTTTTGTCTTGTGGAAATTATCGGAAAAATATTTGATTAGTATTTATACGCTGGCTGATTTTATGGCTTCCACGTACATGTAATCTGTAATGACTAAATAACATGTTTGGTGCGCTTCAACCTATATTATAAAAAATGCATGTAGCAATACGGAGTATTTCAGAAAATATGAACGGAGAAATACATGCAATGAAAATTATCTTTTTCTTCGACTTCAAGGAAAATAGAAATTTACTGTAGAAATGATCTTTTTTTTTGTACCTTTTTTACTTCTTCCACACTGAAATTCACTTGTTCTTTTACAAATTTACAATTAACAAAAATCTTGAGTTAATTACATAAATCGTCCTTGTGGTTTGCTGATTTTTACGGATCTTGTCCCGGTGCTTTTTTTTAAGCGGGTTTCGTCCCTGTGGTTTTTGATTTATACGGATCCTGTTCAAATTTCGACCCAACTCCTAACGATCGTTAAAAAGGACCTAACTTGACATTGATGAACTAACGTAAGGGCTAACCTTGCAATTTGGGTTTTCCCTCTCAAAATACAAACCACAAGGACGATTTATGTAATTTACTCTTCAGAAAAAGGAAAAAAAAAAAAGAAAAAAATAACTCTTTTTAGTTTTATTATAGGAAATTTTAAAAATTTTATTATTATAAAAAATAATAATTAAAAAAAAAATTGGGCTTATGTAGTAAACGATTTTTTTAATAATTTTTTGTATTCTTTTTATACGTTTTTATCAGTTTTTATACGTTTTTTACGATTTTTGTACGTTTTTATACGATTTTTTTTCCTTTTTGGACGTTATTTTAAATATTAAACGTTTTCATCCATTTTACACGTATGAAAACTTATAAAACACGTATAAAAACATATAAAAACCATAAGAAAATGTATGAAAACAACGTAAAAAAAGGGATGAAAACGTATAATGACGTCCAAAAACGAAAAAAATCGTAGAAAAAGGTACAAAAATTATTATAATACAATTAAAATTAAAATTTTTAGATTTTCTTTTAATAAAATTATTTTTTTTAAAAGAAAAGTTTTTTTAATAATTTTTTTTAAATTAAATATTTTTTTAAATTTTCTTTTAATAAAATTATTTTTTTAAAAGAATAGTTTTTTTTAATTATTATAATAAAATTAAAATTAATTTTTTTTAAATTTTATTAGAATTTTTTTTAATAAAATTAATTTTTTTTATAAATATAAAAAATTATTAAATTAAAATTAAATTTTTTTTAAATAAAATTAAAAAAAATTTATTTAAATTTTAAAAAATTCCTATAATAAAACTAATAAAAGTTTTTTTTTTTTTTTTTTTTTTTTTTTTTTTTTTTTTTTTTTTTTTTTTAAGAGTTAATTACATAAATCGTCTTTGTGGTTTGTATTTTAAGAGGGAAAACCGATATTACAAGGTTAGCCCTCACGTTAGTATATCAATGTTAAGTTAGGTCCTTTTTAACGATCGTTAGAAGTCGGGTCGAAATTTGAACAGGATCCGTAAAAATAAAAAACCAAAGGACCAAACCCGCTTAAAAAAAAGCACAGGGATAAGATTCGTAAAAATCAGCAAATCACAAGGACGATTTATGTAATTAACTCAAAAATCTATGTATACTCAAATCCAAGATACTGTTTATTCAAATCCAAGATACCGTTTGATCTAAGAGATGGGTAAACATATATACACTCGGTTATACTGAAGGAGCGATGGATATCATATTACGGAGTATATGTTTGTTTTGCTTAGGACAAAAAATTACTATCATGCATATAGCTATTGTTTTGATCATAATCAGAACTCTCAATTCATTAAGAGGGTTGCACATCTTGCATAATAAATTACGTACACATTTTCATCTATATCTATCTACCAAGCCTGACGGACAAGGTAGACTCCTGCTAAACTCCATTCAGAATGGACCATTCAAACCTCGGCAGATTCAAGACCCTGGAAATCCAAATGATACACCTCCTACTCTACCATTCCTTCGCTTAAAGAGAGAAGATGATTACACTGTACAGGATTAGAAGCAAATTGCCGCTGATGACTTGGCAATGCACTTAATACAACTTGGTTTACCACGAGAGATCTTTGCTGCTATTGACAGTTGTGAAACAGCTTATGATATGTGGGAACGAGTTAGAAGACTTTGCCATGGCACAGAAATTGGACAACAAGATGTTGAAAACAAGCTGCTAACAAAATGGTAGAAGTTCACATCCACTCCAGCGAAACCCATTGAATCTTACTATACCAGGTTTTGCACATTAATGAACGAACTCATCAGAAACAAATTGTCACCAAGGCAAATTGTTCAAAACATCAAGTTCATCAACAATCTACCAGCAGAATGGGGTAGTTGAAAGAAGAAATCGAACTCTTGTGGAAGCTGCTCGCACAATGTTGATTTACTCTAGTGCACCACTATTCTTATGGGTTGATGCTGTTGCCACTGCTTGTTTCACTCAGAACCGATCCCTAGTCCATCCAAGATTCAATAAAACCCCGTATGAACTAGTGAACAACAGAAAACCCGATATCTCTTACCTTCATGTATTTGGCACTTTGTGCTATCCATCGAACGACAGAGAAGATCTGGGAAAGTTGAAAGCTAAGGGTGATATTGGAATCTTCATTGGTTATTCAGAAAACTCGAGGGCATTCAGGGTGTATAACAGAAGAACTAAGAGAATAATGGAGACAATGAATGTGAAGTTTGACGAAATTTCACAAATGGCTTCTGAGAGACTCGCTCTAGAGCCCGCACTTAACCCTATGGCTTCTAATCATACCGGATTAGGACCCGCACCAAACAGTCAGACTTCTGGACATATCAATTCAGGACTCGTACCCCAAGGAGCTCAATCAACTAACACCGAAAAACCAACAAATCAAGAACTGGAAAATTTCTTTGAGTTTATGTATGATGAGTACTATGGTGGCGCTTCGATAAATGCATTTCAACAACGTTCCGCTGCACCCGCTCAAAATCATCAACCACCACCGCAAGATGCATCAACAACATTCGAAGCTGACGCACCAACTCCCTCAACGTCATCAACATCTACTCCACCAACTCCAGTAATTGAGACTGTTCTACCAAGAGTTGATGAGCAAAATCCAAACACACCGATTCAAGAAGAAGAACAACAAAATGATGATGTGTTAGAAGAAGAAGTATTCGAAAACCCATTTGCAACGAATTCTGCTGAATCATCTTTAAGGTTACATGAACCATCTAACACACTGTGGAAACCGTAGAGGGGGGTGAATACGTTTCCATTTAAAAACTTAAAACCTTTTGTATCAAACACCCAATCAAGTGTGACGTAATATGAAAAGTGTCAACAATGATCATATATCATCTAGGGATGAATAAATTAAACTACAACACAAGCACCATCAACCATGACACATACATAAGATAAGCAACTAGCCACACAAGCATAAACACAATGCAAATATAAACATAAAGCGATAAAGAATAAAATGAAAGTAAAGAGATAAGTTAGAAGGCGCAAACCGGACACGGTGATTTATAGTGGTTCGGTCACGAAGCTCCTCTTCGCCCTACTCCACTCCCCGAGTACCCAACCCGAGAGTTACTTCACTAATCAACAAACTCCCTTCAGGCGGAGAAAACCGTACACGTCGCTTAACTTGTTTTCCGACACTAAGCTAGATGTCGAGTGCTAATCTTAGCTAGCACCAATCTACCACGATCTACCCGATCTACACCATACACGTTGCTTATCCTATTTCCGACACTAAGCTAGATGTCGAGTGCTAATCTTAGCTAGCACCAATCTACCACGATCTACCTGATCTACCCTTGATCCACATGATCAATCACACAAGCCCAATGGCTTCAAGAGATCTTCACTATCTCTTAAGATCACAATGATCTTGACTCACTCTCTCACAAAAGAAAAGTAATCTTGATGTATTCTATGATACAATCAAGAGTGTAACAAATGTTACAAGACCTAACAACTCCAACACTTTGTATCTACTTGGATACTTTGTGTTCTTCTCTTGCTAATCAAGAGGGATGAAAACACATTGTATCTACTTGGATACTTTGTGTTCTTCTCTTGCTAATCAAGAGGGATGACAACACTTTGTATCTAGGATACTTTGTGTTCTTCTCTTGCTAATCAAGAGGAATGAAGAGGATCACTTGAGTGGATGATTGGATCACTCTTAAACAACCTAAGACTCTCCAAATGATCAAAGAAAGTTATCTAAGTGAAGAGGGATAAGACCAGAGAAAAAGGACTGGAAAAATCAAGTTGGAAGTGTGAAATGGTCCACTATTTATAGACAAAGAAAAATCTAGCCGTTATGTACGGACGGCTCCACTAATTGTGCCACGGCTCCACTAAATTTAGTGGAACCTTGGAGCCGTCGGTGTCGAAAACGCTCCAGACGCTCCAAATTTTGTCTTTTAGTGGTGAAGGTTTATTTGGGGAAGTTTTGAGCTATTTTGGGGGGGAAAATAGCTGTTACAAATTCAAAATAATTTGAAATGATTTTTCCAAATAAAACATTTCTTTTTAATTCAAAAATAATTTGTAAAATGTATTTTTGAAAAATGTTTTGTCACATTTATAAAAATGTGAAGTTTAGAAAAATATAATCCTTTGATCATTTGTCAAGTAGTAGATTTGTTTGTCCATACCATGAGTGATTTACGTCGGGATGGAAATCTACGACTTTGTTGAAGAATACTTGAGGCGTCGAGAGATGTTGATATAAGTATGCATTGATGATTTGTGTTTACAAGTAACTTGCACATTTTACGTTATATATTACAAGTTACATGTTTGTCATTATTAAAACCGAAGAAATCGTTTAGTTTAGATATCGTAATATTTGCACTAACAATCTCCCCCTTTTTGATGATGACAAATATGTAAACCGTAACACATAGTAAAATGTAAAAGTTACCTGTTTACACTTCCTTCTCCCCCTTTTGTCGAATCAAAAAGGTAGTTGCCTCGAGCGCTCCCTTGGATTTACTCCCTACTCCCCCTTATTGCACTAATATCCTTTCTCCCCCGAAAGGCGAGCTTGCATCATCCTAGTGAAGCCTTCTATCAACACTTGTGAAGACGACTCCATGCTATGTATTCAAATACTCCCGAGCTCCCCCTAGCTCAATGCTCCCCTATGGTGACTTAATCCCCTTGTTTATTTACCTTAGTATCTAGCGGATCCATGGATCAAATTCTTACAAAGGTTTTTCCTACATCAAGGGTTAGCTTCGTGCAGCATAATATATAACAGTATAGGAGCAACATTATAGGGATAGAATACACATAGCAAGACATGCATGGGTTAAAATATGTTAACACATAAGTGTCACAACCCGACCGAAAACCTAAGGTGTAATTGTTCACTCAATCACACTAATCAAGAACGAGATTCGTTCATTGATTGACGCACTAAATGACTTATTCCAAGTTGTCATTGGGAAGGAAAGTTCTAACAAACCTTTTGAACAACATAATCATCTACCTAAGATGATTGATGTTAAGGATAGTTTGTTGATAAGACATACTCTAAATGATTACTATTATGACAAGTCGTGCCATAAAGTAGACTCGATAGAGGTTATACCTAAATGATTCCATAAGGTGGGAGAGTGTTGGTTGTGGTGACAACAAGGACAACTTGGGTTATGTGGTTGTAGGGGATAAATAATGGGATGACCCATTAGTGGTTGTGGTGATGGTGATAGTGATAAGGTTAGTGTGAGAGCTAAAGGTTGTGGTGATGGTGATGGTGATAAGGATGATGTGTTGGTGATGTTGGTTTTGCCCTTTGAGGAAAGGTGGGAAAGGATGGTTTAGGTTAATATATCGTTTGCACTGACAATGAGATGCATGATATATTTCAAAAGGGAAAAAGAAAAGGTGCATGTGATCCTAACAGGATTGTTGGTGGATATCTCTAACGGGGTTAAGGTAATGAAGTTCTAGGTTTCTAGGTTGGATGATCCTAGTTGTGTGTTAGGGATAATTTGGTGCATGAAGGGTTTCGTGTGTTTGTGAGGATTGAAGGTTGTTGAACTAACTATCACTTATCCAAAGTGAGGAGTAGTTGTAAGGTTTGGGTGTGATGAGTTGAAGGTTATAAGGTTTGAGTGTGATGATCTATGGGTTGAAGGTTCTTAGACTAACTGTCACTGTCAAGAGTGAAGTGTAGCTAAAAGGTTTGAGTGTGATAATGATGTTAATGTGAGGTTTGAAGGTGAGATGCAAGATAAGCTTGCAATGGTGAGGCCTTATATAGGCAAGAGTTGTGGGATTCGAACTAAAGTTGGTGTTAGAGTCCTATGGTGTAGTGAGGGAATCCTAGGGTGTATGTGAGTTTGCAAAATTTTGCAGGTTTGAGGTTTGGGATGCAGGGATCTAAAGGAAACAGTGAAAATTAGTCAAACATAGGCACGGTACCACTAAATACCACACGGTACCGTTAAGTTTAATGGTACCGTGGCCTATTTAACGGTACCGTGACCTGGAAGTCACGAATTTTCTTGTTCAGCCTAGTTCTGGGCAGCTAAAGGGAAGTTTCCTAGGGAATAAGAACCACATTTTTGTTTTCTTGAGAGTGTTTGGTGAAAGACTATATGAGTGTGTTTTCGCTCCCCCTCAATCTATGACCATCCGGACAAGATGTAAAAGATAAAGAGGAAAACAAACGTTGACGAAAGCGATGAGCTTAGTAACGTCATGACAAGTGGTGGATAGCATACGATAAACTTCACCTTTGAAGTCACGTAGCTCTTCTCAATCATTGTGAATATTCATAGAATATTATGATGAGGCATGCGATTACTAGGAGATATCCTAAGGGTTAAGAAGATAAAATCTTCCGGGTTGTGAGGTTGGTGACAAGGTTCTAGTGGGGTTATCTCAACTTATCCTAGCGGTTTTTCGCTTGAGGTGTATGGAAGGTGAGTGGGATGCGGAAGCATTGGTAGTGTTTAGTACCATGCGGAAGTGGGAGGGAAAAGGCTAAGGAATCAGATGATAGATACAATCTATTCTGATAGGAGACGGTTTTAGGTTCAAGACTACATCGAGTGGGTTTTGATGGTGTTAGTGAGAATTGAAAGCAAGATTTTTGACAAAGAAAATTTCACATATGTTGAGATTTTTCTGGACCTTAGATTAAAAGAATTTATACCGAATAAATTCCTTTATGAATGAATCCACCGGGATTCGATGAACGTTTGTCGAGAACGAGAAATGACATTTAATTGCATTTCGCAAATTAAATAAACTTTAAATACTTCGGATGAAATATTTAAGTTGTCATTGGAGTTTAAGAGGATTTTACGAATAAATCTTCGCATTCGACACGAGGAGAGAATTTATACCTAATAAATTCTTTGACCGGTACTGGACGAGAAGAAATGACTTTTATATTTCCGAGGAAATACATAGGTAGTCATTAGAGCGATGTGAAAGATGACTTAATATTTCCAGTGAAATATTTAAAAAGTCATCAGACGAGACACAGTATATGACTTGACATTTCCAGTGAAATATCTAACAGTCATGGGACGAGATCGAGGGAATGACTTGATATTTCCAGTGAAATATCTAAAAGTCATGACACGAAATAGAATAGATGATCTCAATATTTCCAGTGAAATATTCAAGAGATCATGCAAGGAACGTGAGGGATGACTTAATATTTCCAGTGAAATATTTAGATAGTCATGAGAGGGATTTAAAGAATGACTCAATATTTCCAGTGTAATATTTAAAGAGTCATGAGACGAGACGCACGAGATGACTACAATATTTCCATTGAAATAATCAAGTAATCATAAGAGGGGTACGAGAGATGACTTTAATATTTCCAGTGAAATATTTAAATAGTCATAAGTTTTATGGAAAATGTTCCATCATTCCTAGACCTAGACGGAGATGGTAAGGGGATTCTCGGTTGAGAGGTTTGTTTGATTTAAGGGTTTCTATGTGCTTCGCACGTGAGTGTTTCATGGGGTTTTGAAAGATGTAAAGCTAGGCCTATGGTGCTGATTTGCAGCAGGGTATGGGATCTTAAGATGTGTATATTCACACGAGGATGAAAGGAACTACTAATTACTTATATAGTAACTTGTGAGTCCTTTGGATGAGCGTTTTAACATATGTTGTTAAAAGGCTTAAGTATGATGTTTCGGATATGACATTTAACAATTGCGATCGCAAGTTAAACTTACTTGAATATTTCGGATGAAATATTTAAGTTGTCAACCCTACTCCGAGTTCTACTAGGTTTGTTCCTAACCTTCCCATGACAAAAGGGTGTATTACTTGGAAGAAGGCGAAGTGATGACTGAGGAATTAGGTTAACTTCGCGACTACTTTGACCTATGGGTTTTGACACTAGTGTATGGCTCTATGACTTCTAAGGGTTCATAGTGATGGGCATACCTAATTCCTAATGTGTCAAAAGGACATAGTGTGGGTGCAAACTTTACAAGTAAATCATGTAAAATGCACATAAGGAATAAATGCAAGCATCATGTAGAACATGATAATCATTTAGCATTTAAGATCATGAAGACATTTAGCCATATCTTACGAGAACATGTTATTATTTTGAAACACGTATGTGGGATGCAAGCAATCTAGGTTTGCTAAGGCAGATCCTAATTACTACTTGTTCAAGATGACATCCTAATGGGAGATAAAGTTCACCGATGTAAACTATCTCTAGTCAAATGTAGGAATGAAAGTTTTTCAAGTTAGAGAATGAGTATGAGACTATCACTAGTGGTGCTCAATTAAGGCTAAACACGACCATTTTTACGGGTTATACACGAACCCAACTTCTCTCCTGGAAGCAATCCAACCGTTAGGTCAAATTGAATTTCTAGTGCGATAGGTTCTCTAGTAGTCATTCTCATGTTAGAAGAATTTAAATTCCTATATTTGCCTATCGAAGTATAGCAAATATGATTTTATCTTGTTTTGCTATACATGGCCTAATATGACTCAATTAACCATACTTTGAAAGTCGGTTAAGAAAATGACATGTCTTACACAACTCCTAACAAAGGCAAGCGAGATGTTTTAATTTCGTGTTTGAGATTTAAAAGTTGTTTGATGGTGATGGTGTATTTTATGATCTCTTGGACAACATCTTTGTTTGTTGAGTTGTTACATGTTATTTTAACATGATTTGGTTTCCTAGAACCAAGAGACACTCTAATGTGATACAATGTAGAACCTACTACATTGTGTGTGTTTCAAGAATGCTCCTTTGCATAACTTGAGGAAAGAATCTAGTAGAGGTTACTTACCTCAATAGATTTTGTGAGTGTTTTATTTAAAAGAAGTCATACTGTTTATTTCAACAAGTATGCTTTTCTAAGAGGAAACTTATCACTCTTAAGAATGCTTTGTGAAACAAGTATTTTAGTGTATGACCAATTTTACTTGTTTATGAAATGACACATGTCATATTAGGTTATTATTCAACTCTAATATCCTATATTTGTTAACAGGATGCAATGCATTCTCTTGTAACATAACCATTCATGTCACAAAGAAAATAAGATGCATAGGATATAAGTTATCCTTTGTCAATCTTTTGATAAGAGAAATACATTTGATATTCTCAAAGATTGATGACTTACATAATAGTTAATAACATATTATGTATGACACTTTTACTAGACATGTGACTTTGAGTGTTGAGTTGTTCATGAGCAAAGTTTAGATATGTTGTTTGTTTGCTCTTGTTTTGTTTTTCGGAAAGACACATTTACTAATTGCACTGCAATGTAAATTACTTGTATATTTCGGATGAAATATCCAAGTTGTCACTCCTACTTAGTTGTGTATTTTATGCATCTTTTAAACATATTAGTTTAATGTTTGGAACACAACTATTGGACAACAAGACTCAATATGGCATCTTCAACACAAGTGTGAATTATGATCCGATGCATATTATTTTTGTCTTGAGAGGACGTCATTATTTTCATAACAATCGAGTGTGATTGAGTATGTAGATTCAAGATAATATGTTTCATCATGTTTTGATGTTATCTTGAAACAAAAACAAATAATGACTCTAATTTTATGTCCACACTCGAAAACTTGTCAATTAGTTTCGATGATGATATCAATCATAATTTGAATAATGAATTGATAAGTACTCGAGATCTTTCTTGACCCTCACGATCACTCCTTTTTAAAAAGAAAATAAAAATTTAAGGAGTGTGTTCCATTTATTCTAATACCAGTTGTATGTGTGAGGTTAATGACATATTAAGTTACTACTTTGATATTGTCATTTATTTTTATTTGAGAAAAACTATTTATATTATTAAGTATAATACTTTTAGTTTTTCGACACCTCATTAGTATAAAAATAATTATCTTAACTATTTTTATACAACATACGTAAAATACTAAATGTCTAAAACATTTTGTATGTGTGTTAGATCAATTCAAGTTTAATACATTTTCCTTTACTTAAGTACTAATGTATTAGATTGACCTTTTATCTTGTTTAGACAACCCATGGTCAAACAAGACAAAATGATGTAATGTTTTAAAGATCATGTTACGGATTTTATGAAAGTGTTAAGTGTTTTGGGGTGATATACTTTTTACACTTAAACCTTAAAAAAATAATTGTGTAAGACAATATCTTTTTACACACATGATCTACCAACTTAGTTTCTAATCCTAAGAAAGTTACTAAACCATTTTAAGAACTTGCAACAAATGCAAGACAAATGGTTGATGCCTATAAATGCAAACTAATTACTTAATATAGTGCAAGTGATTTAGCATGAGCCTTATAAATGCATAAACCGAAAAACTATAATACGCAAATAGCAATTTAGCTTAACACACAAAAATACTTATCGTCATTTTGTGTAATATGTATAACAATGTATACTAAGCATAATTTTATTTGACAATAAATTTGTTTCCTCCCCATTTCAAAGATTTTTGATCAAGTTCAACACTTTGAAATCATGAATGCATCAACGTGTGATGTTCACTTTGTGATTTGACAAAAAATTTGTGCAATCGGCATGACCGGAAAAGACTCTTTGTTACAAATTAAAGACAACCGTAAATTTCACTTTACAATCACTTTCTAAAAATATTTTTAAGTGAAAGTGGACTCAATTACGTTTAAAACGATAGGTGGCACGACTCCTACCGACTTACGGTAGATTTTATACGAATTTTTGAAAATTACCGAATTCTGAAAAACAGACGAAGGTACCGTTAAATTTAGCGGTACCGTCCATATTTAATGGAGCCGTCCGTTATATTTAATGGTGCCGTACGTCTGACATCAGTTTTTGAACAGAACTAACTTTTATCAATTTAAGAAAACCTTCAAGCTAGTATGACAACATATACTTAACAACAAAACTTGTAAGTATTAAGTAACTAAATACTTTTCATATATTTATCACCTTCATGGGTAATTTGATACATGGATTGTACTCAATTTTGAAAACCATTTGTTTTAAAAATTTGAGCGACGTGGCTCTGGTACCAATTGTGGAAACCGTAGAGGGGGGGGGGGTGAATACGTTTCCATTTAAAAACTTAAAACCTTTTGTATCAAACACCCAATCAAGTGTGACATAATATGAAAAGTGTCAACAATGATCATATATCATCTAGGGATGAATAAATTAAACTACAACACAAGCACCATCAACCATGACACATACATAACATAAGCAACTAGCCACACAAGCATAAACACAATGCAAATATAAACATAAAGCGATAAAGAATAAAATGAAAGTAAAGAGATAAGTTAGAAGGCGCAAACCGGACACGGTGATTTATAGTGGTTCGGTCACAAAGCTCCTCTTCACCCTACTCCACTCCCCGAGTACCCAACCCGAGAGTTACTTCACTAATCAACAAACTCCCTTCAGGCGGAGAAAACCGTACACGTCGCTTAACTTGTTTTCAGACACAAAGCTAGATGTCGAGTGCTAATCTTAGCTAGCACCAATCTACCACGATCTACCCGATCTACACCATACACGTTGCTTATCCTATTTCCGACACTAAGCTAGATGTCGAGTGCTAATCTTAACTAGCACCAATCTACCACGATCTACCCGATCTACCCTTGATCCACATGATCAATCATACAAGCCCAATGGCTTCAAGAGATCTTCACTATCTCTTAAGATCACAATGATCTTGACTCACTCTCTCACAAAAGAAAAGTAATCTTGATGTATTATATGATACAATCAAGAGTGTAACAAATGTTACAAGACCTAACAACTCCAACACTTTGTATCTACTTGGATACTTTGTGTTCTTCTCTTGCTAATCAAGAGGGATGACAACATTTTGTATCTACTTGGATACTTTGTGTTCTTCTCTTGCTAATCAAGAGGGATGACAACACTTTGTATCTAGGATACTTTGTGTTCTTCTATAGCTAATCAAGAGGGATGACAACACTTTGTATCTAGGATACTTTGTGTTCTTCTCTTGCTAATCAAGAGGAATGAAGAGGATCACTTGAGTGGATGATTGGATCACTCTTAAACAACCTAAGACTCTCCAAATGATCAAAGAAAGTTATCTAAGTGAAGAGGGATAAGACCAGAGAAAAAGGACTGGAAAAATCAAGTTGGAAGTGTGAAATGGTCCACTATTTATAGACAAAGAAAAATCTAGCCGTTATGTACGGACGGCTCCACTAATTGTGCCACGGCTCCACTAAATTTAGTGGAACCTTGGAGCCGTCGGTGTCAAAAACGCTCCAGACGCTCCAAATTTTGTCTTTTGTGGTGAAGGTTTATTTGGGGAAGTTTTGAGCTATTTTGGGGGGAAAAATAGCTGTTACAAATTCAAAATAATTTGAAATGATTTTTCCAAATAAAACATTTCTTTTTAATTCAAAAATAATTTGTAAAATGTATTTTTGAAAAATGTTTTGTCACATTTATAAAAATGTGAAGTTTAGAAAAATATAATCCTTTGATCATTTGTCAAGTAGTAGATTCGTTTGTCCATACCTTGAGTGATTTACGTCGGGATGGAAATCTACGACTTTGTTGAAGCATACTTGAGGCGTCGAGAGATGTTGATATAAGTATGCATTGATAATTTGTGTTTACAAGTAACTTGCACATTTTACGTTATATATTACAAGTTACATGTTTGTCATTATTAAAACCGAAGAAATCGTTTAGTTTAAATATCGTAATATTTGCACTAACACACACGTTCGTCAAATCAAAGGTACACTTCTACGTTACAGTGGACAAAAGACCATCAAATAGAAGAAGTTATTAGTGAACCTTCAAGGCCAATTCAGACGAGAAAACAACTCGCCACCAATTGCGACATGTGCATCTACGTCTGCTCAGTCAGTCTAAAAGAGCTAAAGAACATTCGGGAGGCGATGGCTGATAATGCTTGGATTGAAGCGATGAAGGAAGAACTTCTCCAATATCAATTACATGACACTTGGGATTTAGTGCCAAGACCAATTGACAAACTTGTCATTGATTTTAAGTGGTTATGGAAGAACAAAAATGATGAAGAGATGACTGTCATTCGCAACAAAGCTCGTCTCGTGGCCAAAGGATTCAAACAGAAAGTGGGGATAGATTTTGAAGAGTCATTCGCGCCAGTAGCAAGACTCGAGGCAGTCAGGATTTTCTTAGCATATGCAGCTCACAAAAACATCACGGTCTATCAGATGGATATCAAGACAGCTTTCTTGAATGGAACTCTGAAAGAAGAAGTGTACGTGAGTCAGCCAGACGGATTCGTTGACAAAGATCATCCAGATTACGTCTACAAGCTAAAGAAAGCTATCTATGGTTTGAAACAAGCCCCAAGGGCGTGGTATGACGAATTATCATCTTTCCTGCTTCAAAATAATTTCACAAAAGGAACAATTGATCCGACCTTGTTTACAAAAAAATTCAAAGATGACATTTTGATTGTTCAGATTTACGTGGACGACATAATATTTGGGTCCACTAATCCGAATCATTCAAAATATTTTGCAAATCTCATGAAAAGCAAATTTGAAATGTCCATGATGGGGGAATTAAAATTCTTTCTTAGTTTACAAATTCATCAAACCCTACGTGGTATTTTCCTAAATCAAGCTAAATATACTATTGAGATATTGAAAAAACATGGAATGGAAAATTGTGACTCTGTTGGTACTCCAATGGTCACTTCACCAAAAATAGGCGCTGATTTATATTTGAAACCCATGGATCCGAAGAAATATCGGAGCATGATTGGTTCTCTCATGTCCTTAACTGCTAGTCGACCCGATATACATTTTGCTGTTTGTTTATTAGCACGGTTTCAGGCAAGGCCTACCGAACTTCACCTCCAAGAGATTAAACGGATCTTTCGGTACCTACGAAGAACCATTAACATGGGACTTTGGTATCCGAAGGATTCGGAGTTTACACTAATAGCATTTTCAGATGCAGACCATGCCGATTGCCAAGTTACAGCAAAGAGTACATCAGGCGGAGTACAATTTTTGGGAGAAAAGCTAGTAGGCTGGTCATCAAGGAAACAAGACTGCACTGCACTATCAACCGCAGAAGCCGAGTATGTATCTCTATCTACGTGTTGTGCCCAAGTTCTATGGATGATGACACAGCTCACAGATTATGGCTTCTCTTTCGATCGCATACCTATGTATTGTGACTCGAAAAGTGCCATAGTGATGAAGCGAAAAGTGTACCGCTTTTAAGGGGTCATTTAAGCCCTAAATCGTATTTATTTGATCAAATATTGCCCTAAATCGTTCCTTTTGTCATTTTAGGTACTTTTGAGAAGAAATCTGGAAAAGGAGGCATTTTGGACGTTTTTGGAGCATAAAAGTGAAGAAAACGACAAAGTCTCAAAATCATGCTAAAAGTTACCTTTGACGGCGTCAGGATTATCCCTGGACGGCGTCATGTCTTGGCAAGAAAAGGTGGATATGAAAATTACTCATGATAAGCCAGTGAAATTTGCATGAAATTCTGACGGCGTCACGCTTTAATATGATCAAGGTCGTCACGGCTTAATTTAGAGAGGGACGGCGTCACGCATAATCCTGACGGCGTCAAGCCTTGATAAGCCAGAACAGATTTTGGAGAGCTAAAGAGGGACGGCGTCAAGAAGGTCATCCGGGAACCCTAAAAGCGGCGAGGTGACGGCGTCACACTCCATAACGTGACGCCGTCAGATCTGAAAGTCTATATATAGTTTTGCAATTTTTTGTCATTAGTGTGGAACTTATTGGGGAACTTTGTGTGTGAAAACCCTAGGACGAATTTGGCAGCTTTTTCAAGGCTTTTTGCCTTGAGATCTTCCATGTTACATTGAAGATAAGTTATCAATTAATCATTCAATATGTCTATGTGTTGTTTGATTCTATCTTGTTCTTGTCTTTTGGTTAACATGTTAGGCTAGATTTATCATGTGTTTGCTTAGATCTAATGAAACCTAGCTATTGATTATTGGTTATTAGTGTGTTATTAGTTGTATTGGATGATTGTTCATCTATGTTAGGCTTAAGAAAACTGGCTAACTTCCTATTCGGTAACTTGCTTGAACGTCTTAAGAAACATGAACCAATGCGTACTAAAGGTTTTTATGGTTGTATTTAATGCACAAGCGAATTCTAGTGATCCCATGTTAGGAGCTTCCTAGCCGGCTCGACATAGGAGTGAAGTAGGAGCTTGTAGAGTTGGGGAAGTACGTACGCCACCCCACGAATGGTATTAAGGAATACACCCGTCATCCACGCGACTAATACACACTAATCAACCGGTAAAAGATAGTTAGGGAGTAAGGAAATCTAAGTAAACACATTTCTCTCTACATAAGTTTTCACCAACCTTTTCATTTTCAGTTATTTTATTTTATTTGCATTCATAGTAACTTGGGTTAGTTGACTAGCAACTAATTCCGCCCACTCTTTCAAACCCGAGATTTTACTTGCTTTCATAAAATTATAAAAACACAAAAAGAATCTTCTCTCCCCCTTAGACCTATTAGAGTAGTTTTTCATACCTAACGAACACTATTCCCTGTGGAGAACGATCAATCCCCCGTACTTACCACTACACTATACTACATCGGTCAGGTACACTGCCTGGTGGGGTTGTAAGCCTCTTGAGATCCCTCGAGAGGTAAAACCTGTTGTAAGGTTGCAAAACCACGCATCAAGTTTTTGGCGCCGTTGCCGGGGAATAGTTATTGTTTAGGTTGAATTTTTATTTTATAGGTCTACTCACTAGATTCCTTTCTAGTGAAATTTTTATTTTCTTTTTCTAGGTTTTCTTTAGTCTATCTATTTTCTTCGTTTCTTTGTTCGTAACCATTACCATTCGACATCATGGAAGATGGTAATATCCTTAATCCCAACAACCCACCACCACAACAACCGCCACAACCTCCTAGAGCCCGTACTTTGGGAGAGTACTCCCGTTCTAGCCACCATGGCTATCGAAACACCGTTAGGCTCACTCAAGGAGCCAATGTCACACCCTTGCGATCCGACACCATCCGGTTGGTGCAAAGCGGATGCGCATTCCATGGACTTCGTTCCGAAGATCCTAATCAACATCTCAAGGACTTTCTCAAAATTGTTGATTCTATAGACCTTGATGTTGCCACTCGAGAGACGACCCGATTGCGTCTTGATGCGTGGTTTTGTAACCTTACAACAGGTTTTACCTCTCGAGGGATCTCAAGAGGCTTACAACCCCACCAGGCAGTGTACCTGACCGATGTAGTATAGTGTAGTGGTAAGTACGGGGGATTGATCGTTCTCCACAGGGAATAGTGTTCGTTAGGTGTGAAAGACTACTCTAATTAGGTCTAAGGGTTGAGGAAGATTCTTTTTATGTTTTTATAATTTTTTATGAAAGCAAGTAAAATCTCGGGTTTGAAAGAGTGGGCGGAATTAGTTGCTAGTCAACTAACCCAAATAACTACAAATGCAAATAAAATAAATAACTGAAAATAAAATGTTGTGAGAAACTTATGTGTAGAGAAATGTGTTTACTTAGATTTCCTTACTCCCTAACTATCTTTTACCGGTTAATTAGTGTGTATTAGTCGCGTGGATGACGGGTGTATTCCTTAATACCATTTGTGGGGTGGCGTACGTACTTCCCCAACTCTACAAGCTCCTACTTCACTCCTATGTCGAGCCGGCTAGGAAGCTCCTAACATGGGATCACTAGAATTCGCTTGTGCATTAAATACAACCATAAAAACCTTTAGTACGCATTTGGTTCATGTTTCTTAAGACGTTCAAGCAAGTTACCGAATAGGAAGTTAGCCAGTTTTCTTAAGCCTAACATAGATAAACAATCATCCAATACAACTAATAACACACTAATAACCAATAATCAATAGCTAGGTTTCATTAGATCTAAGCAAACACAAGATAAATTTAGCCTAACATGTTAATCAAAAGACAAGAATAAGATAAAATCAAACAACACATAGACATATTGAATGATTAATTGATAACTTATCTTCAATGTAACATGGAAGATCTCAAGGCAAAAAGCCTTGAAAAAGAAGCTAAATTCGTCTTAGGGTTTTCTCCCAAAATTCCACACACTAAGCTCTCCCTCATGACAAAAAATTAGAAAACTATATATAGATTTTTGGATCTGACGGCGTCACGTTATGGAGTGTGACGCCGTCACCTCGCCGCTTCTAGGGTTCCCGGATGACCTTCTTGACGCCGTCCCTCTTTAGCTCTTCCAAAATCCATTCTGGCTTATCAAGGCTTGACGCCGTCGAACCTTGAACGTGACGCCGTCCCCTTTTGATTTAAGCCGTGACGCCCTTGATCAAGTTAAAGCGTGACGCCGTCAGAATTCACATGCTATTTTCACTGGCTTATCATGAGTAAATTTCACGTCCACTTTTTCTTGCCAAGGCATGACGCCGTCCAGAGTAAATTGTGACGCCGTCAAAGGTAACTTTTAGCCGATTTTTGAGACTTTGCCGTTTTCTTCACTTTTATGCTCCAAAAACGTCCAAAATGCCTCCTTTTCCAGATTTCTCCTCAAAAGTACCTAAAATGACAAAAGGAACGATTTAGGGCGATATTTGATCAAATAAATACGATTTAAGGCTTAAATGACCCCTTAAAAGCGGTACACTTTTCGCTTCATCACGTCTCTTCCAATTCTCTCTGCGGGACCAAGCTAGTCAATGGCTAGAGCGTCAACCCGCAGGATCCATCACCTCTTAGGATGATCTCACCACTCGTTTCCTTGCTCAGTTTTTCCCACCGGGAAGAACTACCAAGCTAAGGAAGGATATCTTGACGTTTGAACAACGTCGAGGCGAAACCCTCTACAGGGCATGGATTCGATTCAAGGACTTACTTCAAAAAGTCCCTCACCATGGCATAAATCTCTGGCTTTAAATCCAAATCTTCTATGACCATGTTGATTACCACACCAAGCGTGCCATCGATCGAGCCGCCGGGGGCAGATTGCGCGACAAAAGCGCCGAGGAATCATGGGAGATCATTGATGAGCTTGCATCCGACGATGATGAATTGTGGCAAGTTTCCCACGATGTACGCTCGGCGGTCAAGACATATTCGTCACCCGATACAGCCAATCAAATTACTGAGGAAAGTGTAAGTGAACTTGAGAAAAGGGTTGCATATCTTATGGAAAAGCAAAAGAGACCCTTAAGTCCACAAAAAGCAACAATTAACTCGGTCTCAAGCGTTAAGCAAATACCATTATCCGAATCACCCCGTAGGGAAAATACTAAACCCTTCCATAAGCACGCTCAACCCAACTCCCCACCTCAGGAACTTAGTCCAACATTCGAAGCTCGAATGAGAGAATACATGTCAAAACACTCCGAACGGTTGGCGAAATTTGAGGAAGCCGTCTACAAACAGAAGGAGGAAATGGAAGAGAGGATGGCGGAGATGATGAACCTTTTGAAAGAATACACAAATACAAAAGCTCCTAAAAATGTGCTAGTGCGAAAAGATGTTGAAGTTCCCAACACTAAATGTGTTAATGCCGTCTCCGTCGTCCAAGAGGGCGAAAATGATGGAAGAGAGAATTTGATAACTATGGAAGTTAACAAAATTGACCTCGTCCCACTTAATGACGGAAACACCAATGCCTACACATGCGATTCCGACAAGGGAAAGGAGGCGCCCACTGAGGAGCGCCAATTGGAAGAACCACCAAAGTCACAACAAGTGAGGCATTACTTGAAGCACGAAATAAACAAGGAAACCATAAACGATTGGGTGGGAAACTATCGACGTACTCATCTACCCAACAAGGAGTCCAAGAGGATGGAACCGGATGATGAATCCGACATATTACCCGGAGGGCAATTGTATGAGTGCCTCATAAGACAAAAGTTAGTGGAAAAGCAGGAATTCTACGGGGTCTTCGAAATACCATGCAGCATTGGAAAACTCAAGTATCTGGATGCGGTAGCTGACCAATGTTCCGACGTAAATTTGATGCCTTTATCCGTTTATGTCCAGTTAACCGACGAACTGCCATCCATCACCCGTACTAAACTCTCCTTTGCAAAACATTCTTACGAGTACCCGTTAGGAATTGCGGAAGATGTGTAGGTCAACGTTGCCGGATTCCTATATCCGGTCGACTTCATGATTATTGAAAGAAATGACATGAATATGCCAATAATCCTTGGGGCACCCTTTCTCGCGACCACTAGGGCACAAATCAATTACGAAAAAAGTACCATCCAAATGAAGAAGGGGAAGAAGACGATAAACTTCCCAACGATTCCACGTCATATACGAGATGTTGCTCTACTAAAGAAGATGGAGGCTAACCCCAATGTAATCCGTGGTAATGTTCGAGAGAAAATCCTTGCATGGGAGGCAAGGATTAAGAATTACAATGAAAATGAGATTAGAGAATGTAAGGGTGGGAATAACGATTATATTGAGGCTGGTGAGCAGCCTAATAACCCCGCTGAATTTACAAAAGGAGACTCAATGCTTCTAAGGCATTCAGAAACAAATGCACCTACCGATGAACCAAGTCCCTGGTGGTACGGACCATTCACAATTAAAAGTCTACACCAAGATGGGGTAGTAAGCTTGACCAGCAAGGGAGGAGGTGATGTGACTGTGAATGTCGAGCGATTGAGACACCACCACCCTGATAACAAGGATTATATCTATCAGGGATACGTCATTATGAATGATGGAGTCACGTAATGTACGTGACTTTGAGTCTAGCTACAAGACTCGTTAATAAAGAAAAGCGCTTGTTGGGAGGCAACCCAAGTTTTATTTGCTTTGTGTGTTTATTTGCTTGTTTGATTTTATTTGTTTCCGTGTGTATGTTTAAATTTTATTATTATTGATTCATGTTCAAAACTAATTTGTGAAAATGCTTTATCTTGTTTTTAACTTTGTCTTAACTACATATAAAGGTATTTTGCAAAAGTTAAGTGTAAGGGAAATCTAAATCGGTTTATAAGAGAACACAAATGAACATGAATCGTAATAATAAATTAACATACATATTAGTATTTGTTTGAGTCAAATGCTTGTATCGAGTCATAATGATGTTTTGCAGGATTTCCAGGAAGTAAGGTATAGGTTTTTCCAAAAATTTTTCCGGAAACGTAACATGAGAATTCTGTCAGATCATTTCTGACGGCGTCAGGAATTACAACCTGACGGCGTCAGGTTTAATTTTCTGAAAATTTTTGAAAGTTTTGTTTTCATAAAAAGTTTTTATTAAATCTCTAACTTATAATCTCCAGTGTGGAAAACTAGAAGGGGGGTTGAATAGTTTTTACCATTTTAAAGATTTCTTTGCTTTGTTACTATATGTTAATTTCAAAGGAAACAATCACAAATAAATAATCACACAATATAAACAAAAGATAAAGAGAGGAAAGATCAAACCACACGACACTGTTGTTTATAGTGGTTCGGCTACAAGGACTCTCTTCCTTGCCCTACTCCACTCCCCGAGTTTCCTACTCAAGAGTTTATCTTTCACTAAGAAACAAACTCCTTTTCCAGGCGGAGAAAACCTTTACACGTCGCTTACTTCCTTTTCCGGTACTAAGTTAAACACCGGGTTCTTTTCACAAGGTAGAACCAACCTGACGTCGCCTACTTACTTTACCGACAATAAGCTAGATGTCGAGTTCTTTACACGGGTACAACTACTCCCTACACTCCTTGTGCTTTAAGGACTAAAGCACTAACCACACTCACTGATTACAAATGATAGATATGATGTGTGAAACAAACTACAATATCACACAGTAATGCAACTAAAGGATTACGGTTCTGTAGATCCTTGAATGCTTGATCTCCTTTCTACAAAATGAAAGATCAAAGTGAAATGCAACTATGAATGATGTTAGTAAGATATGTACTGAATGAATATGTGTGTTAAAGCTATATAAGTGATGATAGAGCCAAATGATCAGCTTCCTATTTATAGGCAAGCTGATCTTCAGCTCACGGATCCCACGGATCCCTCAAAAGGGATCCATCCCTTATGTGATTTGGATCCGTGGGACATGACAGCTAAGGTATAGTTGTCTCTTACCATATCTTAGTTGTATCTTACCAAATCATCCAAGATCTTCAAATGTCAACTATGTATCTTGCAAATCTAACCAAGATATATCAAAGATCTTCTATGTGATGTATGCAATGATGTCATGGAATGGTTTTAGAATTAAAGTTTCCTTTTAAGGAAACAAGTTACTAAACTTGTAATTCTTAGTTAATATGTGAAGTGTAAAGTGTGTACTTAAGAGACTAAGCTAGTATTTATTATTTGCTAAAAGATATTCCTTATATTTGTCATTAACAAAACTAATGAAAGATCAAAGAATATAAATAACGTTTTTGAGACGCTATTTGTATTAACAATCTCCCCCTTTTTGTTGATGACAAAACATAAGGTATATTTTTGAGCAAGAGAATAAATATAGCATGAGTTCTTAAAAATATATATTAAGTTTGTTTATTAAAGAAAAGTTTTGTAAAAAATGTATGTGCTGTGATGAATCACAGTTGATGCAAACTTAGTTCCTTTCTCCCCTTTTTTGTCGAAACAAAAAGAGTAGCGTAGCGGAATGCGATTTTGAGAACTTTAAAGCTCCCCCTTGTTATATACTCCCCCTAGATGGAGTAATCAAGGAAGTGATGCATGAATCTACAAAACAAATGGTTAGTATATGAAATGCTTATGAGATGCTCCCCCTTGATGTATACTCCTCACTACTCGAGTACCAACGTATACTATGAAGGGTATGATATGCTGCAAATGAAGTGTTAGTAATGAATGACTTCAATGAAGAAGTAGAATGCTTGTGAAGTATTCTCCCAAACAAGCCTTTTAATAAGTTTTGACTTGAAAAAGTCAAAGTAAGTGTCTGATCATTATTTGTACCTAATGTAATTATAATCAAGGTATAATATATGCTATAGAAGAATGTTAGTTCACAATGATAATGATAATATGCAATATGTTGATCACTCATAAGCATAAAACATCATATTCATATAAATTGAAAATTTTGTGACAAAAGTCACAAAGAGAAATGATGTTATGATTACAATAAAAAGACATAAAAAGTAAAAAGTCCTAAAACAACAATTTTAAAGGACCTAACAACTAGTCTAAAAACCTCCTATTGAGGAGGATGAGAGATTGCGTTCAAACATTCAAGAACATGGTTCAAGATGAACCTCATCTCATTTTGAAGCTCATGGACCAAGATGTTGGTCCTTTGGGCCAAGTGAGCCGTTCTTTCACAATGTGCGCAATCATGACTTGAGAAGCCGGGAGGGAGACGAGGCTCCAAGTTTTGCGGTGGTGGTGGTGGTGGTGGTTGGTTGTTGTTGTTGTTTGATGGTTGTTGTGGTGTTTGGAGGGAGTTCAGAAGGATGTTTTGAATGTCCATTGCTTCATGAAGGCGATGGTCAACCATACCCGAGAGAGTGTAGAGACGGTTGAGCTCTTCACTAATCTCTTCTTGGGTTTGAGGCACATTCATCCACATTGCCTCGTCAATGGCAACTAGAGTAGATGTGGGTGATAGAGGTTGTTGTTGAGGTTGGGATGATTGTGCATCATGGTATAAAGGGCCATGGATATCCAGGTAAACCGGGTGAAAAAGCATTGGTTGTTGACCTTCAAAGGTCATGGGTGGAAGATTGGGTAATTTAGGTGAAAGTTCTTCTAAGTCATCAAGATGTGGTGATGTAGGAGGAGTCCTAAATAATTCCAAGGGTTGGAGTTTGGGTGATTTTGGTGGTGATGGTGATCTAACAGGCTGTGATGGAGCCGGTGGTGGAGTAGAGGCTATTGGAGTAATGGTTGGTGGTGGTGTTTGTATAACAACATTTGATGGTGTTGGGGTGGAGAGTGTAAGGAAATTTTCACTAGCAATGGGTGATGATATATTGAGAGGAGAATTTTCCTCAGATGAGGAGTTTGCTAAGTTGATAAAACAACAGGGTTTAACACTAATGCGGGCTGTTCTTCTTGAAGTTCTAGATGTGGAAGAGTTGTTAGACTTAGTCATGGTGAAGTATGATAGCTAAGATGTACAAGAGAGGAAATGGTTGTTGTGTGAAGGGATGATCCTAAAGTGCTAATTTATAGACAGAAGGTTTGTGAGTCTGTGTGTTTGGATTTGATGTGAATCCAATAGAGAATGTTGGTTACTAATGATTTGGAACAAAAATTTGTGCAAGTCATATCAAGGAAGTCAATCCATTGAGCTTTGGTTGAGTAATATGTTGTGGATTTGCAGTTATTACAAGAAGATAGTGGAAAGGATGATGATTTGATATTTCCACGGATTTGACGGATCCCTAAAAAGGGTTCCTTCTTTGTATCTGTTTGGTAACTCACACCTAAAATTTAAAAATTTAAATTTTGGTGGGAAAATTTTGTTCCTAAGTGTCTAAGAATTCCTAAATGATTCTAAGATGAATTGTGATCAGTGAATGAATCCTAAGTGATACTAAACATTTAAGATTTAAGAATCGGGATAAGTCGAAAAAGTTTTGTAATTTTACTGGGAAACCTGCGGATCCAAATGGTTGCAAATGCGGAACCATTTTTAGCGATCCGCCAAATCCGCAGGATGGCGGATGGCGGATCCAACGATAAGCCTTGGCGGAACCCTGTTTTGGGATCCGCCGGATCCGTATGCCTAAAACTTAAAAACTAAACAGAACATATGTCATATTTTTCATTTTTCGACGAAAACCCGAAAATTCACCTAGACCTTATTTAGTATCTAATATGTATAGCAAAACAACTAAATATGATTACATTAACACATGATTGCACATAGTTTAATCCGTACTTAGAAACTTACCGTTTTGGGTGTTATGCCAAACACTGGCTATAACCCGGAAAATTGATAACCATGATGGTTATCCACCTGCAAGTGTTAGTTATTACACATACACAACAAGTATTATCAGATAAATTCTAGACACATAGAAGTTTAACAACACAATATCCAACATTGTTTAAAACCAAACACTCCATTAACTCAGCTTCTTCTTCAACTTCTTCATCCCCTTGTGTAATTTCATCATCCAACGACCCAGATTCTTCACCATTCCTTTGATGTTTCGATACTCAGCAGATTCATGTTGAATTGGAGGAAGATGGCTCAAGTATTCGGGTGGAGGAATCCTAGAATTTGGCATACCATCATCTTCACTCATTGAAGATGATGAGGATGATGTTGGAACGCGAGGACGTTTGCCCTTATCAACACTAACCCTAAAGTCACTCAAAGGAATGAAGGTATGTTCAATTTCATTGTAATCTGGAACAAAGCCTAGATGGTTTGGACGAGCGGGTGCAAAGGCTCTATAAAGTCGGGTTAAGAGCATACCATAAGGCATTGCAATCTTGCTTTGAACCGGAATTTCACACATTCTTTTGGCAACATAATAGGCAAGATTGAAGGGTTGACGAGTAGAGATGTTGTACATCATGTGACATAAACAAGCATTGATATGATCACGGTTTCCTATGGTGCACATCACATTTGCCCTTAATACATCCTCCATCTTCTTGAATTCGGGTCTTAGTTCATTAAGTTCCATTGCAAATGGATCTCTAGCAACTTCACGACCACGATACATTCTTGTGGGGTTGTTCTTAGGAATGAAGAGATGTTCCCTAATCACTTCTTTTGATTGGAGAGGAGTGGCATATGGTGCCGTCCTATCAAGATTGGAGTCTAAGATTGTGAAGGACCATTTGTCCGAGTAAATACATGTTCCTTGACTTGGAATTCCTAAGACCTCACCAAATTGATCAAGAGGGATGTTGACAAGATTTCCATTTAGAGTAAAATGAAGACTTAAGTAACCTTCATCACTCGAGCTAAGACCTACACTGGCATAGAACTCAAGTATGAACCTAGGAATGATTGGTTCATCAATGTCTAAAAGAGAATCAAATCGAATTGCGGCTAATTGTTCCCTAAGTTGAGTTCCTTCATAGAATGATGAATCTACGGCTCTACTCTCATGGACATACTTATTCTCTAAGGCTTTGAAAATTTCGATTTGGGCATTGGTTAGACCTTTGGTTTTGTGGACTTTGGGTAAGTAGTTAACGGTTTTCTTGTGATCGTAGTTGGTTGCGGGAGGCATGATTTTCCTAAGTACAAAAAGTTACATAGTTTTAGTTAAAATGATCAAAGGAAGTGTAAAATTCCTAGTGTGTGCCTACATGGGGACAATGTGGAGGTGCGGTTATCTCGACTCCTTTTGATGCAAGAAAAAATTAGTTTATGCAAGTTTTGTTTACAAATGAGAGATAACCCAAACACTCCTGTTTCAATGTAGCTACGGTTGAATGTACCCAAAAATACATATTAGTTATGTATTCCCTTTAGCATTCAAGAGACATTATGCAAGTGAAGTCTAAAAGATAATGTTTTTGCATTTGTATGAACAATGTAAGAAAAAATCATTTTACCTAGTCGTTAGAAGATTTTAGTGAAAAATTTTCATGGGGTTTTTGTTAAATTAAGACAATGTGCTATGAGATGCAATTCCTATCTAAGAAAAACATGTTTTTAAGTATAATGCAATAAATATGCTTCATGATTTTTCAAGAATTATGCATATACCCCAAGTTTATGTTTTGTGCATGAAATGGAAATCCTAGACGCAGATCAGGAGTATAAATATGATAAGAATACTTACAGTGATGTTAGAAGCACAAATTTGTGGAAGAAAATGGTCTAAAATGTGATGGAGATTAAGTGTGTGTCGGATGTAGTAAGGTGATATGTTTTGGAGTGAGGAATGAATAGTAGCTGTTCTTGTTTATTAAATGATAAACTGCACATAGCATGCGACGGATCTGGCGGATCCCAAACATAGGATCCGTCCTTGTTGTCGATTGGATCCGCGGATTCAGAACGCATGTTTTGGTTTAGTGTCGTGTATATCTAAACTAATGTTAATACTAATGTTTCTCCTAATCACTAGGTTCCATTAATCCTAATCCAAGTCTAAGATAATTGAAAGGTTCTCGTTTAAGTGGTTTAGTGAGAATATCGGCAATGTTGTCCTCTGAGGAAACTTTCTCAATTGAGATGATTCCCTTCTGTACATTGTCACGAAGGAAGTGATGGCGTATTTCAATATGTTTGGTTCTAGCGTGTTGGACTGGATTTTTGCTTAGATCGATAGCACCTTTGTTGTCGCAAAGAATGGGAATGTTGTTGAGTTCAATTCCATAGTCGACGAGAGCTTGTTTCATCCACAGTGCTTGTTGACACGCCTTTCCTGCAGACACATACTCTGCCTCTGTTGTTGAGATTGCGAGGGCAGTTTGTTTCTTAGCGAACCATGATGTTAGACAATATCCTACAAAAGTACAAATACCACTAGTACTTTTTCTATCAACATAATCACCTGCGTGATCTGAGTCAGTATACACTATGGTTTCTACACCCGTTCCTTTGGGATACCATAATCCTAAGTGTGTAGTACCTTTAATATACCTAAAGATTCTTTTAACAGCTTCAAGATGGGAAGATTTTGGATCTTCTTGAAAACGTGCACATAGATAAACACTAAACATAATGTCAGGCCTACTAGCCGTAAGATAGAGTAAACTACCAATCATTCCTCTATATTTAGTGCTATCTACGGATTCATTTTCTTCATCCTTAGTAAGTTTGGTTTCGGAGGACATGGGTGTTCTCATGGGTTTTGAGTCTTCAAGACCAAACTTCTTAAGCATATCTTTGATATACTTTGATTGGTTGAAGAATATCCCATCTTCTAATTGTTTAATTTGGAGACCTAAGAAAAAGTTTAGTTCCCCCATCATACTCATTTCAAACTCGTCATGCATGATTTTTGAGAAATCGTCGCATAACTCTTGACAAGTTGAACCGAATATAATGTCATCCACATATATTTGGACTATAATAATATGTGATCCCTTTTTCTTGGTGAAGAGAGTATTGTCTACTAGGCCCATGGTATACTTATGGTCAACTAGGAAAGTCTTAAGTCGATCATACCAAGCCTTTGGTGCTTGCTTAAGTCCGTATAAAGCTTTCTTAAGTTTAAAAACATAATTTGGTTTTTCAAAGTCGGAAAAGCCGGGAGGTTGTGCAACATATACTTCTTCATTAATAAGACCATTTAAGAAAGTACTTTTGACATCCATTTGAAATAACTTAAAATCATGTGCACATGCATATGCAAGTAATATCCTAATAGACTCAAGTCTAGCTACTGGTGCAAAGGTTTCATCGTAATCTATACCTTTTTGTTGATTGTAACCTTGAGCTACTAGCCTAGCTTTATTTCTAGATATAATACCCTTTTCATCCATTTTATTTCTAAAGACCCATTTGGTGCCTATTATGGTTTGGTTTTTAGGTGGAGGTACCAAAGTCCAAACATCATTTCTAATAAATTGATTAAGTTCTTCTTGCATAGCAATTACCCAAGATTCATCTTTTATTGCCTCGTCTATATTTTTAGGTTCAATGGTTGAAATAAAGCAAAAATAATTACTTTCATTTTGAGCTTTGGATCTTAATGTTCTTTCATTAAGTTTTCCTATGACGTTTTCTAATGGATGACTTTTAGTTTCTTTAACATTGACTATTTCTCCTTTTACGTGTTCATTGTCATTTTCAATGTTTTCTATAGTATTAACCATTTGACTTTCAACTAAGTCATCATCTACCAAAGGTGATGTCTTAGAGGGAGGTGGACTTTCGTTGAATGTTACGTTCAACGATTCCTCGACTCTTGATGTTTCCTTGTTTAATACAATGTATGCTTTACTGTTTTGTGAGTACCCAAGGAATACACCTTCATACGACTTTGGGTCGAACTTAGTGAGATAGTCCTTTGTGTTTAAAATGAAGCACTTGCTTCCAAAAACTCTAAAATATCCTAATGTAGGCTTTTTGCCTCGATAAATTTCATAAGGAGTTTTATTTAAAAATTGTCTAATTAAAACTCTATTTAGGATATATGTAGAAGTATCTACAGCGTGACACCAAAACTTTTGTGGTATGTTTTGTTCATTTAACATAGTTCTACTCATTTCTTGAATTGTTCTATTTTTACGTTCTACTACACCATTAGATTGAGGTGTACGAGGAGCCGAGAAATTATGAGTTATTCCATTATTATCACAAAAATTTCCAAATTGAATTTCATTGTCAAATTCTCGACCATGGTCAGTTCTAATAGATACTATATTACTTCCTATTTGATTTTGAATTTTCTTGCTTAGAATTTCAAATTTGTCGAATGCCTCATTTTTAGTTTTCAAAAACTTTGTCCATGTATATCTAGAGTAATCATCTACTATAACTAAAGTGTAAAAATTTCCTCCATAACTTTGTATAGCCGACGGGCCAAACAAATCCATATGTAATAATTCTAGGCATCTAGATGTAGATACCATGTTTTTAGCCTTATGGCTACTATGTACTTGTTTTCCAATTTTGCAAGCATCACAAAAGTGTTGGTCATATTTCAACTTGGGTAGGTTCCTAACGAGTTCTTTGGATGACAAAGATTGAATAAGCCTCATATTAGCATGACCTAAGCGTCGATGCCATAGAGTTGAGTTTTCGTCCAAGGAGGTAAGACATAACTTATCTTTAGGTGTTTTATCTAATTTCATAACATAGACATTATTCTTTAAAACACCTTTTCCTACGGTTATGCCATCTTTAAGTATTTTACTTCCATTTTCACTGAAAAGGACGTTATACTTTTTCCGGCATAATTGACTTATACTAAGTAAATTAAAACCTAAATTATCTACATGAGCAACATCATCAATAGATAGAGAGTCATGAGAGATTGTACCTTTTCCGATGATTTTACTTTTAAGCTTGCTACCGAATGTGACATTACCTCCGTCATACACTTGGTAGGTTGAGAAAAGATTTTTGTTTCCCGTCATGTGTCTTGAGCACCCACTATCTTTGATCCACTCATCAGGTTCAAGATCAACTTTCAAGCATACCTCTTCTGTGTCATTAGCCATAAGTGCCATTTCGTTGTTCTTAGGCTCATCATCATCATCTCCTTCACTATCGCTCCAAGCTCCGCTAACGAAGGCTCTTTGAGACTTGGTCTTTGGAGGCTTTGGACATTCTCCTATTAAGTGACTGGAGTCACCACACCTATAGCATTTCCTATCAACCTTACCTTTCTTGTCTTCATGATCTTTCCGAGAGGATTTCTTTTCATCACGATGTGGTTTCACAAACTTTCCTCGTCTCCTGAAGAATTTCTTGAAATCCCTCACGGCCATTGCATACTCTTCATCATCACTGTTTGAACAAGACTCATCATCACTTGACTCGACTTTGGCTTTCAAGGCAATAGACTTGATCTTCTCTTTTTTGCCTTTGACAATTTCCGAGTCTTTTTCCATAATCATTTCGTGAACTTTTAGGTTTCCTATGAGCTCATCTAGTGTCATGCTTGAGAGATCTTTAGATTCTTCAATAGCTGTCACCTTTGCTCTCCATTTCGGATGGAGTGCTCTTAGAAATTTCCTGACAAAATTCTTACTAGAAAAAGATTCATCAAATGCTTTAAGTGATGTAATAATAGTATTGAACTTAGCAAACGCACTATCAATGGTCTCATCTTCAGAGATAACAAATTGTTCGTATTGTTGGACAAGAAGATCAATTTTGTTATCTTTTACTTGTGAGTTCCCTTGATGTGTGATAATAAGAGATTGCCAAATATCCTTAGCCGTTTTACACATAAAGACTCTTTAATATTCTTTCTTAGGTAAGGCATTATAAAGCATCATTTTGGCTTCATTATTTTTGGCAATTAGTTTCTTTTGCTCATCATTGTGACGAGTAAGAGAAACCCCTTCATCCCGACCACCCGAAATATTATTACTAATAGGTTTGTAATCACCATCAACTATAATATACCATAGATCTATGTCCTTTGACTTTACATAAGTCTCAAAGCGATTTTTCCAATAAATAAAACAATTTGGTTCAAATAGAGGTGGTCTCTGCATAGATTGCCCTTCTTTAAAGTTTTCAAAATCCATGGATCGTTTTAAGTTTTAAAATACAATATATTTTAAAGATCTTAAGTAACGTAGCTCTGATACCAATTGTGGAAAACTAGAAGGGGGGTTGAATAGTTTTTACCGTTTTAAAGATTTCTTTGCTTTGTTACTATATGTTAATTTCAAAGGAAACAATCACAAATAAATAATCACACAATATAAACAAAAGATAAAGAGAGGAAAGATCAAACCACACGACACTGTTGTTTATAGTGGTTCGGCTACAAGGACTCTCTTCCTTGCCCTACTCCACTCCCCGAGTTTCCTACTCGAGAGTTTATCTTTCACTAAGAAACAAACTCCTTTTCCAGGCGGAGAAAACCTTTACACGTCGCTTACTTCCTTTTCCGGTACTAAGTTAAACACCGGGTTCTTTTCACAAGGTAGAACCAACCTAACGTCGCCTACTTACTTTACCGACACTAAGCTAGATGTCGAGTTCTTTACACGGGTACAACTACTCCCTACACTCCTTGTGCTTTAAGGACTAAAGCACTAACCACACTCACTGATTACAAATGATAGATATGATGTGTGAAACAAACTACAATATCACACAGTAATGCAACTAAAGGATTACGGTTCTGTAGATCCTTGAATGCTTGATCTCCTTTCTACAAAATGAAAGATCAAAGTGAAATGCAACTATGAATGATGTTAGTAAGATATGTACTGAATGAATATGTGTGTTAAAGCTATATAAGTGATGATAGAGCCAAATGATCAGCTTCCTATTTATAGGCAAGCTGATCTTCAGCTCACGGATCCCACGGATCCCTCAAAAGGGATCCGTCCCTTATGTGATTTGGATCCGTGGGACATGACAGCTAAGGTATAGTTGTCTCTTACCATATCTTAGTTGTATCTTACCAAATCATCCAAGATCTTCAAATGTCAACTATGTATCTTGCAAATCTAACCAAGATATATCAAAGATCTTCTATGTGATGTATGCAATGATGTCATGGAATGGTTTTAGAATTAAAGTTTCCTTTTAAGGAAACAAGTTACTAAACTTGTAATTCTTAGTTAATATGTGAAGTGTAAAGTGTGTACTTAAGAGACTAAGCTAGTATTTATTATTTGCTAAAAGATATTCCTTATATTTGTCATTAACAAAACTAATGAAAGATCAAAGAATATAAATAACGTTTTTATTTGTATTAACATCCAGGAATCTGCAAAATTATCATTCCACAAGCATTATATCCTTATATATAGATTTTATCCCGCCGATGTTATGCAGGTTTTCGTGTTTGTTTTCTCAGGTTTAACAGGTTATTTTGGACAAGGAAATGTTTTTGAATCAAGCTTTTGGCGATGCATTAGTCATGGAGCTTCAACATTACTTTGGAAGAAGATCTAACCGTGTTACTTCATTATCCACCGAGCGAATCAGGGGAGTATTTGATTTCATTCTTTTACCTTTATGCTTTTACATTTGTTATTTGAACATTGGGGACAATGTTCATCTTAAGTGTAAGGGGGTAAAAGTACGATTAGAGAATGCTATTACGCTTGATTTTTGTTTGTTTAATAATAGATGTGTAATAAAACTGAGAGAAATACCTGTTAGGGCAATTTTAGTGCCAAATTTAAAATTTTTTACAACATATAGGAGTGAAACTTTGATCTTAATGAGCGTCTCACGGATAGGAGTTATATGACTAGCACGAAACCGTACCACTAAAAAATTTTCCACTCCCAAATATGTGAGGTTCGCCCCTAGAATTGGTAGGAAAAGCATTTATGCTATGATGTGTGTACCGGTAGCACTTAGATTCTAGAACTTGCGTTAGGACCATTCCGAGGCCACAAGTGAGACTACATTCGTGTAGTTAGATTTACAACATGATAAGAGACATTAGGATTAACCCATTGTTTTACACCTGTGTTTTTGTTATAATTACATTGGCTACATTGGTCAAGTAATTCTCCCACACCCTTTGCGTTGTACTCATTTTTAGTACACGATACCCCTAGTACACCCCTCAGAGCCTATCTTTTCGTTTCAACCTTTAAGCATTTTACTTGAAGGAAGAATTTGTTTACACCCCACTAAAATGTACACCCAAATCGCCTTAGCCTACCTTGTATGCACTCATTTTTAGTGCATTATTGTGACAACATTTGTGTAAACCCAAGTTAATTATCTAGTTGATTACATGGTTGCTAAGTCGAGTCATATCCTTGTACATATTGTTTTGGGAGGATTGGGACTCATGGGTAAAGTACTAGTGTAATGGAGTAATGGGGAAGAACATCATTTATTACCCCCATATGTGCTAAATATTTTAAAAGTACTCCAAGTTTTTCAATTATCTTAATTCGAGTAATTAGAATAGTAATTTGTAAGGTTATGTAAAAGTTCAAGTGTAAGGGAATGCAACGCCCCTTTGATGTATTATTTTGGATGGTAGGGCAAAAGTGTATGCAAAAAAAAAAAAAAAAAAAAAAAAAAAAATCGAAAAATCAAGAAAAATACAAAAAAAAAATGAGAAAAAGAAAAAAATAGAAAAAACATACGGACTACCATCCCGTTTCATTTTATGTTTGTTTTATTTTTTTGTTATTTTCTTTCATTAGCTTAAGATTGAGTCGAGTCTTGGCTTAGCAACATTGTATAGTACATGTAATTGATCAAGATCTTTAACTCGCCACCAGTAAAATATCCTTTATCCAACAAAACCGTGTTTTCCTTTTCCCTACACCTAACGTTATAACCCATTTAAAAGCCCTCTTTGATAGTTTATCTTAGGTGCTTACGCCTAGTGGAGGAGGTTTTCGATCCTTTCCCAAGCCTATGGTAATCTATTTGCTATGACAGGTAGTGAGAGATATTATCCGTTTTCATTTATGAGATTTATTTTGATGACACTTGAGAGATGTGAGTATCTAAACACTACTTGTGAGGTGCTAGTTTATAATCTCCGTGCTTATTATGATTAAAGTGGAACGATTATTTGTTGTAATTACTTTTATGTTAGCATTAAATGACCCCTAACTTGTGTTTTGATTAGAATAAAAGCGCATTTGCTTGAGGACAAGCAAATCTCAAGTGTAAGGGTATTTGATGAAGCGAAAAGTGTACCGCTTTTAAGGGGTCATTTAAGCCCTAAATCGTATTTATTTGATCAAATATTGCCCTAAATCGTTCCTTTTGTCATTTTAGGTACTTTTGAGAAGAAATCTGGAAAAGGAGGCATTTTGGACGTTTTTGGAGCATAAAAGTGAAGAAAACGACAAAGTCTCAAAATCATGCTAAAAGTTACCTTTGACGGCGTCAGGATTATCCCTGGACGGCGTCATGTCTTGGCAAGAAAAGGTGGATATGAAAATTACTCATGATAAGCCAGTGAAATTTGCATGAAATTCTGACGGCGTCACGCTTTAATATGATCAAGGTCGTCACGGCTTAATTTAGAGAGGGACGGCGTCACGCATAATCCTGACGGCGTCAAGCCTTGATAAGCCAGAACGGATTTTGGAGAGCTAAAGAGGGACGGCGTCAAGAAGGTCATCCGAGAACCCTAAAAGCGGCGAGGTGACGGCGTCACACTCCATAACGTGACGCCGTCAGATCTGAAAGTCTATATATAGTTTTGCAATTTTTTGTCATTAGTGTGGAACTTATTGGGAACTTTGTGTGTGAAAACCCTAGGACGAATTTGGCAGCTTTTTCAAGGCTTTTTGCCTTGAGATCTTCCATGTTACATTGAAGATAAGTTATCAATTAATCATTCAATATGTCTATGTGTTGTTTGATTCTATCTTGTTCTTGTCTTTTGTTTAACATGTTAGGCTAGATTTATCTTGTGTTTGCTTAGATCTAATGAAACCTAGCTATTGATTATTGGTTATTAGTGTGTTATTAGTTGTATTGGATGATTGTTCATCTATGTTAGGCTTAAGAAAACTGGCTAACTTCCTATTCGGTAACTTGCTTGAACGTCTTAAGAAACATGAACCAATGCGTACTAAAGGTTTTTATGGTTGTATTTAATGCACAAGCGAATTCTAGTGATCCCATGTTAGGAGCTTCCTAGCCGGCTCGACATAGGAGTGAAGTAGGAGCTTGTAGAGTTGGGGAAGTACATACGCCACCCCACGAATGGTATTAAGGAATACACCCGTCATCCACGCGACTAATACACACTAATCAACCGGTAAAAGATAGTTAGGGAGTAAGGAAATCTAAGTAAACACATTTCTCTCTACATAAGTTTTCACCAACCTTTTCATTTTCAGTTATTTTATTTTATTTGCATTCGTAGTAACTTGGGTTAGTTGACTAGCAACTAATTCCGCCCACTCTTTCAAACCCGAGATTTTACTTGCTTTCATAAAATTATAAAAACACAAAAAGAATCTTCTCTCCCCCTTAGACATATTAGAGTAGTTTTTCATACCTAACGAACACTATTCCCTGTGGAGAACAATCAATCCCCCGTACTTACCACTACACTATACTACATCGGTCAGGTACACTGCCTGGTGGGGTTGTAAGCCTCTTGAGATCCCTCGAGAGGTAAAACCTGTTGTAAGGTTGCAAAACCACGCATCACATAGCCATCTCGTGCAATCCTGTTCAACACTCGAAAACCAAGCATATTAGAGTCCGCTATCACTTCATAAAGGAACACGTAGAAGAGGGTACTGTTGAATTATTTTTCGTGAAGACCGAATACCAACTCGCTGATCTATTTACTAAAGCCCTCCCAAAAGAGCGGTTTGATAACTTAGTTCGACGAATTGGAATGCGAAGCCTAACTCCCGAAGAGTTAGAAAGTCTTCTCGAATCTTCTTGATTTATCTCAAAAAGCTTCGCTGTAAATATTTTTGAAAAACAAAATACAAAATTTAAAAAACCAACAAAAATAAAATATAAAAATAGAAATTGACTTACAATTTGAGACGGAGGGAGTAGGAAGTTTTTGTTAAACTTACAAGTAGCTAGAAGATAAAAGAAATACGAAGTTACAACGACCACATACACGAAAATATTAGGTCACCTTAATTGCTTTGCCGAGTTTATATTTTGAGTGGGTTTGTATCGAAACAAATCTGATTGCAATATCTCTAGATTATCCAAAGAATTGTTAGCACAACAACATTAAAACATGCTTCAAAATAATTGTTAATATTGTCAGGTCATTACAATTCAAACAACTAGCCACATAATTGGTAGGGAGAATTTCATATATATCCTATATCCGGATATCCCTTCCTGGATGAATAATTACATATATATATATCTTTTGTATCAGTTTTTGAAACAGAAAGTACAACTGTATGTAATTTTTAAAATAAACATGGCCATATATGTAAAAGCCCCTTTGGTATGTTATCAACCATCAACCAGCGCGCAACCATCTTCCAAAGCTCATGCGCAATTGAACAACCCAAAAAGATGTGTTTAGATGATTCATCACTAGTAGAAAAAGGGTATTTTACAATGGACATTTTAAAACGGTTTTCAATTCCACCGTACGTAGTATAAAATATATCATTTAAAACGGTTGTTTTGGCTATTTAATATAATCTTATTATTTAAAGCGGTTGTATATAACCGTTCTAAAAGGTTGAATATTTTATTATTTTATTTTATTATTTGCAGCGGTTGTATATGAGTGTTCTAAATGAATTTGACAATAAAAAAGTAAATGGCGGGTTAAAAGTGAAATACCAAAAACTTAGCGGGATAAAAAATTATTGTGAAAATTTTGAGCGGGATACACAAAACTTTTTGACATTAATTGATACGGTTTTTACATAGTCACCGTTCTAAAAAATGCACAATAATACACCCACCTCACACTTCACCAATTACAATTCACCAGAACCTTCAAAATCATATTAAAACAAGAAATTATCCACAAATTCTGGCAAAATTTGCATTTTTACGGAAAAAAAAAATTATGATTTAGAGTTTGAACCTTTTTACTCAATCTTGTGAGGTAACTACTTTACATTTTTTGTCTATGTGTTCAACATGATCTCATTTCATTTTTTAATTATAAAGCAACAAAGTTGTTGTATATCATATGGTTTTATTGATTTTCTATGCTTATGTTGTGTATTTCGTGTGGGATAAAGGGACCTCAAAACTAGTATTTGTTTTTGTTCTCTGTTGTGATGCCTTTCAAAAAGTTGTGATGTATTTAAATAAATAAAAAATAATTTGTACTCTTTTATGTATAAACTATTGTAGATAACATAGGAGTATTTATGTATACTTTGAAAATTTTGTAACCTATCTTCATTTGTAGGTGTAAACTAGTATATACAATGGCCGGAAGGGGTTAGCGAGGTGTATAAGTGGCCGGGTTTTATACTTAACACAAATACATGTACTTCCTGTATGTATAAAATAGTTAAGACATTTTTTTGAACCAGGACATTTGATATTGAGAAGGAAAACGAGACACAATTATCCAAAGTGAACTATGTTTGAACTTTGTTTAACTACATTTAAACTTTCCTTTCCACATAATGTGAGTGTTGTACTATGTTGAAGCAATTTCTTGCAATCACTTCAGACAAATAAAGGTAGCCTTCCGGTTGAACTCAGCTAGGGTTCTTCCGGTAGGCTTGGGTGTTGATCCTTTCGGCTATCGGAGGTCCTCCGGATATCTGCACACAACAGCACACGTTAGGCTCGCCCCGGGTGTTATCCCAGGACCCACCTCCGGTGTGAGAGTAAGTATTTGGTATTCCGAATGGGCTATAAAATGTAGTGAGAAATAAATGCAGGTTGTATGTTAGTTGAGAGTAGTAAATGAGCTGAATATTTATAGTGCTCAGCCTCGATACCTGGAATGGTGGCGCCGGATTTTCAGGGAACATGTCCCCGACATAATCCCGTAAATCCTGGGGCGGTGGCGGCGGTGTCTGCAGCTGCCATATGTCAACAGGTAAATGCCACCTGTCCTATTTACTTACAGTGATACTGGCCGGAAGAGCCGTGTGTCCTCCGGTAGGTCCGGACGGCTATGCGTCGTCCGGATGACCGGTCGATACAGGCCGTTCGGACACATACGTCAACATGTCCCCCCCAGTATTCCATTATCGGTTGAAGATCGATGATGTAATACTTAAAGAATATTTTTATACCTTTTGTCAGGTGCCTTCCGATGCACACATGTAATGCCGGTATCGTATTGTCGGCAAAATATTAACGTAATACTTCGAAGGGTATCCTATGACCTTTTGGCCTAGATCATTCGGATTAATGCTGTACTTGCCTTTCGGTTCGGCCGATGGTTTAATACTTTAAGAGTTGTCTTTGACATGACATGGCTTTGATGCGCAGAAGCTATCATTGTACCTTTCTCGATCCTCTACTGGTTTACAACGTATACTTCTTTCAGTTCAGATTAGTAATGGTCTTTTGCTCGCGTCCGCTTGACCTTATTGCCCGAGGGTTCCGATTTGCCGAACACCGTTGCTGTTCCTTTTGGAGATTGATTGCTGCTTTTGCCCGAAGGGTCAGGGTGTGCCGATAGTATGATATTTCAAACAAATTGTGGATTTTTGTTCGACCCCTCCCGAAGGATGTGCCGTTAGGCTGGAGCATGTATGTACTGGTTTGACCAGGAGTTATCCATTATTTGCAATTCCTTATTATTTTATGGTTATTTAATATAGATCTTAATTGATGAGTGTTGACACGCGTGCGCGTGCCCAACACGCGCGTTGAGGTGTTGCCACGTCAACATCTTGCTAAATGTGACATTCCGCATTCTGCGTTCTTCCTATAAATAGCGATATTGGTGCGTGTTTTTGACTACCGCAATTCCACATTTTCAACTGAGACGCCTTCCGGTGTTGCTTTTCAAACGATCATTGCAAGTCAGCTCGAGCGATTCTGCCCGTTCGATTTCCACACTGGTACTTCGTCTATAAAGGTACGTTTCGGTTCACGCAGCTCGGTTCACGCATATATTGTTTTTACTGTTGTTCGGCCGCATCCCTCTTCCCTTCGGTTGGACCATGTCGGTTCTGCCTGTTTCCACTCGCGAGGAACTTCCAAGAGTCCAGGGCTTCCTCTCAATGTTTGTCGGAGGGGTTCGCCTTTTGGCTAGACGAAAGGGCTGTGCGTAGGATTACATGGGCCATAGAATTCAGCCGTACCTATGTCAACGTCTGCCCCCGAAGGGTATGACGATGGATTAATTGCCGAATGACGCCATTGGTTTGTACTTGGAGTATTTTACTGGGGGTGGTTTCGTTATTTTCTGTACTTCGGCCAGCGTGTACGTGCAGAATCTTAACCGTTCGATGTTTTTGTTTTTACAGCTATCACAATGTCTCAATACTTAAGGAAGCCCAAGGTTAGAAAAGATGTGCCTGTGGTCCAGAAGGATCAGTCCTCCGAAACGCATGCGGCCACTTCCGCCGCTTCCCAAACCGTTACCCCGGAGGAGACGATTGAAGCGACAAGGGTCGAAGTCTCTGACCCAAAGGTATTGGATGCCAGGAAGAGAAAGCAGGATCAGAATGTTGTCCGGCCCACGTCTCAGTCTCAAACACAGGGAACTAGATTCCGTCTTCATCCTGACTCGTCAGGTGGTGGCATGTTCCGAGAGATTAAACGAAGTAAGCCAAATGAGGGGGCCGGTATGGCGGGTCCAAAAGAAAGCGTCAGTGTTTCGGGCGCAAGAAAACAGCCGGAGGGACCCAATGCTTCGGCCGGAAGAAAACAGCCGGATATCCCAGGAGGTATCGGCGGAGGCTTCGCGTCGGAGACCACCGGTGCTGGTAAGTTTTTCTCTTTTTTTTTTTTATATTCAGGAAGTGTTGATCCCTGTCCCTTGTCTTCGCTCCGACAATAGTTGTTACTTAACTTTATTATTCTCTCTTATGGAAAATGCAGGAGGTTCCTCCGCTGCTGCTCCTGACCGCGGGAAAGACAAGGTGACCGATGAAGATGACTCGGCGTCTTTGCATGTGCCGATGTGGAAAGTGCGCAAGGATGACCGTCTGGACAGCTGGGAGGTCTGTCGGGACTTGATGCTGAACCTACCGACTCCGAAAGAAGAGTCGTTTTTGGAAGGTTTGGGGGATGCTGGGGCCGCTCAAAGGGCCTGGAGACTTTTGGGTATGGGGGCCGCTGCCCAGTCGAACTTGTTGCTTCGTTTCGAGGGCCTTCTTAATGACCACAATGAGCTGTATCGTGTTCACCAACATTGCGGAAACCTCGGAAAGAACGGGGGTGAGCTTAAACAGCTGAAGATTGAGCATTCTACTTGTATGGTGAGAGAGTCGGAGCTGATGGGACAGGTGAAGGGTTTGGAGAAGTTGGTGGAGGACGAAAGGTTGGCCGCGGCGGAACGAATCAGTGCCTTGGAAGTTGATTTGGAAAAAGCTAAGGTTAACCTGGGTGAGGAGGTGAAGGACAATCTGGCCCTCCGGGAGCAAAAGAAGGATCTTATTGCCCGGGTGGGCCGCACTGAAGGGGATAGGTTCAGGGTTGTCAAGGAGGTCCTCCCGGAGGTCGTTCGTCGGTTATTGGGTAGTTATGAATATAAGGAGCATTTGGAAGGACCTTTCAGCTTGTCCTCACAATCCGGCTTCATGGAGGGCGTGATTGTGGGGCGCACGCCGGAGGAGGTGGCCGCTGTCCTGGCCAAGACGGAAGACCTGGATGCAGATGCGGCTAAGAAGCTCGACCCATTGTATGATGGGTTGTTTACCGCAGAGTATCCGTACATCAAGAAGGTCAGCAGCTCCTACCTTAAGTCTCTTGATGAAATCCTGCAAATCTTCCCCGATCCTGAACTAGCTTCTTCTCCTAAGAGCCTAACTGCCGATGCCGCCGGGGGGTCATCTTCCGGGGCTCCCAAAGCCGGGGTTGCTAATGTCGAGGGTTCAACTGTTGGAAGGGATGAGTCGGCTCCCTGAACTCTTACACAATTTGGTTCAATTTGTTGTTGTAAGGCCTTCGAGCCAAGAACAATATTTTTATATCCGGATGACTGTAATAATTTATGACAAATAATTCGTATGGCCAATTCGTTTGTATATATTTATGACTGTTCCATATTTCATACGTGCCATGCTTCATGTTTCGTGTTATCATTTGCTTGTTTCTGTAGTGCTTCTCTTTTTTGGTTTGTTGGTTTCAGTGCTACCTTGGAAGTAGGATTTTATATTTCGGTTGACATGATGGGGTGTTCTTTCGGAAATTCGAACGAACCTGTCGGATTTTGTGAACTTGCGATTATCAATGGTTGCCTTGTCCTACTTCCCCCCCTTTTTTATCATCATTTTTTTTGTATTATGTATGGTACTGCATGTGGAATGGAATGGGACGACTTGGATCTTCAAACGTGGTGTTGCTTTGGTTTGCTCGTCCGATTTTGGACTTCTTACGGGTTATCCCTTTATTTTCCTTTATCTTCTTTCGACCCCCGACACATGCCGGGCAATTGTTGTCGTTCGGCCTTTGCCTGAGCTATGAATCGTATTACTTGTCTGTTATCGCCTTTGCTACTTGCATAGTTTCAGAAATATATATTTACGTTGGAGCAACACTCTTATGATTACGAACGTATAGCACTTGTTTGTTATTACCTTTACTATTTGCATAGCTCCGGAAGTACAAGTCTATGCATTTTTGAGCGGTTGCATGGTACCTCCTTGAACATTGACCACAAAAATCTCCGGAGGGGGCCAGCCTCTCGGAGGGATCACTCTTCACTTATGTTCAAAATATGACAAACGATTCAGCTTTTCCGCAGGGATCATGGCAACCCCTTTCCGGGTATCAACCATCTTTGGACATTGACCACACACTCCCCGGAGGGCGCGAACCTCTCGGGGGGGGCCACTTTCTAATTATGTCCAGAAAACAATGAACATTGATCACTAATCTCCGGAGGGCACGAACCTCTCGGAGGGACCACTCTCTAATTATGTTCGAGATATTACAGGTGGTTCAGCCTTTCCGCCAGGATTATGGGAACCCCTTTCCGGGTATCACCCATCTTTGGACATTGACCACACACTCCCCGGAGGGCGTGAACCTCTCGGGGGGGCCACTTTCTAATTATGTCCAGAAAACAATGAACATTGATCACTAATCTCCGGAGGGCACGAACCTCTCGGAGGGACCACTCTCTAATTATGTTCGAGATATTACAGGTGGTTCAGCCTTTCCGCCAGGATTATGGGAACCCCTTTCCGGGTATCACCCATCTTTGGACATTGACCACACACTCCCCGGAGGGCGTGAACCTCTCGGGGGGGGGGCACTTTCTAATTATGTCCAGCATGTCGCAGGTATTCTTGAGATGTTCCTCAGAAATACTGCCTACCTCCAGCAGCGGGGTAACTCCTTCCAACGGTGGGACAACTGCATTTAATATTAAGAATAGTCAATATCGGGTCTTTTAGAGAGATCACAAGCATTTCAAGGAGGTATTGTGGGAAAATCGCCCCCACCCCCCCAACGGTGGGGGACTGTATTTCATTAGAATAGCTAACATCAAACCCTTTCGGGCGTTACAAAAGGTACAATGAACCCTATTTATGTGAACATTTTTATTTATTTATCAGTCGCCCGTTATGCTCGCGGCGTTTCTCTGCCCCTCCCTCCTTGACTTGTGTGTTTTCATCCGGTAAGCTTCCAGCCTTTCGAGGGGCTCGCGCTTCTGGCGGATGGTATTCCCATAGGCTTTGCTTCCCCGACACGCGGTATTACCTGTCTTAAGTTACGAAAGTAGTTGCGTTCCTTCCGTTAGTTTGCATATAATCATAGGATAGGATAAAATAACAAAGGTATTCAGACGGTTATTTCGTATTGACAATTACCTGAGCCGTCACTCGTACCTTGGTGGGTCTGCCGGGGCCTTCTCGATCACAACATTGGTTCGCCTTCCTCCCGTCCTTTTTTCCGACGATGGGTTTCTTCCTTTGCTCCAGCGGTATGCCTCCTCGCTTTCCCTGCGGCGAATGAGCTCTTTCCCCGATTTTTCTTACCCCCGCAACAGGTCTTTCCCTCGTGCCATGATGTCTTCGCACTTTTGTCCGAGTGGTCAATGTTGCTATGCCGCCTGGTGTGGGAAATTTGACCATCGAGTGGATAGTTGAAGGTATGGCACGCAACTTTTTTAAACCGATGCATCCCAGTATGGCATTGTAAGGGGAAGGCGAATCGATTATGGCAAATTCCAAGCTGACTTTTCGGGACAAACCCTGACTTCCGAAACAGACTTCCAGGTTTATCACCCCTCGTGGTCGAATGGGTTTTCCCGTGAATCCCATCCAGATTGTGCTAACTTCCTTCAATCGTGCCTTGACCGTCGGATCCAGACACTCGAATTGGTGTCCGTACATTATTTCCATCGAGGCACCGGGGTCGATGTAGACCTCACGTATTTTTCTTCCCCCGGCTTCCATTTCAATTACCAGCGGTTCGTCTGACATCTTCTCCGGAAAAATGGCTGGAAAACTTATCGGCACGTTCATCCATTCTCCTATCTCTACTTCCTCCATTTTCCGAGAGGTCCGAAAGCCTCGGATCATGTTGATTATTTTCCCTTTATTCCCTTGGTTGTTACCTCCTTGGTTGGTTTTCCTTCCTTTCCTGAGGTCTTTCACCAGATGGTCCAGTTTCCCTGTACTGAACGCAGTTTTTAACTCCTCCCTGAGTTGCCAGCAGTCGTCAGTGAAATGTCCTTTCTCCCCATGATAGTCGCAATACCTGTCCTCACAATCCTTCTGTGGTTTTCCCTTTGTTGGATGAGGCTGCGGTAACCTCAGCTGGTGCTCTGTTGCCAATATTTCCTTCGGTGTCTTGGTAAGGGTGTCCAAGTCTATCGGCCTCGTATCATATCGGCGGACATCAGTTCGGCGAGGGTCGGTCCTCCCCGCGTTACCGTACCTTGGGGCGACATAAGGTGCATAGTAATCGTTCCTTCGTCCTTTAAATCCAACCTTAGGGCTGCTCCGGCGGTGATCCCCAACAGGGGGTTTTGATTGGTAGTCGCCCTTGTTGTGATACGGGTTAGGCCGAGACTCCACTCTCTCTCCTATCGGCAATTCTGTCGTTCTGAAGGCCTCCACGGACCGAACAAAATCATCGATCCTCTCCAACATTTCGTCGACGGTTTTAGGAATCTTATCTGAGAATTTCTTTGCTAACTCCGGGCAGTGGTGGCCATTCAGAAATGATCTGATTTGCATGATTTCTGGGGCGTCCGGGAAGTTGTTGGCCTCACAAATCCATCTTTCCTTAAAGTCCAGAAGGCTTTCGTTCGCCCTTCGGTGAATTTTATTGATCTCTGTTAGGTCTTTGGTACTTATCCTTAGCATGCTAAACCTGTTCAAAAATCTCTTCTGAATTTCGTCCCAACTATCAATGCTTCCCGTCAGGAGCTTATCGAACCATCCCCTGGCTTTCCCATCCAGGGTTTGTTGAAACATTCGACACCATACGGGCATGGGCCACTCTTCATGATTTCCCGATCCGGTGAAACGATTGATATGGTCATCCGGATCGGTGGTTCCTTGGTATGGTTTCAAGTTCGTCGGTATCTTGTGCTTGGGAGATGAAAACTCTATGATCCTCTTCGTGAACGGGCACTTGATCATTTCCTTGAATGGTTTGCTCAAATCATCATCCGTCTTTTTTCCTTTTCCGTAAGGTGACCCTCCAACATCTTCTTCCTCCGAATTTTCATACCCGTCGTCGAGCCTCAGCATTTCGGGGCTCACCAGGTTGCGATTGCCTGGTTGTTTGAACAACTCTTTCAAGGCCGAAAGATGACCTGCGATTAGGGCTTGGGCATCTGGAGGATCTTGGTTTCCTCCGGATCCTCCGGCCCCACCCGCATTTCGGACAGGGGTGAAGAGGGGTGTAGTACTCGTCGTCTCGAACGTTCTAAACGTTGGTGCAGGACCTGTCATTCCGAACCTCAGGTAGATCGAGCGGAAGGTCCCACGGATGGCGCCAATTTGTTGAAGCAATTTCTTGCAATCACTTCAGACAAATAAAGGTAGCCTTCCGGTTGAACTCAGCCAGGGTTCTTCCGATAGGCTTGGGTGTTGATCCTTTCGGCTATCGGAGGTCCTCCGGATATCTGCACACAACAACACACGTTAGGCTCGCCCCGGGTGTTATCCCAGGACCCACCTCCGGTGTGAGAGTAAGTATTTGGTATTCCGAATGGGCTATAAAATATAGTGAGAAATAAATGCAGGTTGTATGTTAGTTGAGAGTAGTAAATGAGCTGAGTATTTATAGTGCTCAGCCTCGATACCTGGAATGGCGGCGCCGGATTTTCAGGGAACATGTCCCCGACATAATCCCGTAAATCCTGGGGCGGTGGCGGCGGTGTCTGCAGCTGCCATCTGTCAACAGGTAAATGCCACCTGTCCTATTTACTTACAGTGATACTGGCCGGAAGAGCCGTGTGTCCTCCGGTAGGTCCGGACGGCTATGCGTCGTCCGGATGACCGGTCGATACAGGCCGTTCGGACACATACGTCAACATACTACTTATTTACTTTGTTCTACACTAAATCTTGTTCTCTTGTAAAATAACTTATTGACTCTTCATTTTGATTTGTTTATAGGGTTGGAATGACTCGAAACCCATAATTATACGACACATTGATGAACGGGTAGAGAATTATTGATAAATGGGCAGAGAATTCGATGTCACAATTTTACTCAATTCATTTATCACATAACTGAGGTTTCTATTGTCGAACTCATTGCATATGTATAATGGTTAGGTTATGAACAACTTTAAATATGGAAGTTTGTTATCATGACATTTGATGATAATTTTTTGTATGAGATTGTTATCTTAGTTTATTAAATTGTTAAGTATGATTTTATCCATTTGATTTGTTGTCAAATTATAGTTTATTTTATTGGGGCATGATCTTCTAGTTTAGTTTTGTACATGAAAACAAAGGAATAAAAAGATTCTGGTATGGTATTAGCTTTGTATGAGAAAGAAAAAAAAAGAAAAAATAAATTCTGGCATGACCCATTTCTAAAAACGTATTTTTTTTTTCATGTATTAGAAAATATAAAATATAATACGCTATTAAAAAGAACGTTTGTTTTTTGTTGTAGTAAAAAAGAATTATTACGGTTGAAAATAACCATTCTTAATAAGTCCTCTATTAATATTATATGCAATGAGTTTTTTTTTTTTTTTTTTTTTTTTAATGGCAGATTTTATTAAAACAAACTTGCAAGAAGCTAGAAGATTACAAAACATTATAAAGTAATAAGGTGAGGTTTTTTAAGCCACTCAATCCAACTAAAGAAAGTTTTACATCTATACCGACACCAATTGAACGAACTAGAGACTACAACATCAAAGACGTCCGCCTTGAAAGAATTCTGACGACCGAAAATACTCTTGTTACGAAAACTCCAAACATGTCACCATAACACATAGCAAATACCTTCAAAAAGTTGTTTGTGCTTCATCGAAAGATGAAGGCTCAACAACCAATCCAACCATTCTTATTATATGCAATGAGTTGATCATGTGGGTGCACGTCTTTTATAACGGGTTTGAACCGTTGTAATTAAATAAGCATATAACGGTTCATTCCGTTTTAGAAAATGCATTTTAACCGTTCTTAAAAACCATTTGTGTACTAGTGCATGATCATCATTACACACTGGACAACGTGTAAAGCCAATATATACCTAGTCATGTAGAATTGTAGATTACATCTAGTAGGTAGATGATCAAGGACGAGCCTTCTGAATATTAACCTTGAGAAGAATTTTATTCCACTTGATCCGGTAGTCAAGTTCATCTATTTGTTTTCTTCTTACAAAATTGCACAATATAAACATTAAACAATCTCAAAAAGTCAATAAGGTAATACTTGATAAAGCATGCATTCACTCAATAATATAATTGTAGATCCTTTGGAGTGTTAAAGGAAAATGAAAATAAATAAAGCATGTTTGCATGAATATGACTTTCGATTTTTATGACTAATTGGTAAAAAAATTTAAGCGCAATGTACTCTTTTTAAAATAACCTGAAAAGTATTATTCGTTCATTGCAATTTTAAAATATCTTAAAATAAATGTCTAATTGCAACTAATGAAATTGTCTCTGAGAGAGTAAATAAGAAATTTTATTGGGGCACAATATTAAGGTCCCAATTTTTTTTAACCGCGTGCATTTTGTAAATGTAGATTTAATTTGGTAAATATGTTTCATACTCATGAAGAGTTTATACAAAACAATGTTGCCAAACCAAGTTATCCTGGATCAATTAAGCCTTTCAAACTCAGTCCCAGAACCAATAACCTCGTGTCATTTCAGATTCATAAAAAAGCTCAAATTACAAACTAAACCTTGATTAAAACAACTTTTAAGCTGTGTGGTAAATGAAAGAGAAAGTTGATTGGTGAGCCATGATCTCAGGTTCAAGTAAAATATGTGGTTGCGGACCTTGCGGTACACATTTCTTTTACTGGAAACTGGAGTTATGAATTGTATTTTAGTTATCAAGAGTTAAGACTACAAGATCGTATATATACAACAGCGAACAGCCTCAACAATATGATCTTAAGCGGATTTCTTTTCCATTATAAAGGTTGTACATCAATACAACATCCATAATTACATGTACATAATCATCTGGTTACTCTATGTCTATCTACCTAATACAAGTCCACCAGATTTGATTTAATTTGGACCCCAGCAGCTCAAATACATGACTTTTCTCAATGACTCTTCTGATTGATCTATTCCTCTACTTGAAGCCATGGCAGCCTGAGAAGACAGCTTCTTTGATTGAGTGACTGATCGAATGTTGGACTTTGCATGGTGGTGGATGGTCCTGATGGTGTAGTTCCACCTTGCAAAACCTTGATCTTTTAGTGCTTCTACCAATCCAACTGTTCCTGCCACAATCAATGATCTCGTTCTTGAACTCATCGTAACTTGAAACTTCTAATATATTGAAAGTTAAGAATACAAGATGGGTTTGATTTGATGAAAGAAGGACGAGACTGAAATGGGGGATATATAAAAGTGATCCGGCCACACAAGCAAGCAAACATGCAGCCCCAAGTTTTTGGAACAATACAACAGGAAATGCAAATGGTTTTAAGTTATTTGAATTCTCAATAATGCCCCTCTACATAATTCTGTTATTGTACTCTGTATTATTAAATGCTAAGGTTAGGGCGATAAGGCGTTGCTTTCTCATAGGGACGCTTGTGGATTTAAGGCTAATCATAGTAAGGAGGACAATCATTCCTTTTTTTTTTTGCCACGTCAGCTTTCTTTCTTCAGCGATCTTCATCATCTTTTTTTTTTTTTTTTTTTTTTTTTTTTTTTTTTTTTTTTTTTTTTTTTTTACACAAACTTAAATTTCATTAATAATTAAAACCTTACGTAATAATTCAAATAAAATTAAAACATTACAATACTTATCAAAAACATAATAATCTAGGTTGTGGCGTGCCTTGATTGAATCATTGATTTCCTGTATTTTTTGTCGTAGTAGTGCGAGCAAAAATGGGTCGATTGGTGTGAGATAGAATATGATATCTTTTTCCCTTTTTTTTCCCGCTCAAATTCAAGTTTTTGTTGTTCTAGTGCAAATCTTTTGTCCTCCATTTCCGCTGCTTTCTGATCTCTTTTTGCTTGCAGCTCCAACTCATATTTCTTTTGCTCCAACTCTTGTTTCTTCAACTCGTAGTATTCGTCTGCCAGCTCCTTCTTCTTTCCTAATGTCATGGACTTAATGGTTTTCCATTTTTCGGCTACCCCTTCCATATACGAAGACTTGCAACTCTTCGATGATTTCTTCTTATTTTTCTTAGCTGCGTCACGACCCATTGGTCGCTCATTTCGAGTCTCTTCAGTAGCAGGCACATACGAGCCGGTTTCAGAAGTCTTGGCTTTTTCTCGACTCGCATCTTGGCTTAAAAAACAAGGCATCTCAGTATCTTTCCAAACCTCATGTTCCCTCAAAATTTCCCAACAATGCTCCAATGTAAACGCATGATCATACACTATTTTGAATTCTTCACACGCTCGTCTGTAAACAGTGAGATTATTCTCACAACTTGCATAATTCTTATAAGCATTGTCGTAAATGGCACAAAATTGACCAACTCTAAGACGAATCCTATTTTTCCACTTGGTAATGATCGAGTTGTAAGTTCTGTTTGCACCAACTTCTTTTTCAAAGTAAGCAATAACTTTCTTCCAAAATCCCTTAGCCTGCATACTGTTTCCCATAACGCTATTCTCGGAAGTATCACACCAAGCTCGGCACAACGCGATCTCTTCCTTGCTTGTCCAATTCGATGAATCATTCTTGGTATCTTTAGTGGCATCATTCTTCTTAGCCTTTGTAGCTCGTTTCGTTGGCTTCTTAGGTTTGACTGGTGACATCTCTTCCGAAAGAGTGTTGTCGTCATCATCATCATCATCATCATCATCATCATCATCATTTGGAACCGAATCGTGATATGATCCATGAGCCGAACCTTGACCCATAGAATACTCTTGACTAGGATAACCTTTAGCCGGATAACCCGAACCAGTTCCCACATAAAAATCTGGATTATTGTATAATTGTTCTTCAAAATCACAAGCACCAAGATTAATGCGGTTAACCGGAGAATACTGTTGATAATTTGAATGGGAAGACGTCGATGAATCCATTGTTGGATGATACAACGATTCCGGTGAGCCAAAAATAGATTGTTGGGATAAGCTTCGACGGGATTTACTTTGTTGTTGTTGTTGGTTGTTTTGATAGGGTGGAACGATTGATAGGACGATTTATAAAAAAATGAATTGTGAGTTTGTTGTTGTGAAGGTTGTTGCGATTGATAATCTAAAGTAGCGGGTCGGAAATTGACGGTTGGTGAGACACCGGTTAACCGGAAATTCGGATCCGGTGTTAATTGCGGAACGTTTTGTGGCAATCGGAATTTTTGGCCTTTTTGTTGTGGTGTTTTCTAAGACATTTTGAATTGAGAGAATTTTGGATTGAAGTGCGTTTATATTGTGTATTTATAAGTAAGTTTAAAAGATTTTTTTTTTTTTTTTTTTTTCAAACCGTTATACCCAATGGCTAGTTTGATTTTTTTATTTTTATTTTTTGTTGCAAACCGTTCACCAACGGTTGGAAAGTAATTGCATCACACGAATCAAAAAAATAAAAATAAATAATAAAATAACCAAATGAGTCGATCGCATGCACGACCTTGATCCAAAAAAAAAGTAATCAATCGATTACTTACAGAAAGAGGCATCAATCGCGATCGATTGGCATTACTGTGGGTAGTCTAACATCCTCTTGGAACAAAGACTTTCTTAATGTGAGCTTGTTTTGAATTATAAATCTTAAAAAAATTAACTCAACTATATACATACCGGATGCTAGCCAACAAAATAATGTAGACGTGTAAAGAAAAAGATTGGTGTTGATATTTATACATAATGGTTAATATACAATGAATTTGATTCATACATATAAATATCATTGTGAATTTACCATTATGCCCTCCTTTATATTTTAGTAATGTATTATTTGGAGGCCATAATGGTTAATATACAATGTTATTTATGTGTATGAATCAAATTCATATGTGTAGATATCAATAGCCAAAAAGATAACCTTTGAGCTTATCCGAACGTTGCCATCATAGTGACAGACCAGTTGTTTTTAGTATTTATCAAATTCTTCACCAAAAAGCTATAGTAATCACCAATGTATCAAATAACCACTAAAATCAACAAAATTGATATTCAAGTACCACTAAAACAAATTGTCAAATTGTCTTCAGCTAAAAGATACATGCATTTAAAAGTTTAAAATATCAAAGTTCGCCATTTTTTAATAAGTAAATAAATATTGCGGGAATAATATTTTAACATTTGCAAATGTGGACAAAATAGTTAAATGTTCACTTGAAAAAGTGTGGACAAAAAAAATGTAAAATACACATGTATAAATGTGAAAGAATAACATAAACGAAGATTTTAAGTTGCGGCGAAGCGATGTAGTTTTCTTAAGCGATTTTTATTAAATAAAAATAAAAATAAAAAAAAAAAAAAAAAAGCTTGACAAAATAGAACACCGAATAATTATTTCGGCTCCTACATTATGTGTTGTGACAAAGCCTGTTTATTGTATGCTAATTCGAGAGTCACAATATTTGTTGTTTGACATTATGTAGAGTGAACACAACAACATCTAAAGCAGCTGAATCATGAGTACCCACTTTATATTTAACACATCATTCTAAAACGCACAATGTCACAACAAATCCTATTACATTTATCGTGCACTGACTATCAAAGTGACACATACGTTGTTTTAAAAAAACTATCCACTTTACATATAACATATCATTCTAAAACGCATGACGTCACAACAAATCCTATTACATCAATTGTTCACAAATGACTGTCAAAGTGCCACATATCACAACATCTCCTGTTATATGTATCGCGTAGAAATAACAGATCCAACGACCCACAAATACATCAACATCTATACCTAATTTTTTCGTTGACGAATCATCAGTCTCTACTTTATATTTAACATATCGTTCTAAAGCGCACAACATCACAACACAACCTATTAAATTTATCGTGCACGAATTATTGTATCTTGAAATTGTTCCAAACAACTCTTGTCCATCTTAAATTTACAATATGCTTCTTCTAGCTGGATATCCAAACATCAGATATATCATTGTCTGTCTTCTCTTCAACAAACATTAATATGGATCTCCTCTTCCTCTTCAAATTAGTGACATGTAACTTGTCTATAGAAAGCATAGCAAACGTAAAAAATTTCTAGTCGTATGCTCATGTGTACTCGTCTTTAATTTTGTTTGCAACAATATGTTGTTTTACCACATAACTACCATGATTGTTGTCCAGGGCGTAAATGTTGTCATTTATTTTAAACATAATGTCAAACACCTACAAATCGAGACTATAACTTTTGTCCAAACTTGTTTTGAACAACTGTTGCAAGAAATCAAAGTTCTTCTTTCTTTAGGTATACCCGGAATGTGCAAAATGTTGCCTTCCTTTCTAGTACCTAAAAAATCACAATTGTTTCATCATAAATTGCAAAATGAAATTATAGAAACATGCTCCCAAAAAAATTAATAATTTAAACTGGTAGGCTGACCAGGAAGATCTTCGAGACTTCACATTCGTAAGCTCGAACCGTTGGCTGTTAGAAGCTACAACTGCCGACAGACGAACCAAATATTACTCCATTTGGGATCCTAAAGTGCTCGGCCGACAACTTAATGTAGAAACATAAAAAAAAAATGCTTAATTTCAGAAGTAAAATATATGGTTGCGATACACATTTCTTTTCCTAGAAACTGGAGTTATGAATTGTATTTTAGTTGTTAAGAGTTAAGACTACAAGATCGTATATATACAACAGCTTCAACAATATGTTCTTAAGCGAATTTCTTTTCCATTATCAAGGTTGTACATCAATACAACATCCATAATTACATGACATAATCATCTGGTTACTCTATATCTATCTACCTAATACAAGCCCACCATATTTTAATTAATTTGGACCCCAGCAGCTCAAATACATGACTTTTCTCAATGACTCCTCTGATTGATCTATTCCTCTACTTGAAGCCATGGCAGCCTGAGAAGACAACTTCTTTGATTGAGTGACTGATCGAATGTTGGACTTTGCATGGTGGTGGATGGTCCTGATGGTGTAGTTCCACCTTGCAAAACCTTGATCTTTTAGTGCTTCTACCAATCCAACTGTTCCTGCCACAATCAATGATCTCGTTCTTGAACTCATCGTAACTTGAAACTTCTTATATATTTAAAGTTGAGTATACAACAATATAAGATGTGTTTGATTTGATGATAGAAGGACGAGACTCAAATGGGTATATATTGAAGTTATCCGGCCACACAAGCAAGCAACAGCCTCAAGTTTTAGGAACAAAACAGTAGGAAATGCCGATGGTTTTAAGTAATTTGGATTCTCAATAATGCCCCTTGTTGACGTATGTGTCCGAACAGACTGAATCTCTCGGTTGGCCGGACGAAACATGGACCTCTGGAGGAATCCGGACGGACCCAAGGCCGTCCGGCATATGCAGGTTTAAAACATGGGACAAGTGGCATCTCCTCTTGTACAGGTGGCAGCTGCAGGCACCGCCGCCGCCGCCCCAGGATTTACGGGATATTGTCGGGGACATGTCTCCTGAAAATCCGGCGCCGCCAGTACAGGTATCGAGGCTGAGTACTATAAATACTCAGCTCACTTACTACTCTTGGCTAGTGTGTTTTTTACCCGCATTTACTTCTCACTATAGTTGATAGCCCTTTCGGAATACCCAATACTTACTCTTACACCGGAGGTGGGTCCTGGGATAATACCCGGGGCGAGCCTAACGTGTGTTGTTGTGTGCAGATACCCGGAGGACCTCCAATAACCGAAGGGATCAACATCCAGGCCTCCCGGAAGAACCCTAGCTGAGTTCAACCGGAAGGCCCTCTTTATTTGTCCGAAGTGATTGCAAGAAATTACTTCAACAAATTGGCGCCATCCGTGGGACCAACTGCTCGATCTACCTACAGTTCGATATGGCTGGTCCTGCGTCCCAAAAAAGGAAAACCATGGAAGCCGAGGAGGAATGGATGAATGTTCCGATCGGTTTTCCACCCATCCTTCCGGGAGATGTGTCGGACGGACCGTTAATAGTTGAGGCCGAGGTGGAAGGCTACACAATCAGAAGGGTCTATGTAGACCAAGGCGCTTCGGTCGAGGTGATGTATGAACACTGTTTCGAGCATCTATGCCCTTCCATTAAGGCCAAGCTGAAAGAAACCGGTACACCGTTAATAGGATTCGCGGGAGAATCCATAAAGCCGTTGGGGAAGATTGAATTGGAAGTCTGTTTCGGAAGCCAAGGCTTGTCTCGCCGAACGATGATGAAGTTCGCCGTGATAAGGTCCCCTTCTCCGTACAACATCATTCTAGGGCGCTCAGGTTTAAAGAAATTACGGGCCATCCCATCGACTATCCACTCATTGGTGAAGTTCCCCACGCCTAAAGGCATAGCGACCCTTACTACCCGGTCTTTAATTGTCTCGGAATGTCGCAAACTAGAAGAGAAGCAGATGGCAAAGAAGGAAGTCAAAGAAGAACCCCGTGAGGCCGGACCGACGGAGGCGGTGGTTGGAAAAACGGAACAAGTTATGGTACATCCGGCTTATCCGGATCAACTAGTCACGATAGGGGGAAACTTCTCCTCAGAATGCCGAAGACAGTTAATCACGCTACTAAAAAACAACCGGGATGTGTTTGCTTGGGAACCATCCGATATGACGGGAGTTCCCCGTCGGATCATTGAACACAAGCTAAATGTGAATATTCAGGACCGCCCAGTGGCACAAAAGAAAAGAACCTACTCCGCCGAAAAGAATCAAGCCATAGCCAAGGAGGTGGAAGAATGGGTGAAGGCCGGAATAGTTCGGCCGGTACAGTACCCCACATGGATCTCAAACCCAGTGTTGGTAAAGAAGTCCGATGGTAGTTGGCGAATGTCCATTGACTTCAAAAACCTCAACTCGTCTTGCCGAAAGGATTATTACCCGCTACCTGATATTGACTGGAAAATAGAATCGGTTATGGGATTCAAGTACAAGTGCTTTTTGGATGCTTACAAGGGATACCACCAAGTACAGATGGCCAAGGAGGACAAGGAAAAAACAGCTTTCTATACCGAACACGGGACATACTGTTATACCAAAATGCCGTTCGGTTTAAAAAATGTCGGGGCCACGTACCAGTGTTTAGTAGATTCGGCCTTTCGGTCACAGATAGGGAGAAATCTCGAGGCATATGTGGACGACATGGTCATAAAGAGCAAAACCGAAAAGGAGTTACTTGCCGATGTAGCGGAGACATTCGACAACCTCCGAAGGATTAACATGAAGCTAAACCCCAAGAAATGCTCTTTCGGGGTAGAGGAAGGAACGTTTCTTGGATATATGGTAACGTCCGAAGGAATAAGGGCAAATCCGAAGAAGACAAGGGCTATCGTGGACATGCAGTCCCCAAAGTCGCTCAAGGAAATGCAAAGCTTAAGTGGTAAGCTAGCAGCTCTGAACCGTTTCCTATCTAGGTCGGCAGAAAAAGCGCTCCCTTTCTTTGAAACGTTGAGGAACATCACGAAAGAAAACCAGGACGAGTACCGATGGACGAGTCAAGCAGAGGCAGCCTTCCAAGAGATGAAGAAGATGATTCTTGAGTTGCCTTATCTGGCAACACCAAGGCCGAAGGAAGACCTATATGTATATCTCTCGGCATCAAAAGGGGCAATGAGCGGGGTATTGTTGGTAGAAAGAGATGGGAAGCAGATCCCAATACATTATGTTAGCCGAACATTACACGAGGCCGAACAGAACTATGCCCCCATTGAGAAGTTAGCTCTAGCCCTACTACACATGGCCAGAAGGCTACGAAGATACTTCGAAGCCCATCCAATAAAGGTCATCACCGACCAACCTATCAAGCAAATATTAAACAAGGCAGAAGCATCCGGGAGGATGGCCAAGTACACCGTGGAGTTAGGAGCCTACAATATCACTTACGTACCTCGGAGCGCCATTAAGGGACAAGTCCTCGCGGACTTCATAACGGAAATATCCGTGGAAGCATTGAGCCAAAGCATAAAAGAAGTGGGCAAGGAGATATGCAACATCTCCAACCAGGAACCATGGATACTGTATACCGATGGAGCCTCCAGCAAATCAGGCGCCGGAGCAGGCCTGGTACTGATTAGCCCGGATCAAACGGAATACACCTACGCCATTCGACTGAACTTCAAAAGCTCCAACAACGAAGCAGAATACGAAGCTTTGCTAGCAGGTTTAAGAGTCGCTCGGAAGATGGAAATTCGAATGTGAGAAGTTAGAGTGGATTCCAATTTGGTAGCAAGTCAGATCAATGGGGAATTCGTAGCGACCAGGGATAACATGATAAAGTCTTTAGCCAAAGCCAAAGAATACGTTGCATACTTTGATCAATTTAAAATCCGAAGCATCCCAAGGGCGCAGAACCAAAAAGCTGATATACTCAGCAAATTGGCGTCCATGGCTTTCGACCATCTGACAAAGAAAACCATGGTGGAGGTTTTAGAGAGACCATCAACGGAGGAGGAGATAGTCAACGCAATTGTGGAAGAAGAGGGGGAAAACTGGATGACCCCGATCATTCGGTGCAAGCAAGAGGGCATCTGGCCGGAAGACCAAAACGAAGCTCGATCTCTTCGGATGAAAATAAACCAGTATACCATAGTAGACGATGTGCTTTTCAAAAAGTCCTATTTGGGCCCGATGCTAAGATGCGTTGGACCACTTCAAGCCAATTATGTTATCCGGGAGGTGCATGAAGGAGCATGCGGAATGCACTCCGGGCCGCGATCCGTGGTGGCAAAGCTAATGCGGCAAGGGTATTACTGGCCCACCATGCACAGAGATACTAGGGAAGTGATTCGAAAATTTGATTCTTGTCAAATACACGCGCCCGTTCCGAGGCTCCCCAAAACCGTTTTAACTTCAATAATGGCCCCTTGGCCCTTCTACCAATGGGGGATGGACGTTTTGGGTCCCCTGCCAGAGGCCCCAGGGAAAATCAAATTTGTCATTGTGCCCATTGACTACTTCACCAAGTGGATAGAGGCCAAGCCGCTGGTCTGCACGACCGGGAAGGAAGTAAAGAAGTTCGTTTGGGAAAACATAGTATGCAGATTCGGTCTGCCCAAAGTGATCGTGACGGACAATGGAAGCAATTTCATCCATGACCCTTTCAAAAGTTGGTGCGAACGACTGAACATAACTCAGGTAAACACGGCTGTGGCACACGCTCAGGCCAACGGATTGGTGGAAGGAGCGAACAAAAGTTTGATGAAAGGTTTCAAGTCGAGGCTCGGCAGGGAAAGAGCTGGATGGGTGGATGAGCTGCCGAACGTCCTATGGGCACACCGCACATCACTAAAGACAAGCAACGGGGAAACACCATTCAGTCTTACTTATGGTAGCGAAGCGGTCATACCGGCGGAGATAGGGATGCCAACTTTTCGGACTATGAAGGTCAATGAAAAAGAAAATGACGAGGAGATCTTCCTGAACCTCGACCTCCTACAGGAACGGAGGGAAATGGCTGCCATACGAGAGGCGAAGTACAAAAAGAAGATTGAACAATATTACAACCGAAGGGTCCATCTCGAATCGTTCAAGGTAAGTACGAAAGTATATATACGCGTGAAATAAATTTTTTTTTGCTATGAACACCTAATTATTCCATTCCAGCTATAACTTGTTTTACTCTAACTAATGTGTGAAACGAAAAATCATTAACTATGAAAGGTAGGTGATTTTGTATACCGAAGGAATGAGGCTAGCAGGGTGGAGAATCAAGGAAAGTTAGGGCCAAATTGGGAAGGGCCTTACCGAGTCATGAAGGCATACCAGACTGGATCCTATAAATTGGAAACGATGGAAGAAAAGGAGGTGCCCCGAACTTGGCACGCTGTTAACCTTAGAAAATGCTTTTTGTAAACGACTAAATATGTCTAATGTAAGCTTCCGAACGGGGCTATTTGGCTGATTTTAATGACAATCGCAGTTATTTTGGTTTTGGGGGAAGCTTTTGTGTTACGTTTTGGACTTTTACATTATTTCTTGTTTCTGAACATAAGTAGAAAATGGCCCCCCCGAGAGGTTCACGCCCTCCGGGGAGTGTGTGGTCAATGTTCAAAGATGGTTGATACCCAGGAAAGGGGTTGCCATAATCCTGGCGGAAAGGCTGAACCATCTGTAGTATTTCGAACATAAGTAGAAAGTGGTCCCTCCGAGAGGTTCGTGCCCTCCGGAGATCAGTGATCAATGTTCTTTGTTTCTGAACATAAGTAGAAAATGGCCCCCCCGAGAGGTTCACGCCCTCCGGGGAGTGTGTGGTCAATGTACAAAGATGGTTGATACCCAGGAAAGGGGTTGCCATAATCCTGGCGGAAAGGCTGAACCATCTGTAATATTTTGAACATAAGTAGAAAGTGGTCCCTCCGAGAGGTTCGTGCCCTCCGGAGATCAGTGATCAATGTTCTTTGTTTCTGAACATAAGTAGAAAATGGCCCCCCCGAGAGGTTCACGCCCTCCGGGGAGTGTGTGGTCAATGTTCAAAGATGGTTGATACCCAGGAAAGGGGTTGCCATAATCCTGGCGGAAAGGCTGAACCATCTGTAATATTTCGAACATAAGTAGAAAGTGGTCCCTCCGAGAGGTTCGTGCCCTCCGGAGATCAGTGATCAATGTTCTTTGTTTCTGAACATAAGTAGAAAATGGCCCCCCCGAGAGGTTCACGCCCTCCGGGGAGTGTGTGGTCAATGTTCAAAGATGGTTGATACCCATGAAAGGGGTTGCCATAATCCTGGCGGAAAGGCTGAACCATCTGTAATATTTCGAACATAAGTAGAAAGTGGTCCCTCCGAGAGGTTCGTGCCCTCCGGAGATCAGTGATCAATGTTCTTTTTTTCTGAACATAATTAGAAAATGCCCCCCCCCCCCCCGAGAGGTTCACGCCCTCCGGGGAGTGTGTGGTCAATGTTCAAAGATGGTTGATACCCAGGAAAGGGGTTGTCATAATCCTGGCGGAAAGGCTGAACCATCTGTATAATTTTGGACACAAGCAAAAAGTGACCCCTCCGAGAGGTTCGTGCCCTCCGGAGATTTTGTGGTCAGTGTTCGGGAAAGAACGGGTCATGCGACCAAAAGGAAAGTCAGCAAAAAACACATGAAATAATACGAACGAAATACATATAAAATGTCAACAGCTTACAATGAATCAAGCGGCGTTACATCATTTTCAAACAGACAAAAAGCGCTAACAATTGCGCAACCGATTGATCATTACATTTGATCAAAAAGAAAAATATATATATTAACAGTTCATAAATCAATCTAACGGTCCAGAGGCCTTGCAGTCAAAAGTCTCCAGATCAAGACGAAGGGCCGCCGGAGGAATAATTGGGAGCAGGGTCAGGGAACAGATCCATTATCTCCGGAAGAGACCTATCCGCAGCATCACTAACTTTCAATACATACGGATATTCCGCAGAAAAAAGACCATCGTACAAAGGGTCAAGTTTCGCCTCAGCTTCCAGATCCAAATCATCCACCCCGGCCGCAATCTCAGCCACATCCTCCGGATTGCGATCAACGGAGATAGCTTCCAAGAACCCAGATTGAGAGGACAAGCTGAAAGGCTCGGCCAAGCGTTGTTTATATTCGTGGCTATTCAGAAGCCGACGAACCATTGCCGGAAGGAATTCTTTAACAAGTTTGTGACGCTCGACTTCCGTCTGGCCTAGCTTTACAGCTATGTCCATCCTTTCCTTGTACAGTTCGGTGCCGGTCTCTTTCTCGGCAACAAGTTTACCTTTAACGTCCTCCAACTCAACCTCCAAGGCTCTGACCCGTTCGGAGGAAGCTTTCCTCCCTTCATCCCTTACTTTTTCCAGCTGAGAGAGCCGAGTTTTTAAGTCCGACTCCCTTACCATACAACCCGCATGCTCATGTTTTAGCTGCCGGAGCTCCTCCGCCTCTTGAGCTGCGCTTTCACACTCCGCATGAGCACTGCGTAGCTGTTGATATTCTTTAAGGAGGACCTCATGCCGGCCCAGAATTTCCGCTTGAGCCGTCGCCCCTCGACCTAATAACACCCAGCCCCTTCTGATAGCCGCCGAATCTCCCAAACTTTGAAAATGAATCTCTTCGCGAGGGGTGGGTAGGTTTGACATCAGATCCCTGCAGACGGCCGAGGAGTTCAAGCGGTCTCCCCTCTTGACCAACCACTCCGGAACGAACAGCGCCGCCGGATCACCTTCGGCCATGGCTTTAATTTTACCACGAACCGAAGCGGCCACGGGAGCAACCCCTGAAAGGAATAAGGCGTCATAATCAAAGAAATGAAAATAAACAAATAACACAAAAGAAATAATCGAACAGCTTACCAGCGTGGGAACTCCCTTCGGTAAAACCTGCCCCTTCCGGACGGGGCCCAATATCTTCCGGTCGAAGAGAACGGATGGGGGAAGGGTTGGGGATCACCTCAACATCTGGCGAATCATCCTCCACGGGAGTCCTCGCCGTCCTCCTTCTCTTGACCACTCGGGTCGCTCCGCCGCTACCCTCACCACGTTCAGCATGCCTTTCGGCCTGCAAAGCCCGCCGGGTGGCGGCTTGCCTTTGCTTTCTAAGCTTTGCCGCGACAACCCGACTGTTGGCCCTCTCAACCTCCTCTTCCTCTACCGTCAATTAGGGTATATCAGCATTGGAGGCAGCCGGGAGAGTCACGAACAGCTCATGACGCTCCCCCTCACCATACTCATCACCTTTCACTATGGAAGTATCCTGGCGGGCAGCAGGGTTGATCAAGTACTCGGACATTGGCACGACTACAAAAAGAGAAAGTGAAACGATTAAATACAAGTATATATGGCGCGAATCGGCTAAAAGGAAAGGGTAGAAGGGCGTACCTCTGCCCTCGGCGTCCTCAAGAACGGCTCGGAAGCCTGAATGCTCCCAATGAGAAGTTAACCCCACAGCATGAAGAAAGCCCTTCGGAATCGGAATGAGATCGATTATATTGGCGGCTAGCTTCTCGGCATCCGCAATGGTAAACTCACCGTCCGGATAGGGATCCGAAATGTCAGAGTCGTGATGCCTCCAAGGCATGGCGAAAGGGATCGCCCGCCTGTCTATCAGGAAAAAATCATTTTTCCAGCCCTTCAACCCGGTTAGAATCTCTCGGAAACAAACCCACTTCCCCTTCCCTCCTCGCTTCTCGAAGGAAAACCAATGGCCCTGCTTGCTCAATTTATAGAAAGCCCGGAAGAGCGGAGTGGTGGGAACAACGTCCAAACTCCGACAATACACCTCGAAGAGTGTAACACGATGTACTTCCAACGGAACCATTTGAGAGATGTGCACCTTAAAATACCTGATGACGCCCAGCAAAAAAGTAGAGAAGGGCACGCTAAGACCTCCCTCGTAAAAATACTCCAGGTACAGGCCGATGACATCTCTCGGCAGCTGGTCCATCGTCATGTCCGGTGGGGGTAGTCTGGGATGCAGTTCATCCGGTATGCCTGCGTCCTTCCTCACCATAAACAAATCTTCCTCACTCATTTGGGATGTATACTTTATAACGTCGAACTTAGGAAGATACCCTTCGACCTCTTGGGTGTCTTCTTCATAAACCGAAGAGGGAGAATTCGACATGATTAACCGGATGGCAAATGAAATCGTTCGGATATGGTTAAGAGTGAGTCTCTCAGAAAATTTGTCAGAGCAAGAAAAGTTACAAGTGGTAAAAAAAAAAGAAATACCGCAGAAATTGCGCTATTTATAGGCGAAAAAAGAAAAATGAAACGACGTGCGTTGTCAGTGGGTGAGGTGGCACCCTCTCACTCGTACGATATACGCATGCGCACGTATCGACGTTTTAGAGCCCCAGTAAAAATGGCGGCGATCCTTAAAAAGAGGTAATAATGTTTTTTGGCAGTTTTTGCATGGGTCAACTCTCTGAATACCGAACGACCCTGTCCTTTCGGAACTAGTGAAATTAGACTTCAAGGATTCTCAAAGTATCACAACATCGGCAAAACCGATATTATGATACTGGGGGGGACATGTTGACGTATGTGTCCGAACGGACTGAATCTCTCGGTTGGCCGGACGAAACATGGACCTCCGGAGGAATCCGGACGGACCCAAGGCCGTCCGGCATATGCAGGTTTAAAACATGGGACAAGTGGCATCTCCTCTTGTACAGGTGGCAGCTGCAGGCACCGCCGCTGCCGCCCCAAGATTTACGGGATATTGTCGGGGACATGTCTCCTGAAAATCCGGCGCCGCCAGTACAGGTATCGAGGCTGAGTACTATAAATACTCAGCTCACTTACTACTCTTGGCTAGTGTTTTTTTTACCCGCATTTACTTCTCACTATAGTTGATAGCCCTTTCGGAATACCCAATACTTACTCTTACACCGGAGGTGGGTCCTGGGATAACACCCGGGGCGAGCCTAACGTGTGTTGTTGTGTGCAGATACCCGGAGGACCTCCAATAACCGAAGGGATCAACATCCAGGCCTCCCGGAAGAACCCTAGCTGAGTTCAACCGGAAGGCCCTCTTTATTTGTCCGAAGTGATTGCAAGAAATTACTTCAACACCCCTCTACCTAATTTTGTTGTTGTATTACGTATTATTAAATGCTGATATATAGATTAGGGCGATAAGGTGTTGCTTTCTGATAGGGACGCTTGTTTAAGATTGAGAAAGTGCATTGTATTCCGAACAAGATTTTCTTATTGTGAGCTTGTTTTGATATTAAAACTGTTCAAAAATTAACTCTAGCTATATCTATACCGGATGCTAGCCAACAGAATAAGGGCATTGATATTTACACATAGATTTTTACTATGCACACATGCATTGAATGCATTGAATGCTTGTTCTCATGCATTGAATTCTTGTCTTTTATGTGTATCAAGTAAAAGTTCTATGTGTAAATATCAATCCCCACAAAATAATGCGGACGTGTAAAGAAAAAGATAACCTTTGAGCTTATCTCAACGTTGCCATCATAGTGACAGATAAGTTTTTGTCTTTTATCAAATTCTTCAAAAACTATCGTATCAAATAACCACTAAAGTCATTACTTTAACAAAATTAAATGGGTTGTGTTATACAAGCCCCCCTAGCATGTCCTATCAAGAGGGGGGTTGTACTTTTATTCCTTTTATTCCCTTTGACTGACAGTGTATTACAGTTTTTTGTCAGTTTCTGCTCCGTATTTTTGACAGTTTTAAGTGTTTGACATATTAAACTTTATATTTTCTGTTCCGTACTTTCAGGTTTATAGTTTTTTGATATAAATAAAATTATAAAAATAAAAAAAAAATAAAACAAAATAAAAAAAAAAAAAAAAAAAAAGAGGGGAGGCTTGGATAGTGGTTTTTGGGGGCTTGTATAACTTGTCCTAAATTAAATACTTTAAATTTACAAAATATTCAAGCAAAAATAACATTTAACACATCAGTCATGTCTATGCTCGTTGTAATAGTTTTACTGTGTTTCTAAATAATGAGCATCAAAACAAATTATATTTACTATTTGTTGCTCGATAATGCGCTTCTTCTAGTTCGCAAACGACTTTCTCCTCATTTAAACATAGAACTCAAAGTATTCATAATTCATGGCCTCATTGCGAACGTGATGGTTGACGTACGGTTCGAGACCATATCTTAATCGTGTAATAGTTTAGTTTGTGTATCACATGTATTATATATGAATATGATCAATGTTTTAAAAACCGGTTCGAACCGGCCGGTTCGACCGGCCTCCGGCTGGTCGGCCGGTTTTTAAATCCCGGTTTTTTATAAATCCCGGTTACTGTAGCGAACCGGCCGGTTTTTCCGGTTCAACCGGTTTTGACTTTTTTTTCTTTTTTTTTTTTTTTTGATTTTTTTTGTTGGGCGGTTCGGCCGGTTCGACCGGTTCGACTAAAAAACCGGTTTTTAAAACATTGAATATGATGGTTAAATAATTACATGTTAAATTATAAGCTATCTGCCTTGGTGGCGTACAATATTTTCTCTTCAACAATTGCTTATATGTATACAAGTGATTTTTTTCAATACATTCACAATCTCAATGTTTTATATTAGAATCTCCCACAGTATATGTTTTTACGAGTATATAACTGCTAGGACTACCAGTTTACTGCATCAGAAATTAAAAGAAAATGAAATTTATATATAGAAAAGAAGTGTGATAAATGGTGCCTTAAATGTGTGGGAGAAATTCATGACTGATTACAACTAGAGCTAAATAGTATTCACAAGTTGTAGCCCTAATATTTCAGAAAATGAAACTCTCAACCTAAACATCATCATCATCAAAAATCACCAAATTCGATCAAGAGTCATACTCGCATCATCGATTTCTAATCATCCATCAAGTCAACTCCGATCCCAGTCTTCATGCGATCTTCAATTCTGTCCCCAGCAGTTTAAGTACATGACTTGTCGAATAGAATCATCAGATTGTGTCGTCTTAATGTCTCCACCATCAAGGATTCCCTCGTTAACGTTAGATCGTGAAATACCGAAAAATGGACGAAGATCAAAACCGGCAGAAGAAGTAAATTTCTCCTTGCCATGTCGAAAGGAGTTGACTAGTGATCTACGTTTGCAACCTTGATCCGTATGTCCATTAGCAACAGCGACACCAGCAGCCATCCAAAAACGGCTTATAGAAGCAGACATGTCGTATGGAATCAAAAGTATGTAAATATTTGGTTAGTTGCGATTTAAGTTGTTGTGATGCAATATGAAATGAGGAGATAAGTGAAGTGGGATACTTATAGGCTAGTAATGTATAGATATGCATGCATTCATGCATATGGAACATGTGAATATATGATGAATATCACGTGAAAAATCAGATGGTAACCAATGGGTAGCCAACACAATGCTAATGTTTCCACGTAATGGAATATGTAGACTAAACAAATCCAAATGTATACTATTAATTTGGTAATTTTTTATAAAGGGTTGCTCATGAAGTGAGTTTACATGCGGCCTCCATGTCCCTTTACATTGCATTATAGTACGGGGCATTGAATACACAAAATGACACCATCAAGGCACGTGGGTTCACATGGTCTTTCTGTTGTCGTCTTTCATTACGACAATTTTGTATGGGATATGGAATAATGGATTGACCAAAGTAGATGACATATATATATTTTGTCTTTTTTTCTCATAGTTACGTCCACTTTATAAAAACCGCCTTTAAGATGATGCAATGCAGATAGATTTAATGCTAAGGTAAGTATGAAATAGTTGGGCTTCGTTGAGACCTTACATTGCACCAACTTTTTGGATTGGTATATATAATATTGCTACTTAAATGGGCTTTAGGGAGGCCAACTAGTATATCATTTGCTTCTTAGCAATTTACAGTCTATTTGGTTATGTTGGCTGGCTTGTAGACTTGCAGGCTTTAGTGGTTTGGGGTCTAAAGTTATGTGGTATCTTGTTACTTTGTTAGACGTCTCCTTAAGTCTCACATAATGGGAGTCTGGTATATATCTAGTTGCTTGTTTTGTCTTGTGGAAATTATCGGAAAAATATTTGATTAGTATTTATACGCTGGCTGATTTTATGGCTTCCACGTACATGTAATCTGTAATGACTAAATAACATGTTTGGTGCGTTTCAACCTATATTATAAAAAATGCATGTAGCAATACGGAGTATTTCAGAAAATATGAACGGAGAAATACATGCAATGAAAATTATCTTTTTCTTCGACTTCAAGGAAAATAGAAATTTACTGTAGAAATGATCTTTGTTTTGTACCTTTTTTACTTCTTTCACACTGAAATTCACTTGTTCTATTACAAATTTACAATTAACAAAAATCTTGAGTTAATTACATAAATCGTCCTTGTGGTTTGCTGATTTTTACGGATCTTGTCCCGGTGCTTTTTTTTAAGCGGGTTTCGTCCCTGTGGTTTTTGATTTATACGGATCCTGTTCAAATTTCGACCCAACTCCTAACGATCGTTAAAAAGGACATAACTTGACATTGATGAACTAACGTAAGGGCTAACCTTGCAATTTGGGTTTTCCCACTCAAAATACAAACCACAAGGACGATTTATGTAATTTACTCTTCAAAAAAAGGAAAAAAAAAAAGGAAAAAATAACTCTTTCTAGTTTTATTATAGGAAATTTTAAAAATTTTATTATTATAAAAAATAATAATTAAAAAAAAAAATGGGCTTATGTAGTAAACGATTTTTTTAATACTTTTTTGTATTCTTTTTATACGTTTTTATCAGTTTTTATACGTTTTTTACGATTTTTGTACGTTTCTATACGATTTTTTTTCCTTTTTGGACGTTATTTTACATATTAAATGTTTTCATCCATTTTACACGTATGAGAACTTATAAAACACGTATAAAAACATATAAAAACCATAAGAAAATGTATGAAAACAACGTAAAAAAAGGGATGAAAACGTATAATGACGTCCAAAAACGAAAAAAATCGTAGAAAAAGGTACAAAAATTATTATAATACAATTAAAATTAAAATTTTTAGATTTTCTTTTAATAAAATTATTTTTTTTCAAAGAAAAGTTTTTTTAATAATTTTTTTTTAAATTTTCTTTTAATAAAATTATTTTTTTAAAAGAATAGTTTTTTTTTAATTATTATAATAAAATTAAAATTATTTTTTTTAAAATTTTATTAGAATTTTTTTTATAAATATAAAAAATTATTAAATTAAAATTAATTTTTTTTAAATAAAATTAAAAAAAAATTATTTAAAATTTAAAAAATTCCTATAATAAAACTAATAAAAGTTTTTTTTTTTTTTTTTTTTTTTTTTTTTTTTTTTTTTTTTTAAAGAGTTAATTACATAAATCGTCTTTGTGGTTTGTATTTTGAGAGGGAAAACCGATATTACAAGGTTAGCCCTCACGTTAGTTTATCAATGTTAAGTTAGGTCCTTTTTAACGATCGTTAGAAGTCGGGTCGAAATTTGAACAGGATCCGTAAAAATAAAAAACCACAAGGACCAAACCCACTTAAAAAAAAGCACAGGGATAAGATCCGTAAAAATCAGCAAATCACAAGGACGATTTATGTAATTAACTCAAAAATCTATGTATGCTCAAATCCAAGATACCGTTTATTCAAATCCAAGATACCGTTTGATCTAAGAGATGGGTAAACATATATACACTCGGTTATACTGAAGGAGCGATGGAGTATATGTTTGTTTTGCTTAGGACAAAAAATTACTATCATGCATATAGCTATTGTTTTGATCATAATCAGAACTCTCAATTCATTAAGAGGGTTGCACATCTTGCATAATAAATTACGTACACATTTTCATCTATATCTATCTACCAGTGTAACAAATGTATCAATTAGGACCCCAGCAGCTCAAGTACATGACTTTTCTCAATGACTCTTCTGATTGCTCTATGCCTCTACTCGAAGCCATGGCTGCCTCTGAAGACAGCTTCTTTGGCTGAGTGACTGGTCGAATGTTGGACTTTGCATGGTGATGGATGGTCCTGATGGTGTAGTTCCACCTTGCAAAACCTTGATCTTTGCATGGTGATGGACCTCCGCCCCTGGTCCTGATCAGTGGCGGGTGTAGTTCCACCTTGCAAAACCTTGATCTTTTAGTGCTTCCACTAATCCGACTGTGTTAGCATTTAATTTATAAATGCAAAGTGATGGTCATTTGTAATATTGAAACTTGTGTGTTGTATTGTTAAGTTAGTCTAGCAAAGTGGGCTTTTGATAGCTAAATATGTAAGACTTAATGAAAAAGTCTAGTCCATCTCAAAAGCCCACTCCAAGCCCATCAAAGCCCCTTAGGGCGTCACATTTGTGACATAAAAAGCACACTCTCATCTCATTTCCAGTAGTTCTCAAGTGTGTGTCTCAAAGTGTACCAAAAAAGATAGCAAAAGGTGAGAGTGTGTATTCTTAATGTTTGAGTTTGTTTTCTTTCTTTTAAGCTAATAAACCATCAGTAATCTTTACATACGATCCACACTCTTCCTTATCTTGTTCGTGTATTTAAGTACCATTCGATCTATAGTTAGTTTGTGTGATAAAGTAGTGATTTTTGATTCGTAACAAGTGGTATCAACACGCCAAACATCGAAATAGGATATAGTTTGTGTTCGGTTTGTGCTCAAAAGTGACCAAAAGTTGCCTTTTTTTTTTTTTTTAATAAAAACGTGAGCTTTTGCCTTTTATCTTGGATTCCTACGCAAATTTTAAGGTTAAAGGTTGTGTTTGTTATAGATTTTATGAGTTAGTTAGTGAGCTTTGGTAGTTCTTTAGTCGAATCTTAGCTTCAAGATTGAACTTTTGCGTTGAAAGTAACTTGATCATGCAAAAGTACCAAAGATTGGGTGTGATTTGCTTTTTGGATCTTCATCAGTTGCTTCTTGATCGATATATTCTTGTATAAGAATATTTGGTAAGAGTTGGTAAGAGTGGGTAGATCTCACCAGTTGCTAAATTATTGGTGGAGTGTCAAAAAAATCAAAGGTTATCGCAATTGTCTGAGCTTATCGCAATCTGGTATAAGATATGCGGTAGAAAGTGACTTTATCGCAATTGTCTGAGTCTATCGCAATTGTGCCACTTATCGCAATTCTGGATTCTATTGCAATTATCTGAGTTATCGCAAATCTGGATTCTATCGCAATTGTCTGAGTTATCGCTAATCTGGAATCTATCGCAATTGTCTGAGTTATCGCAAATCTGGATTCTATCGCAATTGGTTCTCGGACACTCTATCGCAATTGTTTCTTTGGGAGTTTTATCGCAATTGTCATTTGGACATTTTATCGCAATTGTAGAAAAACATTAGCAACTTAATTAACTTTTATAAATTTGATTCGCACTTAATTTCTACAACATCGAACGTGAACTCGGTATTCTATCACTTGTATAAGTGTGACGAATACTTCGACAAGGATAATATCTACTAATTTGTATAAATTAGTTAGATCTTTTATATAAATTGCACATTTCTATATAAATTGAAATTTTGCCAAAATTTGTAAAATTTTTGTCTAGATTGAAATTTCTATAGAAATTGTAGTTTTATCTAAATTGTAATTTACATAACTTTGTCGACTTTACTTTTGATCTTGTCTAAATTATAGTCTTATTAAATTTAGTAATTTTATTTAATTTGCTACGTTTATCTAAATTGTCATAGTTTATCTAAATTGCACGTAACTTCAACGATCTTCAACAAAGGACCAACACTTCACAACATCAACTAAGTTTAACCTTCAACAACCAAAACTCCTCTTTCGTTGCAACGATCATGCATCAACTTTATCATACGAAACATCAACAATGACTACTCAACAAGACGTCCATGCAGCCGGTGCAAAAAACCGTCCTCCTATGCTAGAAAAAGGTGGATACCTTCAATGGACGAGCCGTATGCTTCGCTACATCAAAACCAAACCTGACGGACAAGGTAGACTCCTGCTAAACTCCATTCAGAATGGACCATTCAAGCCTCGTCAGATTCAAGACCCTGGAAATCCAAATGATACACCTCCTTGTAATACCTGAAATTCAGATAACCTGTAAAATGACCAAATTACCCCTGAAACCATACAACTTAATTAAATCACTTATAAAATTCTGAATTGATTCCAAACTTCTAAAAACGAGCTACATATGAAGTAAATTAATTTCTGGGACAACATTATATTATTTTTGAATGTCCAAAAAAACTTATATGAACACACAAAGTATTCGTGTGGACCGAATATTTCATTTAATCACTTATGTTATACTTTTAATTATTTTTAAAATCAAAATAACTATAAGTAAATTAGGAAATGAACTTTAAAATTTAAAATTCTGATTTGGTCACCCTTGGACCGAGTATACAGCCCACCCCTCCCCCTAAACTCACGGCATCTCCCTTTATTTAGTTAACTCCCATTATTTTCCTATTATCTCATACCGAAAATAAAAATAAACACACACAAAATCCTTTCTTCTCCATCCGATTTTTCTGGAGCTATTGGATATTTTTCTAGTGATCTTTAAGGCCTAAGGGAGCTGGGAAAAATAAGCATAGGGTTGTGGATTCGCTGGTTTGATCGTGGGATATTTTTCTTAGTCGAATTTTTCATCCGAGAGGTAATAATTCATGCGCCTAAATCTACACATCCTAAAATCGATTTGGTATTTTTCTGATGTTACTTAGATCATATAGGACTCATATAAATTGGTAGAATCGAATCATGCAAGTTAATATGATGGTACAAAATTTTGAGATAAAAAACACACATAAAATGCAAATCGAGTCATACGAATTTTCTGGGTGATATGTTTATTTTATTTGGACCTCATATGAAGTATATGATCTGGGAAAAATGATGGAATGAATTGTAGAGGCCTAAATTTGTCTTGGTAATTATTGATATAAAAAACATACATAAAATCTAAAATATGATATACTATTTTTCTGGGCTTGTTATATAATTTTTATGAGTTCCTTATGCATCATATAACCTGAGAAAAATATTGGTTCGAATTTTGGAAGCTTAAATAAAGTGTGGCTAATTTTTGTACAAACCGGATTTTTGGAAAAAAATAAAGAAATAAATAAAACCTAATCGAAATAATTAGGGTTAGGGTTTTTGGGACATGATCTGGTCATTTAATGTGTTTTAAGGTTTTAATAATGATGGGTCAATGATTGGATTTGATTAGGGTTTGGAATTGTATTTAAAAAGTGTTATACGATTTGTTTTTAAAACTTAAGGGTGTGTTTTGTAATTTTTCAAACGTATGGGATATTTTTGTAAGGTGGTCTAGATCTGGGGAAAAATGTATAAAATATTTTATGAGGGGTATCTTGTGCTAAATTGGTAATTAGAAGGTTATTTGGTAAATTAAATAAAAGTATAATTCGAATTGGAATTAATTAAATTAGAGGGACTAAAAGTGTAAATTCTGGAAACTTGAAGTCAGTCTATGTAAATAATTTTATTGAGGGTGTAATGTGTAATTTTGAGGATTTATGGGCTTAATATGTAATTGTTACTAAATTATGATTTAATTTATAAGTTTTGTAAAGTTAAGGGACCAAATGTGTAAATTCTGAATTCTGAGGGATCTGATTCGTACTATACATAATTCTGAGGTTACATTCTATAATTTTGTAAAATGAGGTGCTTGTTTGGTAAATGTGAATATTGTAGGGATTTAATTGTGAATATTGTAAATAGGAGGTTGTTTCGTAAATTATATAACTAGAGGGGTATAAAGTGTAAATTGTGAAACTTAAGAGATTAAAATGTCATTCTGAATAATATGAGTATTTAATTCAGTAACTTAAAGTATTTTCATGTTAGACCTTTGAATTAGATGAATTTAGAATTAAAACCCTAAACTATGTATACTTGTCATAATTACCCTTAAACTTTTGTAACTTGATAAAATGTACCTTAATTCCATAATAATCTTGAAATAAGGACTTAACCTAATCTGGGATACTAATATCTTACTAAATATGGAAATCTGTTAATTATAGAAACCTGCTAAAAATAGAAACTTACTAAATCTGGAAAGTTACTAAAAATAGAAAGTTACTTAAAATGGGAAGGTAAACTAAAAGTAATAATCTGAATTAGAATCTGTTGTAATTCCGTCTTCTACTTCCTTAGGTGTGAAGAAGGAGAAGTCTTGATCTTTATTCTGTGTTTGTTTTGCTTATCTGCTGTGCTAATAAGGTACAGATATTCTGCCCTTTTTCAGTAAGGGTTTTTCATTCCCTTTTCTTTCAGTTTTTCATTTTCCTTATTAGCATTCCCTATACCATTGCTATGTTCCCTTCTGTTTGTAAACCTTTCATGTGATCTCTTTGTTTTGTGAGCCTTCTATGATCTCTCTCATGTTTTGATCTGTTTTACTTCTGAGTTGATGTCCTTATTATAATCCTCTTTGCTTTGAACCTTTTTCATGATTTCCTTTTGTTACGACCTCTGATATAAAAATCTGTTATGTGAAAACCATTTTAATTATGACCTGGAAATGTTTTGAGAAAAATCAGTTATTTTAAAAGAATGATTATGAATGGTGATATGATACTATTTTTTTTATATGACATTTGTTAACTTTTGTGAAAACTAGTTTTAAAGAATATTTTTATGAAAAGCCGTTTTGAAAGATTATTTTATGAAAACTATTCTGAAGGATCATTTTAGTGAAAACCATGATTAAAGAAATGCTTTAAATGAACTTTTGACAGAAACTTCTAAAATGAACTTTTGCTACGAACTTTTAATTCTGAACCATTTGATATAGTCCTTTTGATCTGAACTTAAACTTTGTTATAAAACTTAATCGGATAAACTTTGATTTGAACCTTTGACATTTATTTCTGAACTGTTTGACATGAACCTTTTTGCCATGCACCCTTAAGATATGAGTTTTTGATTATTTTGATAGTACATCTGACCTTTGACCTACAGTCTGATATCCGAGCCAATCACTAGGCATGAGGGTTTCATGTCCATGTCATTGATGCAACTTTGACATGACTCTAGGGCAGGAGAGTGATGACCTGTTCCGTCCCTTATTTGTTATCTGCTATAGCCATTATGATTATGATTTATCTGTAGGGGCGTATGGATGCATCCTAGATTTGATCTGTTTCTGTTATCTGTTATTATTTACTGGTTATATATATATATATATCTGGTGACTGATGGTGTGTGCGATACACGTCTTTCACATTATTTGGGAGCTGATCACTCCATTGATACATGAGGACACCCCTCATATTATCTGGTTACTTGAGAGGTATCCCCTCTAGATTGCTTATATGGTTACACTGTCATGATATTATCTATTATCTGGGCTCGTGATGGATTTCTGTTTTCCTTATCTTATAAATCTTAATTGTTTCCTTTTTCTTGTTCTTTTACCTTTTTCCTTAAACCTGATTCCTTATTTATTCCTTACTCTGATTTCTTCACTCTGATTATATCTGTATAATCTGTATTCCTGATTTTCTTTGTACTGCCATCTGTTACTGTTTTGTTATCGTTATATCTGTTCACTGAGCTCTCGTAGCTCAGCCGCATTTCTTTTCCTGTGGCAGGTTTTAGTAGGAAGCTGGGAATGGGTGGAGAGTGTACTTTTGGACTTAGAAGACTTGATAGCTATTCTGGATTAAAGTTGACTAGAAGATATCATATTTTAGAAGTAGTGTTCTTGGAAGTTTTCATTTGTAACCATGTTGATTCAGTATTTCATTTGTAATCCTTTGAGATTTTTGTATTACTGTAGATGTATGCTTGTTTTGATCTGATATGAATCCATTATTGTGATATCTTTACCCTTGTCGGGTTGGGGTGTTACAATTTATGGTATCAGAGCCACAGGCTGCGACTTGTAATACATTTACCCTTGACCTGTGAAGTTTGGACCATTAGGTATCCACTGTAGGCGCTCATAAGATAACCTGTAAGAATTTGCTTTAGGATTTCCCTAAGTTCTGACCGGTGAGGAATGGGTAGACAATAAGGCATTTGTTTAAGTAGCATTGCTTCCGCATCACTCTGATTCGTGCCTTGCTTTTGGTTAAAGCTTGTTAGTTCACTTTTGGAAATTGAAAGCTTATGCTTTGCACCACCTAAGTTTTGAAACCTAAATATACGAAGGCATTTGAGAATTGCATAGTAATTGTCTGACACTATTTGATCCTTGCCTTCAGATTCTGACTCTAACCCCTGATCCTTTTGTTAATCATTCTGATGCCTATTCGGGCATTCTGAGAATCTCCATGACGATGATATGCTTGATACATTCTGTTATTTCTCTGTTGCTTTTGATAATCGTCTATGAATTTTCTAACACAAATTGATTCCGTCTTAATCATCTCTGTTCCCATGAGAAGTCTGGTGGTGTTTAACCGCGAGTATAAAAATGTTTCCTTCTCATTTTGAATGATAAAAATTTCTTTTGTTGGTCCGTCTTTCTTTGGATAGTTAACCTTAATTTTATTCTAATAAAGTATTGGTTAATGGAACATCCAAAATATTGACAACTATCCTCCTATGTCTCACCTTTGGTATTTGAAACAATTTTGAACTTCCTACCATGATTACCGATTGTTAAACTCCCTGTCATCACTATTACTCTGGAGACTCGTGTGTTACTTTCGCGGTTATGAAGTTTTCCTAGAAACCATCTCGTACACCAATGAATGAACCTTATCTTCATAATTAATTGACACCCTGAGTTTTCCGAATATGATCCCTGGATGAACCACCAAGTTTTTCCCTGAATGCGAAGTAGGATCTGACATGATACCGAGAGATTGTCTAGCCGCCAAGCGAAGATGTCTTTTGAATAATACCAGTTGATTTGAGCAACCCGAAGAGCAACAACCGAAGACCAGGAAGTGAGTTGCTTAAGTATATATCTTCTGGGAGTATTCCACTGCCTGATTTTGATCTTCACTTCCGATCTGTTTGATAAACAGTTTGATACCTCTCCGACCATCCCAAAGGTCATTTAAACCCGATGTGCATGACACAATCCTATTAATTCACTACCCTTACTGGATATAAATGTATCATCTGATACTATTCTGCCTTGCAAATCCATTACTACTCCTATTAGAACTCTGGTGATTATTAACCTTGGGTATATAAGTTTATTCCCTCCCTTGAATGATGAATCTTATTTGCCAATCAGTTTTCCTTTGAAAGGATTTGATGCAAATACTATCTCTGTATGGAATTGTTCACTGTGCATGATGATGCTGATAACCGATGTTCCATACGCCTCACTTTGACAGTATACGATGTTCGTATTACCGATTATTCGCAACCTACCTGCCACTTGTGCTAAATAGCTAATAAGATTCCAACACCTTGAATTGTTCGCCTATATATCTCCACACTATACTGAACCATGTACTTGACTCTGACATATGAATTATCCGTCTGGTTTAACGACTATATTCGTTCTGCGGATCTGCCTACTTTTGATATACCTAATCCTGAGATCTTTTGGTTATGAATTGACTGGCTCTTTATAAAGCTACCAGAAACTGCCATATCTGATATGAGACCTATTGAAATCTATTTTTCATCCTACTTTTGTTATGACAACCTTTCCCGGACACCCAATAATATCCTCCTTAGAAAGCCCTGGCATTGGAAGTTTTGTTGTACAAATTTTCTGGTGCGTTCTAATGAAACTCTTGGGTTTCCCTCCTGATTGAGAAGTAGAATTGACTTTGAACCGATCTCAGCTAACGAACCATGATACTATTGAAGTTGAGAGATTGAAGAAGCTGATGGAATATGATTTTGTTCACCTCAGTGTTTCCTTTGAATATCCCTATTAATCTATGAAGAAGAAAGAGAAAAATTTTGTGTCAGCATGTCGACTATTGTAAACCTAACCGTATCACTACCGTAATCATTTTTCATTTCTGCGTATCAATGATTGATTTGTTCTACCTTGAAACTCTGTATCAGACGACCTCATTTAATGTTTCAAGGACTGAAGAAGCAACCACAAGAACTCCTAAGATAGGAGATGACTAACTGAGAGCAACTTCCGTAAAGTATTTCAGTTTTATTCGTAAAGATTGGTGATGTGAATTAGATATGAAGTTTTCCCTGAAACGATTCATGAAACTACTCTAGTACTCATTGTGAACATTATGAGTTTTAAATGATGCCAGTTGTATTGGCTAATTGAATCATGTTTTCGTGAGTAATTGGACAACTGTCATAGTATGACAGCATGTTTATGCTCTGAGACGAACAAGGAACACGTAGATCATCTTTGTATTAAGGAGAATGACCCTTTGTTCTGGAAGAATAGATTTGATTGGCATTCAAAGATTGTAGCAGACAACACTACCAGGCATCCAGTAACAACAGCAGTTTGAGTTGGCGAATTTCGAACTGTGCGGGAAGACCGGTCTAAGACACGCAGTCTTGTTTCTCTATTCATTTTAGTTGTACTAAGATGAATTGAGAGCAGAAGCAGACTCGCGAATGGAAGATGCACAGTGACCATGTCAGGAATTCGCGTTCCACACCACAGTGTCCAGAAGAAGTGCCGAAGGCTTGAGGGACCAGACTTAAGTTTATATTTCCTTTCCACTCTGTGATCATATGGACAGACGTAGACAGACTACTTGGAATTGGAATCATGTATTGAATGTATGATATTTCTGAAGCGAATGTTTGTGTTTGGAAGAGTTGATTATGTGAAGGATGAAGCTATGGATGATATAATTCATTTCCTTCTGACCCACTTAAAATTCCGTTACCTGATGATGAAATCCTTTGAATGATTTAGGTTCCCTATTAGTAATTCCGCTCTGTGTTCATTCTGCGTATGTTGGACGATGGTTTTGTTATGTGAAATTGGACGAATGAAGGATGATCTGATGCTTTTAACGAGGTACCGAATTCTGATAGACATTCTGGGACTTCCGTTAACTCTTTCGAGTGATTCGTTCTCCTCTTAGTTAGGGTATTCGATTTTGATGAACTCTGAGACTGTAGGGAGACTAGGTGGATTAAGATAAGTTATTATGTTCACAACTTGAGATAAAGTATGACCATCATGAGGGCATATTATATGATGCCAGTATTATGACGTCTGGCCAACGTGATAATACTTACATCATATAACGTGCACTTGTTGTGGGCATAGGATATTTCGAGAAGTGCCTTAGAACTTTAGAAATTCTGATAACTGTTTGGGATTATCTGCATTAGTGAGACCTTAAGTTCATTCTAACTGTACGCGTAATCTGCTTTCACCGTTATGTAAATTGATACGTCTGGATTCTCGTCACGCATTCTGCTGACCTCTGAACTTCCGATAATAATCTTAGGTTCTGTTATAGAACTTCCGCCAATTGATGTTATCAACAATCTATTTTCTGTATGTCCTCATCTGATTTGCCAAATCAAATTCGGTGGACGGCATATCCGTCAAAATCCCATGTATTTCCTGCGTCTCTTCCGAGAAGATCCGATTGTCATCTGTTACGTTCGCCATATTATTCTTTTGATCTGGATTTGGTATGATTTGTCTTTCTGAGGAAACCAAAGTTTTGACCCACAATATAGAGTCATGAGAAACAAGTCTTTCATATTTCTGTTCACAGTCGGTTGTGTTTCCGTTTTGTTTTCCATTCAAATTTCGAGGACGAAATTTTTTGTTAGAGGGGAAGAAGTTGTAATACCTGAAATTCAGATAACCTGTAAAATGACCAAATTACCCCTGAAACCATAAAACTTAATTAAATCACTTATAAAATTCTGAATTGATTCCAAACTTCTGAAAACGAGCTACATATGAAGTAAATTAATTTCTGGGACAACATTATATTATTTTTGAATGTCCAAAAAAAATTATATGAACACACAAAGTATTCGTGTGGACCGAATATTTCATTTAATCACTTATGTTATACTTTTAATTATTTTTAAAATCAAAATAACAATAAGTAAATTAGGAAATGAACTTTAAAATTTAAAATTCTGATTTGGTCACCCTTGGACCGAGTATACAGCCCACCCCTCCCCCTAAACTCACGGCATCTCCCTTTATTTAGTTAACTCCCATTATTTTCCTATTATCTCATACCGAAAATAAAAATAAACACACACAAAATCCTCTCTTCTCCATCCGATTTTTATGGAGCTATTGGGTATTTTTATGGTGATATTTAAGGCCTAAGGGATCTGGGAAAAATAAGCATAGGGTTGTGGATTCGCTGGTTTGATCGTGGGATATTTTTCTTAGTCGAATTTTTCATCCGAGAGGTAATAATTCATGCGCCTAAATCTACACGTCCTAAAATCGATTTGGTATTTTTTTGATGTTACTTAGATCATATAGGACTCATATAAATTGGTAGAATCGAATCATGCAAGTTAATATGATGGTACGAAATTTTGAGATCAAAAACACACATAAAATGCAAATCGAGTCATACGAATTTTCTGGGTGATATGTTTATTTTATTTGGACCTCATATGAAGTATATGATCTGGGAAAAATGATGGAACGAATTTTAGAGGCCTAAATATGTCGTGGTAATTATTGATATAAAAAACATACATAAAATCTAAAATATGCTATACGATTTTTCTGGGCTTTTTATATAATTTTTATGAGTTCCTTATGCATCATATAACCTGAGAAAAATATTGGTTCGAATTTTGGAAGCTTAAATAAAGTGTGGCTAATTTTTGTACAAACCGGATTTTTGGAAAAAAATAAAGAAATAAATAAAACCTAATCGAAATAATTAGGGTTAGGGTTTTTGGGACATGATCTGGTCATTTAATGTGTTTTAAGGTTTTAATAATGATGGGTCAATGATTGGATTTGATTAGGGTTTGGAATTGTATTTAAAAAGTGTTATACGATTTGTTTTTAAAACTTAAAGGTGTGTTTTGTAATTTTTCAAACGTATGGGATATTTTTGTAAGGTGGTCTAGATCTGGGGAAAAATGTATAAAATATTTTATGAGGGGTATCTTGTGCTAAATTGGTAATTAGAAGGTTATTTGGTAAATTAAATAAAAGTATAATTCGAATTGCAATTAATTAAATTAGAGGGACTAAAAGTGTAAATTCTGGAAACTTGAAGTCATTCTGAGTAAATAATGTTATTGACGGTGTAATGTGTAATTTTGAGGATTTATGGGCTTAATATGTAATTGTTACTAAATTATGATTTAATTTATAAGTTTTGTAAAGTTAAGGGACCAAATGTGTAAATTCTGAATTCTGAGGGATCTGATTCGTACTATACATAATTCTGAGGTTACATTCTGTAATTTTGTAAAATGAGGTGCTTGTTTGGTAAATGTGAATATTGTAGGGATTTAATTGTGAATATTGTAAATAGGAGGTTGTTTCGTAAATTATATAACTAGAGGGGTATAAAGTGTAAATTGTGAAACTTAAGAGATTAAAATGTCATTCTGAATAATATGAGTATTTAATTCAGTAACTTAAAGTATTTTCATGTTAGACCTTTGAATTAGATGAATTTACAATTAAAACCCTAAACTATGTATACTTGTCATAATTACCCTTAAACTTTTGTAACTTGATAAAATGTACCTTAATTCGATAATAATCTTGAAATAAGGACTTAACCTATTCTGGGATACTAATATCTTACTAAATATGGAAATCTGTTAATTATAGAAACCTGCTAAAAATAGAAACTTACTAAATCTGGAAAGTTACTAAAAATAGAAAGTTACTTAAAATGGGAAGGTAAACTAAAGTAATAATCTGAATTAGAATCTGTTGTAATTCCGTCTTCTACTTCCTTAGGTGTGAAGAAGGAGAAGTCTTGATCTTTATTCTGTGTTTGTTTTGCTTATCTGCTGTGCTAATAAGGTACAGATATTCTGCCCTTTTTCAGTAAGGGTTTTTCATTCCCTTTTCTTTCAGTTTTTCATTTTCCTTATTAGCATTCCCTATACCATTGCTATGTTCCCTTCTGTTTGTAAACCTTTCATGTGAACTCTTTGTTTTGTGAGCCTTCTATGATCTCTCTCATGTTTTGATCTGTTTTACTTCTGAGTTGATGTCCTTATTATAATCCTCTTTGCTTTGAACCTTTTTCATGATTTCCTTTTGTTACGACCTCTGATATAAAAATCTGTTATGTGAAAACCTTTTTAATTATGACCTGGAAATGTTTTGAGAAAAATCAGTTATTTTAAAAGAATGATTATGAATGGTGATATGATACTATTTTTTTTATATGACATTTGTTAACTTTTGTGAAAACTAGTTTTAAAGAATATTTTTATGAAAAACCGTTTTGAAAGATTATTTTATGAAAACTATTCTGAAAGATCATTTTAGTGAAAACCATGATTAAAGAAATGCTTTAAATGAACTTTTGACAGAAACTTCTAAAATGAACTTTTGCTACGAACTTTTAATTCTGAACCATTTGATATAGTCCTTTTGATCTGAACTTAAACTTTGTTATAAAACTTAATCGGATAAACTTTGATTTGAACCTTTGACATTTATTTCTGAACTGTTTGACATGAACCTTTTTTCCATGTACCCTTAAGATATGACTTTTTGATTATTTTGATAGTACATCTGACCTTTGACATACAGTCTGATATCCGAGCCAATCACTAGGCATGAGGGTTTCATGTCCATGTCATTGATGCACCTTTGACATGACTCTATGGCAGGAGAGTGATGACCTGTTCCGTCCCTTATTTGTTATCTGCTATAGCCATTATGATTATGATTTGTCTGCAGGGGCGTATGGATGGATCCTAGATTTGATCTGTTTCTGTTATCTGTTATTATTTACTGGTTATATATATATCTCTGGTGACTGATGGTGTGTGCGATACACGTCTTTCACATTATTTGGGAGCTGATCACTCCATTGATACATGAGGACACCCCTCATATTATCTGGTTACTTGAGAGGTATCCCCTCTAGATTGCTTATATGGTTACACTGTCATGATATTATCTGTTATCTGGGCTCGTGATGGATTTCTGTTTTCCTTATCTTATAAATCTTAATTGTTTCCTTTTTCTTGTTCTTTTTCCTTTTTCCTTAAACCTGATTCCTTATTTATTCCTTACTCTGATTTCTTCACTTTGATTATATCTGTATAATCTGTATTCCTGATTTTCTTTGTACTGCCATCTGTTACTGTTTTGTTATCGTTATATCTGTTCACTGAGCTCTCGTAGCTCAGCCGCATTTCTTTTCCTGCGGCAGGTTTTAGTAGGAAGCTGGGAATGGGTGGAGAGTGTACTTTTGGACTTAGAAGACTTGATAGCTATTCTGGATTAAAGTTGACTAGAAGATATCATATTTTAGAAGTAGTGTTCTTGGAAGTTTTCATTTGTAACCATGTTGATTCAGTATTTTATTTGTAATCCTTTGAGATTTTTGTATTACTGTAGATGTATGCTTGTTTTGATCTGATATGAATCCATTATTGTGATATCTTTACCCTTGTCGGGTTGGGGTGTTACACCTCCTACTCTACCATTCCTTCGCTTACAGAGAGAAGATGATTACACTGTACAGGATTGGAAGCAATTTGCCGCTGATGACTTGGCAATGCGCTTAATACAACTTGGTTTACCACGAGAGATCTTAGCTGCTGTTGACAGTTGTGAAACAGCTTATGATATGTGGGAACGAGTTAGAAGACTTTGCCATGGCACAGAAATTGGACAACAAGATGTTGAAAACAAGCTGCTAACAGAATGGTAGAAGTTCACATCCACTCCAGCGAAACCCATTGAATCTTACTATACCAGGTTTTGCACATTAATGAACGAACTCATCAGAAACAAATTGTCACCAAGGCAAATTGTTTAAAACATCAAGTTCATCAGCAATCTACCAGCAGAATGGGGTAGTTGAAAGAAGAAATCGAACTCTTGTGGAAGCTGCTCGCACAATGCTGATTTACTCTAGTGCATCACTATTCTTATGGGCTGATGCTGTTGCCACTGCTTGTTTTAATCAGAACCGATCCCTAGTCCATCCAAGATTCAATAAAACCCCGTATGAACTAGTGAATAACAGAAAACCCGATATCTCTTACCTTCATGTATTTGGCGCTTTGTGCTATCCATCGAACGACAGAGAAGATCTGGGGAAGTTGAAAGCTAAGGGTGATATTGGAATCTTCATTGGTTATTCAGAAAACTCGAGGGCATTCAGGGTGTATAACAGAAGAACTAAGAGAATAATGGAGACGATGAATGTGAAGTTTGACGAAACTTCACAAATGGCTTTTGTGAGACTCGCTCTAGAGCCCGCGCTTAACCCTATGGCTTCTAATCATACCGGATTAGGACCCGCACCAAACAGTCAGACTTCTGGACATATCAGTTCAGGACTCGTACCCCAAGGAGCTCAATCAACTAACACCGAAAAAACAATAAATCAAGAATTGGAAAATTTCTTTGAGTTTATGTATGATGAGTACTATGGTGGCGCTTCGATAAATGCATTTCAACAACGTTCCGCTGCACCCGCTCAAAATCATCAACCACCACCACCACCACCACAAGATGCATCAACAACATTCGAAGCTGACGCACCAACTCCCTCAACGTCATCAACATCTACTCCACCAACTCCAGTAATTGAGATTGTTCTACCAAGAGTTGATGAGCAAAATCCAAACACACCGATTCAAGAAGAAGAATAACAAAACGATGCTGTGTTAGAAGAAGAAGTATTCAAAAACCCATTTGCAACGGATTCTGCTGAATCATCTTCAAGGTTACATGAACCATCTTACACACGTTCGTCAAATCAAAGGTACCCTTCTACGTTACAGTGGACAAAAGACCATCCAATAGAACAAGTTATTGGTGAACCTTCAAGGCCAATTCAGACGAGAAAACAACTCGCCACCAATAGCGACATGTGCATCTACGTCTGCTCAGTCAATCTAAAAGAGCTAAAGAACATTTGGGAGGCGATGGCTGATAATGCTTGGATTGAAGCGATGCAGGAAGAACTTCTCCAATATCAATTACATGACACTTGGGATTTAGTGCCAAGACCAATTGACAAACTTGTCATTGATCTTAAGTGGTTATGGAAGAACAAAAATGATGAAGAGATGACTGTCATTCGCAACAAAGCTCGTCTCGTGGCCAAAGGATTCAGACAGAAAGTGGGGATAGATTTTGAAGAGTCATTCGCGCCAGTAGCAAGACTTAAGGCAGTCAGGATTTTCTTAGCATATGCAGCTCACAAAAACATCACGGTCTATCAGATGGATATCAAGACAGCTTTCTTGAATGGAACTCTGAAAGAAGAAGTGTACGTGAGTCAGCCAGAGGATTCGTTGACAAAGATCATCCAGATTACGTCTACAAGCTAAAGAAAGCTATCTATGGTTTGAAACAAGCCCCAAGGGCGTGGTATGACGAATTATCATCTTTCCTGCTTCAAAATAATTTCACAAAAGGAACAATTGATCCGACCTTGTTTACAAGAAAATTCAAAGATGACATTTTGATTGTTTTGATTTACGTGGACGACATAATATTTGGGTCCACTAATCTGAATCATTCAAAACATTTTGCAAATCTCATGAAAATAAAATTTGAAATGTCCATGATGGGGGAATTAAATTTCTTTCTTAGAGACAACAAAGTTAAAGACTATTATACATCGACACACAAAGTTAAAGACAACAAAGACGAAAGACCAAATCACTGGGAGCATCATTGAAATGACCATCCCTTAGGGGGAGATTGTTAACATTTAATTTATAAATGCAAAGTGATTGTCATTTGTAATATTAAAACTTGTGTGTTGTATGGTTAAGTTAGTCTAGCAAAGTGGGCTTTTGATAGCTAAATATGTAAGACTTAATGCAAAAGTCTAGTCCATCTCAAAAGCCCACTCCAAGCCCATCAAAGCCCCTTAGGGCGTCACATTTGTGACATAAAAAGCACACTCTCATCTCATTTCCAGTAGTTCTCAAGTGTGTGTCGCAAAGTGTACCAAAAGAGATAGCAAAAGGTGAGAGTGTGTGTTCTTAATGTTTGAGTTTGTTTTCTTTCTTTTAAGCTAATAAACCATCAGTAATCTTTACATACGATCCACACTCTTCCTTATCTTGTTCGTGTATTTGAGTACCATTCGATCTATAGTTAGTTTGTGTGATAAAGTTGTGATTTTTGATTCGTAACAGACTTTTCCAGCAACAACCAATGATCTGGTTATCGAACTCATTCTTTTCTTCTTGTTTCTTAACAACTTTAATTTGGAGACAATTTGAGATTTTTAAAACAAATGGGAGATATGTTTGAAGAGTATGAGTTTATGAAACAAAAGTGTGGCTTAAGTATAGTGATCGAAAGTCCCATGTTTTAGGGGGTGAAAACAAGAGGCTAGTGATTTGGAAAGCTAGTGGTTTTAAGAAATTAAATTGACATGGATACCCTTTTAGATGATAAGGTGCATGAATCACTTAAAGGTCAGCCGCACGACGTAAAATAACTATAATTAGCCTCAAGCGTGTGAAAGAAAACAAGTGGCTATATCTTATATATCCGTACATCTCCCCATGGATTTTTTGGGGCTTCTGTTATGGATTCAAATTTTTTGAGTAAACAATTTTCCCCCGGTAAATTTATTACTTCAAAAAATAATTTAGTACAACGAATGTATGTGAATTTCACATTTTAGTCCAAAACTAGACGAAAACAAACACATTAATTGTGCTTCAAACCTAAACTATCATAAAAATGACATGCGTCACTTATGAGACCTACTACAAATGCTATCTAAGTTGATCATGAAGATTAATATCAAAGCATTAGCAAACTGCATTTGAGCATCAATCAAACCAGGATCAACACAATCATCACCATCGTACGGGTCTCCATCATAAGTTTCTTTCATTGTTTATACAAGCTTTCATTTCCAATCCACTGCCACTTTTAGAAGCTTTATTAACCTTGGAGCTCGTAGAAGCAATAAAACTGACAGTTTCGTTGTATAGCTCAAACACTTCACTATTACTGTCCTCATTAACAAGATCATCAACCTTTTTATAAGCCACAGTAGAAGAGCTAGAAAGCGTTGATTTACAAGGTTTTAACGACTTCTCATTATCACCCAGTAGCGCAAGCTTCCCATCAAGCACCTGACTTTCCGGTTCATTAATCCTTGCAACAAAAGGTGTAGTACTTGGACTACCATCTTGGACAACTTTTCCCCATTTGATCTAAGCTCATCATCTTTCTCAATCGTATTAAGCATATCAAATGGGTTAGCTGAACTCGTCTCTTGTCTAGACACTTCAGAATTCTTTTTCGTACCACTTGAACTAGCACCATTCTCTTTAGAGACAGCTTGGTAAACTTGTTTGTTAGGCTTAAACTGAAACTTAGATCCCACATTAGTCTAAAACGCCCAACACAATATCTCTTTCTTAATGACATTAAGCTTCTCACTTATGCATGTAACTGAAATAGATTTAGGAAGGCATCTTATGAGTTTGAGTGAACAACCCTTGTAACATTATTACTCAGTTGTTCCTTTCCCTAGCTAGCTCCTTGCTAGGGCTTTCTTTTATATAGCATGCACAAGATTCGGCCAGCTATTACATACTACTGTATATTTTAACCGAAAGAAGTTTATTTTGACGTCTCTCTATAAGAGTACTCTAACCTTGTGTAGTATAATAATTATGGTTTCCTTTGTTACTCCAGTAATTTGAATTAGTAAGGCTATAATAATAAATTTCCTAATGACATCTTAGTTGTAATATATAGTAATTCTGTATATAATATTCGCAACCATTTATATTTGATCCCCTTGCAGTTGAAAAAACAGGATAAATATTCATCATTGAAAGCAAAACACAGTTTACGCCCAAATTTTGGGTCGAGCCCCTTGAAGTTAAAAACATGGTAATTGTTCAAGTTTTAACTTTTACAAAGGTCACTAATAATATAGTGACTCTTTTTAGTGTGTTATAATCTTGTAACTATATGACACTTTCATTAAATTGATTAAAGAGGTGGCGCCAAAGTTAAGGTTTTACCTGGTTTGAGTTTGTATTACGGTGGGTTCAAAACCTATGAATTAGTTGAAAAAAATATCGAAAACCATGGTTACCCAAAAAAAACTTAGTTATATATTAAAAATCAAAGTATACAACTACACAAGTAACATACGTTATTTAGCAAAACATTTTCACAATGAAATTGGATCAGTTTATAATACTATCAGTTTAGACACGTATTATTCAATGATCTTGATCAAAGACAAAAGTATTTCTTTTCTTAAATGAAGGCTGTACATCATACATAACAAAAACTACATTACCTCTAGCTACATAAAATAAAAGTATCACTGAATTAATTAATTAGGACCCCAGCAACTCAAATGCATAACTTTTCCCGATGACTCTTCTGATTTCTCTAGGCCTTTGCTTGAAGCCACGGCTTCCTGTGAAGATAACTTCTTTGAATGAGTGACTGATCCAATGTTGGACTTTGCATGGTGGTGGATGGTCCTGAAGGTATAATTCCACCTTGCAAAGCCTTGATCCTTGAGTGCCTCAACCAATCCAACCGTTTTAGCAACGAGTGATCTAGTTTTTAAACTTTTTTTTTTTTTTTTTTTTTTTTTTTTTTTTTAACGAAAGCCATTTTTAAGAAACTGGCTTTATATTAAAAATACCAAACGATTTAAAGTCATTTTAATTGTGTTTATATTATATTAATACCAAACGATTTAACTTAAAATGACTTTAAATCATCTTCATCAAACATTAACATGAATCTCAAAGGATTTAAAGTCATTTTAATTGTTTATTATTAAATAACGTATTAATCAATTAATTGTAGTTAATTGGGGTTTTTGCATATATATCCTTCCGAAAATGCATAATTGCATATATATCCAAAGCATGCATAAAAACCATTGTACTATGTGCATCAAAAACTTGTACAAAGGATATATATGCAATTATTCACTTTGGGAGGGATATATATGCAATTCTGCCTTAATTTGTTTTTTGTACGTATTTAGTATAAATACAAAATGATTACTTAACACAAAATCTCTTCTCTCCTTCTTTTCTTTGTGTGGTCGGTCGAACAAACTCAAACCAAAGGGTTTCGGGTTTTGCTTTCTTGTATTACAAGTATCGACGACGTAAAGGTAAGATTGAATCATGTATAAAGGGTGTTACGACTAGCATCACTAGGTATCAAGTAACGTGTAGTGTGGATCAGCTGTGGAGAATAATCTACTATGATTATTAGTTTCTTGGTCATACCGAGCATAAAAAGTTGGCATCCCTTTTATATTTTGCGTGAATAATTGCATAAATCGTATGATCCGAATTAAGAGTTTTACATGCTTCCGCACACTTCAATTTCATATATTGGGCAAATATTTTAAAAAAGTATTATACTTGACACCATTTGTTTTTCTGGGTAGCGAACAATTTTTTTTGCTTATACGAGTACTTTTTTTTTTTTTTTTTTCAAATTCGTTCTTTTTAAGATACTTTGTGACATTTTTGCCATTCGAAAAAATAAAATTTCTATTAGCTGAGAGGGACAAAAATGTCACAAAATGTCCCAAAATACTTCAAAAAGACTGAATTTGAAAGAAAACTACCCGTATAATCAAAAAAAATTTGTTCGCTAGTCATAATAACAAATGATGGCAAATATGATTCATTTTTAAAACATTTGACCTAATATATTTGATAGTCTAATTAATTATTAAATCGTTTAATAAAGACTAGAAACTCTAACACCATGCCCCACACATAACCCAATAAAAACACAAATATAAAGAATAAGAAAAAGAAAATGATGCCCCACACATAACCCAATAAAAACACAAATATAAAGAATAAGAAAAAGAAAATGACATTAGCTTCACTACTACAAAAATAGACATAGAGCCCCCTTAATAGAGCCCGGTTTTAGTGAAGAAAGGGCTTTAAAGCGATTCAACAGGCTATAGAGCCATGTTTTGTTTTTTAAAACCGGGCTCTATGTTGAAAAAAAATTAAAGCCGCGTTTTCTTACTCAAAACCGGGCTCTATTCCTCTTTAAAGAACCATGTTTTCTTTTACAAAACCGGGCTTTATCTAAAACACCATTACAGCCCTGTTTTTATCGCAAAACCTGGCTTTATCAAATGTTGTTTCGTAACATCAAAACATACGGTTCTTTTCAAAATGAAATGAAAATGCTTAAAACTTTTGGGCGGGTTATTTCCCTCCCTAATTTTCATTCCTTCACAAAGCCCTAATCTCTTTTCCCCCTCTTCACTTTCACAACCCCAAACCCTTCCTTCAATTTAGCCCTAACTCCCATTTCAAATCCTGCAATTAGGTTCCATTAGGGTTTATAAACAGCGCTAATTCCAAAATTAAACACAATTTCCAACAAAATAGAAGCTTGCATAACCACTAATGGTTCGCTCAATCTTCAACAATCAAGTATAAATTCTGTCTTTTTAATTATTTTGAATAAATATTTGTTAAGGTTTTAGTTTTTAATTGTGTGGTTGATGTTTTATACTAGTTTGTGTTTAATTATTGAATATTTATTTATACACTCAGATCTGTAAATGATTTATTTAGTTCTTAATGTGTTTTGTATAGTTGTGTACTAATGTGTTTGGTGTTAGAAGTGATAGATCTGTTATTATATATGATTAATACAAGTGAATGTTTGTTGTTGAACTGATTGTGATTGTTTGCGACTTATATGTGTTTGTATAGATCTGTATATTCGTTTAGCAGTTTGTTGTTGATAGATTTGTAATTTGTAATATCTATCCATGTTAATTATGTGTTCCAGGGTCGAGGAAGTCTGTTGGGTGAGTAACGTATATATAGAATGCATAGTATTTTAGGTAGATAACATTTGACTACCAAAGTGAAAATGGGCATGCTTGATCGATTGGGTTTTAAAAGGCATGGATAACATCGACTATAATCTAATTTGAGATCGATCAATGTTATAGCATAGGTTACATTACTTTCGTTGCTTGAATTTTTTGATGATGATTAATAAATAGTATTGGTGTTTAGTTATTTTCCTTAGAATTTGAAGCTATTGATAATGATAATTCATACGAGATATAGTTTAATGTATATTTTCCTTAGAAAGACACATTATTTCGGTTCGGTTCGAAACCTGGATGTGTTTATATATCTAGTTGAAACAGTAGATACAAATTAAGGGGTTTGAATAGAGACATAGATGAACCATTTGAGCGTGAAACCTACTGATGATAAGCTTTCTCATAGAAAGGAAAGCTTTTAAAAAAATACTAGTACTTGAGACAACAATGGAGGATCGCATAATTAGCTAATTTAGTTTTCTACGTACTAGATATGTGTATTTGGAGGTTTGACTCGATTAAGTAGAAAGTACTTCCCATGTTTTTTTTTTGCGTTTTGGAATTTATGCCATCCATTCTGCTACATTTTAGTAACTAAATCTTGTTTTACCTTCAAATTTTTTTTATATATACGTCATTTATGAGGTTCTTACATTGCTTTTGAAATAATTGGCTAACTAAGATAATGGAGGTTATAAGCATTTGCACACACTATGAAAGACTTTTTGGCACATCTAATCCATTTCACCCGCTTTGTTTGTAGCTAAGTTTAGTTTTGACGCATTTGACCCACTTTATAAATTAAAAGCGATTGTTCTCTAAGTAAACAAGACTATAGTATTTACTCAACCTAGGAGTAGGAAAAGCGGGTCTCTTAAAATAGCATTTTTTTTCTCATTTATACCCATGTCATTGACTTTTCATGGGCATTTTCTAACTGTTGAAGAGGACAAGGTTGATGGCTTCCCATACAATCCCAACCTTGAGGAAGTGATGCCTTGGATAAGCTGCGATTCTTTAGTGTTACTGCTCTAGAACTTCTGGAGGTTGCTTCTGAACTTGACATACGAAGTGTTTTGTACAATTTGGCAGGATAGTAAAGATGCTGGTACACACGGCAATTTGATTTGTCAAGTTGGGGTGGGATTTTATTCAGCTTTCTTGGTTGCTGATATGGTACCTTGTGTTTTCAAAACCTTTGGATATTCGAACTAACTATGATGTCATGGTCTTTGAATGTATCATTGATTATGTTATTATCAGGTGGTCTTCTCGACAATAAGTCCCAAATCTATGGGTAATAAGACTGTATTTTGTTTGTACTCAGCGTGATGATAAAGGTTTGTGCTAACAACTTGTAACTCTTATGGTAATGGGATGTCCTAAATGCAATTACAGTCGCTTATTATACTTGCTTTGCTCTCATTATTTTTGCGCAGCGTGTGGAGACTGAACGTACATTGACCGATGCACAAAGAGATGACTTTGAAGATATGCTTTGCGCCCCTTAACGTTGGAAAAATTCAAATTAAAGAAGAAGCAATAGGTTCGCGTTACATTTTTCTGCCACACATCTCTCCATAAAAAGCTTGAACATTTTGTGTCCTTACTTTTCATATTTCTTTTGTCCCCTACCCAAACTATGCATTGTAGTCAAGTTATATGATTTTTGTTGCTGTTTGGTCAATATTCACTTTTAATAAGTATCTATTTAGTTGTGCTACATTAACTAGTTTTTACAAATATTCACCTTATAAAAAATACTTTACTATGTAGTTTTAGAAGAAGTATTTGACAGTCAAGACTGGCTTCGAGGTTGCGATGTGGATTGTTTCGTCAATCATCTTTTGAATTTCCTGGATTTCTCTCCACTGTTTGGAGCTTGTACTTGGATGGGTAAAGTCAAGATTTATTATGTATTCGTCATGTGGCGTGATTCTCAATTCTAAAGGCTGGTTGGGACGACATCAACTTCATCAAACCCCATCTGTTTGTGTCGAGTTATTCAAAGGCAGTGAGAATAACGAGACTTGAGGTGACGTCAATCGTGTATGTTTTACTTTCATTTATGTTCAAGTAGTTAATAAAGTTGGCTTGTATCTTTTCGGATGTGTTGTTTGCAAGAGTAGTCAAACGGTAAGCAAGCTCAATGTGTATCAATAGTACTGAGTTGTAATGTCAATGGATCTTCCTTATTTGAATTAATACTATGTTCATTTCGAAAAACAAGAGCATTCATTCATGGCTGAAATTGGCCGAAATTATCTCGTACATTTTTTTTTTGTTTTTTTTATTCACATAGAGCCATGTTTTTAAGTACAAAACCGGGCTCTATAACCACAAATAGAGCCCGTTTTTCAAACCGGGCTCTATAAGCATTCCAAATAGAGTCCCCCCCCCTTTGAGCCCGTATGAAAAACCGGGCTCTATGACCAATTTCAACCGGGCTCTATGCCCTTTTTTGTAGTAGAAAATGACATTTGCTTGGCGTGCCAACCACTATAACGCAAGAGGGGTGTGTTGGTTGAAGTATAGGTCCGTGCCATAAGTTGCCATAGGCTATAACACCACCTATGGCACTGGACACCGGGTGCTCGGATATGTATTACTTAGAACTAACTTCACATATCATAGAGCATATATGAATAACAATATATATACTGTTTTGATCATAATCGGATTTCTCATTTCATTATGAAGGTTGTACATCTAACATAGTTACATACACATTTCATCTATATCTATCTACCTAAGACATGTTTAACAAATGATCAATTAGGACCCCAACAGCTCAAGTACATAACTTTTCTCAATGATTCTTCTGATTGCTCTATGCCTTTGCTTGAAGCCATGGCTGCCTGTGAAGACAACTTCTTTGACTGACTGAATGATCTCAGATTGTTCTTGGTGTGATGGTGTACGGTCCTTAAGGTGTAGTTCCACCTTGCAAAGCCTTGATCTTTTAGTGCTTCCACTAATCCAACTGTTCCTGCCACAATCAATGATCTGGTTCTTGAACTCATCCTTCCTTCTCTTTTTCTTAATAATTAACTGCTGAAACTCTTTGAGATGCTTTATAAACTAACAGGGGAGACGTGTTTGATGAATATGAATGGATATTAAGCAAAAGAGTGTCTTATATAGAGATGAAAGTCCCATGTTTTAGGGTTAAAAACAAGAGGCTAGTGGACTTGGAAAGCCAATGGTTTTTTGGAACTGAATTGACAAGGATGCCCTTGAAGGACAACCTACGCAACGCACGCATGGGGCTAATTTAAAAAGTATTACTAGTATTAAATAATATAAAGGTTCATGAATGAGCCTCAAGTATTGTAAAGAAACAACTAGCTAGCTTTATTTTATATATTCGTACATATCAGTACTATTATAACATTAGAGTACACATATTTAAGTTGATAGAATGTATCATGCTTCGGCCGATATGATTATGACATAATACATTAGGCTTCTCACAGTGGCAACCCATATTGCATCATCTTTCCGGCTGCCACCTCAGCTTTCTCTCTCTTCAACCCATATTCATCTCTCTCATCACAGTGGCAACCCATATTGCATCATCTTTTTTTTTTTTTTTTTTTTTTTTTTTTTTTTTTTTTCTTTTAAAAAAAAACATTTTTTAACACAAACACAAATTTTATTAATAAAACGTAAATATTACATAAACGATACGATACGAAATAAAAACCATTACAACTAAATAAAAAACTTAAACAACTAAAAATTAAACACGCGAACACTTATTTAAAAACTAGTAATTTAGGTTGTGGCGTTCCTTGATTTCCGCTTTAATTCGCATAAGTTCCTCTCTTTGTCGTTCGGGCAAATTTGGGTCGATAGCCGAGTTGTAGAAAATCAATTCTTGATCCCGTTTGGTATTTCTCAAGAGTTCCTTTTGTTCCTCCTGGCATTGCAAGAGCTTTTGTTGATATTCCAATTTTTTTTCTTTGATCGCTAGCTCTCGTTCCTTGATTTGTCTCCACGACTCATCCCGCTCTTTACCTTTTTCCTTCTTTGACGGTCTTGATTTCCACAAATCCGCTATTAGCCCACTCATGAATGATTTTGATGTCTCATGAGAGGAGGAGGTGGATGATTTCCTCCTTGCTTTGTCACGACCTTGTGGTCGTGATTCTCTAGTATCATCCTCTGTTTCATCCTCGTCATCATCCAAGTCTTGAAAATTCGAGGGGCCTTGTGTTGACCCCGACGTAGTTGTTGAACCCTTCACTTTCTTTCGAACGCCCGATTGGAAAAGGGGTATCTCTTCCTTCCAAGAATCATGCCCCCTCAAAACTTTCCAACACTCCACCATAGTGAAATCTTGACCGTAACGTGCACGATACTCCAAAAGAGCTTTGGACAAATCGTCAACGTCATTCTCACCACTTCCATGTGTCCCCTGTACATTATCAACAATAGCACCAAAATTTGCAACTTGACTACGAATTCTAGTCTTCCATTTGGAAATGATCGAATTCGTTGTCCGGTCTGAACCAGTTTCTCTCAAAAAATAGGCTACCACTTTCTCCCAAAATTTGTGCCGATTCATAGTGTTTCCTTTTTTTGCATTTTCAGAAACAAAGATGAAAGCTTTACAAAGAACGACCTCTTCTCTGGTAGTCCATGGTTCAATTTTTTTGGCCGGTTCGGGTTCTTTGCCTTTGCCTTTCGTCTTTGTAGCACGCCGCGAAGGCTTCTTTGGCTTGACGGGTGATGCCTCTTCGACTTCGACATCGTCATCGTCATTAACGGGCATAGAACCGTGGAAAGAATCTTGGTAGGAACCGTGACCCGAACCTTGCCCCATCGAAGCATCTTTACTCGGGTAATCTTGGGTCGAATAGCCATAGTTATGATAGTCTCCCCAATCATCCAAATTCATATCAAGATTAGTAGACCGAATCGGAGAATGTTCTTGATACGGTTGGGAAGAATGCAAGAAATCCATGTTAGGCCGATAAGCCGCCTCACTTGGTTCTTGATTGTAATCAACACGTTGTGGTGGGACAAAAGGACGACGAATGGAAAACAAGTTTTCTCTTTGATTGACTTGTGGTAATTGTGTTGGATATTCAAAAGATTGTGGACGAAAGCGTATGTTCCCTTGTTGTGGTGGTGTTATGCCGGTTAGTTCAAAGGTGTTTTGCGGAGAGAAATTTATGTCCGGTGCATTTTGGGTTAGTCGGGATCGTCGGTTTTTTGATTGTGGAGTGTTTTTCTTTGACATTGTGTGTTTTTTGATGTGAATTTGTATGAATTGTTTTTGAAATTGTGTGTTTGAAAGTGGGTTTGATGTGGGTATTTATAGGATGAAAAATGGTAAATATTTTGGAAAAAAAGTTTTTTTTTTTTATGCAACAAACGGATACATTTTTGAAAAAAGGTAAATTTGGTTTGGAATGTGTTGATTCAAAATCGGTCGAATATCCGAACGATTTTTGCTCCTCTTGACCGGCGATCGATTTTGTGTGTTTGCCCACATTGGGGCGATCGATATTGAATATCGATCGACCGATCCTCTTGCTCGATTTGTTCCGTCCCACTGTGAAGAGCCTTATGCTTCAACGGATCTTCTATCTTTTATGATTCACTATAACATTGGAGTGTAATTATGTTATTTTATCATGCTAGGCGAGCAATACAAAACGATTTTATTTGAAAAGCGAATTTTATTACCCTCTAGCAAAGAGCCAGAACCACAACAAAAGAAATCGCACAAAGGGTATTTACAAGCATTAATAGGCAAGTAATACCAAACAATAAAGAGACAGTACGTTCTTCAATCCAAATGACAATGACAATATATCTTTGATGTATATGTACATATTCGATGCTGGGATTTTGGCTTATTAATTTAATTAATAATTTAATACCACGGTGTACAATTTTTTTAGGTACAAGGGAAACAAATGTAGGATAATTTTGTAATAACTTCCTCTATTTTCCAAGAGATTTTTTGATAATTTGAATAAGTTCATTTACCATCCGACTTATTTGGGTACGTCAAATTATAAATTTTTTCTTTCCAAATTAATAATTTAAAGAAAAGAGGAAAAAAAATAGTAAACACGTCACTTGATAATTAGATAACACCGAGGGCACTGGTGCCAATTCGTTTCTCTAAAACCATTGGCCTTGCAAGTCTCAAGCCTCATCGTTTACGTAACATATATATGTACATAGCGACCAAGTTTAGCTAGATGAAAAAATGTAACATACCTGCAGTTATGCATCATCTAAACCTACTCACTGGAAAAAGAAAGGAGACAACTGTGCGTTTCCATCAAAATACCTAAGCTGTTTCAACTCATAACATATCATGGAATACATTTTTGTTAAGACGTGACCACTCGATACATAATATATAGTTAATACTTATATTTGGCCGATAACGAATTGTGGAGAGTTCAATTCTTCGACACTTTCAACATATAGTTTCACACAGAAAAAACAATACCCACTACAAGGAAATCTGAGTTAGCTAGTGACGCTGTGGGTCAAAACTCAAAAGTTATAATTTTGTGTTACCAGACAAAAAAATTGAAAGAAAAAAAAAAAAAAAAAAGTTAAAAAAGCCCGATTCCCGAACTCTTTTATGTCACCATATAATGACGGAATGTTACACTTTTTAATGTAAGGTGAAACAACACACTTTTGACAATTTCTTTTACGTTTGTAGTCATTTTTTAGACTTTAACGAAGCCTTTTTAAGTATAAGAATAGTGTTAATAGTGACATTTATCATAATTGCCACGTCATGTTTTCTCTCTTCAACCAACATTACCACCAACATAGTGTATATACACTACAACAAAACTGGCCTAATGCAACCGTACAAATATGATGCAAATTCGTTGCAAAAGACTATTTGCAACGGAAATGCAACAAATTCCAACTATTGCAAAAAGGCTCCATGCAAATTTAATTTGCATCCGAAATGCAACAGCCAGAAAACTTTTTGCAACCGTTTTGCAATGAAAAATAATTCGTTGAAACTACACTCTTTTTGGCAACGAAGATCTTTTCCTAGCATCAACACATAATTTGCAACTGGTTTTGCAAAGGTAACTTTTGCAACAACCAAAATTTGCAGATGTGTTTGCATTAGCAAGATTTTGCAACATAAATTTCTTATTGCAAAAACATACACGATTTTTTCGTTAAAATAGCATTATTCAGCCACTCAGCATTCCAGTTTTATCCTGTAATACATCATAATATAAAACCAAATATCTCTAAATATGCAAATCAAACCGAACATAGTAATCATTCGAAATCAAACCGAATATCCAAAATATCATAAACATTATCAGAGCATTCTATCCAACTCGCTGTTACGAGTTATAGAGTGTAACCAAACACAACATATTGTTTACAAGAAGGAGGAGGGAGGGGGGATAGGAGGCTGCTATGTATATCGTGCAAACATCTCGACAATCCTTTTCACAATTTCTTCCTTCATTGTCAACGCATGAGACCCACGTTTTTCTTCATATTGCTTTTCGTTCTCTTCTTCAGCTTTTTCAAAAAGCTCTTTATCTCGTGTTCTCGCTTGCTTCAACTCTTCAAAAGACTCTTGCAATACTTCAACCTACAAATCACCATATTTAAACCTATTATAACTCATTTATGTTTACTATAAAATTCTCAAATAACAACTTAACAGTACATGATGATCAATGTTCACAGGAACAATTGGTTGAATGAAATGAACGTTGTATACACTTAAGCATGTATAAACAAGACCGCACAAACCTTCAGCCTTTCGTATCTCGCGAACCACGTCAGTGTTCATAACAGCGTTCCAAGCGGCCTAGTCAGATGACAAGGAAATGACCATTTTCTACACCATGACCATTTAAAATAAGTTAATAACCATAACATTCATTCTAGCTCAATTAGTAGAAGTCTTGGTTGATACAGCACTTTTTCTTTATAGTTAAATGAATAACAAAGGTAGAGTCAATGGTTTGATATTCATTCATTTCTCTAAGCCAATAAAGTGAGAATATAATGAGCATATACTTGTTAGATCGATAACATTTTCAAACTGGGCCATATATTGAACATACTTCCCATATTACATAATTCTTAAATAACTTAATTGTAGGAAATCCACATCCAATAATCATCACCAAAGGTTCAATATAACACCTAATAATCAAATATCTATATAAGTAAATCAAAATACTTCAAAATCAACAAAATAACTTAAATGACAACATCTTTTAATATATCATACACATATGCAGTATCTACACATAACATAAAACTAACAACACAAACTAGATAAACAGTCGAAATCATAACAAAAAAAGAAGTCAAAATCAGCTACAAAAAGTCAAAATCATAATCAAACAACTCATATTCAAATGTTTAAAAACCTTGAATCAAGATACTTTAGATCCAACAAAATAATTCAAATAATAATATACATTTGCATGTTATATACACATAAGTGTTCTTTTTACACATTACTTGAAACTTGAAACTTGAAACAATAATTACTAGAAAGATATAATTATACCTATTTTGCTTGGTTTGAAGCGTGAGGAACGAGATGAGACTGTAGTGTGTGGGTGTCGATAATCGATAGATGGGTGAGAGGTGAAAGAGAAAGAAAAGTGTTGGTAGCTATGGTGGATGCTGTTTGTTCGTCTTTCAGATCTACTCTTTTGTGTTTTTGACAAGTACAAAAGATGTGTTGGTATGCGGTAGGAGATAAAGCAGGGCAACAAAGTAATTTGGGTATTTTAGAGGGAACTTTTAAAACCGAGGGAGGGAAATAAAAAATTGGATGGGAGGGAAAAAATTGTTAAGATATTTTCATTTATAGAAAAAAACTGAAAATAAATAATTGTAAATATAAAAGTAAATTCTTTTGATAATCAAAAGTTATTATGTCACTCACAAGATTCCGTTATTATATTTGATAATCAAAAGTTAAATATACATCGGGTTAGGGGTGAGTATTAAAGACCGTGGACCGGATCGAACAGAGAAATCGGAACGAACGTATTTCAGTCCGGTCCTCGGTCCATCTTATTTCCACATTTCGGTCTTTAGTCCGGTCCGGTCCGGTCTGGTCTTGTCTTGTGCACAACCAACTATTATGCCTTATTGGACCGGATCGGACCGACCCGGACCTAGACCAAACATTTCGGTCCGGTCCTCGGTCCGGACTTTTGGACCAAATCGGTTTTTGGTCCGGTCTGGTCCGGATTTTGGACCGTGGTCAGCCCTACATCGGGTAGATTCAACGACATTGTTTAACTAATATTAATTTTAACTAGTTATTTGCTTAAACATGTTAGACAATGAATTAGTAAAACACCATGCAACTCATCATAACGTTTTTGAACCACTACAAATATTACAACACACATATAATAATTCATTTTAACCCATAATAGCTCATTTTTGTTTTATGAAATCAAATGCAACAATTAAGGATGTTGATTTTCTCATACCAAGATCGTTGGCAGAGGAGGTAAACAACCGTTATGCTAATACCTTGTATGGGTATTTTATTGGCAAGAGATTGGTGTTTCCTGTTGTTCAACACTTTGCTCGAACCATGTGGGCTAAAGCATCATGATGAACTCGCAAGGGTTTTTCTTTTTTAAATTCACAAAAATGTCGAAAAGTGTTTGTTATCTAAAGAGGATTTGAAAAATATTCCGGTGTGGGTGAAGCTTCATGGTGTCCCTATGGTTGCTTACACAGGTGATGGGTTAATTATGATTGCAGCGAATCTAGGTACTCCAATGCTTCTTGATTCATATACGAATACAATGTGTGAGGAATCGTGGGGTAGGAATGGTTATGCTTCTTGAATTGGATGCTGAAATAGACGTCAAGGAACATCTAGTGGTTGCTATCCCGTTTCTTGAGAAACCTGGTTACATTAGAATAACCATTGGTGTTGAGTATGAGTGGACACCCCCTCGTTGTGATTTATGTAAGATATTTGGTCATACTACTATTCAATGTTCAAAGAATGTTACAATTCCTCTTAAGGTAGCGCCGAACAGGGACTAAAATGACGGGTTTACCGAAGTTAAATGCAAAGGTTCTTATCCTAAGAACCTTTAGTGGTTGCTATCCCATTTCTTGAGAAAACTAGTTACATTAGAATAACCATTGGTGTTGAGTATGAGTGGACACCCCCTCGTTGTGATTTATGTAAGATATTTGATCATACTATTATTCAATGTTCAAAGAATGTTACAATTCCTCTTAAGGTAGCACCGAACAGGGTCCAAAATGATGGGTTTACCGAAGTTAAATTCAAAGGTTCTTATCCTAAGAAGTTTGATGGTATGGCAAAGAAGTTTGGATATCGACATGTTGTTAATGTTGGGATTACGTGTAATCATTATAAAGTGTCGGTCATTTAGTATATGTATTAAATCGTAAACTATAAGGCTTGTATGTTAGTTACAAGGTCCGCTCATGAAGCAAGCTCATGAGCGGCCTATTATTTGTTATTAGGGCAACGCCCCATATGTTGTAAAAACTATAAATACCCCCTCCCTTGAAGGGAGGGGGTGTTGGTTCTTGGATAATTAAACTTTTATTATATCACACACAAGTTCCATCCATCTCTCTCTCTCTTACTTTCTCTCTCTAGATATATCGATTCATACCTAGTACCAATGGTAAATTAGGGAACCTACAAGTGGTATCAATCGCCTAGGAGTGTTTAGGTCGTGTTTTAGTGGCAAAGTTTTCATTTTTTTGGTCTTTATAACATTCGTACCCCACGGTTTCTATATAAAAAAATTTTGAATTTTAGTGGTTAAAAATCATAAAGTTTGCAACTTTCCATTAGATTAGATAGTTTTAAGGTTAGTTTCGTGGTTACTTTGGATTAAATTCATCGTTCTTAGTGTTTTTAAGAGTTTCAAAAAATCTGAAAAGTTACGTATTTTTCCAAGTAAGCAAAACCCTCTTTCACCAAGTCGCTTAAAACCCTTATTTTCCGAGTAAGGTTTTTCAGCAACTGTCTCCGAATAGTGTTATCCGAGTACGGACATTCCGAGTAAGTATTTTTATTAACATTTGGAAACATTTCTCTGTCCGATTATTGGGTTGACTCCGAGTAAGACGCATCCGAGTAAGATATTCCGAGTAAGATATTTCCGAGTACGGAATGGCTACTATTAATTAATATTCTTTCGAGTAGAAACGAAACTCTGACCAAATTTCACCAACACTCCGAGTAGAAAACTAAGAATTTCTCCGTGTATCTACATCAGTAAACTTAATTAAACCTTAACACTTCACACCTAAATCATCCTTAAAAGATCCATATCATTGTTACTACTATGTCTCAACCACCTTACTTCAACTATTATTATCCTCAACAACAACAGCATCCTCAACAGCAGCCATATCCTCAACAACAACTATTCATACAATAACATCAATTCTTCCTATAACAACAATTCCCTCAACAACAACCATACCAACAACAACCAATGCAATCTTACCCACTTCCGGCAAAACAACCACATTGGTTCGATCAAATGTGTGAGGCCATCAACAGCCAACAATCAAGACATGAAGTTGGATCACTTGACACACCTCCAATGATCACTCCTTGTAATTATGTTCAATTGCCAAGTCGATTCTTAAGGTTCATAGAACTCAAGAAACCACATGGAAAATATATGAAAAAGTTTATAATTGAAGGTCCATTTCAAATGCCAACTACAACGGTTCCTGAAGATCCAACTGCTACTCCTCCAAGACCTGACACCGTGATCCTTGTTCCTGAAGCTCAACTTACTGCAGAGCAAATACTTCAGCGTGAAGCAAATGAACTTGCAATATCATATACTCTTCAGGGAATACTTTATCCGATTTTCTGAAGCATTGATGCTCAGAAAACAGCTAAGGATATGTGGGAACACATTCGTCTCTTAATAAAAGGCTCTGAACTGAACCAAGATGACATGGAATCCAAACTTTACCAAGAATATACAATGTTCATGATTGAATCAGAGGAGTCACTTGAGTCGTATTACCATTGGTTCACAAACATCATCAATGACTTGGACGGACACAACATTGTTTTACAAAGGATTGCAATCAACACTAAGTTTCTCAGCTGTCTTGGTCCAGATTGGCAAAAATATGTCACGTTTGTTTGTCAAGCCAAAAATCTACATAATGCATCTTATGGGTTGTTGTATGATTAGTTGAAGTACCATCAATCTGAAGTTGACAAAGATCGAGCTCTTCGTGGTACTTATTCACCTTCTACAACTCCAAATTCATTGGCACTGATAGCTCAATCTCACTTTGGTCCACCTCCACAGTCAAACCATGCTTATGTCCAACAACAACATCATTTTAACTATCCTCAAAAAACCTCTTCCACCCAACTCATTCCATATGATTCGACACAACAATCAACTTGTTCTCTATGACAACACTGACACCATGTTCTACACAAATACAAACAATGACGAAGATGATGCATTCAACTCTTTGAATGAAGGATTTGCACTCATTGCTTGTGCTTTCAGCAAGTTCTCTAACAAATCCAACAATCGTCTCCGCACTTCATCTAACACATGGAATCAAGCTGTTGTACAAGACGGACGGGTTGAAATATAGAATCGTGCTTATGGAAGAACTGGATCAGGAGGTTATATGGGAAATTCAGGAAATGAACAACTGTTTAATACAGCTAGTGGAAGTAGGAACAATGTAGGTGCTCCTCAGAAAAGGGTTGAAATTGTTGAAACTAGGAATACAGGGACTGGGAGTACTATGGTCAAGTGCTATAACTGCAATGGGAAAGGTCCTCTGGCTAATGCATGTCCCAAACCTAGAGTTAGAGGCAGTGAGTTTCATAAACAGGCACTACTTCTAGCTCTAAAGGATGAATTAGGGGGCACTCTCACTGACAAAGAAAACAGCTTCATGGCAAATGCATATTCAGATGATGACATGGAGGATTTGGAAGCAAATGCAGCTGTGATGTTAATGGAAAACATGGAGGAACTTCACATGAGTGACACAGGCCCAGTATATGATATTGACGGTCTGTCTCAGGTACCTGATCCAACAACATGTCTAATACATGAAATTGTATCACCATCTGCATCTGCATTAGACGAGGAGCAAGTTGTTCAAAATGATTCACTATTATCTCCTCAAGAAGATGAACAAATGAATATAATTGAAACATTTGATGATGATCAAATTAACCCAGTTGTTACATTTGATGATCCAATTGATGACGATAACATTGATCAAATTGAACAAAATGAAACTTCGCTCGGTCCAGATCCAGAACTCATGACCTTACTATTGACCACCCAATCCCAATTGGACTCACAAAAATCTCAGATTGAAAGATGCAATGAAATCAACAGGACATTAAAAGCAAAAGTTGCATCATTATCTATAGACCTTGAGTGCTATAAAATACAACTCACAAAATTTGAAACAAAAGAAAAACGAGAACAAGGTTTTGAAGTTGCATTTCAAAAAGCTTATGTCAAAGAACAAGATTTACAACATCAAATACGAGAATTAACTGCTTCAAAAAATAACTTGATTTCTCAAATGGAACAAGAAAAATTAGAATTCAAACAACAGGTTGAACACCTCAATTCTGAACTTTCAAAAACAAAAACAGAGTTGTCAACTTGTCAAGCTAGTTTTTCTGAACATAAACAAGTGTCTAGGAAACAGATTGATTCTTATCTTGATGAAATCGTAGATTTGGAAAGTAAACTAAAAGAGTTTCAAAAAGTTGTTTATAAAACTGGTGAGTTTGTAACAACAACTCAAAAGTTTACTTTAAAGCAAAATCCCCAAGGTTATGGTTTTGCTATTGGTGATGACAAACCACGTTTTCTACACAAAGCACTCAAGGAAAATCCAAAGTTGTATAGTGCAGACCACCTCTTTGATGATTCAATTATGCGTGTTGTTGTACATAACTTTGAGGAAGAACAGGAACAGGAAGAAGAGAGTCGATCAAAAATGAGAAATGTTAAGTTCAATAAACCATTTGATTATTCAAAAGTGCCTCATATTTCTGACACCTTCGTTCCTCAAAAAGATAAAACAGAACAACCATGGTTTGTTATGCAAATTCATGAATCTTCTTCTGATGTTGGTCCTGTTAAACCAGTGGCACAGATAAATGGTTCTTTACCAACTTTTGGAGTAATTGCACCATTACCTAAACGATGTCTTGTACTTAGATATTTTGATACATTTATGGAAGACATCAACCTTTTAGAACAAGCAATTGAACGTAACTCTGAGATAACAGTTTCCACTTTTCTATCTCCTTACGAAAAAGAAAAGAGAGAAATTTTTCAAAAACAATTTTTACCATACGTTAAACATTTGCGTCTTTGTGCTACACACTGGGAACAGGAACTCCAAACAGAAGTAACATCCATGATGAACACTTTCAATGCAACTGGAAATTCGATCTCAAAACAAAAACGTCGAAACAAAGTTTTACAAAATGAAGCTGATCGACTCTTGGAAGATGTTCTAAGTTCTGATATTATCTCCGTGATTATGAATTTGATTTATGAGTCTTGCACTTCTATGCTTATTGATGATCACACTGCTGACACCAAAATGTTGAGACACGAAATTATGACTTTAAAAAGAGAAAATGAGAGAATCATTAAACACAATGATGATGTGCAAAGTAAACTTTCAACAGAAGTTTTTCTACTTAATCAGAAGCTACAATGGTGTCAAACTCAAAGTCTTGATTTTAAATTAAGATTGCAAAGTCAAAAAGAAACGATGTCCTTTCATAACAGTCAAACATCCAAAGTTGAGAATCTTGAAGATGAAAATGCTGTTTTAAAATGTCAAAATTTCAAATATGAAAAGGAAATCGATGAAGTTTGTCAAAATCGTAATGACACCGTTTGTTTAAATAGAGAACTTGATTAAAAAATTCAACAAAATAATCACATCATCATTGAACTTAAAGAGAAAATTTAGTTACTTGAAAAAGGAAAGTTTGTTCACACAAATGTGATTGCACCAAGATTGTACAAAATGGACACAACACCTAGACAAACATCCCGTCAGACTACTAATTTGAATCCTTCCACTTCTACAGGAATAATCCCCACTAGCAGATCAAAGCGTAAGAACAACAAATAGAAGAATAGGATCTGGCAACGTAGAAGTGGAAAACTAGAAGCCCAAGAAGTAGAAGATCAACTTAGGAATTTGAATAAAACACATGTTGCTTCTGATTTAGATTCGAACTTAAAAACTTGTAATTCTAATATCGATGTAACGAATGCTAAGACTTTGAATGTTTTGAATGTTATTGCATCTTCTGTGTTTTGTCGTAAAAGTATGTTAACTGGTGATCATACGAAATGTGTTACAAAATCTCTTTTATTTCTTAATAAGAAACGTATATCTGGCATTCCCTCTAGGCCCACTATTGCTTCTAAGTCTGTGCCAGGAAAATTGCCAAGTGTAGTTTCTACAAATGCCTTAGACACACCCATAGTTGTGAATACAACTCCTAAGATAATCTCATCACCTAGCGAATTCACTAAGAAGAAAGCTAAAACTAGTTGGACATGGCAACGTTGGTTACAAAGAAAACCTAGTTTTACATGGCTACCTAAAGTTATTAATAACTGTGTTACTAACCCAACGGAACCCTCAAATTCTATGGGTTCTACCACTACCATGACTCCATCTTCGTCGTCTTCATGTGATGCAGGTGGTGAAAATTGTTCTATGGATTGTTGATAGCGGCTATAACCGACATATGACAGGCAATCTCAAACTGTTAGTAAACTTTGTTGCAAAGTTCATCGGCACTGTCAGATTCGGGAATGATCATTTCGCTGCTATCATGGGCTATGGAGATTACGTCAATGGAAACATCGAAATTAGTCGTGTCTATTATGTCGAAGGCCTTGGTCACAACCTTTTCTCAGTCGGTCAATTTTGTGATGGGGATTTGGAAGTAGCATTTCGGGAGAAAACTTATTTCGTTCGTGACTTACAAGGAAATGATCTAATGTCGGGCAAACGTGGAACTAGTTTTTACACCATCTCAATGTCTGATATGATTGCTTCTTCTCCTATATGTCTGCTCTCCAAAGCACATTCGACAAAATCATGGTTATGGCACAAACGACTATCTCACCTGAATTTCAAAACCATGACTAGACTCGCACGTCAAAAACTAGTCGATGGTCTTCCACGATTTCGATATGCAAAAGATTACTTATGTCCAGCCTGTGAACAAGAAAAAAGTACTCGTGGACATTTCCCTTCAAAAACAGAACACAATACATATCACGTTCTTCACCTACTTCATATGGATTTGTGTGGCCCTATGCGTGTTCAAATGATAAACTGTAAACACTACATTTTGGTAATTGTCGATGACTACTCCAGATGGACCTGGGTTTATTTTCTCCGAAGAAAAGATCAAGATCATTCAATGATCATCACCTTTCTCACAAAAATTCTAGTTCAGCTCCGTAATACGGTCAGAAAAGTTAGAACAGACAATGGAACTGAATTCAAAAATCAAACTCTTCGATCTTATTTTGAGAAAGTGGGAATTGAACATCAAACATCCATTGCAAGAAGTCTAGAACAGGATGGGGTTGTTGAAAGACGCAACAAGACGTTAGTGGAACCTGCAAGAACGATGTTAATCAATGCTCAATTACCAGATTATCTATGGGCAGAAGCTGTATCAACTGCATGTTATACCCAAAACTGTTGTATGATCACCAAACGGCATCACAAAACTCCTTATGAGATTGTTCACAACCGAAAACCGAATATAAATTACTTTCATGTATTTGGTGCTCTTTGTTATCCAAATAATGATCGTGATAATTTTGGAAAACTCAAAGCAAAGGCTGACATTGGTATCTTCATTGGATATTGTCAGAACTCCAAAGGTTTTTGAATCTGGAATCGTCGTACTAGAGAAATTCAGGAGACTATTCATGCTAATTTCGATGATCTTACAGAAATGGCTTCTGAGCAAAACAGCTTAGGACCCGCAACCAACCATCTAAATTTTCTAGATAAATCAGCTGCACCTCTTTCACTTAACCATAAAGAATTGGAAACCTTGTTTGCTCCACTGTTTGATGATTCTTTTGCATGTCGTGCACCAGATGTATCACCAATTTCCGCTGCACAACCTGATAATAATCCAATACCTGATACACCTGCTACTACTACAACAATCGTTGTTACAGATGCACCTCCAATTGAATCTCCATCAACAGCAGAACAAACCGCTTCCAACACTGATAATGCAGCTGAAGATCTTCAACAACAACCAGTACCCGAACCTGTAGATTATGACCCAAATGTGTTCTTTAATCCATTTGCACCGACTCCAACCGTTCCTGATATTGCAGAGTCATCCACACGCAATTTGGACCCGTCTAATCTGCATACATTCTATCAACATCACCCTTCAACACACCATTGGACTAAAGAACACCTCTTAGTAAACATCATTGGCAATCCCTCAGCTCCAGTTATGACAAGACGAAAACTTCACACCGATGCTGAAAACTGCATTTACGCACTTACAGTTTGTCAAGATGAACCCAAAAACATCAAAGACGCACTTATATACGACAACTGGATTGAGTCAATGCAAGAAGAAGTCGACCAATTCAAAAGACTAGAAGTATGGGAGTTAGTTGAAAGACCAGATGGGGTCTATGTCATCGGACTGAAGTGGATTTGGAAAAACAAGTTAGATGCAGAAGGCACAATGATTCGTAACAAATAGCGTCTGGTAGCTAAAGGTTTCACTCAGCAAGAAGGAATTGATTTTGAAGAGTCCTTTGCTCCAGTTGCTAGGCTTGAGGCTGTCCGTATCTTTCTGGCATACGCTGCTCACAAGAATATGGTTGTTTATCAAATGAATGTGAAAACGACATTTCTTAACAGTCAATTACGTAAGGAAGTTTATGTTAGTCAACCAGAGGGATTCGTTGATCTAGACCATCCCAATCATGTGTACAGACTCAAGAAGGCCCTTTATGGACTTAAACAAGCCCCAAGGGCATGGTAAGATAAACTAACTACTTTCTTGCTTGCCAACCATTTTACTAAAGGTTCAGTGGATCCAACGTTGTTTATTCAAAAACACGGGGAGGACATTTTAGTTGTTCAAATCTATGTCGATGACATTATTTTTGCATCAACAAACAAAAAATATTCAAATGCTTTTGCAAGATTAATGAAACAAAACTTTGAAATGTCCATGATGGGTGAACTTACGTTCTTTTTAGGATTCCAAGTTCATCAATCACCCCGTGGAATTTTTCTAAGTCAGTCCAAGTATGCTCTTGAGATTTTAAAGACACATGGCATGACAAGTTGTGATACTTATAACACACCTATGTCTGCATCATCCCCAAAGCTGGATGCTAATTTACATGGTACACCAGTTGACCCTACAAAATACCGTAGTATGATTGGGTCCCTCATGTATCTAACAGCCAGCAGACCAGATATAGTTTTTGCCGTATACCTATGCTCTCATTATCAGTCACGACTGACTGAAAGACACCTCTCTGAGGTTAAAAGAATCCTTTGATACATAAAGGGAACCATCCATTTGGGGATCTGGTATCCGAAGGATTATAGGTTTGAACTAATAGCTTTTTTAGATGCTGATCATGCAGGATATTTAGATACATGCAAAAGTACATCCGGGGGAGTGCAGTTTCTAGGAGACAAACTTGTATCTTGGCAGTCAAAGAAGCAGGATTGCACTTCATTGTCATCTACAGAATCGGAATATGTAGCCATGTTAGCATGCTGTGCTCAAGTCATTTGGATGCGATCAGAGCTGAAGGACTACGGTTACATTTTGAACAAGATTCCCATGCACTGCGACTCCATGAGTGCCATTGCCATCTCATGCAACACGGTTCAACATTCGAAGTCAAAACATATTGTACTTCGATATCATTTTATCAAAGAGCATGTTGAAAAGGGTACAATTAAATTATACTTTATGGGTACTGAATACCAATTAGCGGACTTATTCCCCAAAGCCTTGCCCCATGCAAGATTTGTGGAATTAGTTCACCAAATTGGCATGCGGTGTTTGATTCCATATGATTTGCAAAACTTTCTTAAATACAACTAAGAAAGTCAAACACCAAACCTCTTTTGTAAATATCTTATTCAAAAACACAAAAAGATTTTCATTTTATTTTTTTTCCAAAAAAAAAAAAAAAAATAATTTATATATAAAACATTACCATTTTTTCTTCTTTCTCTATGTACAGAATTTCATCAATTCAAAATATGTTCTCCACGAAACTCTAACTATTTCTGTTATTTCTTTGGGAACACATTTTGAGGGGGAGAAAATATTTCTTAAAACTCAAAAAGTTTTGCACATATCTTTACTACAAAGATTTCAGACGAAAGTGTGTAAAAAATCTTGCCTGAAAATTTTATGGATTAATTCAAGGGGTGATAACAAATTTATTATTACTCTTTGGATCACTAAGGAAACTTTGGCAAACTTTGAGGGTCTATTTGTGCATATAAGTTATTACCTTTGGAAATTAGGACCAAATGTGAAAGACTAGACGAGCTCAGAGACTAAACATGTTTAAGTGTAAAAGTTATTCCTATATAAGAAAATTTTATTAACAAAAAACAATTTTTCCACTCAATCATAACAAAAACGCTACTCGGATAGATTTTTTTGGCCAAGATTTCAAACTATATCGAGTTTCAGAAAATCAAAATGTAAGTTCAGGAATCTCTTTGTTAATGCCTAACAATCACTCGCCCTAAACATTGAATCACTTTCTGTGCGTAATTTGCTTAATCGGAATTTAGGGTTTAAGGTCTAAAATTGGGCGTTTTTGATTTAGGATGTTATAGACTAATTAAATATGTTCAAAAGCTTTGTTTCGTCCCTAGATTACTCGTTTATGGTTTAATTGTAATTTGAATCATCAATTTAGGGGAATTATGATTGTTTTAGGGTTTAAGTATCGAATGAGATTGCTGCTGTCTTTAGGGTGTTTATTTGAGTTGTTGTTATGCACCATTATGCTTCCTAGACCCCTTAGGACATGCGTGTCTTGCCCCATAACATAAATCTCAAACGAATTGAATTTGAGCCAATTTCGCCTAAGATAAAATGTTTTTTGTATGTTTGGTGGATATTTTGTGATTTCTGGATGAATGATTGAGATTTGGATACACGGTTGGAGGTCTTAATCTTTATTTGGGAACAAAAATTGGTCAAACAAAAATTTGTCAAAACGTTGAATGTTTCCGAGTAGGGATGCAGATCTGCAAAACCGATTAGAAGATTTCCAAGTCGGGAAATCTTGTTTAAAGATTTCCGAGTAGGGAAATTGAGTCATTTTTTCGAGTAGTGTTTCTTTAATAGATTCCGAGTAGAAGTTATATATTGGTTTTTCCGAGTATGTGTTCTAAAGGTATCCAAGTATGAATTACTATTTTTTTCTCCGAGTACGGAGGGTTACTTATTCCGAGTATGGAAATGTGTCTCTTTCCGAGTAGGGTTACTCTGGGAAAAATTTTCAAAATTTTCCGAGTAAGGACACTATGTCTTAAACTTTTCGAGTATGAAATTGTTGCACTATTTTTCCGAGTATGTAACCCTCCCAAAATTTTTCATGTGTTTCTTATAATTCAATGTTTACATGATTTGCTTATGTGTGTTTCTTTCTCCATTGGTCAAAGTATGCTCTTCTCTCTAACACTAACAAACATGTACAATCTCTTGTATTTTGTGTTTATTGGCTATGTTTCAGATTCATGATGGCTCAGGAACAAAACTCTCCACTTCCAAGATTGACATGGGCACAAATGTTTCCTGATGGTAATGAACGGGCAATTGGAAAGTCTAATCACAGGGTTGACTAGGAGAATTTTCCATGTCACCCTACCTGCCAAGTAATGGTGGAGATTCTCAAATGCCACTTCTGCAGAGATCTCCTCACCAATTCAACCACTGTTCCTGAAATATATCTCAATCAGTTCTGGCATACACTTCAAGTCAGCAGAAATCAAGATACCATGACTTGTACTATTGACAGAGTTGAAATCACCTTCAATGTACATACGCTCAGAAATGTGCTTCTTCTCCCAAAAGCCAATCATGGGAAAAACAGTGACTTCCTCCCACTTCCGTCATTTTATGATATTGTCAAGTTTCTTCAACATTTGGGCTATGATGACTCTGTGGTTGAAATCACCTCTCATTCAATGGTCAACAGAAGATACATGCCATAACCGTGGTTTACTCTCTACTCTATCATCAACCATTGTGTTACCGGAAGAAACAGGATTAAAGAATCCCAGATTGGAACACTTGCAAATATTCTAGGGCATAGTCAATCTCAAACATATTGACTATGCAAGCCTTATCTGGGATGACTTCATTCAACAATCCAGATCATTCGAAAACAAGCCTAAGTACAGGATTCCTTTTGCTGGATACACCAAACTTCCTATCATGCACTTCATGGAAAATCTTACCGACATTGACAAAAGATCATATGAAAAGATACACACTCCTAATAATGATCACATACTCTCTAGGATCCGAATCCAATCTATCAACACTAAAAAAATTGGAAGAAGAATTTCTAATTCTCTAATCCCTGCCAAAGTGAAAGAAACTATAGCCTATCAAGTTTATGATGCAGCTGAGAAAGCAGGAATTGTGGGAAAGACTGAGAGTAAAACCAAAAGTGTAGTGACGAAAAAGACTGTTATAAAGGGAAAAGGAGGAAAGAAAGCAAGTGATACAGGAAGCACTGTCAGAAAACCATGAAAGAAGAAAGAACACATGATGAGGCGAAAAGTGTACCGCTTTTAAGGGGTCATTTAAGCCCGAAATCGTATTTATTTGATCAAATATTGCCCTAAATCGTTCCTTTTGTCATTTTAGGTACTTTTGAGGAGAAATCTGGAAAAGGAGGCATTTTGGACGTTTTTGGAGCATTAAAGTGAAGAAAACGGCAAAGTCTCAAGAATCGGCTAAAAGTTACTCTTGACGGCGTCACAATTAACATGGGACGGCGTCATGCCTTGGCAAGAAAAGTTGGATGTGAAATTTACTCATGACGGGCCAGTGAGTTAGCATGAGAATTCTGACGGCGTCACGCTTTAACTAAATCAAGGGCGTCACGGCTTAAATCATAAGGGGACGGCGTCACGTTCATGATCCGACGGCGTCAAGCCTTGATAAGCCAGAATGGATTTTTGAAGAGCTAAAGAGGGACGGCGTCAAGAAGGTCACCCGGGAACCCTAAAAGCGGCGAGGTGACGGCGTCACAATGCATAAGGTGACGCCGTCAGATCCAAAAAATCTATATATAGTTTTCTAATCTTTTGTCATTAAAGAGAGCTTAGTGTGTGGAATTTTGGGATAAAACCCTAAGACGATTTTAGCATCTTTTTCAGGGCTTTTTGCCTTGAGATCTTCCATGTTTCATTGAAAGATAAGTTATCAATTAATCATTCAATATGTCTATGTGTTGTTTGATTCTATCTTATGCTTGTCTTTTGTTTAACATGTTAGGCTAATTTTATCTTGTGTTTGCTTAGATCTAATGAAACTTAGCTATTGATTATTGGTTGTTAGTGTGTTGTTAGTTGTATTGGATGATTGTTTATCTATGTTAGGCTTAAGAAAACTGGCTAACTTCCTATTCGGTAACTTGCTTGAACGTCTTAAGAAACATGAACCAAATGCGTACTAAAGGTTTTTATGGTTGTATTTAATGCACAAGCGAATTCTAGTGATCCCATGTTAGGAGCTTCCTAGCCGGCTCGACATAGGAGTGAAGTAGGAGCTTGTAGAGTTGGGGAAGTAAGTACGCCACCCCACGAATGGTATTAAGGAATACACCCGTCATCCACGCAACTAATACACACTAATTAACCGGTAAAAGATAGTTAGGGAGTAAGGAAATCTAAGTAAACACATTTCTCTACACATAAGTTTCTCACCACATTTCATTTTTGTTATTTTATTTTATTTGCATTCGTAGTAAATTGGGTTAGTTGACTAGCAACTAATTCCGCCCACTCCTTCAAAACCGAGATTTTACTTGCTTTCATTAAAATATAAAAACATAAAAAGAATCTTCCTCAACCTTTAGACCTAATTAGAGTAGCCTTTCATACCTAACGAACACTATTCCCTGTGGAGAACGATCAATCCCCCGTACTTACCACTACACTATACTACATCGGTCAGGTACACTGCCTGGTGGGGTTGTAAGCCTCTTGAGATCCCTCGAGAGGTAAAACCTGTTGTAAGGTTACAAAACCACGCAATCAAGTTTTTGGCGCCGCTGCCGGGGAATAGTTATTGTTTAGGTTGAATTTTTTATTTTATAGGTCTACTCACTAGATTCCTTTCTAGTGAGATTTTTATTTATTTTTTTTTTCTAGGTTTTCTTTAGTCTATCTTATTTCTTTGTGTGTTTGTTCGCAATTTCCATTGACTCTTCCGTTCACCATTATGGAGAACGCGAATCCACCATACTACCAGCCACGTAATTCACCCACTCCATATGACATCTTGATGTTTAAACAACATAAAGATGAACCTCTCTATGATGCATGGACTCGTTTTAAATATTTACTCCAAGAAGTCCCTCATCATAACTTCGATTTTTGGTCCCTAACTCAAATCTTTTACAATCATGTCGACCGACATGCCCAAAGGGACATTTACCATATTGCCGGCAGGGATATTAGGGAATTAAGTGCTGAGAAAGCATGGGAAGCTATTGAAGAGTGTGCCCAATATTATTATATAGTAGATAACCCAACAAACGTTAGTACAAGTCAATTGACCACAAATTTCGAGGATCATGAAACAAGTTTGTTTGGGGATGAATATGTTAGTGTTGAGATACCTAAGTGGATGTCATGTAATGCCATATTACAAAACAAACACATAGGTGACCTTGATATGACGGAGGATTTAGCCGAACATGATCATATTGATCAAAAAGACCTAGGTTTTGTGATTGATGACGTCGAATCTCAAGAAACACATGATGAATCTTTTAGGCAGTTTGAATATAGCAGTCAGAATATTAAGGATGATCCTTATGATTCGGACATTGAAGTTGAGATGCCTAGAGAAGTACTTGAGATACTTGGTAAAATGTTAGGGTTAGATCATACTAAAACATATGATGAGGATATAGGTGATCTTGACATAAGGAATGATGAGGTAAGTAACATAAGCCCACCAAGTACCCCACAAGTCCTACCATCATTTGAGGCACACACACCGCCCGTGACTTACCCGGAAGAAGTGGAAGAGACTATAGGAACCCCAATAGAGGTAGAACCCTTGGACCAAACACAACTAGAGGATATAGGTTTGAATGCTTATAGTGATCACAACCTTACTCTTAGTTCTAGGGGATTTCCTATTTTTGATGAACCGGAGCCTCAACCAAAACCGTTACCTAATCTTCCATCCTTAGATGTGAATTTAGGAATTGAAAAAGGTCCCGATCCACCCATCAAACCATGTAGTCTGGGCAATGTTAAGATTAAGGTAGTAGACTCTAAGCCTTGTAGAGAGGAAGCTGACATAGGAGTGAACCATAACCTTTCATACTTACATCACCCATTCATGATTGATCACAAGAAACATTATGGGTTTAAACCGGGTTTATTAGGTCAAGATGGATTCCCAACTAGGAGTCTCTCGAAGTTGATAGAAGATGATCCCTTTTTAGGAGGAAACTCAAAATCACCCATTGACCAAAGTGAACTAGGCAAGGTTATGATGAAAGGAGCACACCCCTTTGAGCATATAATTCATCCACCACTCTTTCCTCACGCGGCATACTTCCACCGAGATGGTGTGTATCGCTACTTTCACCCACACTTAATCCTAAGTGTAGGGAAAACCTCCCCTATTTCCGTTAAATAAGGGTAGAGTCAGGCTCGTGACTCGAACAAAAACAAGCGCTCTTGGGAGGCAGCCCATGCTTTATTTGCTTTGTGTGTTTATTTTATTTGTTTTATTTGCTTTGTGTGTTTATTTATTTGTTTGTTTGATTTTATTTTCCGTATGTGTGTTTAATTTTTATTAGTATTGATTCATGTTCAAAAGTAATTTGTGAAAATGCTTTATTTTGTTTTTAACTTCGTCTTAACTACATATAAAGGTATTTTGCAAAAGATAAGTGTAAGGGAAATCTAAATCAGTTTATTAGAACACAAATGAACATGAATCGTAATAATAATAAATTAGCATACATATTAGTATTTGTTTGAGTCAAATGCTTGTATCGAGTCATAATGATGTTTTGCAGGATTTCCAGGAAGTAAGGTAAAGGTTTTTCCAGAAATTTTCCGGAAACTTAAAATGAAAATTTTTGTCAGGTCATTTCTGACGGCGTCAGGGGTTATAACCTGACGGCGTCAGATTTAATTTCCAGAAATTTTTGAAAGTTTTGTTTTCATAAAAAGTTTTTATTAAATCTCCAACTTATAATCTCCAGGAATCTGCAAAATTATCATTCCACAAGCATTATATCCTTATATATAGATTTTTTCCCGCCGATGTTATGCAGGTTTTCGTGTTTGTTTTCTCAGGTTTAACAGGTTATTTTGGACAAGGAAATGTTTTTGGAATCAAGCTTATGGCGATGCATTAGTCATGGAGCTTCAACATTCTCTTTGGAGGAAGATTTAACCGTGTGATTTCACTATCCAACGAGCGAATCAGGGGAGTATTTGATTTCATTCTTTTACTTTTTGCTTTTACATCTTATTATTTGAACATTGGGGACAATGTTCATCTTAAGTGTAAGGGGAGGGTAAAAGTACGATTTTAGAGAATACAATTGCGCTTGATTTTTGTTTGTTTAATAATAGATGTGTAATAAAACTGAGAGAAATACTTGATTAGGGTAATTTTAGTGCCAAATTTAAAATTTTTTACAACATATAGGAGTGAAACTTTGATCTTAATAAGCGTCTCACGGATAGGAGTTATATGACTAGCACAAAAACCGTACCACTAAAAAAATTTTCCACCCCCAAATATGTGAGGTTCGCCCCTAGAATTGGTAGGAAAAGCATTTATGCTATGATGTGTGTACCGGTAGCACTTAGATTCTAGAACTTGCGTTAGGACCATTCCAAGGCCACAAGTGAGACTACATTCGTGTAGTTAGATTTACTACATGATAAGAGGCATTAGGATTAATCCATTGTTTTACACTTGTGTTTTTGTTATAATTACATTGGCTACATTGGTCAAGTAATTCTCCCACACCCTTTGCGTTGTACTCATTTTTAGTACACGATACCCCTAGTACACCCCTCAGAGCCTATCTTTTCGTTTCGACCTTTAAGCATTTTACTTAAAGGAAGAATTTGTTACACCCCACTAAAATGTACACCCAAATAGCCTTAGCCTACCTTGTATGCACTCATCTTTAGTGCATTATTGTTACAACATTTGTTTAAACCCAAGTTAATTATCTAGTTGATTACATGGTTGCTAAGTCGAGTCATATCCTTGTACATATTGTTTTGGGACGATTGGGACTCATGGGTAAAGTACTAGTATAATGGAGTAATGGGGAAGAACATCATTTATTACCCCCATATGTGCTAAATGTTTTAAAAGTACTCCAAGTTTTTCAATTATCTTAATTCGAGTCATTAGATTAGTATTTGTAAAGTTATGTAAAAATTCAAGTGTAAGGGGGATGCAACGCCCCTATGATGTATTATTTTGGATGGTAGGGCAAAAGTGTATGCAAAAAAAAAAAAAAAAAAAAAAATGAGAAAAAGAAAAGTAGAAAAAAACATACGGACTACCATCCCGTTTCATTTTATGTTTGTTTTATATTTTTGTTATTTTGTTATTTCGTTTCTAGCTTAAGATCGAGTCTAGTCTGGGCTTAGCAACATTGTATAGTACATGTAATTGATCAAGATCTTTAACTAGCCACCAGTAAAATATCCCGTATCCAACAAAACCGTGTTTTCCTTTTCCCTACACCTAACGTTATAACCCATTTAAAAGCCCTCTTTGATAGTTTATCTTAGGTGCTTACGCCTAGTGGAGGAGGTTTTCGATCCTTTCCCAAGCCTATGGTAATCTATTTGCTATGACAGGTAGTGAGAGATATTTTCCGTTTTCATTTATGAGATTTATTTTGATGACACTTGAGAGATGTGAGTATCTAAACACTATTTGTGAGGTGCTAGTATATAATCTCCGTGCTTATTATGATTGAAGTGGAACGATTATTTGTTGTAATTACTTTTATGTTTGCATTAAATGACCCCTAACTTGTATTTTGATTAGAATAAAAGCGCATTTGCTTGAGGACAAGCAAATCTCAAGTGTAAGGGTATTTGATGAGGCGAAAAGTGTACCGCTTTTAAGGGGTCATTTAAGCCCGAAATCGTATTTATTTGATCAAATATTGCCCTAAATCGTTCCTTTTGTCATTTTAGGTACTTTTGAGGAGAAATCTGGAAAAGGAGGCATTTTGGACGTTTTTGGAGCATTAAAGTGAAGAAAACGGCAAAGTCTCAAGAATCGGCTAAAAGTTACTCTTGACGGCGTCACAATTAACATGGGACGGCGTCATGCCTTGGCAAGAAAAGTTGGATGTGAAATTTACTCATGACGGGCCAGTGAGTTAGCATGAGAATTCTGACGGCGTCACGCTTTAACTAAATCAAGGGCGTCACGGCTTAAATCATAAGGGGACGGCGTCACGTTCATGATCCGACGGCGTCAAGCCTTGATAAGCCAGAATGGATTTTTGAAGAGCTAAAGAGGGACGGCGTCAAGAAGGTCACCCGGGAACCCTAAAAGCGGCGAGGTGACGGCGTCACAATGCATAAGGTGACGCCGTCAGATCCAAAAATCTATATATAGTTTTCTAATCTTTTGTCATTAAAGAGAGCTTAGTGTGTGGAATTTTGGGATAAAACCCTAAGACGATTTTAGCATCTTTTTCAGGGCTTTTTGCCTTGAGATCTTCCATGTTTCATTGAAAGATAAGTTATCAATTAATCATTCAATATGTCTATGTGTTGTTTGATTCTATCTTATGCTTGTCTTTTGTTTAACATGTTAGGCTAATTTTATCTTGTGTTTGCTTAGATCTAATGAAACTTAGCTATTGATTATTGGTTGTTAGTGTGTTGTTAGTTGTATTGGATGATTGTTTATCTATGTTAGGCTTAAGAAAACTGGCTAACTTCCTATTCGGTAACTTGCTTGAACGTCTTAAGAAACATGAACCAAATGCGTACTAAAGGTTTTTATGGTTGTATTTAATGCACAAGCGAATTCTAGTGATCCCATGTTAGGAGCTTCCTAGCCGGCTCGACATAGGAGTGAAGTAGGAGCTTGTAGAGTTGGGGAAGTAAGTACGCCACCCCACGAATGGTATTAAGGAATACACCCGTCATCCACGCAACTAATACACACTAATTAACCGGTAAAAGATAGTTAGGGAGTAAGGAAATCTAAGTAAACACATTTCTCTACACATAAGTTTCTCACCACATTTCATTTTTGTTATTTTATTTTATTTGCATTCGTAGTAAATTGGGTTAGTTGACTAGCAACTAATTCCGCCCACTCCTTCAAAACCGAGATTTTACTTGCTTTCATTAAAATATAAAAACATAAAAAGAATCTTCCTCAACCTTTAGACCTAATTAGAGTAGCCTTTCATACCTAACGAACACTATTCCCTGTGGAGAACGATCAATCCCCCGTACTTACCACTACACTATACTACATCGGTCAGGTACACTGCCTGGTGGGGTTGTAAGCCTCTTGAGATCCCTCGAGAGGTAAAACCTGTTGTAAGGTTACAAAACCACGCAATCAACACACTTTGCAACTTCGTGATGAAGAAATATCTGAAAAAGAAAAAGAAGAGATTGCATTTACTGAAAAACTAAGTGCACAATCCGAACGTGAAAGAATCATCAAGTTAAAAAAAGAAAAGTTGCAAGCAAATCAACTAATTGAAATAGAAGTAGATGTTGGTGCTGAAGCATCAAGGCAGCTTGCAATTAGAAATGACAAAGAAAAGATAACTGAAGAACCATTATCAACTGATGAATAGTTTGCTAAAGACATGTCTGAAGCCTTTAGAGAAAACAGACGTATCTACTTAGAAGACTTGGCAAAGAAAAGGGAAGCTGAATTGAAACAAATACAAGCTTCAGGAACTGATGATGTTGTAATACAAAGTGATCATGACTCTGATAAAACTTTATCCAAAAAATGCAATCAGATGAATCAAGTGATGAGTTCGTACACTCTGAGTCTAAGTCAGAAAAAGAAGAGAAAGATGAAAAAGATGAAGACAATGATGACGATGATCAAGATGATGAAAAACCGGATCAATACATTGTACAACCAAAGTCAGATGATCACACTCAAGATCCTCCATTCAAGCAATCGTCAATCACATCTTCTCAAGAACAACTCAACTTACACCTCCAACACTTGCAGATCTCGACCCAAAACCTACCACAGAAGAAGCAGGTAAATCTACTCAACACTCACCGCCCAAAAAGCTCACAAAGTTCAAAATTCAATTATCGGCAAATTCAATTGCTAGGGAACGAGTGGAGAGCGTACGTCGGGCTCTAGCACACATTCAGAAAAATAAACAAGTCCAGTCTGTTCAGCAACAAATCAAAAAATTGCAAGATCAAATTAAAGCACAACAACAGACTATTGATGAGTTCGGGACCAAAGACATTGACAAAGCTATGGAAGATATCGTCAAAGTCTACATGCCTGATATGCTTCAACAATCTGTGAACAAGAAACTTCCAGGTCTTATGAAGAATTATGTCGATAGCAAACTAGAGCAAACAATGAAAAAACTTCTGCAGACCACTCATGTAACTCTTCAAACACAACCTCCCAAACCTTCACTATCATCACTCAAAGCAACACTCTTGGCAATGATTGAAGCAAATCCTGAAGCTACATCAGATGATGAAGAACTGCGCAAAGCTTTAATCAAATCCATAGAGAAAGCCGAAAAGAAAGATGAACCATGCAAATATGATAAAGCTCGCAAAAGACATCATGATGAACTAGATTTAGATGCAAGAAAGGAAGGTCACAAAAGAGTGAAAAGGTAAAGGACAACGGGGGTCTCATCTTCTAGACATTAAGAGCGTCAATTTGACACACCAGCTGATGCCGAATTACAACCAACGGGCCAACTTCAGGATGAAGAAGTCATGCCACAACCACCAACAGAATTAACTATCCAACCACCACCTGAATGGGTTGACCAAGAAACAACAACGTATAAATGGTTTGAAGAAATGGTCGACAAACATCCAGAGTTGCCAGAAGATGAAATTCCACCAGAAGTTCCTTTCATTGACTTTACCAAGAAACTAAAGCAGGTTATGAAGATACAACACTTAGAGAAGTCACACATAGTTGAACTCAGAAAAACCGGCTTCACACCTTTCAAGACTATCTTCACTACCCGTCTTGAGTTCGACTATAACTTGGAACAAGTTGCACGGGCCTTATCAGAAAACATTGACTGGGATACCGTAAATACAAGTCGTGATCCCGCTCTTGAATATCGTGACTACTCACAACCTTTACCCTACATTGGTCAACCTCAAAACCCAAAGATCCCAACTAAATACTTCTTCAACAGAGACCTGGAATACTTTATTTATGGAAACACAGATCCAGAAAAGGGATACTCAACTTTACTCACCAAATATCTAGCTGCCCTTTATGCACAAGAAGGAATTGAAGAACAAATCCACGATAAATTCAACACTTCTCTTGCTGAATACAATGATGAAGCAGTTCTTGGGATATACTATTGGCCAGAATTACGAAAGTGGTTCTATAAGTGGAAGTTGACATTCTACTCGACTCACAAAGTATTCTACAAAGAAAGGATCATCTCCATACAGGAAGTTGAAGTTGATGAAAAGTTCGGATATTGTTTCTTGAAAAGAATCCAAGTCAAAAGGGATAACAACAAAGAGTACGCCTTCAAAGAAGCAGACTACAAGTATCTTAGCATCAATGATATTGAAGATATGTATCGGCTAAAAATTCAAGGAAAATTACATCATTTACCGGGCTCCACTGAGTACGACATTGTCAACTCTCTTCCAATCTACATCAGAAGCATAGTCTTACGTGCAAGAGTAGAAGATGTTCAACTTGGTGTCAAAAGTTATCAAAAGAAACTCAATCTCATCGAGCCGGTGTTCAAGATTCCAGGAATTGAAAGCATGAAGCCGTACAACTTTGTCAGTATTACATTTGGACTTATCTACATCAGCAAATTTGGGGGGAAACGAATGATGGGATATGAAGAACTTCATAAATTTTCTGATGAAACCTTGATGAAAGTACAACTTGTGCTGCAAAGGACTCTTCAACATTTTGAAGCAGGTAAAAAACAAGGGTGGTTACAGGACTTGAAATGGCGAACCAAAGATGCTTCTCAGGCCTGAAAATATATTAAGAGACTTGAGTGGTTGGTGAAGCATAGAGTCCAGATGAGGAGGTTGGAAAGCTACATTGGAGGAAGAGCCAAAGTTCCTGACATCCTCACATTTCGTCGTCTAGAATGATGGTAGTTATTGGTATTCATTTATTTAAACATTTCATAATACTTTAAGTCTGTAATAAGTAATCTTTATAACTAGTTTAGGAGTAGTTTCTATAGATTCATATGGCTTGTGTACATATTACAGTACATAACCCGTTCTCTATAAAGAAAGGACCCTGAGGTACGCTTCAGTGCCTCAATCCTAATATAAGGAGCGAAAGCTTCTTACTTTTGAGTATAATTAATCAAAATTTTGATAATTTTTTCAAAATTCTGCTCAAAAGAACAAGTATTCCCTCTCGTGTTTAAAACCTCAAAAAGTGATTTCACTTGTTGAGGGGGAGTACTTGAAATCATTGATGAAGCGAAAAGTGTACCGCTTTTAGGGGGTCATTTAAGCCCTAAATCGTATTTATTTGATCAAATATTGCCCTAAATCGTTCCTTTTGTCATTTTAGGTACTTTGGAGAAGAAATCTGGAAAAGGAAGCATTTTGGACGTTTTTGGTGCATAAAAGTGAAGAAAACGACAAAGTCTCAAAAATATGCTGGAAAGTACATGTGACGGCGTCAAGACTTGCTCTTGACGGCGTCACGGCTTGGCAAAAGTGGTGGATATGAAAAATACACATGATAAGCCAGTGAGATTTGCATTGGAATTCTGACGGCGTCACCCTTTGGAGTGATCAAGGTCGTCCCGGTTTAAGCTGAAGAATGACGGCGTCACCCTTAACCTTGACGGCGTCAGCTTCTGATAGGCCAGAACGGATTTTGGAGGTTTAAAGGGAGACGGCGTCAAGAAGGCCATCACGTGTTAACTAGTCACAACTCGCGCGCGGAGTGGCTGTTACTGTTTTGGCCATAAAATCTTCATACGAACTCGGATTTTGGTGATTCAAGAGGCCACGGAATCGGGACGAAAAGATCTACAATTTGGTGAAAAAGGGAAGCTAACGCCGTCACTTGTTAAGGCTGACGCCGTCAGAACCCCTCGGACAGCAAACTGCCTATAAATACAACATCATAACTTCATTATTTGTAAGCCCTAAACCCTAAGTCCGATTCTGGGGTTTAGGTAGGTGTTTTTCCAGCAACTTAGAGGGTCCTAATCATGCCATAAACATCTTGTAATGGTTTATTTATCGATTCAATCTTATGTTATGTCTTCAATTATGATTATTGTTGATTGCTCTTCATTAATTATGCTTGGCTAAATCACCTTGTGTCTACTTATGATTGTGTGAAACTTGTGTATAACTAATTAGATCTTATTGATTTCTTGTTGATGTGTGTGTCCATCTCCATCAATTAGGGCGTGACAACTTCAATAGATCTAGTTGGTTTAGTTTATAATTCTTGTTTCCTATTGTCTCTTGTTTGATTGGGTGATATCGATGTTAGGCTTAAGAAAACTGGCTAACCTCCTATACGGTAACTTGCTTGAACGTCTTAAGAAACATGAACCAATGCGTACTAGGTTTATTTGGTTGTATTTAATGCATGAGCGAATTCTAGTGATCCCATGTTAGGAGCTTCTTAGCCGGCTCGACATAGGAGTGAAGTAGGAGCTTATAGAGTTGGGGAAGTACGTACGCCACCCCACGATTGGTATTAAGGAATACAACCCGTCAATTAAAACAAGGTGTGACAATTCAATAGGTAGAATTGGATAGCTAGCAAGGAGTAACATATCATAGGTAGACATGCTTCATTTCCCTTGTAGAACCCTAGTTTACTTTTCTTGCATATTAGTTTAATTAGTAGCTTTTGGGTTAGTTGATTAGCAACTAATTCCGCCCCTTCTTCCAAAACCAGAGATTTTTACTTGCTTTCCATAAAATATAAAAAAATACAAAAAGAATCATCCCTCACCTCTAGACCTAGTTAGATTAATTTCAATCCTAACGAACACTATTCTTTGAGTTGAACGATCAATCCCCGGTACTTGCCACTTCACTATACTACATCGGTCAGGTACACTGCCTGGTGGGGATTGCAAGCTTCTTGAGATCCCTTGAGAGGTAAAACCTGTTGTAAGGTTGCAAAACCACGCATCAAGTTTTTGGCGCCGCAGCCCGGGGAGTAGTTATTGCTTAGGTTGAAATTTATTTTTATTAGGTCTACTCACAAGATTCCTATCAAATGGACTTTTCACTTAGATTTCTAAGATTGCAAGATATGGTTGAGTGGCTAGAACACCAAGAAGTTCAAAATACCTCATTTAGAGACACTTATGAATCATATGAGCCTTCACCTAGGATAGATTCTTATGAACAACCTCCATGTTTAGGATCTTGTTTTAGTGAGGCTAATAGGAAAAGCGACCTAGTTTGCCAAGGAATTGTGGATAGAGCCGTATCAATAAATCATAAGTTGGATGAAGCACTAGGTTTGTTATTATCACTACCTAAGAAAACAATTGACGAGGATATAGGTGATCTTGACACGTGGAATAATGAGGTAAACACCATAAGCCCACAAAATACTCAACCATCATTTGAGGCACCCACACCGCCCGTGACTTACCCGGAAGAAGTAGAAGAGACTTTAGGAATCCCGATGGAGGTAGAACCCTTGGACCAAGCACAACTAGAGGATATAGGTTTGCACACTTTTAGTGATGACCTTACTCATAGTTCTAGGGAATTTCCTAGTGTTGATGAATTGGAACCTCAACCTTTACACAACTTTTCATCCTTAGATTTACATCTAGGAGAAAAAAGAGGAACCGACCCACCCATAAACCAATATTATCCGGGTAGTTTTAGGATGAAGGAAGCCATTCACTCACCCCCTTCACCTCACGTGGCATATTCACACCCTAAGGGTGTGTATCGCTACTTTCACCCGCACTTAATCCTAAGTGTAGGGAAAACCTCCCCTATTTTTGTTAAATAAGGGTAGAGTCAGGCTCGTGACTCGAACAAAAACAAGCGCTTATTGGGAGGCAACCCAAGCTTTATTTGCTTTATTTTTTTGATTGTTTGTTTATTTAATTTTATTTGTTTCCGTATGCATTTCTTATTCTTTTTGTTTACTGTTCATGTCTCAAATATAAATTGTGAAAATGCTTTATTTTGTTTTTAACTTCGTCTTAACTACATATAAAGGTATTTTGCAAAAGATAAGTGTAAGGGAAATCCAAATTTGTTTTTAAGAACAAGATTGAACATGAACGATAACAATGAGATATAAGCATGCATATTAGTATTTGTTTGAGTCAAATGCTTGTATCGAGTCATAATGAAGTTTTGCAGGAATTCCAGGAAGTAAGGTATAGGTTTTTCCAGAAATTTTCCGGAAACTTAACATGAGAATTCTGTCAGATCATTTCTGACGGCGTCAGGCCTTACAACCTGACGGCGTCAGGTTTTAATTTTCTGAAATTATTGAAAGTTTTGTTTTTCTACCGGAATCATAAAAAGTTTTTATTAAATCTCTAACTTATAAACTCCAGGAATCTGCAAAACATTCATTCCGCAAGCATTATATCTTTAATTGTTTTATTTCTAAGTCTGGAATTACACCTAGTTGTGAGTTGTCTTTGTTCGGTTTGATGCTTTGGTTTTTCTTGTTTGTTTTCTCAGGATTAACAGGTTATTTTGGACAAGGAGATGTATGTGGAATCAAGCTTTTGGCGATGCATTAGTCTTGAAGCTTCTACATTACCTTGGAAGAAGATCTAACCATGTTACCTCTTTATCCACCGAACGAATCAGGGGAGTATTTGATTTCATTCTTTTACTTTATGCTTTTACATCTTGTTATTTGAACATTGGGGACAATGTTCATCTTAAGTGTAAGGGGGGGGGGGGTAAAAGTACGATTAGAGAATGCTATTACGCTTGATTTTTGTTTGTTTAATAATAGATGTGTAATAAAACTGAGATAAATACCTGTTAGGGTAATTTTAGTGCCAAATTTAAAATTTTTTACAACATATAGGAGTGAAACTTTGATCTTAATGAGCGTCTCACGGATAGGAGTTATATGACTAGCACAAAAACCGTACCACTAAAAAATTTTCCACCCCCAAATATGTGAGGTTCGCCCCTAGAATTGGTAGGAAAAGCATTTATGCTATGATGTGTGTACCGGTAGCACTTAGATTCTAGAACTTGCGTTAGGACCATTCCGAGGCCACAAGTGAGACTACATTCGTGTAGTTAGATTTACTACATGATAAGAGGCATTAGGATTAACCCATTGTTTTACACCTGTGTTTTTGTTATAATTACTTTGGCTACATTGGTCAAGTAATTCTCCCACACCCTTTGCGTTGTACTCATTTTTAGTACACGATACCCCTAGTACACCCCTCAGAGCCTATCTTTTCGTTTCAACCTTTAAGCATTTTACTTAAAGGAAGAATTTTTTACACCCCACTAAAATGTACACCCAAATCGCCTTAGCCTACCTTGTATGCACTCATTTTTAGTGCATTATTGTGACAACATTTGTTTAAACCCAAGTTAATTATCTAGTTGATTACATGGTTGCTAAGTCGAGTCATATCCTTGTACATATTGTTTTGGAACGATTGGGACTCATGGGTAAAGTACTAGTGTAATGGAGTAATGGGGAAGAACATCATTTATTACCCCCATATGTGCTAAATATTTTAAAAGTACTCCAAGTTTTTCAATTATCTTAATTCGAGTCATTAGGATAGTTATTTGTAAAGTTATGTAAAAGTTCAAGTGTAAGGGGAATGCAACGCCCCTATGATGTATTATTTTGGATGGTAGGGCAAGAGTGTATGTCAAAAAAAAAAAAAAAAAAAAAAAAAAAAAAAAAATCGAAAAAATAAAGAAAAATACAAAAAAATGAGAAAAAGAAAAATAGAAAAAACATACGGACTACCATCCCGTTTCATTTTATGTTTATTTTATGTTTTTGTTATTTTGTTTTTAGCTTAAGATTGAGTCGAGTCTTGGCTTAGCAACATTGTATAGTACATGTAATTAATCAAGATCTTTAACTCGCCACCAGTAAAATATCCCTTATCCAACAAAACCGTGTTTATCATATCCCTACACCTAACATTATGACCCATGTAAAAGCCCTCTTTGATAGTTTATCTTAGGTGCTTACGCCTAGTGGAGGAGGTTTTCGATCCTTTCCCAAGCCTATGGTAATCTATTTGCTATAACAGGTAGTGAGAGATATTATCCATTTTCATTTATGAGATTTATTTTGATGACACTTGAGAGATGTGAGTATCTAAACACTACTTGTGAGGTGCTAGTTTGTAATCTCCGTGCTTATTATGATTAAAGTGGAACGAATATTTGTTGTAATTACTTTTATGTTAGCATTAAATGACCCATAACTTGTATTTTGATTAGAATAAAAGCGCATTTGCTTGAGGACAAGCAAATCTCAAGTGTAAGGGTATTTGATGAAGCGAAAAGTGTACCGCTTTTAGGGGGTCATTTAAGCCCTAAATCGTATTTATTTGATCAAATATTGCCCTAAATCGTTCCTTTTGTCATTTTAGGTACTTTGGAGAAGAAATCTGGAAAAGGAAGCATTTTGGACGTTTTTGGAGCATAAAAGTGAAGAAAACGACAAAGTCTCAAAAATATGCTGGAAAGTACATGTGACGGCGTCAAGACTTGCTCTTGACGGCGTCACGGCTTGGCAAAAGTGGTGGATATGAAAAATACACATGATAAGCCAGTGAGATTTGCATTGGAATTCTGACGGCGTCACCCTTTGGAGTGATCAAGGTCGTCACGGTTTAAGCTGAAGAATGACGGCGTCACCCTTAACCTTGACGGCGTCAGCTTCTGATAGGCCAGAACGGATTTTGGAGGTTTAAAGGGAGACGGCGTCAAGAAGGCCATCACGTGTTAACTAGTCACAACTCGCGCGCGGAGTGGCTGTTACTGTTTTGGCCATAAAATCTTCATACGAACTCGGATTTTGGTGATTCAAGAGGCCACGGAATCGGGACGAAAAGATCTACAATTTGGTGAAAAAGGGGAGCTGACGCCGTCACTTGTTAAGGCTGACGCTGTCAGAACCCCTCGGACAGCAAACTGCCTATAAATACAACATCATAACTTCATTATTTGTAAGCCCTAAACCCTAAGTCCGATTCTAGGGTTTAGGTAGGTGTTTTTCCAGCAACTTAGAGGGTCCTAATCATGCCATAAACATCTTGTAATGGTTTATTTATCGATTCAATCTTATGTTATGTCTTCAATTATGATTATTGTTGATTGCTCTTCATTAATTATGCTTGGCTAAATCACCTTGTGTCTACTTATGATTGTGTGAAACTTGTGTATAACTAATTAGATCTTATTGATTTCTTGTTGATGTGTGTGTCCATCTCCATCAATTAGGGCGTGACAACTTCAATAGATCTAGTTGGTTTAGTTTATAATTCTTGTTTCCTATTGTCTCTTGTTTGATTGGGTGATATCGATGTTAGGCTTAAGAAAACTGGCTAACCTCCTATACGGTAACTTGCTTGAACGTCTTAAGAAACATGAACCAATGCGTACTAGGTTTATTTGGTTGTATTTAATGCATGAGCGAATTCTAGTGATCCCATGTTAGGAGCTTCTTAGCCGGCTCGACATAGGAGTGAAGTAGGAGCTTATAGAGTTGGGGAAGTACGTACGCCACCCCACGATTGGTATTAAGGAATACAACCCGTCAATTAAAACAAGGTGTGACAATTCAATAGGTAGAATTGGATAGCTAGCAAGGAGTAACATATCATAGGTAGACATGCTTCATTTCCCTTGTAGAACCCTAGTTTACTTTTCTTGCATATTAGTTTAATTAGTAGCTTTTGGGTTAGTTGATTAGCAACTAATTCCGCCCCTTCTTCCAAAACCAGAGATTTTTACTTGCTTTCCATAAAATATAAAAAAATACAAAAAGAATCATCCCTCACCTTTAGACCTAGTTAGGTTAATTTCAATCCTAACGAACACTATTTTTTGAGTTGAACGATCAATCCCCGGTACTTGCCACTTCACTATACTACAACGGTCAGGTACACTGCCTGGTGGGGATTGCAAACTTCTCAAGATCCCTTGAGAGGTAAAACCTGTTGTAAGGTCGCAAAACCACGCATCAATCATCTATGTTCAAAACATAAAGTTCTTGTTGGATTCTTCCCACAAACCTCAAGAAGCATATTTTAATCAAAATATTTTCCAAAAACAACATCAATATGCTATTTTTGAGGGGGAGAATAAAAATGTGACTAAAATATGTGTGTGAAGTATGAAATCTCGCATGAGCTCAACTCAGAATTTACCAAAGAATTGACGATACTTAACTGTCATTAATCAAAAGGACTTGTCCTAGACGGGTAATAATTTCAAGCTGGTTTATCCAGTGATGTAAGCATGTCTCGAATAGGACTTGTCTGAGTAGAGTGTACCGTTTTAAGAGATTTTCTGTGAATGTGACCAGGACGGGTAATAATTTCAAGCTAGTTTAACTAGTGATGTAAGTGGTTATCGAATCGGTCATATTCACTGAAAATCAATCAATTTAAAAAGTGCGAACTCCACCCGACATGTGCAAATTTATCTTAAAAACTTATGAGCACATGTGAAGGGGGAGTATTTCAGAAAAAGCAAAACTCTCAATGTGTTAACAAAATATGTTTTATAATCATAAACACTTTGAGAGATTTTCAAATGATTGGTTTATGAAAACATAGGATAGTCATGGAGTTATAAGGTGACTAAGGTTAGTAAATATGTCCTATGATCCGCCAGAACTGGAGGGATCTACCCATGGACAATAGCAATAGTTTAGTACTAGAAGTTCTTAGCTATGATTGAAAAAAGGAGAAAAAGAAATGAAAGGAGAAAGAAGGGGTTGAAGAATTAAAAAGAAAAGTAAATGAAAGGGTGAAAAGAAATAGCCCTCCAAATGTTCAACCTTAGGGCATAAACCGGGTTCAATTCATATGCTACTAGTTGTTACTACGGTGACACCAGTATTGAAGACAAGCCGTCATGGACCCAGTGACGCATTGCACTAAACCTTCTAGCCACTCAAGTGTCTCTCAAAAGACACTTGTTTCATTTCTCACAAAGAACCTCGCATAATCTATCGACCTCTCACTCCGAGATGTATTGATATTGAAAAGGAGGCACTCTGCTCCATGCCTCCGACTACTAAAACCAAAATGCATTAAATCGAGCCTAGAGCCGCGAGATACATCAAAAGATCTCTTAGGAACACTTAATATTTCTACACTGGTTGTTCAACATTAAGGACACCGGTTGTAAATAACAAGAGTCCTACGCAGATCTTTAGCAATATGCCAAGAACATTCATGAGGGAACTCACAATTGTGATTCTCAGTGATTGAATAGAAATTCCTGCCAGGGTCAACATCAAACAGCCCTGACAGCAGGTCACTTTGGAAATCCCTTGTGGGTTACGCTTAGTGCTCACGGTGGTTTTAAACGGTCTACAGTCGTGGAGTGATACTTCGGCATACTTCAGCGGCTCACCCTGAATCGTTGATACACTTCGGTGTATCTGTGTAAGCCCTCTTGGGGGCATCCGATTCAAGAACGGCCTTGGCAAGGATTAGAGAAAGTTATCACACTATGCTTCTAACAATCTCAAAGTCCGAACCTGTAAGTGCCGGATGCTTTATTTCTAACTATTTTCATGCGGGTACTTACGGAGACCGGGAGTTCCACCACCACCATCATGCTCATAACTACATCAGAAAGTCATTCAAAGTTCAAAGACAATTGTCATTCAAAGATCAAAGAAAACGTTCAAAAGTCAAAGATCTAAGTCTAAAGAAGTACGAGCATGGTGGAAAAGACGCAAATACACCGAAATTAAAGACATTGATGAAAGGAAGATCTCAACATTATCATATCACACATAACAAGAAGAAAGAACAAAGATACAAAAGACGTCAATGCCAAAGAAGCAAAGAAGACGTCAGACGACCTAAGTATTGAAATGACCAACACTTAGGGGGAGATTGTTGGGATTATGTGTAATCATTATAAAGTGCCGGTCATTTAGTATATGTATTAGGTTGTAAACTGTAAGGCTTGTATGTTAGTTACAAGGCCCATGAAGCAAGCCCATGAGCGGCCTATTATTTGTTATTAGGGAAACGCCTCTTATGTTGTAAAAACTGTAAATAACCCTCCCTTGAAGGGAGAGGGTGTTGGTTCTTGGATAATTAAACTTTTATTATTTAACACACAAGTTCCATCCATCTCTCTCTCTCTTACTTTCTCTCTCTAGATATATCGATTCATACCTAGTAACAATCGTAAATTAGGGAACCTACAGTTAAACCATAAAAGACTAATAAGACATATACTTCAAAGGTTAGTACAATGGAGGTAAATACATCTTGACAACCTAATAATAAGAAGGATAATGAAGTGAAAATTATGAATGCATTTGAGGTTCTATCTGAAGTGGAAGTGGGTAAAACGGCTAATGAGGAGCCTAGTCCTAAACTGAATGCATCAACGAATGTGACATTCTTGTTTTCGTGACAAATGAGGAGCCTAGTGCTTCAAAGGAAGGTAATATATGTCTACTAATTCGAATGATAAGTCTACAGTAGGTATTCCTAAGGGTATGAACATGTTAGTGGTTGAAAAGCAATTGTATTCATAAGGGTATGAACATGATAGTGATAGTGAAGTGTATGAGGTATATAATGAAACGACCAGTTTTATGGAAAGTGGTAGCGGAGGGGGTAATAAGAGCTTGTATGAGAAATGAAAGGAGTGCTAGCATTTATAAAGTGATGGTCATTTACCTTTTAACAACTTTGTAGTGTGTCGATTTAATGTAATAGAATAGTGAAATATAGGGCGTATGGTTGGACTAAGTAGTTAAGTTCATGTAGCTTAATCCATGTAAAGCCCAACCAAAGCCCATCATAAAGCAACAGGGCATCATTCATTTCCTATAAATAGCACACCCCCTCCTCATTTAGAAGTGTGCTTGAGAGAGGTATAGGTAGGAGTGTGTGTGTGTCTCATGTATTGTTCTTACTTTTCTTATTAATACATTCGGTTCATATTTCATATAATCACATGACATACTCTCCTCATCTTGTTCTTGCTAGTACCATTCGATATCTATACTTATTAGTGTGTGATAAAGTATTGAGCTAGTGTTATTACAAGTGGTATCATATAGCCAAACAACGTTGTAGGAGTTTGTTATTTTTGTTTTTTGGATCGAAGTAAACATAAAGTTCCATTTTTTATCAATAAAAACAAGAGCTTTTTGCATAAACTTTGATTTTTTATGCAAGTTTTTGGGAAAAAGGTTGTTACTTTCATAGTTCTTAAGTTGTTAGTGAGTTTTTGGTTGTTTTCATTCGAATCATCATCTTCAAAAATAGTTTTGTGGCGTTAAAAGTTAATACCTTGTATCGAAATATAGTGAAAAGTTGAAAAAAGGCGATAAAGGTTGTTACTTGATTGTTATTTACGGGTTTTTGAAGTTGGTTGATCGTGGAAAATTGCTTAGAAGATTGTTTGTGAATCGTTTGTTGGATCTACATAGAACTTCTATTGAAATTCCTTGTATAAGGGGTTTTGTCAAAATTGTTGGTGACTTTAGATAAAAGAGGGTTTATCTAAATTGTGGACGAATTTAGATAAAAGAGTGTTTATCTAAATTGTGAATGAATTCAGATAAAAAAGGGTTTATCTAAATTATGGACGAATTTAGATAAAAATGAGGGTTTATCGAAATTGTTTGGTTTATCGAAATTCTGACTTATCGAAATTCCTTGTATAAGGACTTATCAAAATTGGCAACTTTGGTTTATCGAAATTGAGAGCCCTCGCAATTTAGATAATTTTTTTATCTAAATTCAAGAGTTTATCTAAATTCCCGAGTTTATCTAAATTCAAGAGTTTATCTAAATTCCCGAGTTTATCTAAATTCAAGAGTTTATCTAAATTCCAGAGTTTATCTAAATTCCAGGTTTTATCTAAATTGCCCGAGTTTATCTAAATTGCAAGTAACTTCAAACGATCATAAGTTCAAGACCAAAGCTTCACTACAACAACTAAATCTAACCCTCACCAATCACAACTCCTATTTCGTTGCAATGATCCAAGTTCAACTTTATCATACGAAACATCATTAATGGCTACTCAGCAAGACATTCATGCAGCCGGTGCAAAAAACCATCCTCCTATGCTTGAAAAAGGTGGATATCTTCCATGGACGAGCCGTATGCTTTGCTACATCAAAACTAAACCTGATGGAAAATGTAAACTCCTGCTCAACTCCATTCAACATGGACCATTCAAGCCCCGTCAAGTTCAAGACCCTGGAGATCCAAATGGAACACCTCCTGTCCTACCATTCCTTCGTGAACAAAGAGAAGATGAATAAACAGTAGAGGATTGGAAGCAAATTGCAGCTGATGACTTGGTAATGCACTTAATTCAACTTGGTTTACCATTAGAGATCTTTGCTGCTATTGACAATTGTGAAACTGCTTATGATATGTGGGAACGAGTTAGAAGGCTTTGTCATGGCACATAAATGGGGCAACAAGATGTTGAAAACAAGCTTCTAACTAAATGGGAGAAGTTCACATCCACTCCAGCGGAACCCATTGAATCTTACTACACCAGGTTTTGCACCCTAATGAACGAGCTCATCGGAAACAAGTTGACACCAAGACAAATTGTTCAAAACATCAAGTTTATCAACAATCTACCAGAAGAATGGGGACGATTTGTCACAATTGTCAACCAAACCAAGGATCTTCATCAAGTGAACTATGATCAGCTCTATGATTTCCTTAAGCAAAACCAGGCAGAGGCAGATGAAGTCAGGAAAGAAAAATTAGCAAAGCAACATGATCCTCTTGCATTAATTGATCAAACACCAACACCTGTAACAGTGAATACACAACCATCATCATCATCATCTTCCACTCAGAACTACATGCTACAACAATACGTTCCACAAACTGCTGTTATACCACAACAACAATTCTACCCACAACAACAAGTTATTCCACAACAACAACACCCACAATACCAAGAACCAGAGTTCACTGACACTGATGAAGCTATTGCTGCTATGACACACGCATTTTCTTTAATGTCAAAGGCATTCCAAGGACGCTATTCCACACCAACTAACAAAAACCAGAGGATTTCATCGAACACTCGCAACAGGCAGATTGCACAGCCGAGTTTCAACATGGGTCAACAAGGACAGATGGTTGGAGTTATAGGGAATCAGCATGGATATGCTCCTAGATTTCAAATGGGTAATGCAGGGCAGTATGCAGGCAATCAGATGGGTCAAGTTGTTGGAAATCAGAGGGGTCAGAATGTTGGTAATCAGATTGGGAATGTTGCTGCTCCAGTTGCTGGGAATTTTGGAAATGTGAATCAGGGAAATTTGGTAAAGTGTTTCAACTGTTAGGGAGTCGGTCACATGGCAAGGAACTGTCCCACCAAGCCGAAAAAGAAAGATCCAGCTTATCTGCAAAAAGCATTGCTGTTGGCACAGAAGGAAACGACAGGGTTTCAGTTGAGTGCAGAAGAGAATGATTTTATGGCCCTAATGGATGATATGGAAGACATTGAAGATATTGATGCAAACTGCATTTTCATCGCAAATCTTCAGGAGGCTAAGTATGATACGGATTCTGAGACATCTCCTGTTTATGACACCAATGCAGTCTCTAAGGTACCATCATTCAATACATGTCACAATAACGAAATATTTGATATGTCACCTCAAAATGAACAGCATCATGCGACTCCAGCACCCACTTATGATACATATATGGACACATCAAGTTGTAGCAATATTAATTTGGCAACTCTAGATAGGAATCCTAATGGAGGCTTTGAGTCACAGCATACTGAGAATGATGAGGAAACACGTGAGTTATTTGAATCATTATTGAACAATTGTAGTATTGAAATTGAAAAAGTCAAAAAGGTCAATCGCGATGTTAAGGCTGCGAATGTGAAATTGACCGCTGAGCTTGAGAGGTATAAGAAAAATGAAAAAACTTTTGAATATAATAAAACCCGATAGTCAGAATTAGAAATTGGTTACAAAAACTCCGTTTCAAGAGAAAAACAATTGCAAATCAAGTTTGACACTCTTGATGTTAACTTGAACATGAAAATAAAATCCTTAAACGCGGAAGTTTCAGATTAGAAAAACCAACTTTCTAAACAAAAATCAACTTGTTCTAATCTTGAAAAAGAAAAGAAACAGTTGAAATTAGATTTTTCAAAACGCGAAAATGATATTCTTGATGAAATCATTGAGAAACAAGAAACAATTAAGAAGTTGGATGGTTTGCTTGTCAAAACGGGTCATTCTGCTCAAACAATTTGTATGTTAATTAAAGATCCAAACCCGCTTTTGTACACAATGAATAAAATGGCTATCGGTTGTGAAAACCCTTATACTCTCAAGAAAGCTCAGAAAGAACAGAATGTTTTGTATAATGGTAATGTGATATTTGCTGAACTTGATCCTCCCACTGTTCGGGATTCTGATGAAACGATTGAACTTGCCGAAGAGAGTAGAATCAAAATGAGACAAATGAACCCAGAAATTAAACCAATTGATTATGAAAAACTTAACAAACTTTCTGGAGTAAATTTTGTTAAACCAAAACAAACACCAACGGTTTCCAAAAAAACCAGTTGTTTCAACAAAACCAAAAGTTGTTTCCAAAAATCTTTCAAACTTGGAACAAATGTCTTCTAGCAACCCTTTTAACACAAGTGAAGCTAGAAGATATTTGGATGATCTTAAAGAGAGAGTGAAAACACTTCAAAGTATTGTTGAATCCAAAATGAATCTTAGCATCAACAACTGGCATTCAAGTTTTCATATTGAAATGAAAAAGGTGTTTCAAACAGAAATTACTACTCCACTCCATAACATTAGTGTGAGAGTAATTCATGTTGAAAATGCAATTTTAAAAGAAACAGCCGACTTTGTCAAGGACCACAAATCCCTGGTAAAGGAAGCTAATGAAAACATTGAACGTATCAAAGTTCTGAAAAACCACAATGATTCTCTCTTTGAAGCAGTTCTGTCAACTGAAATTATGTCCATTATTTACCAAACATATTCTGTTGAAGACGATGAAAGACTCCAAGCTGAGACTTCTGCAATTGTTTCAAAATATGAAAATGCTCTTATTAAACTAGGAAAAGAAAATGTCTCATATTTTAAACAACTTACTCGAAAAACTGAGGAATGCAAGTATGAGAAATTGTCGTATGAACGTGCCTACAAAAACATGAAAGAGCAAAACGATCTTTTGAAGTCACAGATGGAAAGTCAAAAAGGAAAGGGTGAGGAACGATGTGAAAAGCGATGTGTCAAAACCAGTCAATTTCTCAAATAGTTCCAAAAGTCGATGTGAAAAACGATGTGTCAAAACCAGTCACTCCAACATCCTTGCCTAAGCAAAATGATAAAAGGAAAAAGTATTGATAAAGGGAAAGCAGTTGTCGAAACATTGAATGTGATAGCACTTGGCCTTTATAGGATTAGTCCCACTACTGCGTCTACCTCAACATCTAAAACATTTAGGGTGATAGACAAGAGCATTAAAGATAATACAAAAGAGTCTAGGACTGCTAAAACAACTTCAAAGGACAACAAGATAAATCCTAATGTGTGTGCCTTACCTTCTACAGGAATAGAAAGCACCTCTAAGAGCAGCAGACTACAGCCTAGGAGCAATACAAGGAACAATAGAGTCTTGCCTGTCTCCGAGAGTAGATGCAAGAATAAAAATGAAGAAGTAGAAGAACACCCTAGGAATTTATCGCCTTCGAATAAGAAACATATGTCACCTGGATGTAATGTTAAAAGTACTTATTCTAGTGCATGTAATGACTCTGTTTGTTTAATGTGCAAGAAATCTTTGTCTAAAAATGTCAGTGATGATAATGTTTCTAAAAAAGTGAATGTGATTGCAATGCCTGAACAGAAAGATGTTCCTCCAGGAACTAGTGCTAGGACTACATATGTTAAAAGACTAATTGCAGCATCTAGGTCAACCACTAGTAGCATATTGCCTAGGAACTATCTTAAGTTGTGCGTATGGAAACCAACGGGTAGAAAATCCATACTAGAGAATGGTAAATTAAAAAAGGTTCCAAAAGAACAAGTAGAAACCTTCTATGAGTGTGAATCATATGTTACCCCTAACCCCATGGAACCAAATGATAAATGGTTTCCAAATGCAAAATCAACTGTTCTTGGCAGGTTATCGAAATATGTCTTTGGATCGTCGACTCGGGTTGCTCCAAGCACATGACCGGGAATCTAAAGCTGCTGATCAACTTTGTATGGAAGTTCATGGGAACAGTTCGCTTTGGAAATGATCATGTAGCAGCTATTCTGGGTTATGGAGATCTTCAGTTTGGGAACTACTTAATCACTCGGGTTTACTATATTGAAGGATTGGGACACAATTTGTTTTCAGTCAGACAGTTTTGTGATGCAGATTTAGAGGTTTCATTTAGGAGAAATACTTGCTTCGTTAGAAATTTGGTTGGAGATGATCTCTTAACTGGGAATCGTGGCACCAACTTATATGCTATCGACATAAATCAAATGGCCTCTTCATCATCAATTTGTCTCATGACAAGAGCTTGTGAAACTAAGTCCTGGTTGTGGCACAGACATTTATCCCATCTTAACTTTGACACCATCAACAAGTTAGCCAAAGACAATATCGTCAACGGTCTCCCAAAGTTCAAATACACCAGAGATCACTTATGTCCATCCTGCGAACAAGGAAAAAGCAAAAGGGCAACATATAAACCTAAAACCGTACCCAGTTCGGTAGATAACTTGCATCTGTTGCATATGGACTTATGTGGCCCAATGAGAGTTGAAATCATTAATGGGAAGAAATATATCCTTGTGATCGTCGATGACTATTCAAGATATACATGGGTAAAGTTTTTGAGGTCAAAAGACGAAGCACCAGGAATCATCATCACCTTTATGAAGCGAATTCAAGTCCTATTTCAAGCTCCAGTAAGGATTGTAAGAACAGACAATGGCACAGAATTCACTAACCAGGAGTTAAGAACATACTTTGAAGATACTGGAATCACTCACCAGACATCAGTTGTTAGAACTCCACAGTAGAACGGGGTAGTTGAAAGAAGAAATAGAACTCTTGTGGAAGCTGCTCGCATGATGCTGATTTATTCTAGTGCACCGTTATTCTTATGGGCTGATGCTGTTGCTACTGCTTGTTTCACTCAGAACCGGTCCCTAATCCATCCAAGATTCAATAAAACCCCATATGAACTAGTGAACGACATAAAACCTGACATCTCTTACCTTCATGTTTTTGGCATTTAGAGTGTACAATAGAAGAACTAAAAGGATAATGGAGACAATGAATGTGAAGTTTGTCAAAATATCACAGATGGCTTCTGAGAGACTCGCTCTAGAACTCGCGCATAACCCAATGGCTACTAATCATAACAGATTAGGACCCGCACCAAACGTTTAAACTTCAGGACATATTAGTTCAGGACTCGTACCTCAAGAAGCTCAGTCAACTAACTCTGAAAAACCTACAAATCAAGAACTGGAAAATTTCTTCGAGTTTATGTTTGATGAGTACTATGGTGGAACTTCGACAAATGCATCTCAACAACGTTCCGCTGCACCCGCTCAACAACATCAACTACCGCCACCACCACAAGATGCATCAACAACAGTCGAAGCTGGCGCACCAACTCCCTCCACATCATCAACATCTACTCCAGCAACTCCAGTAATTGAGATTGTTCTACCAAGAGTTGATGAGCAAAACCACACTACAACATTTCAAGAAGAACCAAACCAAAACAATGCTGTGTTAGACGAAGAAGTGTTCGAAAACCCATTTGCAACGGATTCTGCTGAATCATCTTCAAGGTTACATGAACCGTCTAACACGCATACGTTAAATCTAAGGTACCCTTCTCCACTACAGTGGACTAAAGACCATCCAATAGAACAAGCAATTAGTGAACCTTCAAGGCCAGTTTAGACGAGAAAACAACTCGCCACTGACCCCGAAATGTGCATCTACGACTGCTCAGTCAGTTTAAAAGAGCCAAAGAACATTCGGGAGGCGATGGCAGATAATGCATGGATTGAAGCGATGCAGGAAGAACTTCTTCAGTATCAGTTACATGACACTTGGGAATTAGTTCCAAGACCAATTGACAAACTTGTCATTGATCTAAAATGATTATGGAAGAACAAGAAGGATGAAGAAATGACTGTCATTCGCAACAAAGCTCGTCTAGTGGCTAAAGGATTCAGACAGGAAGAAGGGATAGATTTCGAAGAGTCATTCGCGCCAGTAGCCAGACTTGAGGCAGTCAGGATTTTCTTAGCCAATGCAGCTCACAAAAACATCATAGTCTATCAGATAGACATCAAGACGGCTTTCTTGAATGGAACTCTGAAAGAAAAAGTTTATGTGAGTCAGCCAGACGGATTCGTTAACAAAGATCATCCAGAATATGTCTACAAGCTAAAGAAAGCCATTTATGGTTTAAAACAGGCTCCAAGGGCGTGGTATGACGAACTATCATCTTTTCTGATCCAAAATAATTTCACCAAAGGAACAGTTGACTCTACACTGTTTACCAGAAAATACAAAAATGATATTTTGATTGTTCAGATTTATGTGGACGACATTATCTTTGGGTCCACTAATCTGAAACATTCAAAACATTTTGAAAATCTCATGAAAAGCAAATTTGAAATGTCCATGATGGAGGAACTAAAATTCTTTCTTGGTTTACAAATACATCAATCCCTTCGTGGTATTTTTATAAATCAAGCTAAATATACAATTGAGATTTTGAAAAAACATAGAATGGAAAACTATGACTCTGTTGGTAATCCAATGGTTACTTCACCAAAAATAGGTGCTGATTTATTTGGGAAACCCATGGATCCGAAAAAATATTGGAGAATGATTGGTTCTCTCATGTAACTTACTGCTAGTCGACCCGATATTCATTTTGATGTTTGCTTATTAGCACGGTTTCATGAAAGGCCTACCGAACTTCACCTCCAAGAGGTCAAACGGATCTTTCGGTACCTACGAAGAACCATTAACATGGGATTTTGATATCTGAAGGACTCCAATTTTAAACTAATGGCATTTTCAGATGCGGACCATGCAGGTTGCCAAGTTACAGCAAAAAGTACATCCGGTGGAGCACAATTTTTGGGTGAAAAGCTAGTAGGCTGGTCGTCAAGGAAACAAGATTGTACTGCACTATCAACCGTAAAAGCCGAGTATGTGTCTCTATCTGCGTGTTATGCCCAAGTTCTATGGATGAGTTCACAACTCACAGATTATAGCTTTACTTTCAACAGAATACCTATGTATTGTGATTCGAAAAGTGCCATAGCCATCTCGTGCAATCTAGTACAACACTCGAAGACCAAACATATTAGACTCCGCTATCACTTCATCAAGGAACACGTAGAAGAGGGTACTGTTGAATTATTTTTCGTGAAGACTGAATACCAACTCGCCGATATATTTACTAAAGCCCTTCCAAAAAAGAGGTTTGATAATTTAGTTCGACGAATTGGCATGCGAAGCCCAACTCCTGAGGAGCTAGAAAGTCTTCTCGAATCTTCTGGAAAATGATTTCAAAATAGCTTCGATGTAAATACTTTTGAAAAAACAAAATACAAAATTTGAAAAACCAACAAAAACAAAATAAAAAAACCAAAAATATTCTTCTCACGACATGTCTCTCGTATAATTGATATTCTGTACGTATCTAGAAATGTCATTCAACAATGATACAGACATGTACAGATGCTTGAGCGAGAGTTCATTTAAATGTTTTCTAAAACGTGTCGTTTCTCAAAAAAATTCTTCACTAAGGCTTTCGTATACTTCAATACGAAACCCGAGCTACAATGATGACTTCTGATTATTTCAGATCAGGACTCGTATTGTTAATGGCAAAATAAAACAACCCTTGAGCACATGATCAAGATTTTTCAAAATCTTTCTCAAAATTCTGTTCTCAAGAGTACTCCCTCCAAACCCTAAAATTAAAAATATGTTTTATTTAAGGGGGAGTATAAAAATATAAAACAAAAAATGTTACAATTTCATGCTCAACTCCGTCTATCTCTCCAAAAAGCCTTCATTTAATCCGTTGACATCAAAATTATCATGAATTGCCATTTTTGAGGGGCAGAAGACGTGATTAAAATGTGATAAAAATGTTTAAAGATCGTTGATTGAATCTCAAAAAGAGCTCTCCAAAAAGATTCAGTATGAACCTCGAATTGACGAAAAAAACTAAATGTCAGTAATCGAAAAGACTTTTCCGGGACGGGTAATAATTTCAAGCTGGTTATCCAGTGATGTAAACGTGTCTCGCAAAGGACTTGTCTGAGTAGAATGTACCAATTCGAGAGATTCTTCTTTGAATATGACCGGGACAGGTAATAATTTCAAGCTAGTCTAACTAGTGATGTAAACATGTCTCGCAATGGTCATGTTCATTGAAAAATCGATCAATTCAAAATGTGCAAACTCTACCTACCATGTGCAAACTTATCTTAAAATGCATAAGCAAATGTGTAGGGGGAGTATTTCAGAAAATGCAAAACTCTCAAAGTGTTAACAAAATGTGTTTTAATCATAAACACTTTGAGAGAGTTTTCACAAGAGATTTTAACAAAAGGTTTTATGGTATGTGATCAATAAATCTAAGATAATCATGGAGTAATAAGTTGATTATGGTTAGGTTATGTCCTATGATTCGCTAGAGCCGGAGGGATCTACCCAAGGACAATTCCAATAGATTAGAATTAGAAATCCTTAGGAAAGATAGAAAAAAAAAAGAGTAAATGAGAAAGGGAAAAAGGGGTTGAAGAATGAAAAAGAAAAGTTTAATGAAAGGGTGAAAAGAAATAGCCCTCCATGAAAACTTAGGGCCAAAACCGGGTCAATACATCTGCTATCGGTTATCTCAAAGTTGATACTGATATTGAAGACAAGACGTCATGGACCCAGTGACGCGCTACACCACCCCTCCTAGCCACTCAGATATCTCTTAAAAGATATTTGTTTCATTTCTCACGGAGTACACTGTATAATCTATCAGCCTCTCACTCCGAGATGTGTTGATATTGAAAAGGTGGCACTTTGCTCCATGCCTCCGACTACTAAAACCAAAACGTACATTATCGAGTCTAGAGCCATGAGATTCATTAAAAGATCTCTTAGGAACACTTCCAATATAATGCACCTGTGTTCGCCAAAAAGGACACAAGGTGTAAAAGAGTCTTAATGAGATCTGTGGATCTTGCCATACATATCATGATGGTTATTTGTTTCAAACGGTCTACAGTCGTGGAGTGATACTTCGGTATACTTCAGCGTCTCACCTGGATTGTGGGTATACTTTAGTATATCTGTTTTAAGCCTACTTGAGGGCATCCAATTCAAGAACAGCCTTTGTAAGGATTAGAGAGGGTTTTCACACTATGTTGTTGATTCTCTCGAAGTCTGAGCCTGTAAGTGCTGAAAATCCCGCCAAGGAGATTCCTTTCACGAATTGAGTCCTTATGACGTGGGTCTCTACTTGGATTTATCCATAGTAGTGATAACTGTCCCTAACGGGATTAGGACGGCTGATGTGCCCGACCAAGGTGAATGGAATCAAGACATTCATCAGTAAAACAATCGTAGTTGTCGATCCCCTAAGAAAAGTCCACCGTGATCGATTGGTGATTTTATCTAACAACTCTTATGCAGCTATTGATGAAAGTCTCCCTGGAGTAATACCATACACCATCATCTGATATATGAAACATCTGCAACTCCTCATACTCATACTTATGAAGATCATCCTCAACAAAGCTAAAAAAAAAGAGTTCAAGACAAAAAGACCAGGTTGAAGACAATATATTACGACAAAGTCAAGAAGCTAATCAAGACGTCAAGAACAAGTTCATGTATCAAAATGAGGAAGACATAAGCATGAAGTTCAAGAAGTATGAGTATGATGGAGGATACGACACAAATGTACAGAAGATGTTGATCAAAGGAAAGAAGAACCGAAAGACGATACTTTGAAGATCACATAGCATGAAGGAACGAAGAACCAAGACTATCCTACAATGACACACAAAGTTCAAGACAACGAAGACGAAAGACCAAAATCACTGGGAGCATAATTTGAATGACCATCCCTTAGGGGGAGATTGTTAGCATTTATAAAGTGATGGTCATTTACCTTTTAACAACTTTGTAGTGTGTCGATTTAATGTAATTGAATAGTGATATATAGGGTGTATGGTTGGACTAAGTAGTTAAGTTAATGTATTGTTTAAAATAGTCCAATCCATGTAAAGCCCAACCAAAGCCCATCATAAAGCATTAGGGCATCACTCGTTTCCTATAAATAGCACACTCCCTCCTCATTTAGAAGTGTGTTAGAGAGAGGTATAGGTGGGAATGTGTGTGTGTCTCGTGTATTGTTCTTACTTTTCTTATTAATGCATTCGGTTCATATTTCATATATTCACACGACATACTCTCCTCATCTTGTTCTTGCTAGTACCATTCGATATCTATACTTATTAGTGTGTGATAAAGTATTGAGCTAATGTTATTACAAGGAGACATATGATGAATATCCGTACGATGATGATGATTTTGATGACGTTCGTTTGACTGATTCTCAATTGAAGTTTGCTAACGCTTTTGACATTAGTCTTCGTGTTCAACTTAAATAGCGTATGTAGTAGTGTCTCATAAGTCGGGCATATCATTCTTATGATAAATTAGGTTTAAAACACAATTGGTGCGTTTGCTAACTGTTTTTTGGAGTAATAAACTTTACCGGCAAACCGTTTAACCAAAAAAAATGTCTTTCGTTGTTATTCCATTCAAATTAAGATATTTGCAACATAAGATAAGTGATAAATTTGTTTTAGATTTAACTTTTGTCTTCCGTTGCAAATTTTGAAAATTTGCAACCGAATTGCAACGGAAAACAAATGATAATTTCTTTTAGATTTAAATTTTGTCTTCGGTTGTTATTCCGTTGCAAATTATGAAAATTGCAACGGAAAATAAATTATAATTTCTTATAGATTTACTTTTTTTCTTTCGTTGCTTTTCCGTTGCAAATTTTTATAATTTGCAACGGAAAAAACAAAAACAAATGTAAAAGAAATTAATTTATATTTTGCAATGGATTTGCAACCATTTTCTTTGTCGTTGCTAATCGGTTGGTAATTGGTTGCATTACGGTTGCAAATTTGCAACGGAAATCTACCGTTGCAAATTTTCGTTGCATTAGCCTGCTTTTGTAGTAGTGATATTACACAACTAATATCACTACTTTAATATACATACTTAAACACAAATATATACCATCCTAAAACCAAAATCACAACACACACAACAACACCTCCCACAACTTGGTCGTCTTAACGACCGAGTTCTTAAAAAACAACACCTAAGACATGTCATACATGGGAGATGCTAATAAGGTGAACGCATCATTTAGTCTTCCATTCACCTTCAAATTCATTAAATCTCATTGGGACATCGTTGGTGAATACTTTATTAGCATGGTGAAAAAATTTGAAATTGACGGATTCATTCCCAAAGGTTGTAACTCCTCCTTCATCGCCTTGATCCCTAAAATTCAAGAACCGTTACATATCAAAGACTATAGACTAATTAGCCTTATTGGTTGTCGATATAAGGTAATCGCAAAAGTTCTTGCCAATCGGCTCCAACAAGTCGTTCACATAGTTGTTAGTGAGGTTCAAACAACATTTATAAAGGGGAGGCAAATCATTGATAGTCCTCTTATGGTTAATGAGATTATTTCATGGGCCTTAAAAAAGAAAGAACAAATTTTATTTTGAAGGTTGACTTCAAAAAGGCATTTGACACTCTTGATTGGGGCTTTCTTGACAACGTTATGGCTCAAATGGGTTTTAGTGCTAAATGGAGAATGTAGATCCGTGGTTGCCTTAAGTCGGCATATGGTTCGGTTTTACTTAATGGGTCTCCAACTAAGGGATTTAAAATTGAGAAAGGTCTTCGCCAAGGCGATCCTTTATCACCTTTCCTTTTCATCATTGCAGTGGAAGCTCTTCACGTTTCACTTCAAGAAGCTAAGTCTAAGAACTTATTTAAAGGTATTAAGGAAGGTTCTTTAGAGGTTGAAATCTCCCATTTTCAGTTTGCGGATGATGCTTTCATAATGGGAAAATGGTCCATTGAGAATGCTAGCAACCTTTGTCGTATCTTGAGATGTTTTATTTGGCTTCCGGCTTAAAGGTTAATTTCTCTAAGAGTAAATTCTTTGGGCTGGGCGTTGATACTAATGAAACACATAATTTAGCTTCCATTCTTAATTTTCAACCGTCTTCTCTACCTTATTCATAACTTGGTCTCCTCATTAGTTCCAATATGAACAATGCCACTAATTGGAAACCAATCATTGAAAAATTTCACAAAAGTCTCGCATCTTGGAACGCTAGAACCCTTTCATATGGTGGTAGGCTAACTCTTTTGAAATCAGTTCTTGGAGCCCTTGGCACTTTTTTTTTCCTATCTTCAAAGCCCCCAAGTGTGTTATAAATTATCTTGAAAAGTTGAGACGCAATTTTTTTAGGGAGGTTCATTAGACAACATCATGATGCCTTGGATTGCTTGGAAAAAGTGTGCTCCCCTAAGTCTTGTGGAGGCCTTGGAATCGGTAGTCTTCATGCATTAAATCTTGCTATGTTATCTAAGTGTTGGTGGCGGTTCCACTTAGAAAAGAATTCTGTTTGGAGTCTATCACATCAATTCGTGGGCCTCATAGGAGTTTAACTAGTGGCATATCTTCTGTTACAAGTAGATATACTAGTCCTTGGTTTTTTAATTCAACTTTGAATAAGCATTTACCACAACCACACTTGAATTTTATTTTTATTTTTTGGTAAAGGGCCTCCACCCGATAAAATATATTACCCCAAAAAACAGTTAAGTACAATTAAATCTGGCTGAAATACCACATTAACCTCAAGCAACCGCTTGAACAACCATTAAAACATTCTTGACATGCCATAAATGATCCAACTAGCTACACACAACTAGAAAACCAAAACAAAACCAAGCATAAACTAAGACACATCAACCTTTATGCTAACCAAAGGAAAACAACCTATCCAAGTCTAATGTCATGGATGGCAGCAGCCTATAATTAGACTACAGATAGACCACAATCATCAAAGTAATTATCATCATATCATTGTAGTCACATGCACCATCTTTCCATTGCTCCAAAAGACTCCTCGCATTCCCTCCATTACCGAAATAATTAGTCTCGTTCGGATATTCCAGAACTTCATCGTCTTCGCTATCAGAAACAACCACATTACCCACCTTAAAGAATGGGTTACCCACCTTGGTTGAAGAAGTACACATAAAGGAAGAGATACTAGGCTTAGTAGCCGCATCCTACTCATTGAATTTATCTAATGCTTTTCGTAAAAACGTTAGGGATTGTGAGTCTATTGAATTTTGGTCAGAAACTTAGATAGGAGGGAGCCCTCTTAAGCTTATGTACCCATGCTTGTACTTACTGGAACCGGATAAATCATGTAAAGTGTTGGACCGATGTAACGATTCTAATGGTTCAAAAACAAGATCTTTGGCATGGAGAAGACCCATTAGAGGTGGGTATGGAGAGAATTAGTTCATCAATTTACTTTCTTTACTCGAAGATTTTGAGACTAAAGATAAAAATGTGACACATGGAAATATAGTTTAAACCCGTCCAAAGTGTTCGCTGTATCATCTTTTAGAAAAAAAAACATTGAGTTTTATACTCTTTTGTCGAATGGAGATCACATACGGTGGAATCGGTCGCTCCCCATAAAGGTTAATATTTTCTCATAGCGAATCTTATTGGATATGTTACCTACTAGACATAATTTGGATGCTCGCGAGATTGATTTGCACTCTACGCGATGTGCGATTTATGGCGGGGACATTGAAACTACACATCACCTTTCATCGATTGCACGTTGGCTTCCAATATTTTGAGTTCAGTTACTACCTGGTGTGGGGATTAAGTGGTTTTCCTAACTCTCTGGTCTCACTAATTAAGTGGGGAGAAGGGCTGAGTTCCGGTGAAATGCTTTTTGAGACTTACCCCACTCAATGGAAATTGATTTAGGGGGATACGATCGACTAAACAACTCAACAAAAAGTTTTTTCAATGTGGCGGTTCAAACTACGGCTTGGGTTATTTAGAGATTTAGAAACAGAGTTTGCTTCAATTTAAAACCACCTAGGAAAAACACTCTCTTGGATGATATAAATGTTTTGTCGCACTCTTGGATTGTTAATAGAAATACATTTCTTAAACCTGAGTGGTTCAACTGGATTTGTGATCCAAAATCTTCTTTTAATCATTTTTCTTTCTAGCTTCATGCTAGTTTAATGAAAATGTCATTAAAAAAAAAAAGGACGCGTGTTGTATGGATTATTACCACCAGCCTAATGCTATTCTTCTTTATGTTTCGAGATTTTATTTTTAACTAGCCACATTATCTATATAGATTAAAGAGAAAGTCCCCTGGTATTAAAATATACTTTCCGATATTAAAATATAGTTTCTTAAATAAAATAGTGTTTTCGATTAAAGAGCAAGTCCCCCGGTATTAAAATTTACTTTCCGATATTAAAATATAATTTATTAAATAAAATAGTGTTTAACGCTGATTAAAATATAATTTCTATAGATAAAGAGCAAGTCCCCCGGTATTAAAATATACTTCCGATATTAAAATATAATTTCTTAAATAAAATAGTGTTTTAGATTAAAGAGCAAGTCCCCCGGTATTAAAATATACTTTCCGATATTAAAATATAATTTCTTAAATAAAATAGTGTTTAACGCATATTAAAATATAATTTCCTAACTAAAATAGTGTTTAACGTTGGGTGGAGTATGGCCCTTTACGTTAGCCCAACAGAGGCCCGTTTAACCTTGCTTACTTCTGAAGAAAACTACCTGCTGTGGGTTAGGGTTTGTACTTAGACTGAACCTTTAACATATGACGACCAAAAGTAGGCCGTGTAAAGAAATTAGTAGTTTAGGGCTATCATCTGAGACCACTTTACCAACTGAGGTGGCCCAGAATATGGCTGACTCGGGTGCAAGCACTTGCGGTGAAGGCTTGGCCGTTAGTAGTTGTTGTGGGGAGGGTGTCACTCATGCCACGAAAAAGGGGTCGTCTTCATTGAAACGGAAAGGGTCTTTTGTAGAAGGTTTGGATGTCGTTGTATGCGGTGAGGTCTCCGACTTGGGTGGTTGTGATATTAGGCTTTCGAAAAAGCTTGCTGTTGATGAAGCTCTTAGTCGGGTTGGTGTTGGACTTTTGCACGTAAGCGATGAGACCCATATGTATGTAGGCGAAGGGCTAACGTGTGACAAGGGGGTCATGGTTGGGTCTTCTGCTGCTGACATTTCTGTAGGACGTTCGCCTATTTCAGACTCATCGAACGAGCAGATAAATGTTTTTAAAAGGAAACCATTATGTGTAGAGGAACCTTTGTTACAGACTGATATGAAAAGACGGAGGGATGACCCAGTTACCGTTGCGCATACAGGTGTGTGATTATTATCGTTTTGGGGTTTGCACTTATTTTGGAATACTTTATTTCTTATATTTGACAATGTGTTTTACGCTGCTGCAGCGTTGTTTACAAAACCGGTTGTTCTTGACTTTCAGTCGCAGTTGGTGCTTCTGGTTGCAGATACTGATGCTAACCGTCGGGTGACCAACGCTGGTGCTAATTGTTGTGATTCTTTGTTGGGCGAAGGTGAATCAGTGACTAACGTAGACGCAACGACTTTTTTGGACCATCTTTCTGGATGCGTTTTGCATAATGTTACTGATACAGGTGTGTTATTATTATAAGTTTTTGTTTCGCAGCTGTTTTCAAAGACTTTATCTGTGACAGTCAAAAATGTTTTTTTTACTGATGCTGCAGCGACGGTTCCAAAACGGGTTGTTCTTGACTTTCATTCTGGGACGGTGCATCCTGTTAAACATACTGTTGGCTACGTTCAATTAACTAAAGGTGCTCATAATAGCTATAATTCTTTGCCGCGTGAAACGGATTTTCAACAAAATGTTGCTCAGCCTGTTATTCTCACGTTTTCTTCTGAAGGTAGTTGTTTGTTATATTTTTTCTTCGGTGCATACGTCCGGTTTTCGTTTGTCTTTTTAACTTTTGGAAATCTTTTACAAAATGTTACAGACACAATTCGTGGGCCCGCAACGTTGGACTTTCGTTCATGAACGACTTATAATGCTTCTCAAGGTTAGGTGTTGTCGTCAGTGTTATTCTTTGCTTGAATTGACAAAACAAAAAAACCTATTATTCAACCTGTTATTGTTTATGCAGGTGATACATTTGACAGACGGGAGTCGCCTTTTGGTGAATACACAGCACCATTGTATACAGCAGGTATGCAGTCTTATTAGCGTTTGTTATTAGCTTTTACTGGACATTTTTTTTATTAGCTAAACTTTAATTATAGTTGACAATATTGTTTGTAACGATATGTTTTGTGTAACCAACGATTCAAATGCATCTAATTTTCGTAAATCTTTCAGAAAATGTTACAGCCACAGTTCGCGGTCCGCAACGTTGGACTTTCGTTCACGAACAACTTATAATGCTTCTGAAGGTTAGTTGTTGTCGTCAGTGTTATTCTTTGCTGGAATTGACAAAACAAAACAAAAAAACTTTTATTGAACCTGTTATTGTTTATGTAGGTGATACATTTGACAGACGGGAGTCACCTTTTGCTGAATACACAGCAGCAGTGTCTACAGCAGGTATGCAGTCTTATTAGCGTTTGTTATTAGCTTTTATTGGACATGTTCTGTTTATTATATAAACTTTAATTATAGTTGAAAATATTGTCTGTAACGATATGGTTTGTGCAGCCAACGATTCAAATGCATCTGCATCTACCGCTTCTTCTTCGAGGCAAAGAACGTCTAATGTGCCACGACATTTCGGTCGTAGTTTGGGTAAAATTCTGTCACGTATGTTTGCTGTTGACATTTTGTATTCTTTGTTGTCTTATTCGACGTCGCTAATAAATACGTTGTCTATTTTTTGGTAGGCCCACCGAAAGAATATAAACGGTTTGGTCCTTGCAGTCGAACATGCAGGTCGTGTAAAGCTGTTTTCTGGGACGAGGAGAGGCTCGCGTGTTCCACTATATCCAGTGGTCCACTGTATCATGGATGTTGCTTTGAAGGGAGGGTCAGACTGTTTGTACCTTTGGAATACCCAGACATCATTCAACAACTGTTCAGTGACAGTCACTTTCTTGAAAATATTCGTGCTTATAATCAAATGTTTGCCATGACATCACTAGGCGCGGACATGGACGAATCAGTCAATTGCGGGAGAGGCCCGTATGTTTTCAAAATATCTGGCCAGATATATCATCGAATAGGACATTTTTGTCCTGAGCCGAACCAGTCTCCACGGTTTCTGCAGCTGTATATTTATGATACACAGAATGAAGTTACAAATCGGTTAAGTCACTTTACGGAAACTACTAGAGCAGTGCTGAGGTCAGAAATTGTAGAGGTCCTTATCAAACTACGCCAGAATGCGGATTTAGTCACACATGATGTTTTTCGAACAGCCACACAGTCGCTTTTTTATGTGACTAAATGTACCAGAATAAAATAAACAGCCACACTTGATCCGACTTGTGTGACCATTTCGGAATTACATCTGAGGCTACAGCCACACATTCGAATATTTTCGTGACTATACGTATCTGGTAAAAAAAAATTTGATTTTTTAGTCACTTATAATTTGGGACGTGTGACGGATACAAATACGGTTGAAACATTAGTCACACTATATATATACATATGTGACAAATATATGTCACGCAATTGAAAAGTGTGACCAAAATCCATATATGGTCACACGAAGTAATTGTGTATGTGGCTAAATCATATACTCAAGTTTGTCACACATTATTTAAACGTGACTGCTAGTTTTTGTTGAAAATTTAGCCACACACTTGAACAGTGTGACCAAATGTCATATATGGTCACACTAAACCATAGGCATACATGATTAAGTGTGACTAAATTCGATACAAATGGTCACGTAAGTTAATATGTGTGTCTAAAGTTAAGTGTGTGTTTGCCTGCCAATTCCTAATGTGTATGGTCACATTTAATTGTAGCACAATCATGTGACTATAGGCTATACAATAGTCACACCATACCACAAATGTGCATCTAAATTATGTTTATGGCCACATTATAAGGGTATTATATGTGACCAATACATTCAAAATAGTCACACTGTGAAATATTCATGTGACTATAGTCAAAAATTTAAGATCTCAATGTTTTGGCTCCATTGTAAGCATTTATGTTGTCTTCTAATCCTATCTAGCTAGTTGTTCAACAACCACATTAATTGTACCGTATTATATCAATTTTTTTCCTGCATTATATAATACCCCAGTTATCATCAACTCTTTATCATATCAATTGCTTTTCACCACGGATGCACAAAATGGTTGTCAAATGGTCTGCATTGACTGTTGGGTTAAAAGTGAAAACAAGGCTGGATTGACCTTTTTTGCACGGCATCCCCCTTATACGGATTTCAGGTGGTATGTTTGTCCAGTGTGCCTTGAAAGAAGGGGAACCCCATCTTATACTGGTAGAGGTGGTGTTACAAGGGAAAAAACAACTATAATAGATAGTAGTGGATATGTAATTGGCTTACATATTAATGCATCTACAAGAGTTGGTGCTTACTTGGGCAGTCGTGATGAAGAAAGTAAACCAACTGCAACTCAAACAGCAAGTGGAGTATGCCCAAGTCAAGCACCAAGTGAGGAACCTGCAACTCAAAAACCAAGTGAAGAATCTGCAAGTCAAACACCTAATGAAGAGCCTCCAACTCATAAACCAAGTGATTCACCTGCTAGTCAATTAACTAAGTGAATCACCTGCAAGAAATGCTATGTTGTCTTTCAGTGTAAATGTAATTTAACTGATGTTGTATAATTAATATGTTATTTCATTAGCAGTAATAACTATACATTCTAGCAGTAATAACTATAACTCTAGCAGTCTTAATTCTATTTCTTGTCCTTAGGTCCTAGATACTCTCCCATCTTCCTGAGCAGTTCATATGCCATGTCATCATACTCAAGCTGAAGCTTGAGTATTTTCTTCCCACGTAACATCTGATGTAGAATGTCTTTGTGAAACTTTAAAGATTAATCCTTTTCTACAAGCATGTAGATCACCAACTCATTTACAGTTAAAGCATGTACTCCACATTGTTGAAAAATTTTCCATTCTTTAACAGTATTGTGCTTTAGTCTTCTCCAACATTCATCCTTAGGATTTGGTTCAAACATTACCTTCAAGTAATTCCAGACTTCTCTATCATAAGCTTGTTCTGGTGTCTTATTACGAAATCTTTGTTTAAGTAATTTCCATAGAGCTATCATATCTCGTCTATCAAAATTATGAACCATGTGAAGAAAGCTTACAAACCTTCTAGAAGAACCATCATGCCTCTTAATATCGTAATAAACTGTTTCCCCATGAGATCCAGACTTATAATCAACAATGGGTTGTTTGACACTTAAAGGTTGTGCATCCATGGCTTCTCCTATAGAGACAACTGCAAGTTCAGTGTGAGCTTGCATTTGTTCATTAGCAACAGCTTGCTCAGTTTGTTCTTGTTTTCTCTTTTTACTGCTTTCTCTTTCCAACTGTTCACCTGCTCTCTTTGAACTTGTTTTCTCTTCTTTCTTTTCTTCACTGCCCTTCACCACCTCAGCATTCAAGAAGCGTTCATTGTTTCTCATGGCAATTGCATATAATTCTTCAATTCTTTTATCATCCAAGAATTTCAAATCCTTTAGTTTCCAACCGGCCACATTCTTCAAATACCTGCACATGAGATCTCTTCTTTGTTTTGGAGTGGTTGGCTTGTTCTTCTTAGCTGCATATCTTTGTGCTGCAAACTTCTTCTTTTTTGCATCAAAAATTTCTTTCAGCATCCTGGCTTTTTCATCTACTGAGTACTTATCTTGCTCTTCTTTATGTACTATTTTAGCAAGCTCACAATCAGCTTCAACCTGAGCCCTTTCCTCAAACCATGAAGCTATTAACTCTGCATTTTTTTGCGCTTGTAATTTTTCTGCATACTCCTTGTCTGAAAGAATCTGAGCAGCTTCTTGAGCATCAAGATCAGCCACTTGTCTTGTCAATTCTTCATCTGTAATCATTGGTTGTTGTTGTTGTTGACTAGGTGACTGAAACTTAAATTTCTTCTAAGGTTCATCAATCAACAAACCTTTGCCTTTTTCTGATGGTGAAATAGTTGTTGATGTTGTTTTTGGTACTGATACTGGCTCTTTAATGACAACTCCTTTTGCCTTAGGTTTTGCACTCCTCATCTTTGTTAATATTTGAGCCATAGTCATATCATCATCACCTTGAGTAGCAGTAACCTTATCAATAGCAGGAATAAATTTAGTCTCAGTAGCACTAACCTTATCAATAGCAGCAATACTAACTTCAGTCTCAGTATAGAGAACTAACCTTATCAATTGCAGGAATAGCAGGAATAACTGGCTCACTAGCAGGAATAACTGGACCACTAGCAGGAATAACTGGGTCACTAGCAGGAATAACTGGCTCACTATCAACAGTTGTAACCTTGCCCAAATGCCTATCCATCACCGCTTCATTCTCTTGGTTATCAGCAACTAGAAATTCCATTGGATCACTCCTTTCACCAATACTTTCACCCTCTTTATCCTCCCCTGAAACTTTGCCTTCATTCCCCCCTGTTTGGGAGCATCCTTAGAAGCTTCAGAAGATTTAACTTTTTTTTGGGAATTCTTGATCCTTTGACGCCTTCTAAATACCTAACCCTACCCTTCAAAGCCTTTATCTCCCCACCTTGAGCTTTGATGACTCTATCTTGGGAAGAAGCTATTGCTCGCAGATCACCAATTTGTGCAGACAGCTTGGCACAGGTAACCTTCAATTCATTCAAAAGTTGCATACTATCCTCACCACTTCGGCTTGTGTTACCTAGCCCGAGAGGTGGATCACTGGAAAAGTTAAGTTCAGTCTCACCCCTAGGATGAACATCCGAACCCCCCATTGTTTCCATGTGACTGGGACCTTCACCTGAATCAGTTCTAGAGGAACTTTCTTCATTAGAAGTTGTCTTGGTTCGGGTCTTAATGATGTTACCACTGTCCTGTGCTGCTGCTAAGTTAGACACAGTAGTGGCAGCCCTTGCCAACATGTAACTCTCCCCCCTAGTGACATCCTCATCTGCAACAGTTGGTATAGAACCACTAGCCAGAGGTAGCTCAGTGTTCTTGGTGTTAGTCCTACGTTTATAGGTCTGTTGTTGTTGTTCTGTGGGTGTGTGATGGGTACCAGCTGGGATTGCTGAACCTTCACCCATTTGGGTTTGGGCTAGTGCCAACATTGTTGGAAACAAAGGTGTCACTCTCCCTAAAAAATCTTTTCCAACCCTCCTCATATTAGCAAAAACCTTTTTGGTAAGGTAGGGAGTGGGATAAACATTTTTGCGACTTTTCTTTTTTTTAAATTGGTTGTCCAAAAAGAGTTGCAAAAACCTTGGATATAGAAAATATTTAGCCGAAGAACTATCCAAGTTCTTAACCATACTATCAAAAATTAATTTTAAGAAATTAAATCTTTGAGTATTTTCAGCCAAACAAATTATAGCAGAAGCTAAATTACTGCTAAATTCATTCCATGCAGTGGTCTTTGGACTTAGACACACTAAGACAGTATGAATTAATAATTTCCACTGAGGAGAAAAATTACCTTTTTGGAACTTTAAAGCATCTGTATATCTCTCATAGCCCATCAGTGCAAGTTTTTCAAAGATTGTAGTATTTGAAAGATTCTCAACTCCGTTAGCATCATCTAGGAGAAGATCTCTTCGAATAGACGCCTCTGTAATGATAATCACCTGCCTATCTACAAGGGCATGGATTTGTGCTTCCCCATTAATAGTTTTGACCTTAGCAGACGAACAAAACTGGATAATGTTGGAAGTATATATAGTAGGTTTTACTGTTAATGCAAACTTAATATAGCTTGCATTAAGGAAATCAATGATCTCAGTAAAATCTACACACTCATTGGATTTTTCTAAAAAGGCAACATTATTATGAGGTTCGGTAAAAGTTAGGTTCGACATTATGATTTGATTTGGGGGTTTTGCAATTTGACGATTGAAATTCGATTAGGGAGTGGAAGAGAGAGAGTAATGTGTGCGTGAATGTGATTGTGTGCAGCAATTGGGGGTTTATACCCTTTAAGTAAAAAGTGATACAAACTACCCTGCACTCCCAAACACTGCTAAAAGGATAACCAGCAGTACAACGTTTCGCTAGCAGTACAATTGTTTACCTAGCAGTACAATAATAATAACTGCATTCAAATATCATAAACTTGTAATAATAACTGCATTCATATATTAAACCAAGTCAAAATAAGTTTACATTTACATAGGCAGAATATATAAAGAAAAGATACATTAAGACACATATTTACTAGCTTCAATACTTCTGTAAACATCAACTATTTTCTCTCTTTCTTCTTCTATTTTTTTGTTCCTCTCCTCAATTTTCTTCTGATGCTCCTCAATGACCTCTAAATCTTTCTTGTTCCTTTCTTCAAACATCTTTATACGCTTGTTGTGAATTTCTATCAATGCATTTTCAACACCATACTGGCCTTCACTACATTTCTCCCAAATATGTTGGGATATGCCAAATTTTTTATATTTTTCAGGCATTGGTGGAGGAGAATCATCCCTTGGGCGTTTGTTTTTGTTGGAAGAAGGAGTTGAAGAGGAGTCAGCCATTGAAATTTGAAATTTATTTTCTAATGAAAATATCAAAGGAGTTGTATATGAACGGTTGATTATGAACGGTTTTCCATGTCGAGTTGTACAAATAGGCTAGAGAGGTATACGAACGGTTCCCAATACTTTAGGCGGGAAGAGGGACCATCGAGAGGCACCAAAAGTAAACAGATGGATAATATTGATCGGATTTGGTTTGTGTTTGGTTTGGATTTGACTAGTGTAGTTGATCTAGAAGTGTGTTTGGTGTTGGATTAACTAATTGACTTTTTCATTAGGGTAATTGATATTTTCTATATTAATGATGTTTAATGTAATTTGTGTGCTAACTTTAATGACTAATTGACTTTTTCATTAGGGTAATTGATATTTTCTAGTACATGTTTAATGTAAATACATGCTTTAATATCTATAGCAGTCTGAATGTGTTTGTGTGTGAGATGTGTTTGAGAAGTATGGGTATATTTAGGCCACTTCCAACAATAACTCAGCCTTAACAAATTCAAATTCAAATTCAAATTCAAATTCAAACGTAAGATAAAGTACAACATATTAACGCTGCGTTAACGCAGGTTAGCCCCAACAATTAAAATTCAAAGTCACGTTAATAAAACGTGTGCATTTGTACCCTATAAATACCAATGCTTCTGAAGCACAAGTCACACAGAAACACATTCCAAACTTCTCAAATACTCAAGATCCAAGCATCTCAAATTCAAGATGTCTTCCAGAAAAGATTTCGGGCAACAATTTCCAAGCCCACCTCGCCAAAAGGATTTTGGCCAACAATTTCCAAGCCCACCTCGCTAAAAGGATTTTGGCCAACAGTTTCCAAGCCCACCTAGCGAAAATGAAAAATTCCATACTCCACCCGAGCATATCTTTCCGGTTTTCCAACCGAAAAATTTTCCGGTGAATAATCAACCTGAAAATGAACCGGTGCAAAATCCACCGGTTCCCAACCAAGACCCAAATCCGTTTGGGTTAACTAAGGAACAGCTTAGGCAAGAGGAAGCAGATATGCAAGTCCTCCTGGAAATGGAAGTACTTGAAAGAGAAGAGGAAGCTGATCGTTTGGAGCGGCAAGCCAGGGAGGATGAAGAACGTAGGCAAAGGTGGGAGTCTGGTTTTTTCACACCTTCCGAATCCTCTGAAGATGGTTACCCAGATTCAGATGATAGTTTTTATTAATCGTTCGTTGTTTATGTTAATCAATCGTTGTTTATGTTAACGTAGTTTTTATTTGACATTTAATGTATTTCTATTTCATGTTTAATGTATTTCTATTTCATGTTTAATGTATTTGTATTTGATACTTTAGAAAACGTTAAAGTTTTTATAAAATGTCTGATTTTGGCCCTTTAACGCAACGCTGCGTTATGCGTTGTAAAGGGTCTTATAGGATAGAAATCCACACGTTTTTTAAGATGAGTTTGAATTTGAAATGGATATAAATATATCCCGCCCAAGCTAGATTCTTTTATTTTCAATTTATAATTTGAATTGAATTGATAAATTTTAAATATATCCCGCCCTTTTGTTTAATTTGAATTTTAAATTTTTAATTTTAAATATCCCGCTCGTCATTAATATGTTGTACTGTTACTTTACGTTTGAATTTGAATAATACTCGTACGGTTACTTTTACTTTCAACCTGATTTTTAAAATTGCCTCCAACGGCTAGTTTAACGGCTTTCTACTATCAAAGCCACTTTCACAACACTTCGTTTTCTCACACAACTTCTTATAAAACTCTCTCGCAAGTATCACTAATTTTAACACAAACACTGTGGCTAACAAATTAACTAGCAGAGGTGCAAAAGGCTATCCTCACCCGATTACGCAATGAACAAGAAAAAGAACTCAAATTGATTAACAATTTGCTAGGTGAGATAACTCGTATTATGCTACAGATGCATAATCGTGCTGATCCAGAGGTCGAAAGGTTGCGTGAGTTGCCACAAGACCATCCAGCTATCAGGGTCGGTCTAGAAATTAAACTCTTTTAAGAAATGATGAAATAGGGTCGAAAGGTTGCGTGAGTTATTGTTGGGTGTGTTGATCATGTACAAACATATCATCTCGGCTCATTCGTTAAACATCTCGTATACAACCATATCATCTCGGCTCATTCATTAAACATCTCGTGTATAACCATATCATCTCAGCTCATTCGTTAAACATCTCGTATACAACCATATTATCTCGTCTCATTCGTTCAACATCTCGTATACAACCATATCATCTCGGCTCATTCGTTAAACATCTCGTATACAACCATATCATCTCGGCTCATTCATTAAACATCTCGTATATATACAACCATATCATCTCGGCTCATTCGTTAAACATCTCGTATACAACCATATCATCTCGGCTCATTCGTTAAACATCTCGTGTATAACCATATCATCTCGTGTATAACCATATCATCTCGTCTCATTCGTTAAACATCTTGTGTATAACTAAAGCTCAGTTAATTAAGGGTGAGTGTGTTAAAGCTGACGTGGCAGTGTGTTAAAGTTTAAAGCTGAGTTATTGTTGGGAGTGGTTAGAGTATTTTATTTTGTTTTGTCGGTGGATTTTAGCGTGACTTAATCTTAATACCGCCAATTTTGTCCATATAATATTCAACTACGGATAACTGATACCCGCGGGGAAACCCGAAAAACCGATGGATAATATTAATCGGGTATCCGGTGGGATATGGGGCGGGTACGGGTATATTATAAACGGGTTCGGTTACGGGTACACTAAAACCCGCCCCGAACCCGAACCGTTGCCATCCCTATTTACCGGCTATAGCCGGATTTCACCGCCACGTCATCACCATTAGCTTTTTTTTTTATTACAAATCTTGCCACGTCAGCTATAGTTAAACCAAACCACAAATTCAATATTCAACCTGCAATTAATCCCTTTACCCGGTCATTTGTAAACACACACAAAAATCTATAAACCCTAATCAACACACACATTCTTCTGGAAAACACAAGCACGCAAACAATGAATCCAAATAACAAAAAGGTAATTAGTAATTTGTGTTTTGTAAATGTAATTAGTAAGGGTACAATAACTGGTAATTATGTAAGTATTTTGGTTTGTTAAATGGGTAGTAGTTTGTACTGTTGATGTGATGGTTGCACAGTATGATACATTTGCGATTATTAAGATAGTACTCTATAAAATTTGGAGCCAAAATTTTGATTTATTCAAGTTTATGCTTTAATTAACAGGTTCAAAGGCAAAATTTTCAAATAATTCAATTGTTAATTTCAAGTTACAACTTGGAGGCAAATTTTTGGATTGAAATTTTTTGAATCACAACGATTCATATTCTTGGTGTATAGCCTCTTTTCTCTCCTTAAAAAAAAGACTGCAAAGAAAAAACAAAAATCAAATCTTCTCTCACCATTACTCTCCAAGCCAAGCCATAATCATTTTCTTTTACCCTTTGTTGCTCAAGAGTCATGGAAACTGAACCCATTGTTGATAACCATACTTTGCTTCCTCCTGATCATATTGTACATGATGATAACGCCTTAGAATATGAATCCGAAAAGTATTCTGATGAAGAAGATATAGATGAGCCTGTAACTAACCAAGCACCTGAGATACTAGCTAAGAGGGGCTCAACCAGGCTAGTAAAGTTTCGCGCGAAGCATGACAAACCTGGTGCAATAAAGCTCAAGGTAACCTTCGATGCATTCGATAGGGTAACAGGGGAAAACAGAGCAGTGTTTGTGAGTTTTTTAGGTGATGTGGCTCGTAAGCAGATAGGTGTGAAGATTCTACACTGGAAGAAGGTGAATAAAGAATCTAGAGATAAACTATGGGATGAAATCTTGGTACATATATACTATTTTGTAACCCAGTACTACATAAGTTTATGTATGCAGTTACATTATGTGCAACTAATTAACAACATTGTGTTAATCTTTTCAGAAATTTTTTGTTGTTGACGTGAAATACAGAAAATTGATAATGATTCGTCTTGGTAAAATGCTAAGGAATTACAGAAGGAAGCTCAAATTCAACTACATTTTGCCCAACCTAAATACACCTTCCAAACTGAATGAAGTCCCGGACTTGTATAATACAATAATGAAATCAGAAGACTGGGTCGAGTATGTTAAATACACGACCACTGAAGCATACAAGGTTTTAATTAGTCATCTTTAATTAAGTGTATATGTCATTTTATTATTTTCAGTTTGCAGCATTACCGCATCTAAACGCCTTATGATTTTGTGTTTTTAGGAGAAATCTGAGAAAGGTAAAATGGCGCATTCCCAAAATATTTATCAACATAAAATGGGACGAGGTGGATATGCTTATGTCAAAGAGAAAATGGTAAGATTACACAATGTTTGTTTTACCAATTAAGAGACGATCAGTATGAGAAATGAATCTGTTTACATTGCCCAATTTGCACATTTGCATTAATACCCTCATATTTTCGATTATCTTGGTTTAACTGTACATATGTAAGCATCCTCATATTTTCATTTATCTTGGTTTAACTTTACATGTGTATGCATTTGATGTTTATTAGATCCAAAATAAGGAGATTGAAGCGGATGAAGAACCCCCCCCCCCCCCCCCCCCCCCCCCGTGATGTAATGTGGGTGAAAGGAAGGGTAAACAAAGACGGCGAATACCCAAATGATGATATTAAATCAAAGGGAGATGAAATTGTAAGTTTGACTGCTAATTCTATTATTATGCTTATATAGCAGCAACATTAACTGTGTACTAGCAGTAGTAGCTTGTATACCAGCAGTTACTCTAACAGCATCAAGAAGACTTTTAATCTCAACATTTCCTATATTTTTTGTGCAGAAAGAAGCTGATGACAAGATCAAGGAAGGAACCTCGAGTTTTGATGATGGCACTAATGCCATGACATTTGTATTTGGTAAGGAAAAGGGCGGTTATGCCAGAGGAGTGGGAGGTGCAGTAACATACAAAGAGTATTTTGGCCTTCCTCAAAGAAAACAAAAAGCCGATGAAAAACTTGCCTTACTTCAAACTCAACTGGATAATGAGAGACGCGAGCGTGAAGAAAAAGATAAATTGATCAAGAAATTGTCCGCCGAGATGACCGAAAAAGATGTGCAGGTCAATAAATTATCCGGTGAGGTGGAAAACAAAAATAAAGTGCTTGCTCAAATTCTGCAACAGTTGAATGATAAAGGGATGAATATAACTCTGCCAACTGAACCATCGCCAATAGCCTCAGTTGTAAGCCATTTTTTATGTTGCTAACAATTTCATTTTCTAATGCTAACACCACTGATGCTAATGATACTAGGCATTGAACATAAACTGATGAGTGACTGTATTTCTTAATTTATATTGCAGGTGACTCCAATGGCCATTGACAATATTGCAGGTGACTCCAATGGCACTCAGACAAGTGGTGTTGTAAGTCCTAAAGATGCGGGAATTGAGGAGAAATCCAATGGCCTTGAAACTTCTAAAAAGGTAACGGAAACAATGGTAAGTATAGTAATAAAAGATCGCCCTTTGATTTTTGAATTTTACATACATGATCGACTAATGTACCGTGTTTTATATATATGTATAGGAACCTGCTGCTAAAATGTCAGGCCTAAGCATAACCTTAAGTCACGACGAAACGGGTCTCCAGATTCCCAATCGCTACAAAATGTGTCGTCTCCAACACAACCACTGCCAACAGTATGTATTTCAACATGTTTCTTGTTACTCTTTTGTTTAAATAATGTAACGTGTTTTATATATATATATAGGAACTTGCTATATATATATTATATATATATATATATAGGAACTTGCTAAAACTGTCGGACCCAATAAGCCAAAGCAAAAGAAGCGACGAAACGGGTCTCCAGATTCCCAATCGCAACAAGATGTGTCTCTAACACAAGCACTGCCAACAGTATGTATTTCAAGATGTTTCTTGTTATTCTTTTGTTTAAATAATTTCTGATATATACATAAAAATTCTTTTTTTGTAGACACTTAAGTGCAAACTGTGGATTATAAAGCAAACAAATATTGTTGCTTTGGGTACCATATACCAGTCTCATGGAAAGCAAGTGCTGCATAACCGACCACTCCCAAGTGATTGCTACAAAGTGTCGATTGATGAATCGTTAGTTGATGCAGCATGCGTACCGGACGTAGCAAATAATGGGTTAAAAATAGTTAAGAATTTTGAAGGTATTTTCGTTGCATGGCCAAAGGATCAAGTTATTTTTGAAGAGGTGGTACGTACATGTGTTTTTTCAACCTACATATATAATTATTCATATGTAATTCAATGTTTGATAGAAGCGTCTTTTGTTTACTACAGGTTACACCAACAAACCATGTGACTAAATGTGTACCACAGGCACCATCGAAGAAACAATATATATCTGCTAACGACTTAAGGCAAACTGCTAAGGGGGTGAAGGTTCAAAAGTCTTTAGATATTTGATTAATTAAGTACGACATTACAATTGTATATTCTGTCCAGTTATATACATTCGAGTTTAATTCAATTTGAAATTTCTTGTGGTTTTTAATATTGTTTTATATATAATATATATACTCATTCCAGCAGCACTAGCATAGTACTAGCAACAGTAACTCTGCTTCAGCAGAACTACCTTAGTACTAGCAGTAGCAACTCTGCTCCAACATTATTGGTCACTCTTTGTTTAATTTGATGTGTGACTAAATAGTACCAAAGGCCACACAAACTAAAAATTCATGTGACCATTGGATGAACAATAGTCACGCAAAATACACATTTCTTCACTTTAAACAGCATATGGTCACACTTATTAACACCTTTGGCCACTTTATGCTTAATTGTATGTGACTAAATACCCAAAACAAGCATGCTTTTTGTGACTAAATATTATAAAAGGCCACACAAACATAAAATTCAAGTGGCCATTGGATGATCAATAGTCACACAAAATACAAATTTCTTCACTTTAAACAACATATGGTCACACTTATCAACACTTTTGGCCACTTTATGCTTAATTGTATGTGACTAAATAACCAAAACAAACATGCTTTGTGTGACTAAATATTACAAAAGGCCACACAAACATAAAATTCATGTGGCCATTGGATGATCAATAGCCACACGAAATACACATTTCTTCACTTAAAACAACATATGGTCACACTTATTAACAATTTTGGCCACTTTATGCTTAATTGTATGTGACTAAATACCCAAAACAAACATGCTTTGTGTGACTAAATATTACAAAAGGCCACACAAACTAAGAATTCATGTGACCATTGGATGATCAATAGTCACACAAAATACATATTTCTTCACTTAAAACAGCATATGGTTACACTTATTAACACTTTTGGCCACTTTATGCTTAATTGTATGTGACTAAATACCCAAAACAAACATGCTTTGTGTGACTAAATATTACCAAAGGCCACACAAACTAAGAATTCATGTGAACATTGGATGATCAATAGTCACACAAAATACACATTTCTTCACTTAAACAGCATATGGTCACACTTATTAACACTTTTGGCCACTGTTTTTAAATTGTATGTGACTCACTCGAAAAAAACAACACACGCTGTGTGACTAAATCATCACAAACGTCACATTTATTATATTTTCATGTGGCCATAGGATGGGAAATAGTCACACATACTGATGAATCCAACAAAACTTGTGCATAATTAGTCACACATATTCGGGTTTTGGTCACTCTTTTTCAATGAAAACGGCCACAAACTAAACAATGTGACCATATGATACCTACGGTGGCGCGACTTTTCGTCACACACACCCAAAAAAACGTGTGTGACTATATGCGTATAGTCACGCATTTTGGGTGTGACGAAAGCCACATTCTGTACCAGTGTCAGTTTTCTAGACAGTAACAATGCATTGCTACAGCTGTTCCGAACAGCCAGGGATAGCTTGCAACAAAATGATATCCCTTAATTTAAGATTAGGTTGTTTAATATTGGTAAGGGCTTGCAGTATGAGTTACCAAACGCTGATGATATTGGTGCGATCGTCTTTGATGATACTCAAGAAACACAGGCAGACTTTGATGTGGTGTTGGAGGCTCATTCTGGTGAGCCGCAACGTGTGAACAAACTTCATGCTGCTTATATGTCGGCATAGTTCCCGTTGCTATTTCTATATGGAGAACATGGTTACTATCTTGGTCTGCACTATCGCAACATCGACACCGATTCCAACCGCATGACAGACTGGGCTACTATAATCTGATAAGTAGGGGAGGCAGGTTGTTTCAGCAATATGTTGTTACTGCGTATTGTTGTGTTGAGCAAAGTTGAATGGATTTTATTAGAGCGAACCAAGCTGATATAAGAGGTAACTATCTCTCAGGTTTGTATGATGCAATCAGTAGGGGTGACAGCGATGGGTCCGACGTTGGCTCCAGAATTATTCTACCTTCATCGTTTACCGGTCGACCTAGATATATGTATAGTCATTACCTAGACGCGCTTGCTATTTGTAGAGTTCACGGAAATCCTTCTTTTTTTGTTACTTTCACTTGCAACACGAACTGGCCGAAGATTCAAGAGTATATGGATGCGTTTCCTCATTTAACAGCTGCTGACAGGCCCGATGTTGTAGACCGGGTATTCGAGCGGAAAATTCGTGCTCTTATAAAGTATGTTCGTGACACAAGGTCTTTTGGGTCCTTAAATGCTGGTCCGTCCTATCTTTAAATCTTGAAAACAAATTCTATTATATTATGTAGTCACGTTTATATAGTTTCTCACTAACGGTGTTTATATGCACAGTGCTATACACAGTCGAGTTTCAAAAAAGAGGATTACCGCATTGTCATATTCTTCTGTGGGTCAATCAAAGAACTAAAGCAACCCGAGAGACTGACGTTGACAGATACATCTCTGCAGAATTTCCTGATCCGGTTATAGATCCTGAAGGGTTCAGAGTCGTATCAGAATTTATGGTTCATGGACCGTGTGGAAATGCTTTTCCAAATGCTCCATGTATGCAACACAGGACCAGCTGCAAGAAGAATTTCCCAAAACAGTATTGTAATTCAACGTTCACTGACATTTCAGGGTATGTACATTACCGTAGGCGTGATATACAACTTGAGGCGACAAGGCAAGGAGTAAGATTAGACAATGCATATGTTGTTCCTTACAATAGAGAACTTTGTATGGTTTTCTACGCACATATAAACGTTGAGTATTGTGCTTGGTCTATGTTGATAAAGTATCTTTTCAAGTATATTTCCAAGGGCACTGATAGAATCATTGCACGCGTTGCTCGACAGATAGGCCAGCAGCAACCCACGTCTTCGACTGCATCAACTTCAGCTGATCCCACGGCTGTTCATGTCGATGAAATTCAAAACTTTGTTGACGCTAGATTTATCGGTCCCCATGAGGCATGTTAGAGGATTTTTGGGTTCGATATTCATAGCAGGGAGCCAGCAGTGCAGATATTGGCAGTTCATTTGGAAAATATGGAATCAGTTACATTTAGAAGCCGGCAGTCTTTACAAAGCGTACTTGCTAATCCAGGCGCTAGAAAAACCACTCTCACTGAATGGATGGCTTTTAATCAGTCCTCCACATTAGGACAACATCTCACTTATTTACAGTTTCCCTCAGAGTCTGTCTGGTCGAAGGCTTTTAAGACTTGGTCTCCTAGGCGTAATCCTCGCAAGCAATCAATTGGTAGATTGGCGTACGTACATCCAAGTGTTGGAGACTTATTTTATCAGCGTATGTTATTGTCCTATCAAAAAGGCTGCATATCTTTTACAGCAATCAGGACGGTTAATGGCTCCACGTATGCTACAAATAAGGGAGCATGTGAAGCATTGGGTTTGCTTAGGGATGACGAAGAATGGGTCACGGCAATGCAGGAAGCCTCAGCAACCGCTACTGCACCCGAACTCAGAGCTTTGTTCTCCGAGATACTCATATTTACAGACATTGTCAACCCGTTAGTTTTGTGGCGTACTTTTTGGAAGCAGATGTCAGACGACATACCATTGTTACTTTCCCAACATTTAAGGATGCCATTCTTATACGTTAATGACCCTGAATTAGAAGGAGGGGTATTGTATGAATTGGAATCGTTGTTAGCCGTTCATGGCAAGTCGCTAAAAGACTTTGGGTTGCCACCGCCGCCAGAGTGATTGCTAAATTTGTTTAGTAACAGAACGCTTATGGAAAAAAAGAGTTACGACAGGGCTGAGATGGCTACGGAGAGCAGGAGATCAGTTCCTCTTCTGAATGACCATCAACGTCAGATAATTGATACTATTATACACCCTGTTACGTATGAGAAACAAGAGATATTGTTTGTTTATGGTCATGGAGGGACAGGAAAAACTTTTTTATGGAAAGCACTGATTAGTACCGTGCGTGCCGAAGGGAAGATCGTTCTTGCGGTTGCGTCTTCAGGAATAGCGTCATTGTTACTACCAGGAGGTAGGACTGCTCATTCAAGGTTCAGGATACCTTTACAATTAACTGACGAGTCAGTTTGTATGATTAAGAAGAATAGTTAGCTTGGTGAGTTATTAAGGCAGACAGACATAGTGATATGGTACGAAGCTCCCATGAATGAAAAGAAGTTGATAACGCTCAAATTGTACATGTTTTTAGGAGCGTTATCATGGATTTTATGCATATATTTTGATCACTTTTATGAACTTATGGTACTTAATGAGGTATAATTTCTATTTTAGGTTAATGGAAGCTCATGACAAAGAAAACGAAGAATAAGGCGAAGAAATGATCAATAAATGAAGATTTATGCATGTACGAAGAATTCCCGACAAATAAAAGTCTCTTGGAGTATATTCGAGAAGATAAAGTCATGAAGTTGTCACTCTAAAGACTCAAAGAATAATGCACAAAAAGGGAAACGAGAGAAGAAATGAAGAAAAGAAGCTCAAACGAAGAAATAATGGAAGACTCGTTGTTCCCGACACACCTTCACAATTTTGGCCATAACTTGAGCATACAAATTCGGATTTAGTTGATTCAAGCGGCCACGAAAAGCTAAGAGAAAGATCTACAACTTTGGTCTTTATCATTTTTGGCCAGGAGGCTCCATCCGATCGGTAGGAGCCCGCATCCGATTCGGATGGAGTAAAGTTGTCAACACCGAGAGATCCAACCGATCGGTATTGCCCCGCATCCGATCGGTTGGCTGAATCTGACCTCTCCAAGTAATTTTTAATACTTCTTTAAGTGTCATTAAGCCTTATTCCGATCATATGGTCCCATTAACTCAATTTCCTGTCATTTTAATGACCCTTGGAGGCCAAGTTGAGAATTAATCACCCTAGGCCTTGAGAGTAGTATATAAGGATCCGTTTGGCTAGTGTTTTCATGTACCTTTCATATCCATCATATACAATTCATGTAAACTCTAGAAGTAGCTCTCTTAACCACCCCTCGCCCTTTCCCAAAAGGGTGTTGGGGGTTGCTTGGGTCATTTGTTTATGGGCAAGCTAGATTTTGTATTTCATCAAATAACTTTGGTATATTCTCCTTTAATATTATTCATGTTTTGTTTCTTATATGATTGTGTTGATGTGATGTCTTAATACTTGTTTGGTTTATATGATAACTTATGATAATAGGATATTTGGGAATAATTAGTGTTTGTTTGATAACATCATATTTGGTTAAAATTAGATCTTGTTTAGTGTTTATTGTTTTGATTAACATTGTTGAGTCTACATGTCGAAAGGATTCTCAATAGTGTTTGATTTCAATTCATTAGTCGACGAATGTTTTGTCTTGTACTTTTTTGGGCGATTGTATGAGAAACTTTTTAAACATAACAAGTGAAAGTTTAATTTAGATTAAAGGTCGAAAGGCATCTTTTGAATATAGTTCTAATCATTATTTTTCAAGTAAATGGAACTTCACAAATTGATGACATCAAAGTTTTTGGGTCGAAAACTCTTTGTTTGTTGTTGGTTAGGAATGAGTTTTAATGACAAGACCAATTGATTAAGACTTATGTATATTTGATTTATAAAACACTAAATTTTTTATTGGTTTTTAAAGGGCGAAAAAGATTACCCATGATAAATATGTTTCCCAAAATAACCATCCTTAAACTAGTAAAGGCTTACACCAATTTTCTTACTAATTTATTATATGGCTTACACCAAGTTTTTACTCACTTATTATCATTGCCAAAAAAGTATGTTCTTTGTGTGATTGTTCTTAAATTGCTTTTCTTGTTGGTTTGATCCGTGACAACAAACCATCAACTTGTTACTTGCTTAAACAAAACAAACGACACTTGAGTGGGAACCAAGTCTCTTGGACGACCTTGACTTACCAACCTCTATACTACATACGACTAGGTATACTTGCCCGAATGTGTTCCCTAGTTAATCGGTAATTCTTGTTTTATAAATTTAAAACCTTTTGCGAACGCATCAAGTTTTGGCGCCACTGTCGGGACTTGCGTTTGTATTTTGTGTTTGTTTGTTTTCTTTTGAATTGTTTTTCTTGAAATTTTATTATTTGTTTACTTGTTTTAGCTTGCTCTGATGTTCTTTGAAT